>CM056051.1:41420943-42020943 GCA_029574335.1 Rana kukunoris
AATAGGTTAGATTTTTTTATTTTATTTATTAAATAGCAAACATGTCATACTTACCTCCACTGTGCAGTAAGTTTTGCACAGAGTGGCCCTGATCCTGGTCTTCTGGGGTCCCACAGTGGCTCTCTCGGCTCCTCACTACTAAAGCTAAGCCCCCTGGAAACTTCTTTCCCAAGGGGGTTAGCTTGTGGGCGCGCTCCCGTGTCATACACTTGGCGTCTATAGACGCCAAGTGTATGACTCGGTCCTGCCCCCCCAGCGGCCACATCATTGGATGTGATTGACAGCAGCGGGAGCCAATGGCTGCGCTGCTATCAATCTATCCAACAGCCAGACTCTATGGAGAAGAGGATGCCGGTGGACGCGCACAGCAGATGAACAGGCTCAGGTAAGTAAAACGGGGGAGGGGGGGGGGCCATGACAGCAAGGTGTTTTTTCACCATGATGCATTAAGGTGAAAAAACACGAACCTTTACAACCATTTTAACTATGTTAATATTCAGACCTCCAAGAATGATATTTTAAAATGAAATATTCAAAAAATCTCTTCAGTTGTGAACAAGTTTCTTGAGTAGTCCTTGTAAACCAAATATTTAATTATGTTAATATTCAGACCTCCAAGATGTTTTTCTTTTAAAACGGAATGTTCAAAAAATCTCTTCGGTTGTGAACCAAGCACCTTGGGCAGTCCCTGTGAACCACAACTTTAATTATGTTGATTTTTGTTTTTTTTTGTTTTTAAGATCTCCAAGAATGATATTTAAAAAATTGAATATTAAAAAAAATCTGATCAGTTGTAACCAATTCTCTTGAGTAGCCCTTGTAAACCAAAGGTTTAACTATGTTAATTTTTAGACCTCCAAGAATGGGCAGTCCCTGTGAACCTAAACTATACCTATGTTGATTTTCAGACCGTCAAGAATGATATTTTAAAATGGAATATTCAAAAAATCTGCTCAGTTGTGACCAAGTCTCTTGAGTAGTACTTGTCAACCAAAACTTTACCTATGTTAATATTCAGACCTCCAAGAAAGATATATTAAATATGGAATATTCAAAAAATTTCATCAGTTGTAACCAAGTTTCTTGAGTAGTCCTTGTAAACCAAAGGTTTAACTATGTTAATAATCAGACCTCCAACGGAATGTTCAAAAATCTGATTGGTTGATTTTTAGACCTCCAAGAATGAAGTTTAAAAAATTTAATATTCAAAAAATCTGATCCGTTGTATCCAAGTCTCTTGAGTAGTCCTTGCAGATCTCCAAGAATGATATTTAAAAAAAAACCTCAATATTTAAACAATGTGGCTGTAGCCATGCCCCTTGGGCAGTCACTGTGAACCAAAACTATACCTATATTGATTTTCAGACCTCCAAGAATGATATTTTAAAAATGGAATATTCAAAAAATCTGATCAGTTATAACCAAGTATCTTGAGTAGTCCTTGTAAACCAGGGGTGCCCAACCAGTGGCCCGGGGGCCACATGTAGCCCGCGGAGCCCTCTGATGTGGCCTTTGACCTCCTGCTCTGGGATGGCTGGTTGGCAAGCCCATATTGTAGGTTGCCGACCTGCCAGCCAAGAGCATCAGTGTTGTAAATGAAGCCAGCGTAGAGCAAACAAGTTGCTTTCAGAAAGTGCACCACACCTGCAGGATATAATATATGATTGCAAAGTGCAGCTAAATAGTGGGAAAAAACACAGGTACACTGCGCCGCAATAGAACGCAGACCATCAGTGTAAAAGCAGCCTTAGGCCCTTTCACATGATCGGTCCAACCTCATTGTGGCCCGCGACTGGTTACTAAGTCGCTTAAGTAGCCCTCGGCCTTCAAAAGTTTGGGCACCCCTGTTGTAAACCAAGGGTTTAACTATGTTAATATTCAGACCTTCAAGAATCTTTTTTCACTATGTTAATATTCAGACCTCCAAGAATTTTTTTTTTTTTAAACGGAATGTTCAAAAAATCTGATCGGTTGTAACCAAGCCCCTTGGGCAGTCCCTGTGAACCAAAACTTTACTTATGTTGATTTTCAGACCTCCAAGGCCGTGTACACACGAGGAGACATGTCCGCTGAAACTGGTCCGCAGACCAGTTTCCGCGGACATGTCCGATCGTGTGTACGGCTAAGGGAAAAGTTTCCAGCGGACAAAAGTTTCTAAGCATGCTTAGAAACTTGTCCGCTGGAAACCTGTCCGTCGGACATGTCCGCTGGTTAGTACGCCTAACCAGCGGACCGAAATCACCCGCATGCGTCTACTTGATTCGACGCATGCGTGGAAGCATTGTACTTCCTTGTTTGTGCACGTCGCGGCGTCACTGCCACGTCACCGCCACGTCACCACGTTCTCTGTCCGCAGGGATTTTGGTCTGATGGTGTGTACACACATCAGACCAAATTATCCCAGGAGACATGTCCGATGAAAACAGTCCGCGGACCGTTTTCATCGGACATGTCTCCTCGTATGTACTTGGCCTAAGAATGATGTTTTAAGAATGGAATATTTAAAAAAATCTGATCAGTTGTTGTAACCAAGTCTCTTGAGTAGCCCTTGTCGACCAAACCGTTACATATGTTAATATTCAGACCTCCAAGAATTATATTTTAAAAATTGTATATTCAAAAACTCTGATCGGTTCTAACCAAGTCTCTTGAGTAGCCCTTGCGAACCAAAGCTTTACTTACCTATGTTAATATTCAGACCTCCAAGAATGATATGTAAAAAACTGGATTTTCAAAGAATCTGATCCATTGTAACCAAGCCCCTTGGGTAGCCCTTGTGAACCAAGGTTAATATTCAGACCTCCAAGAATATTTACTTATCTCATTATTATTGTAATCCTTTGTCATCTACCTGTCTCTTTGAATTTCTTGAAACTCCCATTCCCTGTAGTTCTTTATAAATCTGTGTAGCTCAACATAAGAGAATCCAATGTGATTGCTGAGCCATCAGATCACGCAAAGCAGGATTTCCTAATGGAGATAACGGGATCTCCTTTTGGTGTGAAAACGGCGTGAAAAGCTGAATGAATTTAATGAATGCTTTTAATATCTTGACTTCAATGTAATACAGCGGATCCATTGCTGGGGATAGTCAAACAATACTGTGGAGGATCACAGAAAATAACACTGTGAAAATCACATTATCCTGTCCACTGGTATTATATGCTACGGTGGTCAATGGAAAGGGGGATTCCTGTATTTTCAGCTGCAGTTTTAAAAGGCTGCGATTCTACAGCAGCTCCCGTGCTGTTCTCAGTGTCAGCTTTGGTAACCATGGAGAGAGCTGGAACAAAAACCAGAAGAGATGAGGGTGGGGTGTAGGATTCCAGTAGTCCTTTAAAAGCATATGCTGCTATTTCTACAAGCATCATGCTGACACGACTACTCGCGATCACCCCAACTGTGACCCTGCAACTGATCTCTTGCTGTGAGCTAAGGGACTCCTTATTATTGTCAGCTATTTTTTTTCTTTATAATAAGACATTTTATACTATGGAATGCAGCGAGAGAAAAATAGGAATAACACGCAAAGCTTTTGCAATATTAATGACAACATATCGTTCTACATCTAGGTGTTTGATTTACACACCCGACTCTCACCGTTTGTGGCACTTTTACAGATGGGAGTGCCAACGCTTTTGAGTTATAGCTGCAGTTTTATTGATGAACTTTCACTTTTTTTCTTCTTTAATTTCTTTATTAACCACTTCCATACCAGGCACTTGCGCACCTTCCTGCCCAAGCCAATTTTCAGCTTTCAGCGCTGTCGCACTTTGAATGACAATTGCGCGGTCATGCTACACTGTACCCAAACAATTTTTTTATAAGTTTTGTTCCCACAAATAGAGCTTTCTTTTGGTGGTATTCGATCACCTCTGCGATTTATTTTTTATTTTTTGCAAAACAACAAAAAAGAAAAATTTGAAAAAAGTTAAGTTTTTATTTTTTTCTGTTATTTTTTTTGTAAATAAGTACTTTTTTTTTCTTCAATTACGGGCACTGATGGGCACCGATGAGGTGTCACTGATGGGCACTGATAGGCGGTGCTGGTATGCGGCACTGATGGGCACTGATAGGCAGCGCTGATGGCACTAATTGGCGGCACTGATGGGTACTTGTGGGTAGCACTTATGGGTGGCACTGATGCGTGGCACAGATGGGCACTGATAGGTGCACACTGGGCATTGATGGGCACTGTGAGGTGGCACTGATGGACACTGAGAGGTGGCACTGATGGACACTGAGGGGTGGCACTGATGATGGCATTGCTGGGCATCATTTGTTTATTTACTAAATTGTGCCAGTCAGTGCCCATGTGTGGGCACAGATTGGCATCTATTGTGCTTATGTGTGTACATGTGGATGGCCATGGGTGATGTACATGTCCATCCACATGTTGCCCCCTTCCCTGGTGGTCCTGGGAGCTTCCCTGGTGGTCCAGTGTGGGCATCCGAGGGGGGCTGCGCAGAAAAACAATCAGCGTGAACCCCCCCTGTCAGGAGAGCCGCAGATCGGCTCTCCTCTACTCGTGTCTGTCAGAAGCAAATCAGGAAGAGCCGATCAACGGGTTGTCAGACTGACACCCTGCATCACCGATCGCCGCGCTACGCACCCCCAGGGGCACGTCCCAGCATGTTATCCTGCTGGACGTCAATAGACGTCCAGTCAGGATAACAGAACCACTTCCCGGACATTAATTTACTATTGACTGGGCGGGAAGTGGTTAAAGGTTTTCAAAAAGTACAAAGGTTGCACAGATAAACTTGTACAGAAAATATATGGATAGAACATTTGTAAAGCTATCAGATCAGTATAAATAACATAAGGACATTAAACACTACTGTCATATAGTGCAACTCTAACATAAGGGTGGAAAAACAGTAGGAAGGTTAAAGGAACACTAAGGCCGCGTACACACGATCAAATCTGTCTGCTGGAAACGGTCTGCCGGACCGTTTCAGCAGACAGATTTGATCGTGTGTACGGGCAAACAGACGGATTTGGCCACCTGACAGATTTGAAAGCATGCTTTCAAATCTGTCGGCTGGGAACCCGTCCGCCCGACATGTCTGCTGGTTACTATGCTAGGTTAACACTAGGGGGCGAGAAAGGGGTTAAATGTGTTCCCTACTAGTGATTCTAACTGTGGGGGAGGGGACTAACTGGAGGAGGTGACCGATCTGTGTCCCTATGTACAAGGGACACAGCATCGGTCTCCTCTCCCTGACAGGACGTGGATATCTGTGTTTACACACAGAGATCCACGGTCCTGCTCAGTTACTGTGCAATTGCGGTTGCCCGGCGTCCATCGCGGCCGCCAGGCATGCGCATCGGGCTCCCAATAACACGGCGGTGCGCACGCCCCCTAGTGGCTCTGCAAGGCGAGGACGTCATATGACTCCCTCTCAGAACAAGAGAGGTATCGTGCCACCGTCAATTGACGGTGGCTGGTAGTAAGGAGGTTAAGGAAGCTAGCTAGCCTTTTTTCTATAACAGTAATTACTGGGCAATGTTCCATAGCATTGCCTCGCTGTTCACTAGTTTAGTACACACAGAGAACAGTAATACAGCAGGATAGGATTATGATACCATAACAATAATAATTCAAATCTTCCGTGGTGCTGTACACAGCGGTACAGAAAAAATAATAAATTCTCTGTGGAAGATCAATCTATCTAATGGAAAATTCCAACTTTGCTGCCCCCCCCCCCCCATACAAACACACACACACACACACACACACACTTATTTAGAGTGTCTGCTGAGATTAGGATCATGTGTAAGATCATGTTCCCCAGTTTGGTGAAATTGCAAGTAGTGGGCAACAAACATCTAATGTCTTTGGGTACCATTATGATGAATGAGAAAAGAAGCAAGAAAAAATGTTGATGATAATATTTATTTTGTTGGCGTTCAGTCATTTAGTAGATACGAGTCTTTATTGGCTCCTAGACTGTGGCACGCCAGGCCTGTCTGTCATCTTACATAGATCACACTCATTGCTCCAGTAATAGAGAAGAGAATGATTCAATTCCGTAGAGGAAGATGTACTGATGGTTTCTTAGCTTATGATGTGGATTTTATTACACATAATTATATGGTTGCCTGAAGAGGTGACTTCTTGGTATCCATCTAAAATATAAAGCTGTATAATGAGCATTTGGTGACATTAGTATCGAAGCATCAGAGAATGGGTACAACAAACGAGAAATCTGAAGGGCGTAAGAACTGGGCAAAATGAATGAGAGCCGATGGTCAAGTGCGAATTGAAGTTTGGGAAAATGAGATGAGAATGCATGGGGCATGCCTTAAGGTAGCACCTTCAGGCCGCGTACACACGATCGGTCCAACCCGATGAGAACGGTCTGATGGACCATTTTCATCGGTTAACCAATGAAGCTGACTGATAGTCTGTCGCGCCTACACACCATCGGTTAAAAAAAAACGATCGTGTCTGAACGCGGTGATGTAAAACACGACGTGCTGAGAAAAATGAAGTTCAATGCTTCCAAGCATGCGTCGACTTGATTCTGAGCATGTGTGGATTTTTAACCAATGGTCGTGCCTACTAACGATTGGTTTTGTTCTATCGGTTAGGAATCCATCAGTTAAATTTAAATAAAGTTGGCCGATGGTTAAATAACCAATAGCACCCACACATGATCGGTTTTGACCGATGAAAACGGTCCATCAGACCATTCTCATCGGTTTAAACCAATTACGTGTACGCGGAATTAGGGTCTTGATTAGGGGTGCAACGGATCGAAAAACTCACAGTTCGGATCGTTCCTCGGTTTAGGAGTCACGGATCGTTTTTCGGATCAGCAAAAAAAAAAAAAAAAAAAATCTCCCCCACTGTAATATCCACATCTACCCCCCCCCCCACACTGCAGTGGCGTCACTCGGTGCAAAAAAAATAATAAAAATGGTGTCACCCCCCCCACCCATTATGGCCCCCCCCCTCAGTACAGACACCCCACAGTAGTGCAGACCTCAGACGGTAACCCCCCCCCCCCAGTAGTGCAGACCTCAGACGTTAACTCTCCCCCCAGTAGTGCAGACCTCAGACGGTAACCCCCACATAGTGCAGACCTCAGACCGTAACCCCCACATAGTGCAGACCTCAGACAGTAACCCCCACATTGCAGACCTCAGACAGTAACCCCCACATAGTGCAGACCTCAGACAGTAACCCCCACATAGTGCAGACCTCAGACAGTAACCCCCACATAGTGCAGACATCAGACAGTAACCCCCACATAGTTCAGACCTCAGACAGCGGCGTATGTTTCCCTCGAGCGCGGGCTCCTCCTCCTCTGTGGGTGTGAACAGAGAGGAGGGCCACCGCCGGGTGTACCAAGATGGCCACCGCTCCGGAGCTAGGCCGAAGTCGGGGACTTTCCTAGGCTGAGGCTCCGACATGTTTAAAGGGGTTGTAAAGGTTCGTTTTTTTTTTTTCTAAATAGGTTCCTTTAAGCTAGTGCATTGTTGGTTCACTTACCTTTTCCTTCGATTTCATTTCTAAATGTTTTTTTTCTTTGTCTGAATTTCTCACTTCCTGTTCCTCCTCAGTAAGCTTGCTCCCATCATACGAGCCCTTGTGGCTGGGGGTTAGTGGGCATGCTTACGCCCTCCCTTGGGACTACATCCCTGTGGGGAGATCTCTGTGCTGGGATGAGGGTTTTGGCAAGTGGTTAAAATGTAAAATGGGGGGGGCGTGGTCTGGACATGGCCGAGTAAGGAAGCGTTTCTGTGGAGCTCCCGGTCCGTCCCGGTCTAACTAGCCCTATTTCCAGCCATACCGAGCCACAAACCACAGCATGTACTCAGCTGGGAAGCGGAGAGGCACACAGAGGAAGCTGCAGACCCCAAGAGCCCGGCTCAGCGGTGAAATCCATCGATACTTCCGCGGCACGCAGGCAGCATCTCCTATCCCCAAGATGGCGGACACCACGAGGCACAGCGGGCATGGGAGTTCTCCACCACACACCTCGCAGGTACCATCCATGTCCTCCTACACTGTAGAGGGGGACCCCGGCACACCAGCTGCGTTCCGACCGGATCCGCCGGATCTCCAGCCGCTGACGCTGCGGGCGGACGCGGAGCTGAGGGCCCTGCTGCAGGCTCTGCCTACAAGGGCTGACTTTGAGTCCCTAGTCAGCAGACTAGAGGCAGCCCATCACTCGGACATTACGGAGGTCCGCGGGGAGATTACATCTCTGGCTGGCAGGGTGGAAACGGGGGAGACCACGGTGTCCGCACTGGAGGTGAGGCTGCGACAGGTGGAGGAGGTGCAGGCGACGCAGGCAGCCACCATACTGGCTCAGCAGCTGCGCCTGGAAGAGGCCGAGGACCGCAGCAGGAGGAACAATTTGCGGGTTAGGGGTCTCCCTGAAGCCACGGGGCCGGAAGACCTTGGGGCAACAGTTCTGGACATATTTAGAACCGTAGTGGGTGGCACCCTCCCCCCGACTGTAACTTTTGATCGGGTTCATAGGGCCCTGGGACCTAGGCCCACAGATCCGGCTCGCCCTAGGGATGTGATCTGCAAGGTCCACCACTATGCGCACAAGGAGCTTATCCTGCGTAAGGCATGGGAGAGGAGGGACACTGACTTTGATGGGGCCGTTATCCAAATCCTGCCGGATTTATCCCGGGCCACCCTGCAGAGGAGAGCGATGCTTAAACCTGTACTAGAAGTCGCTCGACACTCTGGCATCACCTACCGGTGGGGTTTCCCCATAGCAGTGACCTTCAAGAAGCAGCTGCAGTCCTTTACTCTGCGCTCCCCTTCAGAGCTGCCCGCACTGTTTGACTTTCTGGAATCTGACCCTATTGATGTCCCTGACTGGCTGCAGGCTCTCCCAAGCTTCCCCTCCAGAACAGGCGGTCCAAGCCAGAGGAGATCCCGATCACCACGTCCTCAGAGGAGCAGACAGAGGCCACGGGTCGCGCCCCCGGAAGACTCCAGGGAAGCCTAGCGGCGATGACTGCTGTGGTGAGGCCATGCACACACACTTGCTACTTCCAGAGCCTTATACCGAATGATAATATCCTTTGATTTCCCTTTTGCTTTTTCTTTTTGCTCACGTCTCCGAATTGAAGTTGCCTACGCATGGGGCTGATTTACAACCTTGCCCCCCCCTCCCCTGCGATCACTGGCACAGCTGCCAGGCCCCTTGAGAAGTGTGGGAGATGGAACTGCGGGAGGGCCTGGTTGTTGGGGTGGAGGGTGGGCACCTGATCCCGACCCGCTGCTGCCCCCCCCCCCTGCACCCTGATGAAGGTCGAGATCACTAGATGTTACCCCCCCGGGGGCCACGTGAGATTTATGTATGCGCTCCCCTCTCCCACATGCACTTTACACAGCCTGAACTAAGACCTCCAGACGTGGACATGCTCCGAGAAGTATTGTGATATACACCCTTATACTTGAGACCCCGACGAACCCAAACAGGAGCAACCCCTGAAATACTAGGGGATCCTGGAAACCCTGTTGATGTTGACATTTTTTCACGCTGGATGCCACACTGAGGGAACTGTACAACGGGGCATGGGGTACTGTGCAATAGGGCATAAGATCCTGTCTGTCAATGTAGGGGTCTGTACGTATCATTGACTATGGTTGAACTGGGAATGGGGAAGGGGGGCTTGTACTATATGGGGGGTAATGCCGGCCTGCTGGGGGGGGGGGGCTTGGGGGGGATGCCGGAATGGGGAGACATGGCAGGGAGTTATGGGGCTTGTATGGGATCCCCACGGGCAATGGCGCACGCAATACAGAGGGCCCGGGTGTGAGCTAGATGGCTCTAGTTATGGGTGGGGAGAATGCATGGTCCTTCCCCAGAAATACGAATACTCTGTTTCCCGTTTGATTTTTTCTTGGTTTATGCTTTATGTTTCATGATTATCTCTCCTTAATTACACAGGTTATCTGAGTACATGCATAATTAAATCTTGGGGCTGGGGGGGCTGGGCGGAGCCGGGGGCTCTACCCCGGTCGTAGTCTAACCTCCTCCCCACTAGTTAGAGGCACTACACCCGGCGTTATCCGGAGGGTGCTTCTGTGCAACGTTTTGCACTACAGTTGATTGAGTTTTAACAATCAATTGTGAATAGGATCACGGTGAACATTCTAGGTTCATCGTACTCTTTTTGAGCTAATCTTGCTCTCGCATCTCTCAACTCTTTCTCCTCCACCTGTTTCTCTCTTTTCCCCCCTCCTCTCCCTTCTCTTTCTTTCTTCCCCCCTCCCCCCCCAACCCGGCGCGGTCGTGATGGATCAAGTCACCTTTTTCTCTTTGAATGCCAAGGGGCTGAATATCCCTGAGAAGCGCCGTATGCTTTTGACTGACCTTAAAAGGGCTAGGGCAGATATAGCGTTCATTCAGGAGACCCACTTTAAGACCGGTTCCCCACCGTGCTTGAAAAACCGACACTTCCCCATAACCTACCATGCGACGAACCCCTTACACAAATCGAAAGGATTATCTATACTCCTAGCAGGCAGCGTACCTTGGATCTGCCGGGACTCCAAGATCGACCCAGAAGGTCGATACCTATTTCTTAAAGGGCTGATAGGAGAAGTGCTGGTGACGTTAGCCACGATCTATGTGCCAAATGACGGACAAGATGTTTTTCTCCACAGCACACTGTCCCTCCTGATGGACTTTACGGAGGGCCAGTTGATTCTGGGAGGGGACTTTAATGTGCCGCTGGTCCCACCAGTAGACACATCCTCTGGCACCTCTGCTGTGAGACCCAGCGTGCAGAGAAATATTGCCAGGGATCTCCACAAAGCACAACTGATAGACATCTGGAGACTCCTCTATTCAGGAGAAAGAGACTACACGTTCTTTTCATCCCCACACAAAACATACTCGCGGATTGATTATTTCCTGATACCGCACCGCAACCTAGAGGCGGCACATGACCCGGTGATAGGGAATATCACCTGGTCAGACCACGCACCCATAACTCTGCGTTATTCCCTATCACAGACCACGTCACCCCGCACACGGTTCTGGAGGCTGAACGAAAGTTTGCTACAGGACGCTACTGTGCTGGCTGATGTGACGTCCGAACTGACCCACTATTTCAGTACTAACAATGTTGGGAACTGTGACCCGGGCATACTGTGGGAGGCGCACAAATCAGTCATAAGGGGAGTCCTGATCAAACATGGCGCACGCATTAAGCGGGAACGAGAAAAACAACTTCTAGGGCTCCTAGATAAGATCCGGAAATTGGAAGCAAAACACAAACACAACCCGACCCCCCTTGTAGAGGCAGAACTCTTGACTGTTAGACGACAGACCACAGACATAATGAGATACAAAGCCAAGGCAGCTCTTCAGATTTGTAGGAAGTTATCCTATGGCCGCGTACACACGATCGGATATATCCGATGAAAACGGTCCGCGGACCATTTCCATCGGATATGTCCGATCGGGAGTTTGATCCGATGGCGTGTACACACCATCGGATCAAATTCCCCGCCGCCGGACGGCGCGGTGACGTAGTGGTGACGCGGCGGTGACGTTGACGCCGCCGCGTCACCGCCACGTCACCGCACCAGGAAGTAAAACACTTCCGCGCATGCGCCGAATCCATTCGGCAGCGGCGCGGCGGTGGTGGGAGCCGACATGTCTGCTGGTAAGTGTACTAACCAGCAGACATGTCGGGCGGACAGATTCCCACCGGATAGATTTCAAAGCTTGCTTTGAAATCTGTCGGGTGGAGAAATCTGTCCGCTAGCCCATACACACGAGCGGAGATGTCTGCTGAAACGGTCCATCGGACCGTTTTCAGCGGACATATCCCCTCGTGTGTACGCGGCCTATGAGTCTGGAAATAAATGCGGGAAGCTACTGGCTAGCGCGGTCAGACAGAAGAGACGTCAAGCATATATCCCCCACATTATTTCCTCGTCGGGACAAAAACAGGCTTTGCCCACTCGCATTGCAGGGGAATTCCAAGAATTCTACTCCTCCTTATACAACCTCCCGAAACAACATACTAGCGACGCTACAGTTAGAGACTACCTGATCAAGTCAGATATCCCGAAACTCCCTGAGGGGGCAGGGGTGGTCCTGGATGAACCCATCACACTGGTAGAATTACAGGGTGCCGTTAAGGGAATGAAACCGGGGAAAGCACCGGGCCCAGACGGCTTTACACTACAATATTATCAAACACTTCTGCCGGTGCTGGGCCCATATATGGTTAAATTGTTTAACAATCTGGCAGACGGGGGTCACTTTCAGAGAGACACCTTGAGGGCCCACATCTCCCTCATCCCTAAGGAAGGCAAGGACCCTGCTGCTTGTGGCAGCTACAGACCTATATCACTCCTGAACGTGGACCTCAAGTTCTTTGCTAAAGTTCTGGCCAACAGACTGTCCCGACACCTGACTGAGATTATACATTTAGACCAGGTGGGTTTTGTCCCATCCAGGGAAGCCAGGGACAATACTACCAAGGTACTCAACCTAATACATAGGGCATCGCGGCCCAAAACTCCCTGTGTCTTTCTCAGCACTGATGCTGAGAAGGCCTTTGATCGGGTCAACTGGGAATTCATGCTCTCCGCCCTCAGACATATTGGTTTAGGCAGTAAGATGATACATTGGATCTCGGCGATATACTCGGGGCCGACTGCCCCGGTCAAGGCTAATGGAGTCCTCTCCGAAACCTTTACTATCTCCAACGGCACTAGGCAGGGATGTCCGCTGTCCCCCCTCCTCTTCGCCCTGGTGTTAGAACCATTCCTTGGCACGATTCGGCAGAATCCAGACATAACGGGTATTAAGATTGATCAAGGCCATTACAAGATTTCAGCATACGCAGACGACCTTTTGTTTTCCCTTACCAATCCCATGGTGTCACTGCCGAACCTGGTTAAGGAATTTAGAAATTATGGGGTCATGTCCAATTTGAAAATTAACTTTGACAAATCAACAGCCATGGGAGTAAACCTTGCCCCAGAGGCTTTGGCCCATCTGAAATCCCAGTTTAAGTTCAAGTGGTCCGATAGCCACCTTAACTATCTGGGGACATGTATCCCGAGCGACCTGACGCATACATTTGAACTTAACTTCCCCCCGATGCTGACTAAAGCCAGAGGACTGCTCGAGGAGTGGAATAAAGGGCTCCACTCCTGGTTCGGGAGATGCAATCTCCTCAAGATGTGCATCCTTCCGAAATTTCTGTTTTTGTTTCAAGCCCTACCAATAAGGATCCCAGCTTCATATTTTAAACGGGTACAGGCCCTTTTCACCAAATTTGTCTGGGCTCACAGGAAACCGCGGCAGCGCATGCGGTACCTGACTCTCCCAAAGCAGTGTGGAGGTCTAGCCCTGCCAGACGTTAAACACTACTATCAGGCAGTACATTTAGGGAGGATCATCGACTGGAATAGACACGGTCACCTTAAACTGTGGACGCAGATAGAACAAAACCAGGCTCAGGTGCCGCTGAGGGGGGCAGTGTGGTGCCAAGACCAACTCCCGTTGGACATGAAGAAACATCCCACCATAGGCGCTACGTTGCACGTAGGTTCGTTGATAGTGGACGCAGCCACCCTGACGTCTAAGACGTCCCCACTTTTCCCTATCCTCGGCAACCCGTCGTTTCCACTGGGATTGCGCCCGTCGGATTACGGGGAGCTCGCGGCGACGGGTAGAGATTGCGCCCAACATTTTGTGAACGGAGGCCGATGGGCTTCGATCGGTACCCTAACGAGCGATACTGGGAGCTTCCATCTGCCGTTTTGGAAAGCGATTAGGCTGCACCACTTCATTCACTCAATACCAGAACCCAGACAATTTACCCGAGACCTGACGACGTTTGAAGACTACTGTAGAGACGACGGAGTGCTGACTCAAGTACTCTCAAAGATGTACTCCCTACTAAACACCCCACCGACACAACCTGACCTGGGGTTTCTAAATGCATGGGGACGAGACCTGGGGCAGACCTTTACCGACGTGCAGACGCAAAATATCCTTAAGTTCTCCCTAAAATCGTCCATCTGCACAAGAATTCAAGAAACAAATTACAAGATTCTGACCAGGTGGTACTATACACCCCAGCTTCTACACAAATTCTTTCCTACCACCCCTGATAAATGCTGGCGCTGCCTAAGAGATAAGGGAACTTTACTCCATGTCTTTTGGTCATGCCCACTATTGCTCCACTTCTGGACAACGGTTGAGACGACCATACAAAAATTCACTGATCACACAATCCCAAAAGACCCAGCTTTCTTCCTGCTTCACGCTTCCGCGGCCCCGACACGATCTTACAAAAAATCCATTGTGAGGCATTTATTAAATGCCGCTAAATCTTGCATACCGGCTACCTGGAAACAAACCACTCCCCCATCGGTTGGGCTGTGGCTGCGTAAAGTAGAGGAAATTAAGAACCTAGAAGACCTTGTACTTACAGCCCAGAATAACCAGGAAAAACACTCTAACGCTTGGATGTTGTGGAATTTATACATATATTCTGATGAGGGGCAATCCCTACTGAACTCTTGACTGACCTTTGGATGTCGACCCAACACGGGCCGATGGTGACGTTGGGTCCATCACCCCCGTGCCGAACATACCCATATACCCTCCCTCCCCACTCTCCTTCCTCCCCCTTCCCATGGTTCTAGCTTCCCACTCCTTCACTTGTATATCTATATCTACTCCTACTTCTTCCTCTTTTTCCATGCCTCCTTTTGCTCTGTCTCTCTCTTTGTGGTATCCTCGACTACTAGCGTCATAATAGGGCGTGGAGTTGGAATTTGCGCCACAGACGCAGCTATTCCATCTGCATAACAACCTTGTCTAGTTCAGGACTGAATTCCGCCAGTTGATATTGCAGGCGCTGACTGGCTAGAGCGAAACTGTCCGGGTTTTACATATGGGAAGTGCCCTGGCACTACACGGGTTGGGGCGACAGTCTATCTGCTAGATTATACAGTTGGAATGTGAATCTCCATGTTCAATGTACAGGTGTATGACATGGTCGGGTGAGGCCACAGTTGCTATGTTATTTTCTGTATTTCTTTGTTGAAAAAACTAATAAAATTGATATTTGAAAAAAAAAAATGTAAAATGGTGCTAGAACGGCGATTGGCACTGCGCTGACAAGCCGTTCATCTCTGCAGCCAAGGGTTCGGATCCCGGTCTCGGCTGCATGTGAATTGAGTTTGGTGGTCTCAGCCCGGCTCCCGGTGGGTGTGCTATGCAAGGTAAGCTTGTGCTTAGTACGCCCACCCCCCTCCCACAAAAAAAAATCCACCACACTTACACGCACTCGAAATTGGGTTAACATGCACGCCCTTTGGCCATGCGGTCTCTAAAAAAGAGAGGCGAAGGACTAACAGGGCTGGCTGAGCGGGCTAGATCCTCTCACTCCCTTATAGGGAGTCCCTCTGCCCCGTTGGGCTTCAAAGCGGAGCATGTAGGGCGGGCTATGTGGGAGGACCCCGCACCCGCCACTGCCACTCGGGGGCATGGAGAAAGATGGCAGATTGCCTACTCCCAACTCCTGCAGTCCGGCTCCTCTCTCGAGTACACGCCCAAAATACACTTTAAAAAAGAAAAAAAATGGTGCTAGGAGGGGGGATTTGGGAGGCATTTGTGCTGGAATTTGGAGGGGAGAAGATTTGTGATAGAAAGTTTTTTTTTTGTTGGGGGGGTTGTGCTAGGATGTTGGAATTGCGGGGGAATATTTAAATTAGGAGGAGGGGACAATTTATCATTTTTTCATTTTTATTTGGGGAGAAAATTGGCTTGCAAAGGGAATTTATATTTGGGAGGGAAGAGGAGTTCAGAGCGGGTTTCGTTTTTTGGGGGGGACATGATGCTCACACTTTGCGGGGGGTGTGCACACTTTGTCTTCTTTGTCCCGAGCATAAGATGACTTTGTCCAACACTGACTGCGATTTTTAGATATCAGGTGTTATGATAATAGCGGCTGCCAGATAAAGCTTTTATTTTATCACAGTCATGCTGATCATGCACCAAGTCCATGGTGTGACATAATGTTATACATCCTCCTATCAAAACTGACATTAAAAATTCACTAGCTGGTCTTTCAAGGGTTGAACAAAGCAAGCTAATCATGTCATTTACAGTTTACAAGACAGCAGCATTACATTTTAATTTTATCATACCATCATAATCGTCATGATTGATATAACAATTGCCCTCATCTTTATGGACGGGGACGAAACCTTTTATTGGGTTCTACTGCTGCATGTATTATCTGGTGCACAGAGTAAATCTCTACTAGGGCTACTAAAAGAAAATGCCAATTTATATCTGGTAGACATAAGCTTATTTCTTAGATTCTTGGCGTGATTTGTGAATGTTTTTATTCGAGGCTAGAGTAGTCAAGCAAAACTACTGCAAAATAAGTTCTCTATATGTTAATAGATTTGTATGCAGTGCTTGGGGTGAGACGCTGTTCAACAACCTTAGAATAAGCCTGTAGACAGTAAGAGAGGGAGAGACTTGAATTCAATTCAGTTTGATGGCTATGCTGAAAATTGTTTTTGAGTTGGCGTAGTGCGCTCCAGTGTGCCATTGAAAAATACGTGTGTGTGTAAATAAAAAATGGGGGCCAGATTCAGGTAGGAAAGCGTATCTTTCCGGCGGCGTAACTTTTCTTATTTACGTTACGCCGCTGCAACTTTACTTGCAAGTGCTGCATTCACACAGTTAAATTAGGCGCGTCCACGCGCTGAACGTACTGCGCATTCGCCGACCATTGAAAATACCCAGTGCGCATGCTCCGAATTATGACGGTGTTTTCAACGTGAACGTAATCGACGTAAATCCCCATTCACGGACGAGTTACGCAAACGACATAAAAATGTTCAAATTTCCCACGGTCACGACGTCCATACTTAACATAGGATGCGCCTGCTTTTGGCAGCTTTATCTTTACGCCAGGAAACCCCTTACGGAAACGGTGTAAATTGACTGCGTCGGGCCGGCGTATGTTCGTAAATTGGCGTATCTCGCTGATTTACGTATTCTCGGTGTAAATCAGCGAGAACGCCCCCAGCGGCCATTTAAAACTTGCAGTTAAGATCCGGCGGCGTAATACAATTACGCCTGTCGGATCTTTACTGCAAACCGGCGTATCTTGTTTTCTGAATACAGAAAGCAGATATGCCGGTGCAAAGTGTAAGTTATGCCGGCATATCACTGATACGCAGCCATAACTCTTTCTGAATCTGGCCCTAAATATCTAAATCTATAGATAGATATACTATATTAGCAAAAAGTATTGGGACGCCTGCCGTTACATGCACATGAACTTAAAGGGGTTGTAAAGGTTTGTTTTTTATCTTCTAAATAGGTTCCTTTAAGCTAGTGCATTGTTGGTTCACGCACCTTTTCATTCGATTTCCCTTCTAAATGTCTTTTTTTTTTTTTTTATTTGTCTGAATTTCTCACTTCTTGTTCCCCAGTAAGCTGTTCTAAATGACTTTCCACCGCTCGCATGATGGTGGAAAGTTTACTGAGGAGAAACAGGAAGTGAGAAACAAAGAAATAAAAAATTAGAAGGGAAATCAAAGGAAAAGGTGCGTGAACCAACAATGCACTAGCTTAAAGGAACCTATTTAGAAAATAAAAGACAAACCTTTCCAACTCTTTTAACTTTAATGGCACCCCAGTCTTAGTCCGTAGGGTTCAATATTGAGTTGGCCCGCCCTTTGCCACTATAACAGCTTCAACTCTTCTGGGAAGGCTGTCCACAAGGTTTAAAAGTGTGTCTAAGAAATGTTTGACCATTCTTTCAGAAGCAAATTTGTGAGGTCGGACACTGATGTGGGCGAGAAGGCCTGGCTTGCAGTCCTCGTTCTAATTCATCCCATTCTAAATTAGTATGTGTTGACATTAACATTTATTGATTTTTTTTGCTTAAAGATATACCGTATTAAAGAGGAGCTCCACCCAAAAGTGGAACTTCTGCTTTAAGCACTCGTCGTCCCCTTACATGCCACATTTGGCATGTCATTTTTTTTGGGGGGGGGGGGCTTCGGTAGGAGTCCTTGGCTGTGTAATAGTCGATCACGGGTACCTGGCGGACATCGCGGCTGAAAGGCACGCGCATCGGCATCTCAGTGACGCCACTGTGGGAGCCGAGGCCGTAAAAGACCGCCTCCCGGACCTGTAGAGCCACCTTGTGGCCGTTATTTGTCAATGGCCCGGGCTCCAACAAGTTAAAGGGGTTGTAAAGGTAAAAAAATGTTTTCCCTAAATAGCTTCCTTTTCATTAGTGCAGTCCTCATTCACTTACCTCATCCTTCCATTTTGCTTTTAAATGTCCTTATTTCTTCTGAGAAATCCTCACTTCCTGTTCTGTCTGTAACTCCACACAGTAATGCGAGACTTTCTCCCTGGCGTGGAGTGACGTGCTCGACCCCACTTCAATACAGAGCATTTTCACCCCCTTCCTGCCCATGCCAATTTTTCATTTTTCAGCACTGTAACATTTTGAATAACAATTGCGCAGTCATGCAACATGTTGGTATCATTGGGAGGAATAGTGCCCCTCCTGTTGGTATCAGCAGGAGAAATGGTGTCCCACTGTTGATGTCAGTTGTCAAAATAGTGTCTCATATCAATAGAAGGGATATGCTTTAAGGGCCAGATAAAGGCAAGCAAAGGGCCACATTCGGCCCCTGGGCTGCAGTTTGGACACCACTGGTTTAGGAGATACCCCTGTATTTGCATGTGCCAACTGAAGCAACGGCACATGTACCGTTCCCACGTGCAAGTGGAGGAGTGACGTCATCGCAGCTCCGGCCAATCACATCGCTGGAGCTCCAATACCCAGAAGTCACTTCGGGACAACATGTCGGCGGCCGGAGGGGAGACATGGATACTAGCTGATTATGCCTTTGTCTTGCAGGGTTTATTGTTTCGGAGGGTTTACTTCCTTTTTTACTGCTTTCTTACTGATACCTTCTATCAAAATGTCAGATAAAAATGTCATATTCTGCTTGACTCAACTCATTCAAATGAAACAAATATTTGGTCACCGCTCAGATAAAAATGTTTTTATATATATATATATATATATATATATATATATATATATATATATATATATATATATATATATTTATTAAAATCTGTTCTTTTTGCAGGAAAACTAGTTATTTACAATTGTGTATCATTGTATAAAAAGCACCCAGCAATTTTTACAATCTTGATGTAAATCTACTAGGGCTGTGGTAATTAACTATTAATTCCTCGATTAATCGTTAATTTTTTTTGATCAATCAAAATTCTTTTGATCGGTACTCACCTCTCTGCCGGCTTCTGGGTCTTCAGGGAGTTCTGGCGGAGATCCGGTGATGTCACGGACACCGGCGGGGCTTGCCGTGTCCATCTGTAGGGCTCCTTAGCTGTGCCTTCATATCTGCATGCCGGCGGGACCTTACTATCTGCCACACACATGGGCTGTTACACTTCCCTCTATCACTTCCCTCTATCACCCTGGCATTCTACAACCATCCACTGGGAGTTATGATAGTTCCCTTCACGGGACATCTACATGCCACACCCCCTCATCTGGATTCAGCAGTGGTATCGTTGTACACATTTTTATACCAGTATCATACTTAGCTAAATGTTTTTATGACTGCTTTTGCTACCGTTTGGTATTACTCGCACCATTTTTAGAGTTTATGTAGCTACATCAATGATATCTCCAGTGCAATATTTTTTTGAGCGCTGCCTTTTGTATCCTGCTATCCATTTTTCCAGTGGTTGCCAGTCTGTGCCTTTCATGCTGCCTATCTGTGCCCACCATGCTGCCTATCTGTGCCCACCATACTGCCTATCTGTGTCCGCCGATGCTGCCTGCCGTGCCCACCGATGCAGCCTGCCCGTGCCCACCGATGCAGCCTGCCCGTGCCCGCCGATGCAGCCTGCCCGTGCCCATCATGCTGCCTGTGCCCATCATGCTGCCTGTGCCCACCATGCTGCCTGTGCCCATTATGCTGGCTATCTGTGCCCATTATGCAGGGATTAGAGGAGAGCAAGTTAATTACCGTGTGGATGGTAAGCGCACCGAAGAACATCACAGCTTTTATTTCAATTGCCGTGTGTTCCCGCCGCTCGCCGTCACATGCAGCCCCGCCCCCTGTCCGGGGAACTTTGATACATGTCACTCGTGATTGGACGGGTGATCTGTCTATCAACGTCCCAGGACCAAGGGGCGGGGCTGTGTGTGACAGCGAGTGTAGGGAACACATGGCAATAGTAATGAAAGCCACCAGTGATGTTCCCTGCGCTCTGATGATCCAGTCGCCGCTCTCCTCTCTTCCGCTTAATGAGCGCTGGGAGAAGGACTCCCATACAACCCCGCATGACGGCGGTGTTTACCCCCTAGCTTCCCAGGCAGCCCTTCCTCGCCAGCCCTCAAAAATCCACTTGCAAAATGCAAGCAGACGAGTGGAATTTTTGAGGGCTGTTATAATTAATCAAAATGTAGTCGATTAATCTATTAAAAAAAATATCAATTAATCGAACACGAAAATTTTAATCAGTAACATACCTAAAATCTACTCGATCTTCCATCATCGCTATAGGAGCTATTTAGGAGCTATTTTACCTCTACTATAGTTTTTGTATATTAGAACTTCTGGTAGTTTGATTAGAACTGCAAAGTCAACCTAAAACTGCAAACTAGACACATTTAACCAGATAACTGTAAAAATTGCTGTGAGGTTTACCATTAAAACATCACGGAATCGCTGAAAGGACTTCTGCCTCCAGTAACTCGGGACAATTGTGTTTTGTTATCTGCTGAGTAAGTGTGGACAAGAAATAACAGTACCGTCTATTCCAGGAGCCCAGCAGCCAGCTTGCCGGCTTTCACTGAAAATGTGCTGGAATGGCAGTTAGGAGTATTGTGTAAATGCTCACATTGAACAATGGGAAGCGGAGATATATTCCAAAGGGAGTACGGTGAGATTCCTGCAGAGAAAGAGCAATTTTCAGTCATTTCGCCAATGGTGTCAGTATCGAGGTGGTTGCTAAGTAATTATTTCAGTGTTTCTGCAATGTTATCATGATGAAGTCACTAGGCTCCAATGCGAGAAGACATCGTTTTGGACATTCAGAGCATTTTCATTTCTTATTTTAATTCTAAATGCATTTTTGTATTTCTGTTTTTTGTTGTTGATGACTGCACCTAGACAGCTAAATGCACATTAGAAACACAATGTGCATAGCAGAATTGCTCTTCCAAAAGATTAACAAAGCATTATACATATTCTCGTGATGCACCACCTCCTGCTGTGCTTTATAGATACAAAACATAGTGACAAATGCAAATACCATGCCACTGCCCCGCCTTTACTTCGATTGGTTTTTAGTTTTATGAAAGCAGACCATCTCCAAAAAAATGTAGAATAAAAATTGAAACAGGAATGCCACTTTACCCCTTTAACAGTGTTTAATGTTCACTTTGACCCCTTTCACACTGGGGCCTTTTTTTAGGCGTTTTTCAGGCTCTTTGACATTAAAAAAAGCGCCTGATAGAAGTCTTATCTGCAATCCCAATGTGAAAGCCTGAGTGCTTTCAGAGCCCTTTCACACTGCCAGTGCCCCGAAAAACGCTGGTAAAGCCCCACTAAGACCCTTTTCACACTGGGGCGTTATTCAGGCGCTTTGGCATTAAAAAAAGAGCCTCAATGGGAAGGGACGCTTTAGGAGCGGCATAATTAACGCTCCTAAAGCACTGCAAAGAAGCTGCTTGCAGGACTTTTTTTGACGCCCTACAAGCGCAGCGCCTTAGGCCTCGTACACACGACCGAGAAACTCGTCGTAAAAGAAACATTGTTTTGCTCGACGAGTTCCTTGTCAGCCGCCGTACACACGGCCGAGGTTCTCGCTGAAAACCAGCGAGTACCTCGCTGGAATGTGCATTCCAGCGAGGACCTCGGCCGTGTGTACGGTCTCGGCGAGCTTCCTGTCGGGAAGCCCGTCGAGCAGAAATAGAGAGCACGCTCTCTATTTCCTCGACGGCCCGCCTGGATGAATGGCTGGTTGCCATTCCCAACGGGCGGGTCGCCGATTTCGACGGCCAGCAGAGATCCTCGACGGGCGGAACGATGTGTTCTGCCCGTCGAGGATCTCTGCCGTGTGTACGCGGCCTCAGGCTTGTCTAAAATTTTGAAAAGCTTTCCTTGCATACACACTCTCAAGACAAAATTTCGTGGGGAGGGGACTCACAAGGGGAGGAGACAGATTGGTGTTCCTCTGTACATCGGTCTCCTCTGACAGGACGTGGATCTGTGTGTTTATGCACACAGATCCACGGTCTTGCTGCGTTACTGGGCAATCGCAGGTGCCCGGCGGACATCGCGGCTGCCCGCCACACGCATCTGTACCCTCTAGGGCCGAGAAGCCGAGGACGTCATATGACGCCCGGCCAGAACAAAAGCCGCACCACCCCAGCCATCATTTGATGGCCGGCGGGTGGCAAGCGGTTAAAGGGGTGAACATAGTTCATTAGTTACTTATATTCAACCATAGTGTTTCTCAACCTTTTTGCCCCAGAGGAACCCTTGAAATATTTTTCAGGTCTTGGGGAACCCCTGGTAAATCCAATTTATTGGTGGTCAGTGGTAAAAAATGCTCATTACTACTGGTGATCAGTAGTAAGAATGCCCCATTTACAGTGGCGGGCAAATTGCGGGCAGACAGCGAAATAAGCAATTTTAAGAGTCATTTTTAAATCTGTGGCTTTCATTAAATGAATACCTGGTAATCCTGTGTGAAAAAATAAAAAAGATATTCGGTGGCATGAAGCAGGCTTTTGCAAAGTGTGGTTGGACCTGGAACTAGGCAGGCTAAGCAATATACAATCTTAGAGCAGATCTAAACCCAATCACTGAAATCCCATATAAGCATTAACATATTTATGTAATTTCAAAAGTCATTTTTAAATCTGTAACTTGCATTAAAAGATTGCTTGGTGATCCCCTGTAAAATAAAATCAATGGTGTCATAAAGCTGACTGCCAAGTGGTGTTGGACCCAGAACTGTGCAAGCATCATGAAATGGGAGATTAATCAGCCCCAGCTCAATGAACATCTGGCAACCTCTGATAGAACCTTAGGGTTTCATGGTTTGCTGGTTTAAGGTGGCCTCTGTAAACTAGTTTGATACATTTTCTTTAAGAAGCAAATTTTTCCCCTGAACCCATGAGCATGTACCCTCCTGGTTTACACAGTGGCTGAGAATGAAATGCTAAATAAAAAAATCCCAATATATGCCATAAGCATGCTTGGCTAAATTGTCATATAGATTATTAGGGCCAGATTCAGATACACTTAATATTGCGCTGCGTAATCGAAATACTCTACGCTGCCATATTTCACCAGGCTCTACACCGAATCCTGGTAGATTTTTGCCCGTACGCTATGGCGGCGTAGTCTATTTATCGCCACGTAATCGAAATACGCGATTGGGGGGCGTAAAACATTTAAATTAAGCACGTCCCCGTGGCGATCGAACTGCGCATGCTCCGTTCAGAAATTTCCCGCCGTGCATTGCGCAAAATCACATCGTTACGTCATTTGTTGTTTGAGTAGCGTCGTTTACGAACATTCCTATTCCCGGACGACTTACATAAAAAATAATAAAAGACGTCGGAAAACGTAGAAATTTGACGCGGGAACGACGGCCATACTTAACATGGGCTGTCTAATATTAGACCAGCAAAAAGCTGGTATAGTGTTACGTAAAAAAAAGATGACTAAAGGTGCCGTAAGAGATTGCGATTGAAGATCGTAATTTCTGGGATCGCCGGCAAAAGCTCATTAGCATACCCCGACGTGGAAAACGACGGGAAGTCCACCCAGTGGCCGCAATTTTATTGCAGCGTAGATCCGAAGGCGTACGAACACGTAATCCAGTCGAATTGAAGCCCGCAGCCGTCTATTCATGGTTTGAGGTTTCCGACTAGCTAAAAAACGTGCGTAATTTGAAATTACTCCAGTCTAACAACAGTTAGACAGGCATAATCGCTCTGTGAATCTGGCCCTTAGTTTTTAATTTTAAAAAAGGCCAAACTCAGCTCTTTTGAACTGGGGAACCAATTGACCAAGTTGGTAGTCCGTATATTTAGGGTCTTGAATGATTCTGCAACTAGGCTAGCTTCTATACTAACATGAATGGTACCCTACATACAAATTCCACAATGGACCATTGTGTTTTTGAGATTTCTATGCCAAGCTATACAGAAATAAATAGGCACATTAAAGCCATTCTACACTGAGACCTCGTACAAATGTGCTATATCCATTACGAACGCTACTTTTACCGAAGGTGCGCAGGTTTCTAAGCATACACACCAACGTGTTTCTCGTCGAAAACCAGCCTGACGAGGAACACGACGAGGAAATTGAGACTCCCGTCGAGGAAAAACAGAACTCGTTCTCTTTTTTCCTTGTGGAGTTCCTCGACAGTTTTCTCGATGAAAAACATACACACGACCGTTTTCCTCTGCAAAAAAGCTATGCCACCAAGTTTCTTGATGGATTCTGTTGAGGAAACCGGTCGTGTGTACGAGGCCTTACTGATTTTTAGTTTCCATTCCCTATCAAACAACTTACATTGAAACCATATAGAGCTGGAAATTTAAGAGGTTAGTATATTTGTGGTCAGAGACTAGTAGCTAAAGCAGTAGACACTCCTACCAACCATCAGGATAGGTATACATGTAGGTCACCCTGGTGGATTACAAGGCTCACTCGAAGTGCAGGGTCTAACTACTAACCAGTATTTACCAGAGCTCCTGATGGTGGAGATGGGTTTTTCTGCATGTTGGCACCAGGTCGTGGTCCTCAGGATTGCCCCTCCGGGAGGTAAGCAAGCTGGGGTCAACAGGTAAACCAGGTAGGGATCAAACAGACTCAAAGTCATTAAACAAGCCAAAGGTAGTGGCAACAGTTTAGGATCAAGCAGAAGCATAGCCAAGAAACAAGCCAAGGGTAGGTAACAGGTGGTAGTGAATATATGGATGGAAGCAAGATATTACCTGAAGAGAGCTGCATAATTACATAAGTCCTTCTAGTTCAACCAAAAAAAAAAAAAATCATACAATCCCATATACACAATCCTTCACCCACAGATTCAGAGGAAGGTGATAAACCCCAGCAAAGCATGGTCCAATTTGCTACAGCAGGGAAAAATATGTCTTCCTGATCCCCCGAGAGGCAATTGGATTTTACCTATAAATGTTAGTACCCAGTTATATTATGTACAATAAGGAAATAATCCAGGTATTTTTTAAAGCAATCTACTGATCTGGCCAGAACCACATCTGCAGGGAGTCTATTCCACATTTCCACAGCTCTTACTGTGAAGAAACCTTTCCGCATTTGGAGATTATAGTGCCCCCTTAAAGTGAATAACTCTACACCAAGTTCACTGTATGGACCTCTTATATATTTGTACATGTTAATCATATCCCCCCGTAATTTCAAAAGAGAATAAATTCAGTTCCTCTAATCTTTCCTCATAGCCGAGCTCCTCCATGCCTCTTATCAGTTGTTTTTTTTTGCCCTTTTCTGCACTTTCTCCAGTTCCCCGAGAACTGGTGCCCAAAACTGGACTGCATATTCCAGATGAGGTCTTACTAATGATTTGTACAGGGGCAACATGATATCTCTCTCCAGGGATGCTGTTAAAAATCACGGGGCCTCGTACAGCCTACCTGACAGGACCCCCCTAAAAAATATCAAAACAATATTTTCACAAACAAAATACATTAAAAACATTATTAGCAGACACAAACATAACAGAGAACCTGTGTGAATTGGCCCTTTTTAAAATAGTTTTTAAAAATATTTAAACTTTTTTTTTCTATATAATTTTTTAAAGAATGTTAAAATGTATTTTATTTTATAATTTGTTATTTTTTATGAGACAGGTAAGCCAGAAGTGCCATGGGGGGGGGGCAGCACAGTGACAGGGGGGCACAAAGGGGGGATGAAGGCAGAACAGGGAGGGGGATCGGTGCAGGGGACAGGGCCGCCATCAGGGGGGTACAGGCATTACACCTGTAAGGGGCCCGGGGGTCCCCAGGGGCCCGGATGGGAACCACACTAAAAAAAAAAAAAAAAAAAAAAGTTTTTTTTTTTTTTTTTTTTTTTTTTTTTTTAGGGGTCCGAAGGTCCCCAGGGGCCCGGAGGCCACCAAGGGCCCCAGATGGCAAGCCCTTTTTTTAATAAAAAAAATATATTTTTTTTATAAAAAAATATATTTTTTTAATATATTTTTTATTTTTTATTAAAGGGCCAATTTTTTTCTTTTTTTTTTAGAGGTCCGGAGGTCCCCAGGGGCCCGGAGGCCACCCTTTTTTTTCTTTTGTTTTATAAAAAAATATATTTTTTTATAAAAAAATATATTTTTTTAATATATTTTTATTTAATTTTTTATTAAAGGGCCAATTTTTTTCTTTTATTTTTTTTTTAGAGGTTCGGAGGTCCACAGGGGCCCGGAGACCCCCAGGGCACTGGATGGCAAGCCCTTTTTTTTAATAAAAAAAATATATTTTTTTTATAAAAAAAGATATTTTTTTAATATATTTTTTATTTTTTATTAAAGGGCCAATTTTTTTTCTTTTTTTTTAGAGGTCCGGAGGTCCCCAGGGGCCCGAAGGCCACCAGGGCCCCAGATGGCAAGCCCTTTTTTTCTTTTTTTTTATAAAAAAATATATTTTTTTATAAAAAAATATTTTTTTTTATAAAAAAATATATTTTTTTAATATATATATTTTTTTTTTATTAAAGGGCCAATTTTTATTTTTTATTTTTTTTAGAGGTTCGGAGGTCCACAGGGGCCCGGAGGCCCCCAGGGCACTGGATG
Source organism: Rana kukunoris (assembly GCA_029574335.1). Classification (NCBI taxonomy): domain Eukaryota; kingdom Metazoa; phylum Chordata; class Amphibia; order Anura; family Ranidae; genus Rana; species Rana kukunoris. The sequence goes on from CM056051.1 coordinate 41,447,847, forward strand.
GCAACCCCCCTTTTTTTATTTATTTTCTATAAAAAAATATATTTTTTAATATATTTTTATTTTATTTTTTATTAAAGGGCCATTTGTTTAGGGGTCTAGGGGCCCGTAGGCCACCAGGGCCCCAGATGGCAACCCCCTCTTTTTTCTTTTATTTTTTATAAAAAAATATATTGTTTTAATATATTTTTCTTTTATTTTTTATTAAAGGGCCAATTTTTTTTCTTTTTTTTTTTTTTTTTAGAGGTCCACAGGGACCTGGAGATCCCCAGGGCCCCAGATGACAACCCCCCTTTTTTATAAAAAAAATATATAATTTTTATATATTTTTTTATTTCTTTTATATATATATATATATATATATATATATATATATATATATATATATATATATATATATATATATATATATTATTATTAAAGGGCCCAGAGGTCCCCAGGGCCCCCGGATGACAATCCTCCTTTTTTATATATTTTTTTTACTTTTTTATATTATTTTATTTCTTTTTTTTAATATATAGATGTATTATTATTAAAGGGCCCAGAGGTCCCCAGGGCCCTGGAAGGCAACCCCCCTTGGTTTTTTTTTATTTTTATTTATATAAATGTTTATTTCTTTTTTTTTAAAGGGCCCAGAGGTTTCTTTTTATTAAAGGGCCCAGAGGACCCGAATGGAAAGCCCCTTTTTTTGTAATTTCCTTTTATAAAAAAAAAAAAAAATAAGGTCCCCGGGGCCCCAGTTGGCAACCACCCTTTAAAAAAAAAATATATATATATATATATATATTCTCTCTTTTTATTAAAGGGCATAGAGGTCCCCAGGGCCCCGAATGGCTACCCCCTTTTTTATATTTATTCTTTATTTCTTCAGGGCCCCCCCGCTTCTCAACTCGCGCCAGCAGCCCCCCCCCCCGCTTCTCAATTTCATGCGGCAGCACCCCCCCCCCGGTTCTCTGCTCCAGGGGGCCCATGGCTGAAGCTGTGTAAGGGGCCCCAAAATTCCTGATGGCGGCCCTGGCAGGGGAAGTAATTCTGTAATTGCCCCTTGACCCGATCACAATGATTCCCTCTGCTGTCTGGGCCCCCTGTTTGCCCGGGCCCCCTACAGGAGGGCTGGTGGTCCCCCCCTATCAGCAGCCCTGTCTCTCTCCCTGGAGTCTATACCTCTCTTACTACAAGAAAGGACTTGCTTTGGAAACTACAGCTTGGCATTGCATGCTATTATTATGCTTATTATCTACCAAAACCCCCAGATCCTTCCCCACTATGGATTCCCCCCAGTTGAATTTCCCCTTGAATGTATGATACATGCATATTCTTAGCCCCCAAGTGCATAACTTTACAAATATTAACCTTAAACCTCATCTGCCACACGGTTGCCCAATTAGACAGAGCATTGAGTTTGGCTTGTAAGTCGGAGATTAGCAAAAAAATAAAAACCCCAGTGGTAATCAGATACCACCAAAAGAAAGCTCTATTTGTGGGAAGAAAATGATAAAAAATGTAGTTTGATACAGAGCTGTATGACCACGCAATTGTCATTTAAAGTGTGGCAGCGCTAAAAGCTAAACATTTTCCTGGGCAGGAAGGGGCAAAACTGCCTGGTATTGAAGTGGTTAAAGGGGTTGTAAAGGAAAACATTTTTTTTCATAATAAGCATCCTTTACCTGCAGACATTCCTCTTTTCACTTCCTCATTGTTCGTTTTTGCTCAGAAGTTGCTCTATTTCTTCTCTGTTCTGTTCACTTCCTGCTTGTCTGATTGTTACTCACTACCGTGAAGGGAGATTTTACTGCGGTGGTCAGTGACGTGCTCGCCCCCTCCTGGGAACTACATCTGTGCGGCAGGACGCTCTCTACTCGTTAAGCAGCGTACACACGATCAGACAAACCCATGAGAACAGTCTGAAGGACAGTTGTCTTAGGTCAACCAATGAAGCTGACTGATGGTCTGATGTGCCTACACACCATCAGTGAAAAAAACGATTGTGTCAAAACGCGGTGACGTAAAACACAACAACGTGCTGAAAAAAATGAAGTTCAATGCTTCCAAGCATGTGTCGACTTGATTCTGAGCATATGTGGGTTTTTAACCGATGGTTTTGCATACTAACATACTAATGGTTTTGACCTATCGGTTATCAATCCATCGGTTAAATTTTAAAGCAAGTTTTTTTTTAACCGATGGTTAAATAACCTATGGGCCCCACACACGATCGGTTTTGACCAATGAAAACGGTCCTTCAGACTGTTGTCCTCTGGTTAACCTATTGTGTGTACGAGGCCTTAGGCCGTGTACACACGACTAAATAAATCCGATCAAATCGGTCTGACAGACCGATTTGATCGGATTTGTCTGCTGGGCTATTTTGGTTTGATCGTGTACACACGATCAAACCAAAATCCCCGCCGGCAGACAGCGCGGTGACGTTGACGCTGCCACGTCACCGCACCAGGAAGTAAAAAACTTCCACGCATGCGTCAAATCCATTCGACGCATGTGCAGGCAGATATGTCCGCTGGTTAGTGTACTAACCAGCAGACATGTCGGACGGACGGGTTCCCAGCAGACAGATTTTAAAGCATGCATGCATGCATTTGTCTGCTGGGAAAAACCTGTCTGTCCGCCCATACACACGATCCGTCGGACCGTTCCCAGCAGATAAATTTGATCGTGTGTACACGGCCTAAGAGACTTCAAGGAGGTGTGAATTACTGGGCGTGCCGCAATGCCTACTAGGAAGTGTAGTTCTTACATGAACAAGCGCCGCAAACCAGGAAGTGAACAGAAACTAGAACGCCGGAGGTGATATAGATGAAGGAATTTATAACAGAATCATTACACTTTTGTGTCTGGCTACCTTGCAGACATTAATTTTAGGCAAAAAATATTTTTCCTTTAACCACTTGCATACTGGGCACTTACACCCCCCTCCTGCCCAGGTAAAATTTCAGCTTCCGGCACTGCGTCGCTTTAACTGACAATTGCGCGGTCGTGCGACGTGGCTCCCAAACAAAATTTACGTCCTTTTTTCCCCACAAGTAGAGCTTTCTTTTGGTGGTATTTGATCGCCTGTGCGGTTTTTATTTTTTGCGCTATAAACAAAAAAGAGCGACATTTTTGAAGAAAAATACAATATTTTTTACTTGTTGCTATAATAAATATCCCAATTTCTCAGCTTAGGGCGATACGTATTCTTCTACATATTTTTGGTAAAAAAAAAAAAAAATCGCAATAAGCGACTGGTTTGCGCAAAAGTTATAGCGCTTAGAAAATAGGGAAGAGAATTATTATTTTATTTTTTTACTAGAAATGGCGGCGATCTGTGATTTTTATTGGTACTGCGACGTTATGGCGGACACATCGGACACTTTTGACACATTTTTGGCGCCATTCACATTTAAACTGTGATCAGTGCTATAAATATGCACTAATTACTGTATAAATGTGACTGGCATTGAAGGGGTTAACACTAGGGGGTGAGGAAGGGGTTAAATGTGTATCCTAGGTGTGTTCTAACTGTGGGGGGAGGGGGGGGTGACCGATCTGTGTCCCTATGTAGGAAGGAACACAGATCGGGCTCCTCCTTTCCAGAGACAGGACGCTGTCTCTGTGTAAAACGGCAATGAGAGATGATCTATGAGAGATCATCTCTCATTCGCCCACAGATCGCATTGCAAAACGGCCACTCTGATTGGCCGTTCGCCGCGATCTGTGATTGGCCGTGTCCAAGGGACATGAACAACACAGGGCTTCCCCGCAGCGCGCTCTACAGCGCGCGCTGGGAACGCCTAAAGGACATGCCGTCAAATGACGGCATGTTGGATATTCAGGCCTGCGCTGTTGCCGTCATCCGACGGTAGCGCGGGCCTGAAGTGGTTAAATAGAAAGTTTATGGGAGGAGCAAATAGTTCAAGGTTTACAAAAAAAAAAGGTTACAAGACAAGGTTATTCAAGGGATTGTCCAGGGAGCTGTCCAGCATCCCAGGTGGCTCAGCAAGAAGAGATGTCACCAGACACAGCAGAAGTCGCAGGTTCAGACCTGGGTCCTGACTCTTCTAGTGATTTGATGTGATCACTTTAATAAAGATTTAGATGATATTTCGAAAATCTATGGTGTACCGGCAATATATGCCTAGACCTAATAGGACGTCACCTGCTCCATTTACACATTTCAGGAACCATTATTGACAAATGACTTCAGAAACTCCAGCTACTAATCGCACGTTCAACTGAATAAGGCAGATCATTTACAAAGCCCCATTCAGGTGGTGGGGGGCTGTTGGTGGTTCAGCGATTTATATCCCCGGAGAGCCTGGCAGCTCATAGTTAGATCCTTGTTTTAGATCCTCCCGGATGCAGAAAAGCAGAATAACAGGTCCCCTACTAGTATTTAGAAAGTTTGCCAAAGAATATGAAGTTCAACAGGAACGTTAGAGTGTTATATTTACTACATCAGATTCAGAACAGGAAATAGTTGAGACTGGATTCTCCCCTTGAGCAAACCTGGACTGTTTGTAATTTGGAAAGAGCTGAAGTTTGCAGAAAAGCTTATCTGAGCCTCATATATTTTTTGGTAGAAGAGTTGACTTTGTACTTCAACAGCTAAGATGTATGAATGCTTCATAAACCCTAAGAGTAAAGCACAGTGCGACGATCAAATGCCTGGAACTCACAGCTATTCAGGGGATCGAACGTGACTTTCCTCTGATTTTGGGCTCCTCCAGCCAATGTCGCGATTACATAGAATGGGAGCAGAAGCTGCAGCTCTGTAGAAGACATCATTGGAAAGTGCAAGATGTTAAACTGATTTTCCCCAGAAAGCCAGACGTAAAGAATGGTTTCTCCAGATGCTTCTTGGCAGCGTTCAGGAAATCTGCTGAGCTCAGTACTGCTCACATAAAAGACGTAGAGATTAAGAAGAAACATACTAATAATATAGCTTCCTGTTATCACTTAGGTCATATCCTTGTTTGCGGTACAATCTAAAAAACAAGTGCCAATTCAAAAAATATTAAATATAGTAAAGACCGGTAAAATAAAATTTCAGGAAACAGTCCTGCTCCCGAGTGTAAGGCCCCGTACACACGACCGAGTTTCTCGGCAGAATCCAGCGAGAAGCTCGCTGGGAGACGTATTCTGCCGAGAAAATCGGTCGTGTGTACACTTTCGACGAGCAAACCATCGGGAAGCTCGTCGAGCCAAAATAGAGAGCATGTTCTCTATTTCCTCGTTGTTCAATGAGGAAATTTGGCTCGACGACCTTTTGGACCCCTCATCGGGAACCTCGACGGGCGGAACGATGAGTTTAGCCCGACGAGGTTCTCGGACGTGTGTATGGGGCCTTACACTTCTCTGCGCCTTTCCTGTTTGAGTGGGAATAGTGTACCTGGACAGGCCTCTCTCACTGACCTGGCAGCCAGAGTATCGCTGAAACCCTTGTAGGATAAAGTCTCTGCCACAGACCCTCCTTGGATGGACTTCAGGGAGACACCTCTGCCACAAGACCTCTCTGATTTGTATTACGGAGGCAATCCTCCTCAGATGAATCACGCCTGGATCTCCTTCTTAACGTCGCCCAGGTACCGACTGACAGGTGATCAATCCTTCAGTGTCCGGCGACCTTGATTCCCGGGGGTTGGTCAAAATTGTTTTGGATCGCCAGCCTCTCAATGGCGCTCCTCAGACAGACTCCCCACCGAACAGCTATACCACTTGGGATCCTCAAAGGTGGGAACCCAGTCAATCACTGGGTCCCCGTCGCTGCTTAAATGTTCCGGACCAACATGCTCCCCGAACCAGGAACACCGCATAGCACGCACGCCCCGGCCAGGTAGGCCATAACGCCAGGGCGCCATGATGTGGCCACCCTAAAGGTGGGTGCCACACTGGACGAAAAAGACCCAGAACCAATGGCGTCTGCCCCATAAATACCCCTCCCCAGCGTGCACAGCGAGGCTCAACCCTCCTGATTGGCTGCTGGGGAAGAGCACCCAAACCTTGACTCCACTGCTGCCACCTACTGCACTGGGGTGGGAAGAACACCCCAGCACAACAGAATGAGCCCACAGCACAGGCAAGCTGAGACATAGACCCAGTATTGAACATAACAATTCAGATCAGAGTTAAACTACACTCTGATCTCCCTCTAAATTTAAATAGCACCGGTACTCCATAGTAACCAGGCGCTACACAGGATACATTTAGAACAGGGGTCTTCAAACTTTCTAAACAAATGGCCAATTTACTGTCCTTCTGACTTGAGGAGGGCAGAATTGTGGTCAGTGGGAGTAGAAAATGTCCTGGCATCAGTGGGAATAAACAATGTGACAGTCACATTTATACAGTAATCAGTGCATTTTTATAGCACTGGTCGCTGTATAAATGCCAATGGTCCCAAAATTGTGTCAAAAGTCTTCGATGTGTCCGAACGCAATATCGCAGTAACAATAAAAATCGCAGATCGTCCGCCATTACTTGTAAAAAATAAGAAAAATTACATAATTCTATCCCCTATTTTGTAGACGCTTTAACTTTTGCGCAAATCAATCAATATACGCTTATTGCGATTTATTTTTACCAAAAATATGTAGAAGAATACGTATCGGCCTAAACTGAGGAAAAAAAAAAAGTTTTAAAAATAATAATATTTGGATATTTATTGCAGCAAAAAGTAAAAAATATTGGGCCAGATTCAGGTAGAAGTTACGCGGCTTATCTGTAGATAAGCCGCGTAACTTCTAACCTACGCCGTCGTATCTGTTTTCTGTATTCAGAAAACAAGATACGCCGGGATTGAGTTCAGATACGAGCGGCGTAATTGTATTTCGCCGTCGTATCGGAACTGCAATTTTAAAATGGCCGCTAGGGGCGTTCCCGCTGATTTACGCAGAGAATATGTAAATCAGCGAGATACGCCAATTCACGATCGTACGCGGGCCCGACGCAGTCACTTTACGACGTTTCCGTAAGGGGTTTCCCGGCGTAAAGATAAAGCAACAAAAAGCACGCGTATCCTATGTTAAGTATGGCCGTCGTGACCGCGTCAAATTGAAAAAGTTTCATGTCGTTTGCGTAACTCGTCCATGAATGGGGATTGACGTCATTGACGTTCACGTAGAAAACACCGTCCTAATGTGGAGCATGCGACAGCCGGCGCATGCGCAGTGCGTTCGCCGCGGGATCGCGCCTAGTTTAAATACTACACGCCCCCTACCCGCCCAATTTGAATTCCGCCGGCCCATTTTCGCTACGCCGCCACAACTTTAGGAGCAAGTGCTTTGTGAATACAGTACTTTCTCCTAAAGTTTCGGCGGAGTAACGTAAATGAGCAACGTTACGCCAGAATAAAGATTCTCCCATCTACCTGAATCTGGCCCTTTGTGTTTGTTTTCAAACTTGTTGCTCTATTTTTGTTTATAGCACAGGAAATAAAAACCGCAGAGGTGATCAAATACCACCAAATGAAAGCTCTATTTGTGGGGAAAAAAAATATAAAAATGTAATTTGGGTACAGTGTTACATGACCGCGCAATTGTTATTCATAGTGCGACAGCACTGAAAGCTGAAAAATGGCCTGGGCAGGAAGAGGGTTTAAGTGCCTGGTATTAACGTGATTAAACAGGCGGTGAGGAAGCAACACATCACCTCCTCACCACCTGTCATTTGACTGTGAAAATGGATCTGAATGGGGATTGCTGTTCAGAGGAGCAGCGATTTTAGATGCAGCTTATACGTTTTTGTGCCTTGTACCCGGGATCATGTATCTCAGTATAATTCTCTCTTTACGTTTAGTTAGGAAGATATTGGTCTTCCAATACTACTGGATGTATTTAGAAACTGCAGCACATTTTTAATAAGCCACCTGCTTGTAAACCAAACCATACAATACAGTCCATTGCCAGTAATTGCGCACAAAATGGGAAAATATATTATGGATTTTTCTATGCGCTAGTAATACAGCGAACTATAAAAGCAGAGAACAAAGTCCATAGGGTTCATCAAACTGCCATATGTTAACATATTTATTTTACCATTAGTGTTTTAGGAGAGCGGAGAGGTGGTCACAAATCAATATTTAAAAGCAGCGAAGCCATTCCCCGTGGTTATATAATCGTTACTTGGCTGGGTTCATTAGGACGGTAATATCAGCCTTTGTGCCGGAATGTAGATTGTTGGGGAAGAATCTCACTTGTCCTTCTATTGGAGATCATAGGAAGGAAGGTGAAAATCTATACATGGAACGTTTCTACTGATCCTCTCCAGCGTTTGTAGGAAACTTCAAGGTAGCACTTCGCTAAAAGCCAAAGCTGTTAACCTCAAGACTAAAGCCGCGTACACACGATTGGTTCAAACCGATGAAAACGGACTGAAGTTCGTTTTCATCGGTCCAAACCGATCATATGTAGGCGCCATTGGTCAGTTCTCCTTCGGCTAACCGATAGGTCAAAACCGATCGTTAGTACGCATGAGCATCGGTTAAAAATCCACGCATGCTCAGAATCAAGTCGACACATGCTCGGAAGCATTCAACTTTGTTTTTTTCATCACGTCATTGTGTTTTATGTCACCGCGTTCTGACACGATCGGTTCATGAACCGATGGTGTGTAGGCACATCAGTCAGCTTCATCGGTGAACCGATAAAAACGGTCCATCAGACCGTTCTCATCGGATGGACCGATCGTGTGTACAGGGCTTTACAGTATACCCTGAAATTTATAAAGGGCTTTGTGGAATGTGTGGCTATATTGGCGCCCCTCTGAAAAACAATCGATAGTGGATTGCTTTTTAGAGGGCATTTAACAAGAGGTGTCACTTCCTCATCTCCTGCTGTAAGCCTCAAAATGGCGACCCATTGCGCATGAACCGCGCGCAGTGTAGGCAGTTGCAGGGCGGTTGCGGTGCAATCCCATTCCTTTAAATGGGTTACATTCAGCCAGTGCTGGATTTATAAGGGGACAAAAGGGGAAACTGTCCTGGGCCCACCTCGTTTATTAAATATATCTTGGGAAGCAATATTTTGCTGGCCACCATCTGTAAATATTTTTAATCTGGACTAGTAAGTATCAATTTCAAAAACAAATTTTGCCAGCGAACCACAAATAAGGCGCTTACGCTTGCCTACTGGGCACTTTTACCCCCTTCCTGCCCAGGCCAATTTTCAACTTTCAGCTCTGTCAAACTTTAAATGATAATTGCGCGGTCATACAACACTGTACCCAAATGACATTTTTTTTTAAATCATACAAATAGAGGTTTCTTCTGGTGTTATTTAATAAAGACCGAAAATATGGGGGAAAAAAAACAAATTTTTTCATAGTTTGTTATAACATTTTGCAAACAGGTAATTTTTCTCCATCACTGATGTGTGCTGATAAAACTGCACTGATGGGCACTGATGAGACGACACTGATAGGCACAGATAGGTAGCACTGAAGGGGCACTGATTGGAAGCACTGATGGGCAGGGCACTGACAGGTGGCATGGATGGACACAGATAGGTAACACTGATGAAGAGGCACTGATGAGCACTGATTGGAAGCACTGATTGGCAGCAGTGGAGGGCATTGTTGGGACTACACTGATATTCAGGACACTGATAATCAGAGCACATGTCCCTTTTACACAAGCCAGTTATCGTCTCTCTTCTCTTTTCCTCACACTGTCAGTGTGAGGAAAGGAGTGATGATAACCATCTTCTGTTTACCTCCGTGATCAGCTCTGATTGAACACAGCTGCTCACGTGGTAAAGAGCCACTGATTGACTCTTTACCTCAATCTGTGATCAGCAGTGTCTGGAGAAGAGGAAGGGGAGAAGGGGGGTAGCACTGAGGCCAGAGTGTTAATACTGGCCCCAACCACAGTATAGTATTGGTTGCTAAGACAGCCGAAGACAGCCGACAGAATCTTAACAACAGATATTAATTTTCAGCCCCAATCCAGTTGTCATCTGGGAGATTCCTGTTATTGTCCAAATATGGCTATTGAAATATACGAGCCCTGCTCTTTTGTTTACATTTAGCTGTCATCTAAGGAGTCTCCCCGACAGCAGGTAAATGGGTCTGGGATAAGACATCAGTTGCTAGGAAGCTGGCAGCTGCTGGCATCCTAGCAACCAAAAGCCTGTGTGGGAATCTGTCACATTTATGACAGCGTCTCAGCATATACATTTCCCAATCCGAACACTGACGTCTTTAGCTCAAAGCAGATCCTTGTTACTGACAGTTTGCTTATGTGCAAACTGGCAGTAATTCTTTTTGCTGCAACCATAGGAACACATTCTAAAAGATATACAAAGTACCTGAATCTGTTGCATGTGGTGGAAAGCATTATGAATCTTTTGCAGTGCCTTCCTGGATTAGGCACAGGCATTTTAAAGCTGCCATGTGGCCAAAAAAGTGTCTCCTCTTGTATTTCCCCAAAAATTGCTTTGGAAAACTGCTGCACAAGCACCATGTGACATATACAGTAAATTGCAACAATTGCCATTTTATTACCTAGGGTCTCTTCTAAAAAAAAAAAATTTATAATGTTTGGGGGTTCTAAGTAATTTTCTAGCAAAAAATACTAATACTTGTAAATATGGTTGTCCCGATACCACTTTTTTAGGACCGAGTACAAGTACCGATACTTTTTTTCAAGTACTCACCGATACCGAATACCGATACTTTTTTTTAATGTGTCCCCAAATCCAGCCATGTCCCCCACATATGCAGCCATGCCCCCCCCCCCAGCCATGTCCCCCACATATGCAACCATGTCCCTCCAGCCATGTCCCCCACATATGCAGCCATGTCCCTCCAGCCATGTCCCCGCAGCCATGTCCCTCCAGCCATGTCCCCGCAGCCATGTCCCTCCAGCCATGTCCCCGCAGCCATGTCCCTCCAGCCATGTCCCCGCAGCCATGTCCCCGCAGCCATGTCCCTCCAGCCATGTCCCCCATACCTAGCCGCCGAAAGCCGCAGCACGGGGGAACATCACAGCATTCATTTTCCCCGCGCGTATAGACACTCCCCCTTGCTCGGGATTGGACAGATAACGATCACCCATCCAATCCCGAGCAAGGGGGAGTGTCTATACGCAGCGGGAACACTACAGCTATTAAAATGAACGCTGTGATGTTCCCGCACGCTGTTTAACCCATGCGGCGGCGGCGGGAAGTATTCTATTCAGGTATCGGGGGTATTTGCGGGAGTACAAGTACTCCCGCAAATACTCAGTATCGGTCCCAATACCGATACTGGTATCGGTATCGGGACAACCCTACTTGTAAACAAAGAGTGTCAAAAAGAAGCCGGGTATACATGTGGTATAAGTGGGGTAATTAAAAGTCAGCAGCTACAAATACTGCAGGTGCTGACTTTTAATATAAGGACACTTTCCTGTCCTGGAAGCCCGTAATGTATTTTCCCGAAGCCGACCTGTCCCTCGACTCCGGGTGCAGGCGTCGGCATCATTACTAAGGGTCACAGGAAGTGTAGCCTCACAGCTTCACAGCCTATTTCTTACTGCACATGCACAAGTTGCTCTGCGCTTTCTGATGGGTCCTGCTGTCTTCTGGGACCTGTGTGTGTGCGGCGAACTTTCCCCGGAAGTGGGAGTATATACTTGGATTTGACAGGTATCTGCTCCCCACTCTCCCCTGAAAAGTGCCAAATGTGGCACCAGAAGGGGGGGGGGGTCCGATTAGCAGAAGTTCCATTTATGGGTGGAACTCTGCTTTAAGAACATTTATGTTCCAGGGCATTTTTTATATGATTTGCTGTGTTCCATACAGAAAAATTGCAACATGTTCTACTTTTTCTGACAGCATGGAAACACACTGCACTGGTGTGAACTAGGGCCACTAGAATCCATGTAAACCACTTGCCGACCGCTGCACGCTAATATACATTGGCAGAATGGTAGCGGAAGGCAAATGGATGTACCTGTACGTTTCCTTTAAGAAGCCGTGCGGCAGGCGCCGCCCTCTCTACCCTCTCTGTGACCATGGGCCCCACAAACTAGATGTTCGCCGGTGTCCCGCGATCGCGTCACGGAGCTGCAGAACAGGGAGATACCTGTGTAAACAAGGCATTTCCCTGTTCTGCCTTGTGACAGGATAGTAATCTACTGCCCCCTGTCATTGGGAGCCGTGATCAGTGTCATGTCACTGGTAGCCCAGCCCCCTGACAGTTAGAATCACTCCCTAGGACACACTTAACCCCTTCCTCGCCCCTAGTGTTTAAACCCTTCCCTGCCAGTGTCATTTACACAGTAATCGGTGCATTTTTATAGCACTGATCGCTGTATAAATGTGAAGTATCCCAAAATAGCGTCGAAAGTGTCCAATTTGTCCGCCATAATGTCGCAGTCGCAATAAAAATCGCAGATCGCTGCCAATACTAGTACAATTTTTTTTTTATAATAATAATGCCATAAATCTATCCCCTGATTTGTAGACACTATAACCTTCGCGCAAACCACGCGCTATTTTTTTTATATTTTTTGGGGGATATTTATTACAGCAAAAAGTAAAAAATATTGCCTTTTTTTTTCAAAATTGTCGCTCTATTTTTGTTTATAGCGCAAAAAAATAAAAAAAAACGCAGAGGTGATCAAATACCACCAAAAGAAAGCTCTATTTGTGGGAAAAAAAGGACGCCAATTTTGCGTTACACCACAACCTCCTGTTTGAAGCTATGTACACCCTTGTAACCTCTCCCACCAGCCTGCATTACATAGAGAAGCACATAGATCTAGTGATGATGTCACTGGGTCTAACATTAAGGAATGGCATGAAAAAAAGGTTTTATTTAATGACTCGTTAACATGTTGACGAGGGGACAAAGGATGAATCAGAAATGACAAAATTAAACTTCAATTAAGGTGCAAATAAAACTTCCACACTCGGTGATCACACGGAGGTGTGTGCAACCCACACCACGGTGCAGCTAGAATAAATAATGAGAACCTTTGCAATACTTACAGCTGACATTTCTACTAAATCCCTGGAGGTAATAATAAAACAGATAATATACAATAGGATCATTTATCTAGTCCACGGGACGCCTGCAGATAGAAAGGTTAGCAGGGTTCTGAAACAGAGGAATGAATTGAAGCCTATAAAACAATTCAGTTCAGGATTATGTTAATATAATTCTAAACTGCAGCGTAACTTTCTTTTTTTTATATAAGAATTACAGTCCTTATATAATATCTAATACACTTAAAGTGCAGTCTTTTGGAACATTTTCTACCATATAAATGAATGAGGACGACCCGCCGCTCCAGGTGAGCTGGGAAAGCCTTATGGAAACGGCACGTGGTTGCCCGCCCCATCTCGCCTCCGTGTATAGCACTCAAAGAAGTATTTGCTGCACACCACGGCTAGTTCCAAGATACTTTTTTGGCATTTCCATTGTGACACCACAGGACCTCAACAGGCTTCATGGTTGACGCGTTTCACGCACTACATATGTGCTTAGTTATAACATTGTTAAGACATGTACGTAGCTGGAAAAAAATAATTGCAGGACACACATGATGGGGTGGAAGTAACTACCAGAAAGGAATAGGTTAAGTCAGGGTGGTCAGAGAAAAAGAACTTGCTTTTACCGGATTGGAGGAGTCACGGAAAGACGGGGAGGAGCTCTATAGATAGTAGGGTGGGGGAGGAGCAGAGGCACAGCAGTCGGAGGCAGAAATCGTAGTGGAACGTCCCTCCCACCCGCCCTAGTGGAAGTGGCATGGCTGTGATGAGGAAGATGGTCATTACGGTTGGGTCCTTGACAATGGGTATAAAAGATGATGTATTTAAGGAAACGGTGGGACCCATCTCAGGTATGGAGTCCTCCCGGTTGGTATGGTTTCAGTCTAGACTACCGGGTAGTAAGGTGGTGGGGGTCTTTCGTCAGTTAGTGAGTCCTCGAGGTGGTTTTGGTGGCTGGGAACAGATCCTAACTTAGAGGTACCACAGATTCCAAAGTTGGGAAGATGGGGTTGTCAGGGACCAGCAAACAGTTATTCCGATTGGAGCTGTGGATTTTAAAAATGATTTTATTTTTATTTGGTTTTGTGTTAATAAAGGCAGAACTGGCCATTTAAATCCAATACAGTGCCAGTGTCCTTATTCAGTAGTTATGGGAAGTGTTAGGTATATGGTTTGGGATAGAGTAGTAAGATATCTGAACTGCCCTAGTCATGACTAAGCAGAGCACCCCAAACCCACCCACTTGTGACTTTAAAGAATTACTATTGTCTTCTGGATTCTCTTCCTGGCCAATCAGGACAGGAGGCGGATCGGTTTGGCCAGGAAATGAAGCAGAGGAAGCCGCGGAGGGAACATGCAGTGGATCAGTGATTGCAGGGACCGTGCAGTGGGGCGGTGATTGTGGGGACCGTGCCGTGGAGCAGCGAGTGCGGACCTGCAGGGGGTTTGTTTGCTCCCCCAAAAGTTTAGCACCAGCTGCCACTGATTCAGACCCTGCCTCTTTCCCTTCACCCAATAGCTTCTAGAAGTTTTCAGGGACTTCTAGAATCAGAGTGAGGCGATAGAGACCTGGTCTTCACTACTGTGAATCAGCATGAATTTACCGAATGAAAATGTACACTTAGGCCGCATACACACGAGAAGACATGTCCGCTGAAACTGGCCGCAGACCAGTTTCAGCGGACATGTTCGATCGTGTGTAAGGCCTAGCGGACAGGTTTCCAGCGGACAAAAGTTTCTAAGCATGCTTGGAAACTTGTCCGCTGGAAACCTGTCCGTCGGACATGTCCGATGGTTAGTACGCCCAACCATCGGACCGAAACCCTGCGCATGCGTCAAATTGATTTGACGCATGCGTAGAAGCATTGAACTTCCGTGTTTCAGCACGTCGGTGTGTTCTACGTCACCGCGTTCTCTGTCCGAGGGGATTTTGGTCCGATGGCGTGTACACACATCAGACCAAAAGACCTCTTCAGACATGTCCGATGAAAACGGTCCGTCGGACCTGTTTCATCGGACATGTCTCCTCGTGTGTACGCGGCCTAAAGGGTGCTATAGCCATCCATCCTGATTTTTCTGCTTACACACTACGTTATGCCATCATCTATTGTGTTATCTTAGATTGTGTTATATTTATGATATCCTCCCCCTTTTTTTATCTTATTCTATTACCAATGCTTCGAAGAACTCTATTTTTACTATTCCTACATTCAATTATGTATAGTTAATTATAGGGTTGTCCCGATACCGATATCGGTATCGGGGCCGATACCGAGTATTTGCGGGAGTACTTGTACTCCCGCAAATACCCCCGATGCCTAAATAGAATATTTACCCCCCCGCCGCATCGCGCCGCCGCATCGAAAGCCGCATTCATTTGAATAGCTGTAGTCTTCCAGCGCGTATAGACACTCCCCCTTGCTCGGGATTGGATGGGTGATCGTGATCTGTCCAATCCCGAGCAAGGGGGAGTGTCTATATGGGCGGGAACACTACAGCTATTCAAATGAATGCTGTGATGTTCTCTGTGCGGCGGCAAAGGTAAGGTATGGGGGAAATGGCTGGAGAGACATGGCTGCGTATGGGGGAAATGGCTGGAGAGACATGGCTGCGTATGGGGCAAATGGCTGGAGAGACATGGCTGCGTATGGGGGAAATGGCTGGAGAGACATGGCTGCGTATGGGGGACATGGCTAGAGGGACATGGCTGCGTATGGGGGAAATGGCTGGAGGGACATGGCTGCATATGTGAGGGACATGGCTAGAGGGACATGGCTGCATATGTGAGGGACATGGCTAGAGGGACATGGCTGCATATGTGAGGGACATGGCTAGAGGGACATGGCTGCATATGTGAGGGACATGGCTGCATATGTGGGGGACATGGCTGCATATGTGGGGGGACATGGCTGCATATGTGGGGGGACATGGCTGCATTTGGGGACACATTTAAAAAAAGTATCGGTATTCCGTATCGGCGACTACTTGAAAAAAAGTATCGGTACTTGTACTCGGTCCTAAAAAAGTGGTATCGGGAATAACCCTAGTTAATTATATGGACTCCTTATATATTATTTCACAGATAAAAGATCGCAAAGTAAAAAAAAAAACCCATATAAAATCCTTTATTGGAGCTTTTAGAAAATGTTCCTCCTGGATATATGTGCCTGCACTGTACAACAATATGAGCAATCTGTTCCTCTTTAATAGGGTGCAGTAGGGTTTGGCTTCCACCAACTCCTGATGTGCCGACTTCTCTCCTGTTTGCTGTTATCAGCTTAACATAGTTGGTGGCAGCGATGTCCTCCCCAACCATCAGGCGGCAGCACCAGTCATTGACAGCGGTGTCCCCCCCAATGATTAGACGGCAGCACCAACCATTGACACTGGTGCCCTTCTCAATGATCAGATAGCAGCACTAGTCAGTGACAGTGGCCTTCTCCCCAACAATCGGATGGCGGCAACTGTTAGTGTCAGTGGCATTCTCCCCAAAGATTAGACTGTAGCACCAGTCAGCGACAGTGGCATTCGCCCTACTGATCAGGCAGCAGCACCAGTCAGTGATGGTGGCGTTCTCCCCAAAGATCAGACCGTAGCACTAGTCAGCGACAGACAGTGGCATTTTTCCCAATGATCAGGCAGCAGCCCCAGTCTGTGACAGTGGCTTTCCCCCCCAAAGATCAGACCGTAGCACCAGTCAGCGACAGACAGTGGCATTATCCCCAATGATCAGACAGCAGCACCAGTAAGCGACAGTGGCATTCTCCTCAAAGGTCAGACATTAGCACCAGTCAGCGGCGTCCTTCCCAATGATAAGATCGCAACGCTAGCCATTGACAGTGGTGTCCTCTCCAATGATCAGATGCCAGCACCAACCATTGACACCGGTGTCCTTCCCAATGATCAGATGGCAACGCTAGCCATTGACAGTGGTGTCCTCTCCAATAATCAGATGCCAGCACCAACCATTGACACCGGTGTCCTTCCCAATGATCAGATGGCAGCACATAGTCAGTGTCAGTGGCCTTTTCCCCAAAAATTTGATGGCGGCAACTGTCAGCGACCGTGGCATTCTCCCCGAAAATCAGATGGTAACCCCAGTCAGTGACAGTAGCCTTCTCCCCAACAATCAGATGGCAGCACCAGTCAGCGACAGTGGTCTTCTCCCCAATGATAAGGCAGCAGCACCAGTCATTTATTTTAGTATACCATTTAAATTGTATATTACCCAGCAGTATGTTCTGCTGTATTCACAGTACCAGAGGCTCTACAGACAGGTTAAATAGTGTAATAGCTTTTATAAAAAAAATTATAAAATAAAGAAAGAATTATATGTAATTAAATGTTAATCCGAGGTCGATGTCTGGAGGAGATCTATCTGCAGGGATTCCTTTAAGGAAAATTAATTTTATTTGATAGTTTTTGAAAACATACATATTAATAGACTTTACACTGTAATGAACTTTGTAATTCATTGTTAATCCCGTCAGCTACTGATAGACGTGCCGTGCTTCTGTAATGGGGCTGATTTACTAACACTGGCAACAACAAAAAGTGAACAAATAAAGGAAATTGTTATCAATCAAGTTTCAATTAATTGTATTAAAACTAAAACAAGAATTTGGCCTCTATTTATGTTTTGTTTTTTTCATTTTTTTACACGGGCAGGCAGGAATGCAGCGTAAAATAGACAGATGGTCTGTGCTTTTATGGGTCCCCAACCACCCACCTGCAAGCAGGCATGGCAACCAAAGGGTCTGTACATATGCCCCTACGCGTGCCGCCTGCCAAACTCACCCATTGAGTTCTGTGGCACTGCACCACAACTGGTTTTGCGCAGTATTTCAACATACAAACAATATACAATACAAAATCCCCATTGGGATTGAAAAACAAATACGCATTTAAGGCTTTTTCACACAAGCGTTGAATTCTAAAACAGCCTTTAATGTGCATTAATGAGAATGTCAGATCTGTTGCACAGTTGTTTAACCACTTCAGCCCCAGAGGATTTGGCTGCCTAATGACCGAACCATTTTTTTGCGATTCGGCACTGCGTTGCTTTAACTGACAATTGCGCGGTCGTGCGACGTGGCTCCCAAACAAAATTGACGTCCTTTTTCCCCACAAATAGAGCTTTCTTTTGGTGGTATTTGATCACCCCTGTGGTTTTTATTTTTTGCGCTATAAACAAAAAAGCAGCAACAATTTTGAAAAAAAAGCAATATTTTTGACTTTTTACTATATTAAATTTCCCCCCCAAATTTTTTTTTTTCTGTTTGGGTATTCTTCTACATATTTTTGGCAAACAAATGGCAATAAGCGTATATTGATTGGTTTGCGCAAAAGTTTTATAGTGTCTACAAAATAGAGGATAGTTTTATGGCATTTTTTTATTTCATTAGTATTGGTGGCGATTTATTTTATTTTATTGTGACTGTGACATTATGGCGGACACATCGGACACTTTTGATGCTATTTTGGGACCATTGTCATTTGTACAGCGATCAGTGCTATAAAAATGCACTGATTACTGTGTAAATGACACTGGCAAGGAAAGGGTTAACCAATGGGGCGAAGAAGGGGTTAAGTGTGTCCTAGGGAGTGATTCTAACTGTGTGGGGGCTGGGCTATATGTGACATGACACTGATCACTGCTCCCGAATACAGGGAGCAGACGATCAGTGTCCTGTCACTAGGCAGAACAGGGAAATGGTATGTTTACACAGGCATCCCCCCGTCCTGCAGCTCTGTGACATGATCGCGGGCACCCGGCAGACATCGAGTCCGCGGGACCCACAGTCACACTCACAGAACTTGCGGCGGGCGCGCTCAAGCAATGCCGCATCTTAAAGGGGACATACGGATACGTCCATATGCACAGCCGTGTCATTCTGCCGACGTAAATAGTCAATAGTCGTGCAGCGCCGGCAAGCGGTTAAGTTGCGTTAGGGGGTGCTCCTGAAAAGCCCTATGGGCTTGTTCTAGAATTGCCACCTTTTCTTCAAGTCAAACCCGAACACTTTAGCGACCCACAGCAATTTTTTTTATAGTATAACCTATACATATATGTTGCTATTAAACACCATTTCTGATCATATGAAGTTAATACCAAGAGTTCCCCTTTAAATCAGAGTCCTCAGAATTCCCCTTTTAAATATGAATCCACAGAGTTCCCCTTTTACATCTGAACTCGCAGAGTTCCCTTTCACTGTAAGGGGGGACTCTGATGTAATGAGAAACTCTGGGGACTCTAACATAAGGGATGCTTTGGAAACGATGATCTAAGGGGGAACACTGTGGCCTCTGGTTTAAAGGGGAACTCTGATGTAAGGGGGAACACTGAGAACTCTGATGTACAGAGAAGACTCTGATGTAAGGGGGGAAGCTGTGGCCTCTGGTGTAAAGGGGAAATCCGATATAAGGGGGAACACTGAGAACTCTGATGTACGGAGAGGGCTCTGATGTAAGGGGGAACATTGTGGCCTCTGGTGTAAAGGGTGCTCTGAGAACCCCAATTCACCTTTATGTACTCAATCAGAGGCAGGAGAGAAAAGGGAGGGGGGAGAGACATTCACAGACAGGGATGGATGGTGAGCTCACTCACCCCCTGACAGTCATCACCTCTCATCCAGATGTATCTGAGGCTGCTGGACTTCAAATTTCTTGACAGGTGGCATTATATCACTTTAATGCCCCGAACCCCACACTAGCACACAGAAATGAATGGATTTTTGAAAAAGTAGGTTACACGGGTTGATCGTCTTCCTACTTGGTAGGACTGGGTATTGTCATCAAAAGCTCTGAGTGATGGTGGAGCACCGTGAAGGTATCAGTGAGTAGAGGGATGTTCTTCTGTAGGAGGTCCATTTTAGTGCGCCTTAAGTTCCATGGCAGCTTGATGAATCAGGCCTATACACCCTAAAAGTCCCTCAATGTTCAGACACTACAATGCAGAGCCCAGTATTGCTATGTCTGGTTCACAGGGAGCTATTTTCAGTTGTGGTCTTGGATTCTTTTTCAGAGATGCAGCAGGGGGTAATTACAGTGATGCTTATTTGCTATTGGCGTCATGGCCCCCTGTGTTGAAGAATTTCCTACAGCTGAGCACCTGTTAGTAAGGGACAACAACAAGTGGTCACCATGAGGGCTAGGTCAAGAATTCCACCTGACCCTCAACTCTTGAATTCTTCAGATGCTTCTCGAGTGTGGATTGTCATGTCAGTTTAAGCTTGTCTTGTATTTACTACCATATTTCAAGTTTAATTATAAAATATTTGAGAACTAGTAAATGAAATCATAGTAGTTATGGTGCTGGACCTTGATAACCTCTGCACCTGATGCAACTGGCTAAGGTTGACTATAGGTGTTGGATGACTATCACCAGATCCCACCAAATGTTATTTCTGGGCCAGATTCAGAAAGATCCGTGAATCTTTCTGCTGGTGTAACGTATCCCTGATACATTACGCCACTGTAAATATTTGCGCAAGTTCTTTATTCAGAAAGAACTTGCGCCATTAGTTACTGCGGCGTAACGTATGTGTGGCGGCGTAAGGTCGCGCAATTCAAATGAATGAGGTGGGGGCGTGATTCATGTAAATAAATCATGACCCCACGTAATTCACGTTTTTTTGGACGGCGCATGCGCCGTCCGTGGACGTTCCCAGTGCGCATGCGTGAAATCACGTCACTTTTCCTCAATGAAAACGACGTAACGTCGAGCCCCATTCCCGAACGATTTACGCAAACGACGTAACCGACGTACAATTCGACGCTGTCCCGACGTCCATACTTAACATTGGCTACGCCTCCTATAGCAGGGGTAACCTTACGCCGCTATAACGCTAATGCAAACGACGTAAACTACGACGGCCGGCCGCAAGTACGTTCGGGAATCGCCGTAAATCCCTCATTTACATATTCGACGAGTAAAACGACAGAAGCGCCACCTAGCGGCCAGCGTAAAAACTGCAACTAATATACGACGGTGTAACAGAATTACGCCGCTCGTATATTAGTAGAATTCCGGCGTATCTTCTATTCTGAATAGCAAAAAAATATACGCCGGCTATTCTTAGTATTTACGCAGCGTATCTCTTGATACGCTGCGTAAATAGCTTTCTGAATTTGGCCCATTAAGTCTAATGCCGCGTACACACGATCATTTTTTGGATTCTAAAAAACGAAGTTTTTCAGGCTCTAGAAAAAACGTTGTTTTTTTCAACTTGATCATTAAATCGGCCTTGTCTACACACGATTGTGGAAAAAAAATGCTCTAGAAAAGCACGGTGACGTACAACACGTACAACGGCACTATAAAGGGGAAGTTCCATTTGGATGACGCCACCCTTGGGGCTGCTTTAGCTGATTTTGTGTTGGTAAAAGACGATTCGCGCTTTTTTGTCTGTTAAAGCGTGATGAATGTGCTTACTCCATTACGAACGCTAGTTTTACCAGAACGAGCGCTCCCGTCTCATAACTTGCTTCTGAGCATGCGCAGGTTTTTCACATCGTTAAAGCCCACACACGATCATTTTTTACAACCTTAAAGGATCACTAAAGGATTTTTTTTTTTTAGCTAAATAGCTTCCTTTACCTTACTGCAGTACTGGTTTCATGTCCTTATTTTTTGTTTTTGCTTTGAAGTTGCTGTAATCCTGCTCTGTTCTCCACACTTCCTGCTTGTCTGTTTCCTTATAACCACCATACTGGGAGCTTTCTCACGATGGTTTAAGCTGTCATTACTGTGTGTCTAAAACTTCCCAGAACCAATCAGATTCATTTTAAAAACAAAACACTGCCCTGGATTTGTTTGTTTTTGTTCTGTGTGTCTATTTCTACTTTGCAGAAACATGAAGCCAGTTCAAAAGTGAAACTAACCTGCAGGCACATTATATGATTGATTTTTATCTATTTTTAATCATTTTGAAAAGGAATCAGTTAACTTTTATGTCTCTATACCCTTTTTTTCCTTTAGTGACCCTTTAAAAACGACAACGTTAAAAACGTTGTTCGAAAAAAATGTGCCCATTTTTTAGAACCCGAAAAATGCTCTGAAGCCCACACACGATCGTTTTTAACCACATTAAAAAAAAAAACATCATTACACCTATGCACATTTTCAGGGCTGTGTGTTGTATGAACGTTGCCCAAATTAGGTGCATTTTACACGTGTTCCTGTTTAACTCAATATAACGCACCTTGTGATAGAGAATTTCTCCCCTATGCATTATTCCCCTATGCATATTTCCATTTTCCATTTCTTTTTTTATTCTTACTGCGGTATACCATTCCATAAAATGCATCTTTATTGGAATGAATGTTATCGCAGGCAATCTGCATGTTAAAATGCATAAAGAACTACAAGTTATTCCCCTGGAAAGCCAAAACTGAAAGAGCATGTTAAATTGCCCAAAATCATATAAAACTGCATTAAAATGCATTTAACATGCATATTAAAGTGTAAATTATTTTGTAAGTTAGTAAGTTTTGGGTGCAGTGGAAAAGACTTAGATCCTCTGCCAAGATTTTATTTTTGTCTGTGCCCCCCTTTGGAGTGAATACAGTATAACTGAAGGCAAGACATTTTTTTTTTTTTCATTTTAGATCGAGTGGAGAGGGATTAGAACACCTGTTGGGTTTAGTTTATTCTGCTGTTAGCGCTTTCCTAAAAGAGAAGCAACGTTTTTGTTTTTTTCGGCGTATAACACCCACCTGATTTTAAGGGGGGAAAAGTGCGTGTTATACGCCGATGAATACGGTAATAGAAAAATCCTACGTTTTAGATGAAGGTAAATCTGCCAATGGGGATAAATGTTCCGGGGACAACTGTTTAGGATGGGAATTCCCTTCGATCTGGAGAGACTTCCTCTTACTTCCTGTTGCATCTCCAAGACAGGAAGTAAAGAAAAATCTTTTTTTCCCCCACAAATAGAGCTTTCTTTTGGTGGTATTTGATCACCTCTGCGGTTTTTATTTTTTGCACTATAAACAGAAAAAGAGCGACAATTTAAAAAATATATATATTTTTTACTTGTTGCTATAATAAATATCCCAATTTTTTTTTTTTAAAACAATTTTTTTTCTCAGTTAAGGCCGATACGTATTCTTCTACGTATTTTTGTAAAAAAAATAAATAAAATCACAATAAGCGGCTGGTTTGCACAAAAGTTATAGCACCTACAAAATAGGGGACAGAATTTATGTTTTTTTAATTTTTTACTAGTAATGGCGGCGACCTGCCATTTTTTTATTGGGACTGCGATATTGCGGCGGACATATCGGACACTTTTGACACAAATTTGGGACCATTCACATTTATACAGCGATCAGTGCTATAAAAATGCACTAATTACTGTATAAATGTGACTGGCAGGGAAGAGGTTAACACTAGGGGGTGAGGAAGGGGTTAAATGTATTCCCTAGGTGTTTTCTAACTGTGTGGGGGGAGGGGGGTGACTGGGGAGGTGACCGATGCTGTGTTCCTATGTACAAGGAACACAGATCGGTCTCCTCTCCTCTGACAGCACGTGGAGCTCTGTGTTTACACACAGAGCTCCACGTCCCCGCTGTCACCTGCTGTGTTCCCGCCGATCGCATGTACATCGCGCCCGCCAGGTACACGCATCGGCTCTTCAGCGATGCGTCGGGACAGTGTTTACGCGCGAGTAATGCACTTAAAATGACTTCCAAAAACGTCCACTTGGCACTTGAGAGCCGCGCTGTGGACGTCTTTTGTCTATAGCGCGGATCTCAAGTGGTTAAAGTGTAGAAGTACAAACATGCCAATATGAGGCATTTGAAGCTAAGAACCACATGTTTGGCTCTCAGATTATGCCAGATCTTGATGTTTTTTAGCAGCTGAAAAAAAGGAAGATATCTGAGACGGCACTTTATGTGCAAAATCTCAAACTTTCTGCTGGATGGCATAGATTATTTACTATAAATATCAATTTCCAGATTCAGTATACGCGGAGAAGAAATCATTCTGTGGCAAAGAACGCAGAGTGCCAGCATTTAAATGAATGGCAGATGGTAACAAGTAAGTGTATGACACTCCCTCCTATGGGTGTAGTCCCTACTTCCCTATCCAGCTCCGCAGTGTTACGCTACTCAAGCCAGGCCGCATCTGTGTCCTAGTTTCCATGTTCTTCACCCTGTTTGTTTTGGATCAGACTGAAGCCGGAAGACGTCTCATGTGGGTTCTTATTGCTTAAATTTTTTTTGTGTAAATGAGATGTGTGAAAACACCCAACTATTGCCAGAAGTGGAAGTTCAAGAAGATTAAAGTAATAATGTTGGTGTGTGGGATGATCCAAAAATAAAATCTTCCATAAACTGCTTGATGATCCGGTTCTAGAGTCTTCCCATTCCTGCGCAGCTAAGAGACTAAAACCCCTTTTACACCGGGGCTGCCCGTGAGTTAGCGCTGAAGCTCTGCTCATTTTAGTGGTGCTTTAGCGCTATTAAAGCTCCGCTTTTCAGCCACTAGTGGGGTGCTTTTAACCCCTACTAGCAGCCGAAGAAGGGGTTAAAAAAACGCTGTGTTGTGTCGCTTCTAAAGCACTTTTCTGGCGTTTCAGAAGCGCTGCCCATTCATTTTAATGTATACAGCACTCCCAAACCGCCCCAAAGATGCTGCTTTCAGGACTTTTTCTAACGTCCCACAAGCTCACCGCCCCAGTGTGAAAGCACTCAGGCTTTCACATTTGGGCAGCCATTTTTGAGCGCTTTACAGGCGCATTCCGTTTTACCAGTGCTAAAACGCCTGAAAACTGCCTCAGTGTGAAAAGGATCTAATTGAAGTGGGGAACATTAAGGGTTATGTACAAAGCACTACACGTGTACTATTAGTATGACCGGGGGGGTTATTTACTAAAGGCAAATCCCCTTTGCACTACAAGTGCAAATTAGACTTGAAAGTGCACTTGGAAGTGCAGTCGCTGAATATCTGAGTAGGTCTGAAATGAGGGGAAGCTCTGCTGATTTTATCATCCAATCACGTGAAAGCTAAAATGCTATTTTCTATTTTCCTTGCATGTCCCCCTCGGATCTACAGCAACTGTAATTTGCACTTTTAGTGCAAAGTGGAGTTGCCTTTAGTAAATAACCTCCATTCTGTTCTAACAAAGGGTTATTTCATTCAAATATCTGATATGAGGAGAACCCCTGAATTTTGTAAGTAAGGAGGGGGGCAGTGCGAAAGTGGGGGGCTGGGGACTTTGACCATGTAATATGGATCTAACATGAACATAATTAGAGAAAATGGATTAGCCTTTGAGGCGGCGTACACACGGCCGAGGTTCTCGCTGAAAACCAGCGAGGACCTCGCTGGAATGTGCATTCCAACGAGGACCTCGGCCGTGTGTACGGTCTCGGCAAACTTCCCGTCGGGAAGCCCGTCGAGCAGAAATAGAGAGCACGCTCTCTATTTCCTCGACGGCCCGCCTGGATAAATGGCTGGTTGCCATTCCCGACGGGCGGGTCGCCGATTTCGACGGCCGGCAGAGAACCTCGACGGGCGGAACGATGTGTTCTGCCCGTCGAGGATCTCTGCCGTGTGTACGCGGCCTTAAGTGTTTCAGGGCTCCTGCTCTGTATTGTACGCTAAAGAGTGGAAACTAAAGCTCTGTATACACAGCAATGTTGTATCAAGGCCTAGGGCAGCACTTTGCAGGGGGGCAGCACGGACAGTGTCCCCGCCGGCTTGCGTTACACTGTTACACTGTTACACACTACACTGCAAATTAGTTTAGCGCCCCCATAAATCGGCCACACTGCTTCCAGTATGTGGGTGGTTCCATAGCCAAACAGGAAGTGAGAGGAAATCTATGAAAATTAAGGGAATCCATTGCCTCCCCCCAGGCCATCAGAACTAGTGTCCCCCACTTGAAAATTTCAGGGTGGGTCTTAAACCGCAAGGGGTGTGACCTTGACTGGAAGGGGTGGGTCATATTTAAATTAGGGGGTGCACGTGTTTAGTCAGGTCTAGGGCAACACAAAACCTAAATACACCCCTGATACACAGGCCAGAATCTCGTCAGGAAAAAACAACGCCCGAGTGTACAGACTCTCCTTTTGAAGGCAAGAACAAGGTGACGTCATTGCGTACGAAGAGCATGCGCTTGTCACATTTGATGGCGTCGCCGCCATTTTGCTGCACCCTACCTATGCCTAGGAAGCTACCGCGTATGCGTCAAAGTAATTTCGAGCATGCGTGCCTGGGTTTCCACGGCGACAGGTAAGTATACACACTCTCGGGTTTCTCGGCAGAAAAACTACAGAGAATCTCATGACGAGAAAAATAGAGAACGGGTTTCTCGTCTAAATTCTGGGCAGTTTTCTTGTCAAGAAACATGAAAGCCTCGTACACACGCTCGGTTTACTCGGCAAGAAAGCTCTGCCAGCAGTTTTTTGCTGGTTCTTGCCAAAAAAAAAACGTGCGTGTGTACGAGGCTTGAGTCTTATCCCTCCACTTTGATTTAAAATTGTTAGGAATAGCTTGCATCTACGCCTGCCCAAAAGAAACAGCTAAAATGTAGGAAATATAAAAAAAAATGTGTGTGTGTATATATATATAATGGGTATGTGTGCTGTGTGAATGGGAACACATACTAAACATACAGTGGGATTTCCTTAACAACTTGCCGCCCGCCTTCAGCAAAATGACGGCGGCAAAGCGGTTTCAATATCCTGACTGGACGTCAGGATATTGAGCCACTGCTGATTTTATCATCCAATCACGTGAAAGCTAAAATGCTATTTTCTATTTTCCTTGCATGTCCCCCTCGGATCTACAGCTAAAGTAATTTGCACTTGTAGTGCAAATCATTGTTGCTGGGTGTCAAGTTGACATTCCGCAACACTGATCTAGGTAAAGTGTCTCCGGCGGAGGCTCTTTACCACGTGATCAGCCGTGTCCAATCACGGCTGATCACGATGTAAACAGGAAAAGCCGGTGATCGGCTTTTCCTCACTCACGTTTGTTAGAGGAGAGCCGATCAGCTGCTCTTCTGACAGGGGGGGTTTGTGCTGATCGATAATCAGCGCAGCCCCCCCGAGGATGACCACCAGACCACCAGGGATGCCCACCACAGGTATGCCACCCTAGACCACCAAGGATGCCAATCAGAAATGTATAATGGATGCCAATCAGTGCCCACAATGGATGCCAATCAGTGCTCACAATGGGCATCACTGATTGGCAGGCATTATTGTTTGGCACTGATTGGCATCCATTAGTATAACACATTACAGTACATCAGTGCCCATCGATGCCCATCGGTGCCCATTCATGCCGCCTATCAGTGCCCATTCGTGCCGCCTATCAGTGCCCATTCGTTTCCCGCCTATCAGTGCCCATCTGTGCCGCCTATCAGTGCCTATTTGTGTTGCCTCTCAGTGCCCATCCATGCCGCCTCTCAGTGCCCATCCATGCCGCCTCTCAGTGCCCATCCGTGCCGCCTCTCAGTGCCCATCTGTGCCGCCTATCAGTGCCCATCTGTGCCGCCTATCAGTGCCCATCTGTGCCGCCTATCAGTGCCTATCATCTCCTTAAAGAGGACCTGTCACACACGATTTCTATTACAAGGGATGTTTACATTCCTTGTAATAGGAATAAAAACGATTAAAAATATATATTTTTTTTTAAAAAGTGTAAAAAATTAATAAATACGTAAAATAAAAAATAAATAATAATAATAAAAAAAATTAAAATGCCCCTGTCCCCGGTAGCTCGCGCTCAGAAGCGAACTCACACATAAGTCCCGCCCACGTATGTAAACGTTGTTCAAACACATATTAGGTGTCGCCGCGTGCGTTAGAGCGTGTGCAACAATTCTAGCACCAGACCTCCTCTGTAACTCTAAACTGGTAACCTGTAAAAAAAATTAAAGCGTCGCCTATGGATATTTTTAAGTAACGAAGTTTGGCGCCATTCCATGAGTTTGCGCAATTTTAAAGCGTGACATCTTAGGTATCTATTTACTCGGCATAACATCATCTTTCATATTTAACAAAACAATTGTGCTAACTTTACTGTTTTGTTATTTTTTGATTCATGAAACCATTTTTTTTTCCCAAAAAAGAGGCGTTTGGAAAATGATTGCGCAAATACCGTGCAAGATAAAAAGTTGTAATTATTCCCTAGGGTTTCTGCTAAAAAAAAACATATATGATATTTGGGGGTTCTGAGTAATTTTCTAGCAAAAGAATGATGATTTGTACATGTAGGAGAGGAGTGCCAGAATAGGCCCGGTATGGAGGTGGGTTTTAAAGCCCAGTATTGAAGTGGTTAAAGACAGGTAACCCCCTGACATGCCGCATTTGGCATGTCATTTTTGGGGGGGGGGGGCGAAAACCCTCTTTTTAGAGGTTCCAGCTCCCACTTCCTTACCTAGGTCGCCTCGGCGACCAGAAGAAAGTCACCCCCCCCCCCCTCTCTGCAATCATCTGGGACACGTCACAGGTCCCAGATGATTGCACCGCGAATCACGGTGCGCAGCGCGGCTCGCGCATGCGCAGTGCATGCCTGGCTGTGAAGCCACAGCCAGGCGCCCACAGTGACAATGCCGAGGCTGCGGAGAGGAGGCGGAGACAAGGGGGACTTCATTTCCCCGCATCACTGGACCATGGGACAGGTAAGTATTTTTAGCTGCTGACTTTTAATATTTTTTTTCTTTTTAGGCGGAGCTCCGCTTTAATTAGTAATGAAATTATTTTTTCAAGAATAACTGTCAAAATGTTTTGGCGGAGTGGACATTTTTGGAAAAAGAAGATTCTTTTTTGGGGGCTGAAGGCAAAATATTTTTGTCTTACAGACTGATGTGTTTGTAGTAAATGTGCCTTGTGTTTGATGTGTTGTATTTCTAGAACAGATCGGTGACCCTGAACAGATTTGATTTATAGTTTAATAAAAAAATAAATGGTTAGTTTGATCAGAACAGATTACATTCAGTATGTTTCTTGGCACAGGTAACTGATGGAAACCATACAGAAAACAGAGACTGTTATTTCAGAGGAAAATAAATTTCTGTAAATAGTTCTTATTATACATAATTACATTGTTCACGTTTGAACCAATGTAACTACAGTATCTCACAAAAGTGAGTACACCCCTCACATTTTTGAAAATATTTTATTGTATCTTTTCATGTGACAACACTGAAGAAATGACACTTTGCTACAATGTAAAGTAGTGAGTGTACAGCTTGTATAACAGTGTAAATTTGCTGTCCCCTCAAAATAACTTAACACACAGCCATTAATGTCTAAACCACTGGCAACAAAGTGAGTACACCCCTAAGTGAAAATGTCCAAATTGGGCCCAAAGTGTCAATATTTTGTGTGGCCACCATTATTTTCCAGCACTGCCTTAACCCTCTTGGGCATGGAGTTCACCAGAGCTTCACAGGTTGCCACTGGAGTCCTCTTCCACTCCTCCATGACATCACAGAGCTGGTGGATGTTGGAGACCTTGCGCTCCTCCACCTTCCATTTAAGGATGCCCCACAGATGCTCAATAGGGTTTAGGTCTGGAGACATGCTTGGCCAGTCCATTACCTTTACCCTCAGCTTCTTTAGCAAGGCAGTGGTCATTTAGGAGGTCATTTTGGGGTCGTTCATGTTGGAATACTGCCCTGCGGCCCAGTCTATGAAGGGGGGGTCATGCTCTGCTTCAGTATGTCACAGTACATGTTGGCATTTATAGTTCCCTCAATGATCTGTAGCCCCCCAGTGCCGGCAGGGTGACCACATTTCCAAACTGCCATTCAGGGACACCCCCCCCCTTCCCAAAAATCAGCTTGTGGTGTAACGAATCACAGCACAGTGATTGGACACAAGAGGCAGGATTTATGATTTCTCCAATGGCAGGCAGGGGGTGGGGACTGTGCTCCTTTAGACATTCCCGGCCAGGACAAGTACTGTCAGTGAGTAAAGCGGTGATGTGGCAGCCTTTTTTGGGGGCATTCGTTTGGCTTTGGGGAGTGGCTGTGTCAGTTTCATTCTGGGACACTGCATTGTCCTGGAATGAAGGTGCCTGGGACAGACCTGTAAAATGCGGGACTGTCCCGGGCAATCCGGGACACGTGGTCACCCTACAGCACTCATGCAGCCCCGGACCATGACACCCCCACCACCATGCTTGACTGTAGGCAAGACACACTTGTCTTTGTACTCCTCAGCTGGTTGCCGCCACACACGCCTGACACCATCTGAACCAAATAAGTTTATCTTGGTCTCATTAGACCACAGGATATGGTTCCAGTAATCCATGTCCTTAGTCTGCTTGTTTTCAGCAAACTTTTTGTGGGCTTTCTTGTGCATCATCTTTTGAAGAGGTTTCCTTGTGGGATGACAGCCATGCAGACCAATTTGACGCAGTGTGTGGTGTATGGTCTGAGCACTGACAGGCTGACCCCTCACCCCTTTCAACCTTGTTCCCCACCCACCAATTAAAAAGATGGAAAAATAAAACTTGACTGACCCTCCAACGACAAATTTTCTGGCACTGGAGACCAATGATCCAGTGCTGCAGTCAGGGCCCACCATGGCAGCTATTCCTTGTTAGACCATTTAGTGCTACAGTATTCTGGAGCCCAGGAGGACCCTGTTGAACAGTCAACAAGAAGTTGTGTGACAATTGTGGTGGCGGTGCGAGTGAGGGGGGAGGTTCATTTACCACCACCCCCCAAAAAAATATTGAGCACCACACGCCACAGCATGGGAATAGTGGTAATATACAGCCAGTGAAATAGATTTGTCTGGTTGCCCCCCCCCCCCCCTCCACTCTGTACTTTAACTCTGGCTATTCTAGCAGCAGGCAGTAGTTTCGATCTCCCTTTGTCTCCTTTTATATTCTCACTCTGGCCAGGGGGAAGTCATGGAGAAAAAGGGGGCAAAGCCTAAAGCAAGCCATAGATGGTTTCAAATCTCCACCGCTTCAGCAGGGACCAGTTGAGATTCGAACTATCTATGAGCAGATTCAATGTACCCATGTT
Organism: Rana kukunoris; assembly: GCA_029574335.1. NCBI lineage: Eukaryota > Metazoa > Chordata > Amphibia > Anura > Ranidae > Rana > Rana kukunoris. The sequence goes on from CM056051.1 coordinate 41,478,817, forward strand.
GATCCATCGATCAACTTGGGTACAACCAACATATCAGATTTTGGGCATGCACATATTGTCACTAGTATTAATCATTAGGTTCTCCCGGCAGGGGTGGCTCCCACACTGGAAGAATCCTTATAGCTCCTCAGGACAGTGTTGATGGGGGAATTAAGCGATTTTCTTTCCTGCAACCCGTAGTTACAGGAAAGAAAATTTCACCATCTTTGACCTGTCTAAAGGCCCGTACTGTAGGGTGACCACATTTCCAAATTACCATTCAGGGACACCCTCCCTTCCCAAAAATATGATTGTGCTGTAACGAATCACAACACAGTTATTGGACACAGGAGACAGGATTTATGATTTCTCCAATCGCAATCAGGGGGCGGGATTGTGCTCCTCCAGGCATTCCTGGCCTAGACAAGTACTGTCAGTAAGTAAAGCAGTGATGTGGCGGCGTTTTTTGGGGGCATCAGATTTGCCTGGGGGGGTGGCCGGGTCAGTTTCATTCTGGGACACGGTATTGTCCTGGAATGAATGTGCCCGGGACAGACCTGCAAAAATGCATGACTGTCCTGGGCAATCCGGGACACGTGGTCACCCTACCGTACACATGATTTGAAAATCGGATGGAAAATTCGTCTGACGAGCTGTCTGACGATGTTCGGATCGTTAGTACGGTGCTCTCAACAGCTGATTTTGCTTTTTTGTCAGACAAAAGCTATATGTGCAGACTATACAATTTTTGTTGTATGTGAACTCAACGTCAGATGTTTCATTAGGTCGGTGTTCATACGAAACAAATTGTAAGAGCAAAACGACGCATGCTCAGAAACAAAAGAATACTTACAAAACTTTTCAACGCATTACATCACGTCTGACGTTGCATTCTGTTGTACGAAATGTTTTGTATTGTGAGTGACCTCTTCACTTTCCACATGAGACTAGCATGCAACAAAATATGGACGTTCGTTCATCCGAAAATCTAAGCGTATATACGAGGCTTAAGCCTCCTCCTGGCTCTCTCTTACCCTCCATCATTGTCTCTCTCTGCTCCAGCCCCTCGTGTGCCTGTAGCAGAGATTCAGATGAGACTCCTCCAGTCGCAGGCAGGTGCACATTCAAAATCAAAGAACGTTATCTCTGCTGCCAGAATGGTAGTGTAATCTGTTGGTGATTGAAGGTTGTGAACACATGCATATATTAGAGTAGGCCTTTATTTCGATAAGGCATAAAGGATTAATTTTCTGCATCACAACAGCTAACTTGGCTCGCCAAACCTTATAAGATAGCGGCGATATCAAATTCACTTACAAAAAATCAAAAGGGGGTTGTGTCTTAAAGGAGAAATTGAGTCAATATTTTCAGGCTAAAGAAGACTAAGAAGAAAACATTTTCTCACAATAAATTATTTCAATTAGCCAGTCATGTGAAAATGAACACCCAATTCTTGGAAAGTTGAGATCTGTCCATTGCAGTGGGACTGTGCCTGCGCTGCAAGAGTTATTATAGGTCTCAGAGGCTTGTTAGGCTACTTTTACACTGAAGGCCTTTTTCAGGGGTTTAAATGCTAAAAATAGCGACTGTAAAGTGCCTGAAAACCGCCTCCCATGCCCCTTCAATGTGAAAGTCCAAGTGTTTTCACACTGGGGCGGTGCACTTGCAGGACGTTACAAAAAGTCCTGCAAGCAGCATCTTTGGGGCGATTTGGGAGCGCTGCATACACTGCTCCTCCACCACACCTGCCCATTGAAATGCATGGGCAGCACTTCCGAAGTACCTGAAAAACGATTTGAAGTGCACGCAATACGTGTGGTTTTAACCCTTCCTTCAGCTTTAAAAGTGCCACACTAGCGCCCAAAAAGCGCTGCTAAAATGACGGCAAAGCGCCACTAAAACAAGTGGCACTTTACCACTAACACAGCACAGCCCCAGTGGGAAAGTAGCCTAATGCCTCGTACACACAACCAGTTTTCCGTGCGGGAAAACTGCCATGACAGCTTTTGGCCGGGAAAACTGGCCGTGTGTATACTCCATGGCAGTTTTCCCAACAGGAAACGTGTTTTTTTTTCCTGCCGGGATTCCCGGGGATCTTTTTCCCGGCAGTTTTCCTATGGGGAACACTGCGGTGGAGCATACACACGGCCGGAATTCCCAGCAAAAGCTCTCATGGCAGTTTTCCTGCCAGGAAAACCAGCAGTGTGTAGGGAAAAAAGCTGCCGAGCAGGTTCTTGGCTTTCCCCTCAGGTTTTCCCGGCGGTAAAAAGTCCACCGGGAAACCCGTACGTGTGTACGATGCATTGGGGTAGACTTATTTAGCCAATCCTCTGTTCCTCTGCGCCGCTAGACCGGTCCACAAAGCATCTTCTCTCCTACGATCCAGCAGTCTAAGGTCAAGTTGTGGGTGGGACCAGGAGTAGGGTACCCAATAAAAAAAGAACCAGCACACATACAGAGGCCACAAAGAGTTAACAGTTATTGTATTTAGAAGTATTCAGGTTTCGGAGTGACAAGGGTGCTTGTAGAACATAGTAGTTATAATCACTGATGGCAACAGGTGTACAACACTTGCAGTGATAGGTGCAGGGGTGGCTGGTGGTATATTTTTTGGGAGGGCAGCAAAAAATGCACCCACAACCACACACCCCTCCCCAGTCAGTTGGGCGGTCGACAGTGACAAGCGGCAACTTCCCCTGCATCTCCCCTCCACAGCAACACAGTGGGCCAGATTCTCGTAGATGGACGCATCTACGAGCGGGGAGTAGCGTATCCTATTGATGCTACGCCGCCGCAACTTAGAGACGCAAGTGTCGTATTCTCAAAGCACTTGCTTCCAGAGTTGCGGCGGCATATCGTAAATGGCCCGGCGTAAGCCAGGGTAATTCAAATGTGGATTAGGTGGGCGTGTTTTATGTAAAACATTCGTGACCCCACGTTTTTCCTTAACTGCGCATGCGCCGTCCGTGGACATATCCCAGTGTGCATGCTCCAAATTATGCCGAAAAAACATTGGTTTTGACGTGAACGTAATTAACGCAAAGCCCTATTCGCAAACGACATAAACAACGGAAAAAAAACGACGCTGTCCCGACGTCCATACTTAACATTGCTTATGCCGAAACTACGCAAAGTTACCCCTCATAAAGCAGGGGTAGCTTTACGCTTACGCAAACGACGTAAAAAACGACGAGCGGGCGCAATTACGTTCGGGAATCGGCGTATCTAGCTCATTTGCATATTCAACGTGGCAAATCGACGGAAGCGCCCTAGCGGCCAGCGTATAATTGCACACAATTATACGCCAGCGTAGACAAGTTACGTCGGGGGAGGAAGCCTATTTTTTTTTGCATATCTGCGTTAGAGAATTGGCGTAAACATACGCCGCCGCAGATTTGAAATTACATGTCTCCTCCTAGGGGCCAATAGGATCGCTTCTTCTCTTGTCCACTTGATTGGTGATGATTGGCCGGGAGGATAATCAGGAAGACAATAGCGAACATTAATTCGCTATTAACACACAACTGTAATGGCTTGGGGCACAGTGCTCTGCGCCCCAAGCCCATCCTTTTTTGAAGCTTATTATCTGGCTCTAATCATGTGCTTCAAAAAAAAAACATTGGAGTTCATGAGTCTGGGTCCCTGCATGTTGATTAGGGGTCAGATGCATGGATAGGGGGGGGGGGGGTGGTGCCCCTGCGTCCTGCATTACTGAACTCCACTGAATAGGTGCAATAACACCTGCAGCAATAGGCACAGCAACTCTTTTGGTAACAGATGCAAATAAAGCCCTTAACCACTTGACCTCCGGAAAATTTAACTCCTTTCATGATCAGGCCATTATTTGTTCATGTGAGTGTAAAGGCGGGTGTGCCAGTACCTTTTGGTAATATAATGTGTCTATATACTGTGTGTTTATATATATATATATATCCAGCATTATTCATGTATATGGGGACAATATGGTGATTGTGTTTTATTTTTTTAGATTACTTTTATGGTTTGGGTTTTGTATTCTAAGCTTTGCCCTTAAATTGTTTTCAGACCATAATAAAGTCATTATATTTTACACAATTGTGATGCGGAATTTTGCCTTTAGGACCTCTTTGTGTTTTTTTCTTTTTCTTTTCGGCAATAAAAATCTGACAGAGGTTTTAAGCCTTTCCAAGTCTGAATACGAGGGAAAATCGTTTTGGCTGGAGTTCTCAGACAGATAACAATAACTCCAGATTAGGTAGTAAGGCCTACAGCTGTTATAGAGGCCCATAGCACAGGAGTCCAGAACACAAAATATATCTGAAATCTTGTTTTGTTAGCGCAGAACATACAACGAAAGGACTTTATTCTGACTTTAGACTCAGCTACAGAGGATATAATTAACAAAGACGTTGGTTACTTTGAAAGCATCTGCATTTGGCGGTGTTAATTGGTGTTTTAACATGGTATGGGTGGGTGTCTTTAGCACTGGTTGGTAATAGTGGGATTACCTTAAAGTAAATCCTGTAACTAAAGAAATAGCTATTATTGCTGACTTCTTGAAAATACTAGTTGTCTGGTTATCATGCTGATCCAAGTTTGGGTTGCCACCTGTCCGGGATTCACCTGGACAGTTCGGGTCTGGAATCGTGGGTTCGGGTTTCAGACCTCCTGAAACCCAGACACATTATTCAGACCAGACTATAGCTTAACAGCAGGGTTGTTGGCTGCAGTTGTGTAGGCCGAGAGTGTCAGTTGCACTCTCTTTCACACTGCCCTAATGTGTATATGAGGCCTAAGGTAAATCCGGGTTCTCAAAGTACCCCTTACATCAGAGCTCTCTGTGTTATCTCTTAGATCAGGGTTCCCAGAGCATCCCTTATGTGAGAGTCCCCAGAGTTCTCCCTTACATCAGAGTCTGCAGAGTCCCCCTATACAGTGCACGGGAACGCTGCGAGTTCAGAAGTAAAAGGGGAATTCTGTGGACTTTGATGTAAAGGGGGACTCTTGGGATTAAAGCGGAGGTTCACCCAAAAATCAACTTTCTGCCATTAGATCCAGCATACTGCTGACATCTGCAGTATGCTGTTTTTTTTTTGTACTTATCGTTTTAGCAGGCTTTCTTATCCGGCTCCGAGCGGGGATTCCTGCGGGGAATGGGCATTCCTAAGGCAAGCGGAGTTGATTGACGGGCTTGGATAGCGCGTCACGCCTTCCAAAAATATCCAAAGTGACACTCGGCTATTTACAGCGCTATACGGCGCCTGCGCCTGCCGTGTAGAGCTGACTGCGCAGGCCCCGTAAATTGCCGAGTGTCACTTCCGCTATTTTTCGGAAGGCGTGACGCGCTATCCAAGCCCGTCAATCAACTCCGCTTGCCTTAGGAACGCCTATACCCGGAAGGAATCTCCGCTCGGTGCCAGATAAGAAAGCCTGCTAAAACGATAAGTACAGCCGTATGCTGGATCTAATAGCAGAAAGTTGATTTTTGGGTGAACCCCCGCTTTAACTTAATTTGATTAGAAAAGAAAATTTGACTGTAAAGCTTTGTGTTTTTTCACCTTAATGCACCCTATGCATTAGGGTGAAAAAACACCTTGCAATCTTGGGCCAACCCCCCGTTTTATTTACCTAAGCCAAAAAACTCTGTGGGCTCGTTCCCGCAATGGTTTCCCCAGCTTGAGGCGGCTCGTCATTGGAGATTAATAGCAGCACAGCCATTGGCTCCTGCTGCTGTCAATCAAATCAATGATGCAGTGTGCCAGAGGGGCGGGGTCAAGTGATACAGTCGGTGGCTATAGCCCCCGGCTGTATCACGGGAGCGCATCTGCAAGCTAACCCTCTGGGGAAAGCGCTTCCCAAGAAGGAGGTTAGCTTTTCCGGAGAGGAGCCCAGGCAGCCCCTGAGGGACCACAGAAGACCAGGATTGGAACCACTCTGTGCAAAACGAACTGCACAGTGGAGGTAAGTATGACATGTTTGTTATTTAAAAAAATATATATATATATTTTATTATTATACAGGATTTATATAGCGCCAACAGTTTACGCAGCGCTTTACATTAGGGAAGACAGTACATTCACAATACAAATCAATACAGGAGGGATCAGAGGGCCCTGCTCGTAAGAGCTTACAATCTAGAAATATATATATATATATATATATCTTTACAACCCCTTTAATTACAAAATATATGTATAGTTCATACTATAAAAAAAAGATTGCTGGGCGCCGCTAAATTGTTCGGGTTTGACTTGAAAAAAAGGTGGCAACCCTAATCCAAGTTCAAGTGTGAAACCAAAACACCTGATCTGTTTACTTGCTCCAGGTCTGTGTTTGAAAATGTTGCAGCCAGATCGTGGTCAGCAATGGCAGCCCACGCTTTTTTCCCACAATCGGTCTCCCCAAGGAAGTAACCTTATTTTTTCTACGGTGTGCCAGCAATTTATAGTTATGCTTCTGGTTGTGTTGCCACCCACACTTCAATCCTTCAGCCCTTAACAGATTTGTCCTAAATTAAGGATGGCTGAATCTAGCAGCCTTAAATGTTTGGTTCTTGTAGCATCAATAGAAACAGTTGTATGATGACCACATACATATGCCGATGCAGCAGGCATGTTCTTATGTCTCCAATTCCATCTGCCCAATATGTGACCTGTCATCCTCACAGTATACTGGTATTCAGAGCCAAGAGCCCGATGCAACTGATCAGTTGTTCTGGGCCTTCAACCCCTAAACACAAATGTGAATAAAAATGTTAGCACCCATGCCCCTTCCCTCCAAACTACCTCATAGACTATTTTCACACTGCTTCATTATTAAAATGCGGTTAAAATGTGTTTTTGCTGTGTTTCCGGTGCGTTTTGAACCTGTGAAATAGGGGCGTGCCACTCACAAAATGCACCAAAAATGCAACCGCAGGAGATTCAGGAAGACGTTAGCCTCGGGCTCTAATCATGTGCTTCCCAAAAAAAAAATGTATGCGTCCAGTGTTCTGCATGAAGATTAGGGGACGGGCATGGAGTGGGGGGGCTGCGCCCCTGCACGAATAAATGAATGGGCCGCCACTGAACAGCAGTATTACAAAATGTCTCACAACCTCAGACTCCACCTACCTGCACATTGTATGTAGTCCAACTTCATTCAACTAGGTCAGTGATGGCGAACATTGGCACTCCAGATGTTTTGGAACTAAAGTTCCCACGATGTTCAACTACACTGCAGAGTACATGAGCATCATGGGAAATGTAGTTCTAAAACATCTGGGGTGCCAAGGATCGCCATCACTGATCTAGGTCAATAATCCTTAATACTTAACCTACCTCTCAAGTTAACTGCGCAGTTATTGATAATGCTTTAAAGGGGTTGTAAAGGGGAAAAAAAATCATAATAAGCATCATTTACCCGCAGACATTCCTCTTTTCACTTCCTCGTTGTTCGTTTTTGCTCAGAAGTTGTAAATGTAAATGGGAGCCTCTGGGATAAAATGCATACGCATTGAAGTAAGGAGTACCATCATCCTTAAATTCTTCTTTTGCTTTTTCTATTTATCACCTTACACCAACCACCTCACACTATCTACCACTATTCAGTCCTCACGTGTGTCACACTTACCCCTCGCCCCCCTTCCCCCTACACCTAAGGCTTGGTTCTGGATATTAACCACTTCAGATCCGCCCCATCGTCAAAATACGTCATTTTTTTAAAGATGGATATCTAGGTAATGGCAGCAGCTGCTGCCACATCCGAGATATCCATCTCTTCATGGGGCGGATCTGTACACGATAATGGCGGTCTCCGCGGCGGATTCACCGCGAGATCGCCTTTATCGGTGGCGGGAGAGGGTGCCCCCCCTCCCGCCGCTCTCCCGCGCCCTCCGCCGCTTACCGTTGCCGTCGGTAGCGGCGGAGGCGATCGGGTCTGCTCGTCGTCTGTCCGGGGATGCGACTGAGGGAAAAATGTCCCTCAGCCGTCCCCATACCTCTGCTGGGCGGAAGTGATGTCAAAACGTCAGTCCCGCACAGCGTCTTAAAGAGACATATTTTTTGTTTACTTTTTTTCTTTTTTTTTTTTTTCTTTTGCATTTAAGTTTAAATATGAGATCTGAGGTCTTTTTGACCCCAGATCTCATATTTAAGAGGACCTGTCATGCTTTTTTCTATTACAAGGGATGTTTACATTCCTTGTAATAGGAATAAAAGTGATCATTTTTTTTATTTATTATTTATTTCAGTGTAAAAAATTGAAAAATAAATGAAAACAAATAAGAAAACAAAAAATTTTTTTTTAAAACACCCGTCCCGACGAGCTCGCGCGCAGAAGCGAACGCATATGTGAGTATCGCCCGCATATGAAAACGGTGTTCAAACCGCACAAGTGAGGTATCACCGCGATTGTTAGAGCGAGCGCAATAATTATAGCCCTAGACCTCCTCTGTATCTAAAAAAATGCAACCTGTAGAATTTTTTAAACGTCGCCTATCAAGATTTTTAAGGGTAAAAGTTTGACGCCATGCCACGAGCGGGCGCAATTTTTAAGCGTGACATGTTGGGTATCATTTTACTCGGCGTAACATTATCTTTCACAATATATAAAAAGATTGGGCCAAATTTATTGTTGTCTTATTTTTTAATTCAAGAAAGTGAATTTTTCCCAAAAAAAGTGCGCTTGTAAGACCGCTGCGCAAATACGGTGTGACAAAAAGTATTGCAATGACTGCCATTTTATTCTCTAGGGTGTTAGAAAAAAAATATATAATGTTTGGGGGTTTTAAGTAATTTTCTAGCAAAAAAAAATGTTTTAGGCTCGTCAACACCGAATCTGAAAAACAGGCTCGAGTCTCAAGTGGTTAATTATATTTTGTACCTCTCATATACGTCGTAAGCGACCAAGCCCTGTGTCCTCCCAATGTATCTTTATTATTTTTATATTGCTCTGTTTCCATTTTGAACCTGATTGTCTGTTAAATTATTATTTTTAGATATGCTCCTGATGAAGTGGCTACGCCACGAAACTAGTTGAATTTGCTGCGACCTCCAACCCATTGTGTCATCCCCCCACCGGGAATTTTATAGTGTTGTTGTGCATGGTTGCCACCATTTTAATTTTGTGTAATTTTGTGTGCTTTTATCGCTCTGTAATTAATAAACTTTACTTTGTTTCAACCCTTGTATATTGATAATGTTATCCCTGTACCAGTACCGCAACAGTCCTATTGGCCCTATTTCCCCCTTTTGGCTCTTTGCTCAGAAGTTGCTCTATTTCTTCTCTGTTCTGTTCACTTCCTGCTTGTCTGATTGTTACTCACCACTGTGAAGGGAGACTTTACTGCGGTGGTCAGTGACGTGCTCGCCCCCTCCTGGGAACTACATCTGTGTGGCAGGACGCTCTCTACGTGTTAGAGACTTCAAGGAGGTGTGAATTACTGGGCGTGCCGCAATGCATACTGGGAAAAGTAGTTCTTACATGAGCAAATGATGCAAACCAGGAAGTGAATGAGAGAACATAAACTAGAACGCCGGAGGTGATATAGATGAAGGAATTTAATAGGTTTGTTAACAGAATCATTACACTATTCTGTCTGTCTACCTTGCAGACATTAAAGGGGTGGTTCACCCAAAAACCTTTTTTTAACATTAGATTGAGGCTCGTTATGTCAAGGGGAATCAGGTGTGTTTTTTTACAATCCAAGCAGTACTTACCGTTTTAGAGATGCATCTCCTCCTTCGCTTCCGGGTATGATCGTCTGGTCTGGGCGTTCCTATTTGATTGACAGGCTTCCGACGGTCGCATACATCGCGTCACGAATAGCCAAAAGAAGCCAAACGCCGGCGCGGCTCTATACGGCGCCTGCGCACCGTCGTTCGGCTACTTTCGGAAAATCGTGACGCGTCGGAAGACCATACCTGGAAGCGACGGAGAAGATGCTTCTCAAAAACGGTAAGTACTGCTTCGATTGTAAAAAAAAAAAACACCCGATTCCCCTTAACAAAACGAGCCTCAATCTAATGTTAAAAAAAATGTTTTTGGGTGAACCACCCCTTTAATTTTAGGCAAAAAAATGTCCTTTACAACTCCTTTAAGTGCTCACTTACAATAATGTTGCAGCTCTAGAGAAAGAAAAAAGGGAATTTCTTTAAGAAATCCATCGAAATAATTGTGATCTTTATAAGCACCTTGTCAACTATGTGTAGTATGTAACTCCTCCCTGATATTTACACAGTATGAGCATCTATGCCAAGATAATAGTACCATGTGTTTCAGTGGAACTTGCAAATAGTTTTATGTAGATAATAAAGCTGTAAAAAAAGTTTTAAGAGGCAGGAAAGTAAAATTATTGTAGTGAGAAAAGACTAAATCTGGCATTAGCCATTTCTTGTCAAATTTGTTTATTGAAATTTTATGTCAGGCAACAGGTTCAAAAGCGATACAGGAATATAGAATAGTAAGATACAGTATAACATTATAATGTGACTAAAGATAAAGTTGTCTCGTTATTTAATCAAGAGATTGTCAACTCAGAGAGAAAAGAAAGCAAAATGTCTAAACTAGGGATGAGCGGAACACCCCCGCGTTCGGTTCGCACCAGAACGTTCGAACAGACTGCCCGTTCGCGCGAACATTTAGAACCCCATTGAAGTCTATGGGACTCGAAGGTTTGAATTCAAAAGTGCTAATTTTAAAGCCCAATATTCAAGTTATTGTTGGAAAATGTCTTTGAGAACCCGGGTCTTGCCCCGAGGAACATGTATCAATGGAAAAAAGTTTTAAAAATGGTCATTTTTTCAGGAGCAGTTTTTAAAACTTTTTTCCATTGATACATGTTCCCTCGGGCAAGACCCGGGTTCTCAAAGACGTTTTCACAGGCAAACTATAGACACCCAGCAGGTAATATATTTAAAGGAATTTTTCATATTTTTTTTATTAATTTAAACATTATTAAAATCACTGCTTCAGGAGCAGTGATTTTATTGATGCTAAAATAAAAAAATTAAAATTAAAAATTCCTTTAAATATTGTACCTGCTGGGTGTCTATACCTGTGATAACGTCTTTAAATAGCACAATCACCTGCCTGCCAGTAAATTAGGAAGAACTGATCTAGCTAAGCTATACAGTGTATAAATATATGTACAACTCCTAGGGATGTATATATATCCTCTACACACTGTACATTAAGCTAAACTGACTAGCCTGCCTGCTCTATCTAGCTATATAAAAAGACTATCTCTCTGACTGATCTCAGTTCAGCGCTGGAACACACTACAGGAGGCCTTATATAGTGTGGGGCATGTGCTAAAGCTCTGAGCCATAATTGGCCAAAGCCACCCTGGCTTTGGCCAATTATGGCTCTCCGTTTTTTGCGCGCTGTGATTGGCCAAGCATGTAGGGTCATAGTGCATGTTTGGCCAATCATTAGCGCGCAATGCCGTAGTGAATTATGGGCCATTGCGCGTCACTCGAATTTGGCGGGAACGACCCGTTTTGTTCGAAATTCATCGAACGTACGAACAGATAATGTTCGAGTCGAACATACGTTCGAATCGAACGCGGAGCTCATCCCAAGTCTAAACATAGACTATGGTAGAATAATGGAGTCTCAAAATAATTATATATCTAAAGTTTCTAATAAAATAAATATTAAGAAATTATCGCTCTTAAATTTCAAGTAGGTGGAAGTTTCAATGGTTAATAACGCCATAAAAACAAGAATTACAACCAAAAGTAACGCTATATGAACCCGATAAAGAGAAAGGAAAAGGAAAGGTAAAATAGTAAAAGGGTTAGAAAAGAAAGGAAAGAAGAGAGAAGAAAGGAAATGAAGTAGAAGGGATCTCAGAGGCAAGGCGTATTTCCAATCATTTTTTCAATATGAGAAAATGAAAATGCGTGAGAAGCATTAGCCATTTCTAAGGATGAAAGGTGTTGATACAAAGGTATGTAACTATACCACTCTGACTGCACTATGTAATTTATATGAGCCTTGTCTTGCCTGCTGATATTCCCATGCACATTTTTTCATCCTGTAGGTACAGTATTGCTGATAATGCTCTGAAGCCTCGTACACACAGGCCAGCATCTCGTCAGGAAAAAAATATTGTTATTCCTGATGAGACTCCTTACAAAAGAACCGCCGTTCTTTTAAAAGGTAAGAACGCGGTGATGTCATTGCGTACGTCACATTCGATGCCGTCGCTGCCATCTTACTTCACCCTACCTATGCCGTGGAAGCTACCGCGCATGCGTCAAAGTCATTTCGAGCATGCACAGGTTTCCACGGCGACAGGTAAGTATACAGACGCTCGGGTTTCTCGTCGGGAAACAGGCCGACAAGAATCCCGACGAGAAAATAGAGAGCAGAATCTCTATTTTTCGCGTCAAGATTCCCGGCAAGGTTTTCTTGGCAGAAAGCTCTCCCAGCAGCTTTCTTGCCGAGAAAACCATGCACGTGTACGAGGCTTGAAAAATAAAAATTGTCTGAGGCCAAGAACATTTGCGTTGATGTAAAGTGGCCCAAATATGGCACCAACCTTGCTGGCGGTCATCTGATGTTGATACTGATACGTTTCTTCCATTGGCAATTTCAAAAGCTCCTCCTAATTCCAAAAGTTTTTCTATGTGTATAATGATCATGTCCAGCTCATCTTTGTCCAAGTCATTTTTGATCATGTCCAGCTCTTTTTTGATCATGTCCAGCTCTTTTTTGATCATGTCCAGCTCTTTTTTGATCATGTCCAGCTCTTTTTTGATCATGTCCAGCTCTTTTTTGATCATGTCCAGCTCTTTTTTGATCATGTCCAGCTCATCTTTGATCATGTTCAACTCATCTTTGATCATGTTCAACTCATCTTTGATCATGTCCAGCTCATCTTTGATCATGTCCAGCTCATCTTTGATCATGTCCAGCTCATCTTTGATCATGTCCAGCTCATTTTTGATCATGTCCAGCTCATTTTTGATCATGCCCAACTCATCTTTGATCATGTCCAGCTCATCCTTGATCATGTCCAGCTCATCTTTGATCACGTCCAGCTCATTATTGATCATGTCCAGCTCATCTTTGATCATGTCCAGCTCATCTTTGATCATGTCCAGCTCATCTTTGATCATGTCCAGCTCATCTTTGATCATGTCCAGCTCATCTTTGATCATGTCCAGCTCATCTTTGATCATGTTGGACCAGATTCACAAAAGAATTACGCCGGTGTATCTGCAGATACACTGGCGTAATTCAAAAATCCTGCCGGCGTATCATTGTTTTGTATTCACAAAACAAGATACATCGGTTTTACACTAAGATCCGGCCGCTAGGTGGCTTTTACGTAGTTTTCTCATTTGCCTATGCAAATGAGCCTGATACGCCGATTCCTGAACGTTTTTACGCCGCCTCGTCGTCGTTTACGTAGTTTCCATAAGCGTAAACTTACCTCTGCTATGTGAGGTGTAAGTTTACGAAGGTCCGTCGTATGCCATGTTAAGTATGGTGTCGGGACAGCGTTGTCTTTTTCCGTCATTTACGTCGTTTTACTAAGTCGTTCGCGAATAGGGCTTTAAGTTAATGACGCTCACGTCGGCTTCAGTGACGTTTTCCGACGTGAGCTGGAGCATGCGCACTGGGCTTTTTTCCTGGCCGGCGCATGTGCAGTTCATTCGATGCGGGGGCGCGCTTAATTTAAATACAAGCCGCCCCCTTTCATTTACGCGGGGATACGCCGGGCCATTTACACTACGCTGCCGCAACGTACTGAGCAAGTGCTTTGAGAATACGGCACTTGCTCATTTAAGTTGTGGCGGCGTAGTGTAAATGACATACGCTTCGCCGACGCGGCCGGTATGTGAATCTGGCCCGTCCAGTTCATCTTTGATCATGTCCAGTTCATCTTTGATCATGTCCAGTTCATCTTTGATCATGTCCAGTTTATCTTTGATCATGTCCAGCTCATCTTTGATCATGTCCAGCTCATCTTTGATCATGTCCAGCTCATCTTTGATCATGTCCAGCTCATCTTTGATCATGTCCAACTCCTCTTTAATCATGTCCAGCTCAGTTTTTGATCATGTCCAGCTCAGTTTTTGATCATGTCCAGCTCAGTTTTTGATCATGTCCAGCTCAGTTTTTGATCATGTCCAGCTCAGTTTTTGATCATGTCCAGCTCAGTTTTTGATCATGTCCAGCTCAGTTTTTGATCATGTCCAGCTCAGTTTTTGATCATGTCCAGCTCAGTTTTTGATCATGTCCAACTCATCTTTGATCATGTCCAACTCATCTTTGATCATGTCCAGCTCATCTTTGATCATGTCCAACTCATCTTTGATCATGTCCAGCTCATCTTTGATCATGTCCAGCTCAGTTTTTGATCATGTCCAGCTCAGTTTTTGATCATGTCCAGCTCAGTTTTTGATCATGTCCAGCTCAGTTTTTGATCATGTCCAGCTCAGTTTTTGATCATGTCCAGCTCAGTTTTTGATCATGTCCAGCTCATCTTTGATCATGTCCAGCTCATCTTTGATCATGTCCAGCTCATCTTTGATCATGTCCAGCTCATCTTTGATCATGTCCAGCTTATTTTGAATAAAGTCAACAAGGATAGATCACAAAGACATCACAGAGATCTGTCTGCATTGATTACAGAACTGCAACTTCGTATCTAATGCACGTACATTAAAATAGTTCTTGTCATTCCTTTTTCTTGCAGAAAATTATTAGGATAACTATACTTTTGTACAGTTAGATTTTATGTAACACTATCCCTAAGTACCCATCCCTCCCCAAATCCCCTCCCAAATTTTTTAAAAACTCAGTTGGAAATTGATTGCAGTTGTTTTTTTTAATTGCATTGTCAAAGTGGTTGTAAAACCAACTGCCCAGCATGCCCATGCGAGAAGACGGCCCTGGAGGAGACGGTAGAACTTTAAAGCTAGACCTGAAATATTTACTGTTAGTTCAAAGGAGATTAAAGGATATTCTCCACTCTCATTTAAATTATTGGAAAATGTTCTTGTTCCATGATGATCACCTTTGACTGCTTGAAGTACCTGTTGAACCTCCCTAGGAGAGCAGAAATAGCCTACTTATGACGAGTAGTGTTTGAAATCAGGAACAGTAATTGCAATTATTTTTTTTCTGTTTATGGCCACATTTGCTGTGTATTTGCCGACCTGCTAATGACTAGTGTTGCTCACGAATATTCGCATTGCGAATATTCGCTACGAATATTGCATATTCGAGTATTCGCGAATAACACGAATATCGCGGCGAATATTCGCTATTTCGAATATTCGAATGTTTACAATTTTTTTTTTAGAACAGATCACATCCTAGAGATCCCCATCGACGTCTAAAAGCATTGCTGGTATGATTAGAGACCTTGGGCCGAGTAGCTGCAGCGCTCATTTTATATTGCCGAAAAATCGCAATGCGATTATTCGGCAATAGCGATATCGCGCGATTATTTTATATTGTAATATATCACGAATATTCTGAGCCAATCAGAGTGCTCCATTCCGCATTTCTCGAATATTCGCAATTATTTTATATTGTAATATATCACGAATATTCTGAGCCAATCAGAGTGCTCCATTCCGCATTTCTCGAATATTCACAATTATTGTGTATTGTAATATATCACGAATATTCTGAGCCAATCAGAGTGCTCCATTCCGCATTTCTCGAATATTCGCAATTATTGTGTATTGTAATATATCACGAATATTCTGAGCCAATCAGAGTGCTCCATTCCGCATTTCTCGAATATTCGCAATTATTGTGTATTGTAATATATCACGAATATTCTGAGCCAATCAGAGTGCTCCTTCCGCATTTCTCGAATATTCGCAATTATTTTATATTGTAATATATCACGAATATTCTGAGCCATTCAGAGTGCTCCATTCCGCATTTCTCGAAATTTCGCATTCGCAATTCGCATTCGCAATTCGCATTCGCATTCGCAATAGCGAAAATTCGCAATAGCGAAAATTCGCAATAATTTCATTTAAAAAAAACATCACGAATATTCGTATTTAGCGAATATATCTCGAATATTCGACTATATATTCGAGATATATCGCGAAATCGAATATGGCATATTCTGCTCAAAACTACTAATGACCTAGTAATTTGGTAGTTGAATTTTTTACGGCATGCAGCTTGTGAATGTGGTAACAGTGTCAGAATTCCTTCTCTCTATGCTTGTTCTGGGTCAGTGACTCAGAAATCATTAAAGCCAACGCTTCAGTACAGTACGCAGACAATTAGCACTTTTCAGAAGCAGAGGTCAGAAATAGAAGTCTACATATTTCTGTAATGACAGGTGTACTTTATGAAAACATACCTAATAACTGCCCTCACTACACTGTGGCCAATTAAGCCACCCTGCTGGTCTTCCTATGGACGGACTAGTAAAATCCTAGAATTCCTAGCTCTTCCTAGCGTTTTTACTGCGATTACCTTTTAGGATAACACCTGGAGATTTTATATACGATTGTACAGCTCGGGGAGCCTCCTGGATTTTAGTAGTTGCCTATTGACAATGATTCTTTAGTGAAACGCTGCCTGCACTCTTCTCAATCTGGAATACAACATCTGTCGGAATAGAAAGAAGATAAAAGCTTTGAGCTGATCAAAAAGCTAGAAAATGGCTGCGTAAGAAATGCAAGATATTTCCATCATAATTTTTCTTTTGTAGTCTCTCCATTAACTTCCCCATTTTGGAAGCGTTTCAAGGCTTAGTCTGGAGATCCCAGTGGTAAATCTTGAGCTGAAATGTTAATGAGATCTTGACGTGCTTATAACTGATTCACAGCCACAAGACGCACCAGAAAACAAAATTACTTTTTAAATATGCTTATGAACAAAGATAATGATTTATTTCTTAATTTTATCCAGTCCTTAATTTTCCTATAATAGGGCTCTCTTTGAGAAACAGATGTCTACTACAGATATTTAGTATGTTGGTTGCCTAGCGGACAATTAAAAAACGGACAGATAGCAAATGACTCTGCTAGTATATTCATTTATTATATAACCAAACTTTGCCAGGGTAGCCTGTTGGTAGTTGGTAGACCCCCCCCCCACCTGTCTAGGTTAAGCCAGTCCCTCTGTTCAGTATCCTAGCAGGCTGTGGTGGTGTGTCCCCCCCCCTTCTCCTGCACCGTTCTAATCACCATTCATTGCATGAATCCATCTATGGTCGCTGCTGACACCCCCTATTCAGGTGTCTGTCCCCCTTTCGGCCACCAGGCACCTGAATTACAGCGGCGAGGGTGTTTTTTGGAAGCACCTGATTAGAGCCATAGACTCTAATAGGTGGGCAAAAATGTAAGAAGCGGGGAGTATCGGAGTCGGGGAAGAAATGGAGGACACCACTCGCCGCTGGCTGCCTGCCGCCATCACCTGCTGCTCACCCGAGACAAGGTAAGTGCCGGGCAGACAGCGAATGGGCAGGGGGCACAGTGGCAGCATTTGGGGCACAGTGGCAGCATTTGGGGCACAGTAGCAACATTTGGGGCACAGTGGCAGCATTTGGGGCACAGTAGCAACATTTGGGGCACAGTGGCAGCATTTACAAGGCACAGTGGCAGCATTTGGGGCACAGTAGCAACATTTGGGGCACAGTGTCAGCGTTTGATGGGCAAGGTGTCTGCGTTTGATAGGCACAGTGGCAGTGTTTGATGGGCACAGTGGCTGCGTTTGATGGGCACAGTGAGGCTGCAATTGATGGGGTTTTTTTCTGAATTTTTCAGTTTGTTTGCACACCCCCAAAAATTTTGAGCACAAGCCGCCACTGCTTGCAGTGCCAATAAGCTGAAACTCTGACTTCTCTGACTTTACCCTTCCAGTTCCACACACTTTGTAACACTTTCCATGCCCTAGTCCTAAATAGAAGTACTACTTGCAGCAAACTTCATAGGTCTCTGCTATCCCCTTGGTTCGAGGTTCTGTGCCACAAGTGGTCATATCCCACACATGGCACCCATTATACAGAGCTTCCCAGTGTAGAGCACTGTGTTAACACTTGGCGTGATATAAATCCTGTATAATAACAATATTGATAACATGAATGGTACACAAGAGGAGCCTAATCAGTCACTGTTGACTATTGACCCATCATGACTGAACCACCACCCATCATACTCTTAAAATGACTGTTATCAGGGGATTCCCCAGGTAATGTCAGTGCACTACATCTTCATAAGACCAGGTCAGTACAGCATTTTGTGAAGTAGCCAGGCTGTTATTTGACCATTAGCAGCCATAAAGCATCTATGCCCACATTACATGCTGCCATCTTCATCACGCAAAAATCGGCATATATCACTCTCCTGTTTCTTTACTAGAAAAAAAAAGTTGGTTACAAATGCCCAGTGCATAACTTGACCAAGAATTAAAGCCTCAAAAAACATGGTAAAGATAAATACAGTGGAACCTTGGATTACGAGCCTAATCCGTTCCAGGAGAATGTGTGTAATCCAAAGCACTCGCATATCAAAGCAAGTTTCCCCATAGAAGTCAATGAAAAAGAAGATAATTTGTTCCACATTGACTTCTATGGCATGCAATACTGCATGTGGCTAGAGGTGGGGGGGGGGGGGGGGGGGGGGCCCAAAGAGCCTCGGAAATATTTGAAAAGGCTCGGGAACAGAGTTTTTCAGAGTGGCTCCGCTCGTCTCCCCCGCACCTCTGGCCAAATGCGGTACTGCATGCCCCATTAGCTTGAATCCTACTTGTGTTGTGAGACAACACTCGCAAACCGAGTCACAATTGAAAAAAAAAAGTTGCTCGTTAACCGCGTTACTCGTAAACCAAGGTTCCACTGTATGGCAATAACCCAAACAATATGGTACATCTCATTAGGTTGAAACAGCTTTTATACTCACTTTTTAAAAACAATGACTGTACAGGTAATCCACAAGTGCCAAAATCATAATAGCGCCGGTGACTTGTCAGGCTTGTTCCCCTATCCTTGCCGACGGAAATCTCTGAACCGCGGCCGCCATCCAGGCTCATTCTTTAACATCCCTGTGGATTGGAGGATGTTAAAAAAAGAGCCAGGGGACCGAGCGAGCGGAGCGACTGGCCACTTTCCTCAAATTCCATGTTGCCCTTGATGCCGGCGGAGGTTCGGAGATTTCCGTCGGCAAGGATTGTGCCTGCGCAGAACCAGCTCGTTTGCCGGAACCAGACCGTCAGGTCAGATTGCGCCTGCGCAGTCCTTAATGGAACCAGCTCGTTAGCTGGAACCAGATAGGCAGGTCACCGGCGCCACTTCTGGTATGCCTTCACTCACGCCCTATGCGTTACGTCACGCCTACGTCACTTCATCCAGCACTGTTTTGCCTCTTACTCCGCTCTGCTATTAAAAGGTGGCCGAGACTCAGGGGAAGGATCGGCATTGCTCAGATCCTGATCTACCGGTCGGTTTCCCGCAATCGACAGGTTGCTGACCCCGTGTATAGAGAATGTGTTTTGCTGGCAGCTCTCTCACTGGTAAGTTGTCTCTAATAATAGATAATAAATACTTTACATAATGTAAAATTCATAGCAAGGTGTGAGCCTCCCTTGGCTGGGTCCAAAGTATCCTTAGTGAGAGATTTAATAAGAGAACGGTGATTCAGGCTACGGGTATCCATTCAACGCTACAGGGTAGACTTAGTTATTAATAAAATGGAATAGGATATATGATTAGTTTATTTTTTGTTCATACACTTTTACAGCTGAAGATGCAATTAAATCTAGCAGAGGTGTATAAGGTCGGCGAGGTCGCTGAGTATTTTAATAAAGCTCTGCCACCTTCCTTGTGATTAACACATCTGGGTAGGATGTTTTGCCAAGTAATTTCCACAGGACACGTACAGAGTAACTCATTACCGGACCTGTTTTCTTTAGCAGAGGAGCCGTTTCATTAGCAGCTTGCAGCACATTGCTGAGTTCTGTGTTGGAGGAGTGGGCAGCTTTGGGATGATTACCTACTGAAGCAGAAAATTAGTCTGTTTGTCCCGTAATCCCAAATTCGTCTGGATTTTTTAGGATGTTTTCTCCTTTTTACAAATTCCTTGAAGTGCATTTATATGTGTATTTGAGCTGTTTAAAAGCAAAAGTAAACCTGTTCAAAACATTATTACTTAAAGGGGAGGTTCCCCTAAAAATAAACTTTTAACATTGCATTTATCCTCTTAATCACATCTAAAATCGGCTGCTATTTAAAAAAAAATCCGTCCGTACATACCATTTTCTTCATGTAGTCTCACCGCCGCTTCCGGTATGATAGTCGGGGACAGGCATCCGATCGACGCATACAGCGCGTCACGAGATGCCGAAAGAAGCCGAACGTCGGTGCGTCTCTATACAGCGCCTGCGCAACGACGCTCGGCTTTTTTCGGCATTTCGTGACGCGCTGTATGCGTCGGTCGGATGCCTGTCAATCAAGTAGGCACGCCCATCCCCGACCATCATACCCGGAAGCGGCGGTGAGACTACATGAAGAAAATGGTATGTACGGACGGATTTTTTTTTAAATACCAGCCGATTCTAGATGTGATTAAGAGGATAAATGCAATGTTAAAAGTTTATTTTTAGGGGAACCTCCCCTTTAAAGTAGAGTTCCAACCACAATTAGCATTTTTTAAATGTATGTCCTTTCATCATGCGTTTTTATAATATAAATCCGGTTACTTACTATTTTACAATCCGCCACCGCTCCGCATAGTTATTCAAAAAAGATATTTTATAAAACGTCGTCATTTTAGTTGTGGGCATTGTGAAGCCTACAAGCACTTACTTCCTGGAAGTCTTGGATGGGGAGTGATAATTGGACAGCGCACTGCATCCTGGGAAATGATGACACACATTTCCCAGGAGCATTAGAGGGAGATGATGTCAGAATCCTAGGTGATTTCAAAGGCAGATTTTGTGGGACCGCATAGCAACAGGCATTTCCAGATGAGTAAAAAAAAAATGATTTAATTTTTTTCCTTTTTTAGGTCTAATGAGCACAATAATGAAAAAAACATTTTGGGATGGAAACTCCACTTTAAAGCTGAACTCCAGGCAGAGTTATTATATTATAAAGTATAATATAAAGCAAAGAGTATATGAAAAAATTCATTGTTTAAATGCAAGTAGCGTAAGTACTTCAATGTGACCGCGGAGAACACAGTCTAGAACAGGGGTCTCCAAACATTCTAAACAAAGGGCCGGTTTATTGTCCTTCAGACTCTTGGAGGACTGGACTTTGGCCAGCGGGAGTAGAAATTTTCCTGGCATCATTGTTAGTAAACATCTGGTATTAGGGGGAGGAATAGTGCCCCACTGCTGGAATCATAGGGAGTAATAGTTGTGTCAGTGAGAAAAATGATGCTCCATTGTCTGTGTCAGATGGCAGAATAGTGTCTCGTATCAGTGGGAGGCAAGAAAAGGGCCGCATCCGGCCCTCAGGCCGCAGTTTGGAGACCACTGGTCTAGAAGATAAAGAGGCATTTTTTATACCTCTCAACTTTTTGAGATGGTAACGAGGGACACCTATTAGCAAAAGTATGTAGGCATAGGACACACCCCCTGCCACGCCCTCTTAGGCCTCGTACACACGAGGGGATATGTCCGCTGAAAACGGTCCCATGGACCGTTTCAGCAGACATCTCCGCTCGTGTGTATGGGCTAGCGGACAGATTTGTCCACCCGACAGATTTCAAAGCAAGCTTTGAAATCTATCCGGTGGGAATCTGTCCGCCTGACATGTCTGCTGGTTAGCACACTTACCAGCAGACATGTCGTCCCGCACCGCCGCCGCGCCGCCGCCGAATGTATTCGGCGCATGCGCGGAAGTGTTTTACTTCCTGGTGCGGTGACGTAGCGGTGACGTGGCGGCGTCAACGTCACCGCCACGTCACCGCGCCGTCCGGCGGCGGGGAATTTGATCCGATGGTGTGTACACGCCATCGGATCAAACTCCCGATCGGACATATCCGATGGAAATGTTCCGCGGACCGTTTTCATCGGATAAGTCCGATGGTGTGTACGAGGCCTTAAAGGTGAATTAACCGGGGGGAAAAGGCCAAGTAATTCCAGAAGGACTTTTTTTTACCACTATTATTCCTTTATTTTGGCTTTTGGAATTTACAAATGCAGCAATTTAGAAATGAGATGAAAGGTTTAGCGCTGGGAAACAGTATTTGAAAGATAAAAAGTTTTACAACTATATATATCAGACCAAAATTAGGGACAAATCAGGAGGAAAGAGGGATCTTGAAATCAGGAACAGTTGGGACCTATGCTTTTTTTGCGTCGTCCTGGGGGGCCCTTGCAGATACTAATCTAGGTTTCCCTATTGCCCTGTTATTGCAGTGATTTCTATCAATCTCTTGCAATATGTCTTTAGTCAACCACTTTCCCCTGAAGCATGTCCCCAGCCTCCAACGTCTCTTATGCCTCGTACACACGATCAGAATTTCCGATGGAAAAAGTCTGACGGACTGTGTATGCCCATCAGAGTTTTTCCATCGGATATTCCGAGGAATACCGTTGGAGTTTACATAGAGAACATACTGAACAGCGCATCTTTATGCCACTGTAGCGTATCTTCTTCCGGCGCAACGCTGAGAGGCAAGCCTGCTATTTACAAAGAATATGCGCTCAACGTTGCGCCGGCGTAGCGTATAGTTGTCGGCGTAACCTGACGTAAGTCAAATTAGCTGGAAGTGGGCGTGATATATTATAATGAAGCGTGACCCCATGCAAATGATGGGCTGAGTTTCAAAAAACAAACTGCGCATGCGTCGGCTCTTGGACGCATCCCAATACGCATGTGCAGAATCACGTCGGGACAAACACCTAAGATACGTCGAATTACTGAATGTAACCTACGCACAGCCCTATTCACGTAGTACTACGTAAACGACGTACAATACGATGGCTGTTCCCTCGTCCATACCTTTGCCTGACTTCCCCCTGCTTTATGAGGGGTAACTTTACGCCGGACGTAAGCCTTATGCAAACCGCGTATCTTTTCCACCTGGCGCATCTACGTTCGTGAATCGGCGTATCTTACTCATTTGCATATTTAACATGGGTACGCCGAATGCGTCCAGCGTAAATATGCGCCCAAGATGCGACAGCGTAGGACACTTACGTCGGTCGTATGAAGCCAAATTTCAGGCGTATCTTGCTAACAGAATCAGGCGCAAAGATACGACGGCGCATCCGTGCACTTACGCGGCATATCTGTTGATATGTCGGCGTAAGTGCTTTCTGAATCCGGCCCGTTCTCTTTTTCTCCGATGGAATTCCTTCGGAATTCTGATGTGAGTTTGGTCGGGCTGAAGCCCGATCGTGTGTACAGGGCATTATTATACTGTGTTTCCCCGTAAATAAGACCTACTGTGATTTTTCAAGACGTCTGCAATATAAGCCCTACCCCAAAAATAAGCCCTAGTTAAAGTGGTTTTAAAATTATATAATACACTCTATTACAGTATTATTTAATGTACAATGTGTGTGTTTCTGTAATATAAATGTGACAAATACCTTAACCACTTCCTGACGGCCGTACGACTATATACGGCCACAGGGTGGATCTAAATTTCTGAGTCGCGGTCTTTTTAGGGCCTCCGCTTCTCCGCGCCACTGGGGGGGCACGCGAGCGCCGCCGGCGGTGCGTGCCCACCGCATCACTGAGATGCCGATGCGCTTGCCTGGCGGCCGCGATGTCCGCCATGCACTCGCGAACGGCGGTTACAGAGACAAGGACGTGGATCTGTGTGTGTAAACACACAGATCCACAGCATGTCAGGGGAGAGAGGAGACCGATCTGTGTCCCTTGTACATAGGGACACAGATCGGTCACCTCCCCCAGTCACCCCCCTCCCCCCACAGTTAGAACACAATGCAGGGTACACATTTAACCCCTTCCCTCACCCCCTAGTGTTAACCCCTTCAATACCAGTCACATTAGTGCATTTTTATAGCACTGATCGCTGTATAAATGTGAATGGCGCCAAAAATGTGTAAAAAGTGTCTGATGTGTCCGTCATTATGTCGCAGTCCCAATAAAAATCGCAGATCGCCGCCATTACTAGTATAAAAAAAAAAAAAAAAAATAATTTTGTCCCCTATTTTGTAGGCGCTATAACTTTTGCGGAAACCAAAAGTCTCAAAACAAAAATATAAAATGTATTTGGGTACATGGTTGCATACAGAGTAATTGTCTGCCAAACTATCACGGGGTAAAAGCTGAAAAACGGCCTGGCAATGATGGGGCACTAGAGGCCGGTACTCCTGAATGTCATCTTGAAATATTATCAGTACCCTCCCGTTTTTATAACTCTGGTCAGCACTCCAGAGAACAAAAGAGAAACTGCAGCATGGAAAATTGAGGGACAAATATTGTCGTCGTCACCCGAGCATCAAATGCTGAGAAGGGAACTACGACTGGAAGAATTCGGCTTTGCCCTCGGCCCTTCATATATAATCTGTCTACAACCCAGTATCCAAGGAAACAGGAGCCATTAGTACTTTGTGAGTGAAATCCAGATTCATGGCATTCTTATTTCCATCCATTTGTAAGAGGAGCGTGGAAATCATGGGGGAAGGAGGGCACTGTGTTCTTCTCTTCGGAAGTCCCTGTCCTCTAAATATTCCGCATTACACCTCATTGCACTCCGCTCATTCACACAAGTTTCCAGGGAGATTGTTTGTGTTCGGTGGCGGATGGAAAATTCAGAAACAAAATGACAATTTTTTTTTCAGATTTTTTTCTGATTCTGGGATTTTTAGTGTCGGTTTATTGTGGATCTTCATAATTTATATACTTATAGACTACAGAACAAAACTCAAACTTTTGTAGGAATATTATATATATATATATATATTATATTATATTTATATATGCATATATATATATATATATATACACAAATGTGAACCTTTGTTATAGAAAAATTATCACAATTTTTTTTTTTTTAATTAATCTTATGAGTCGTACACACGCAACAACAAATGTTCGATGGGAGCTTGTTGTCGTTCACTTAGGGGTGTACTCACTTTAGTTGCCAGCGGTTTAGACATTAAACACTTGCTTACTGGGCACATAAACCCCCTCCGTGCCCAGGCGAAATTTCAGCTTCCGGCACTGTGTCGCTTTAACTGACATTTGCGCGGTTGTGCGACGTGGCTCCCAAACAAAATTGACGTCCTTTTTTTCCCCACAAATAGAGCTTTCTTTTGGTGGTATTTGATCGCCTGTGCAGTTTTTATTTTTTGCGCTATAAACAAAAAAAGAGCGACAATTTAAAAAATTCTCAGTTAAGGCCGATACGTATTTTTCGACGTATTTTTGTAAAAAAAATAAAAAATCGCAATAAGCGACTGGTTTGCGCAAAAGTTATAGCGCCTACAAAATCAGAATTATGTTTTTTTTTATTATTTTTTTTTTTTACTAGTAATGGCGGCGATCTGCGATTTTTATTGGGACTGCGATATTGCAGCGGACATATCGGACACTTTTGACACAAATTTGCATGTACCCGACGGACATCGCGGCCGCCAGGTACACGCATCGGCTCTTCAGCGATGGGCAGGGACAGTGTTTAACCATTGCGCGCCACCCAGTGGCGTGCGCATGTAATGCACTTTAAATGACATCCAAAGATGTCAACTTGGCACTTGAGAGCTGCGCTGTGGACGTCTTTTGTCTATAGCGCGGATCTCAAGTGGTTATTGGCTGTGTGTTGAGTTATTTTGAGAGGAAAGCAAATTGACATTGTTATACGAGCTGTACACTCACTACTTTACATTGTAGCAAAGTGTAATTTCTTCAGTGTTGTCACATGAAAAGATATAATACAATATTTACAAAAATGTGAGGGGTGTACTTACTTTTGTGAGATACATTATATATATTGATTATACTGTAAGGGGAGACGTACGCTGAGTTCCAATATCTCCAAGTGTTTTGCAGAGTGCTTCTTCAGTAGAAGGGTGCCCTGAATACAAAAGAGAAACAAACAAAAAAAGCACACTTCATACAGTACAGTGGAACCTTGGATTACGAGTCAGGAGAATTCCCATAATCCAAAGCACTTGCATATCAAAGCTAGTTTGCCAATAGAAGTCAATAGAAACTTGACTTCAATGGCATGCAATACCACATGTGCCCAGAGGTGGGGGGCGCCGGAGAGCCTCGGAAATGATCAGTGACTGCTCGACTGACCTCGGAAAGGTTCGGAAACACCCGGGAACGGAGTATTTCCGAGTATTTCCGAATAGCTCCGCTAGGCTTTGCTCAGCTCTGGCGCCCCCCGACCCAAAGGCCAAATGCGGTGCTGCACACCTCATTAGCTTGAATTCTGCTCATTTTGCGAGACAACACTCGCAAACCGAGTCAGATTTTTTTTTTAAGTTGCTTATCTTTCAAAATGCTTGTTAACTGCGTTACTCGTAAACCAAGGTTCCACTGTATACGAGATATTAACACTCATTTTTTTTTATATGGTCTGGTATAATGTGGTATGTCTGTTCATTTCAGTAGTGCACAACCTTAGTTATAAACCAGGAAACCAAATATCAAGATTCATATCTAAGGATGTAAAGTGCAATGTGTGAGGTGTTGCACCAATCAGAAACCTTTGTTTTTCTAAAAACTGGAATCTGATTTATCTGTGTGAGTATGCTCCTACTTTTATTGATGTAGCGCCTGGTTACTTCCAAGTACCGGTGCTTTTGAAATTTAGAGGGTGATCAGAGTATTAGTAGACTCTGATCCAAATTGTTATGTTCAAAAGGTCTCTGTCTCAGCTTGGCTGTACTGTAGCTCATTCTGTCATTGCTGGGGTGACATTCCACCCCATGATGATAGGTGGCAGCAGTGGAGTCGAGACTTGTGTGCTTTTTCCCAGCAGCCAATCAGGAGGGAGTTTCCTCGCTGGGCATGCTGGAAGAGGGTATTTATGGAACAGACGCCATTGAGTCTGGGTTCGTCTTCGTCCAGTGTTTTACCCACCTTTAGGGTGGCCACATCACGGCGCCCCGACCTGGCCGAGGCGTGCGTGCCACACGGTGTTCATGGTTCCGGGACCATGTTGGTCCGGAGCATTTGAGCAACGGCGGGGACCCAGTGATCGACTGGGTTCCCATTTCTTGAAGATCCCAAGCGGTATAGTTGTACGGTGTGGAGTCTATCTGCGGAGAGCCAATGAGAGGCTGGCGATCCAAAAGGATTTCGACAAACCACCGGGGATCAAGGTAGCCGGACACTGAAGGATTGATCACCTGTCAGTCGGTACCTGGGAGACGATAAGAAGGATATCCAGGTGTAATTCTTCAAGGAGGATCATCTCCGCATATACAATCAGAGAGGGCCTGTGGCAGAGGTGTTTCCCTGAAGTTCATCCCAAGGAGGGTCTGTGGAAGAGACTTTTCTTTAAGTTAAAGGTTCCAGTGATACTCCGGCTGCCAGGTCAGTGAGAGAGGCCTGTCCGGGTACGCTATTCCCAGGAGTGGTACAGATAGGGCCGCTGATAGAAATCATGGGGCCCTGTACAGCCTACCTGACGGAGCCCCCTTCAGCTCCACCCCTGGTCCCTCCTTCAGCCCCACTGCCCCTGTCTCAGTCCCTGGCCCCTTCCTAGATGCCATATTGTGCTACAGACAGTGCCACCCTCGGAAAGACTATGTTCGGTCATTAGTTTTCTGTTCAGGTTGCCCGTGCCCCCCCTGCTGGCTGGGCCCAGTACAACAGGGCGAGTTGTACTGGCCTATCAGCAGCCCTGGGTACAGAAAGTGATACATATGGGAGCAGGACTGTTTTCCAAATACTACGCCTGAATCTGCTGTTCTTCTTCCTTCAACTCTATCCCTTCAACACAAGTTGATTGTTTTTACCCGGCTGGGTAATAAAGAGCACAGAAAAGAAACTTGTCGGGGACATTCCTTTACTATTGCTATATGCACCATTCACCCCTAGGAATTCGGAGAGCCACAGGTAAATGTGCCACCCAAAACAAACCAGCAGCTCCTCCGGGGGTAGTGCTTCTAACATTACAATTACTTGCTGCAGAAAATTGTAAAGTTCTTAAAGTCTTTGTTGATGCCAAGTTCTATGATAGCATTTGTTGTGTTCCTGGAACTCATGAAGAGTTATGCATATTGTAGTGTTTTACTTTTCTGGACTATGAAGTCATTCTAGAAATTCCATAAATGTATTCTAACTCCAAGCTATTTTTCCTCCTACACATGTGCTAGTTAAGTAATTTGCTCAACCAGTGGCTTATTGTTAAACTGAAACCCACATGAAAGAGCGGCGATAACTTTGCAGTTAAGCTCTGTAAGTGGAATTAATTAACATAACTGTGGTTTTCTTGTTATCTGACTCTCATCTTTTTTTTATATTTGCTGAGCTCGGTATCAGTGTTCCAAGCAGTTTTATGCGGCTGAGTACAGGTTCTATTTATCATTTAGCCCCTGTGGGCCAGTGCCTAAGGCCTCATACACACAGGGTGTACAATAGCGCCGTGTTTTCTCACAGAGGGATGCACAGGTGTTCCATGGATCCTCGTGCAGGAAGTCCCAATGAAGTCTATTGAGTTATATTGGCTGCATGGACACCAGTGGCGGTCCATCGATAAAGGGCACAGGAGCGCCGCCCCCCCTCTCTCCTGTCACCCCTCTATCACCATAGATAGATTCATGAATCTATCTATGGTCGCCGCAGCCGCCCCCCTCTTCAGGTGTCCGGCCCCTTATCGGGCACCGGGCATCTAAATTACAGTGCCTGTCACCTGATTGGCTGAAGCGACAGGCCCTGTGATTGGACACCTATCAGGCATCCAATCATAGCAGAGGACGGGAGAAGACATCGAGGATTCGGAGTGTGGAGCGCAGCGCCGTGACCTGAGACAGGTAAGTGCCGGGTGGGGGATGCACACTGGGGCAGCATTTGATGGAGCAACTTTCAGCTAAAGTTCCTAGACTAAAAAATCTCCAATCGGATTGACTGACCACTGTGTTTGTCCCTCATTAATCCCAGGTGTGTACCCCCATCAAAAGCCATGAAAAAACCCACAACCCATAAGAAAATTTCTCCTCAAGCACAGGGTGCCCCCAAAAAATATCCTAAAAAAAAAAAAACCTACAGGTTTCGTCAAAAAATAGACTTTGTCGGGGTTATAGTGCTCATAGTGGAAAAGGGGGTGCAAAAAGAAAAAAACGGGGAGGTGAAGAAGCTAACCCTACATGGCAAAAGCTACATTTATTTTATATACTGTAAAAAAAAAAAGGATACGTTTTAGATCAATTGGCCACGGTGTGGTGGGTCACGCACCCTCGGTTTTGTATAAAGTTGCATCTTTTTTCATCCAGATATTGTTGTACCGTCCATCCCATTCCCAATTTTTGATAATCCTTAAATTGTCTTTCTCGAGATGTTAGAACATGCACTGCGGGCTTCTCACCGCTTTTCACATACAGACATTCTTATCTAAAACATGAAAAATTACTAAGAAGTTGCCCATAGCAACTTGTCCTGTTCAAAGTCTGAATGTTATTTGGTAATGCAAGAAGCATAGAGAGACACTTTACTGCTTACAGAAAGTTCAATCCTAATGCCTGCCTACTGACTCTGTTAGCTGCTCTGTGAAAACCTTGCTGAAGATTACTTTGTGCTCAGAGTCAAGCTTTTTTGATACAGTTTTTGGAATTTCTGGATATGCTCTTTAAGCATGCAGCGAGTATTTGAGTTTAATGAGCTATTGAACTCAAAACACACTTTAGAACTTGACCTATATGCAGAACTATTGTAGACTGAGGGGATCTTTTGATGTCCAAGTGGACTGAACCTTAAAGTGATATTAAACCCTTCATTTTTATTAAATCCTAGCCTTCGTTCCATGGTAAAGCCGATCCCATGACCTCTGGGGCTCCTTTTTTTATTCAGCTTCCTATGCAGCCACCCTTGCATGTATGGACTAGAGTTGTGTCTCTCTACACTGCGTGCATCAATAGAAACACACAACCCCATAACCTAGGATGGCAAGGCACCCCATGCACCCTTCTTCCCTTTCCGAACTAACAGGCTAACTTGAGACTGCACTGTCCACCCTTAACTTTTTCCTATGTAGATTGAAGGTTCAGGGAGTGTAGGGGCCAACAGCATTGAAAGTTGTAAACTGCAAGTTCTGGGGTAAGAATTGTAACAAATACTTTATTGCTGAATATTTATGTGTTTGTGCTCAATGTGTTAAGCTAAGAACACTTGGGGGGGGGGGATTATGAGCACAGGGGCACCACCCCCCTAGTTTTAATGCAGGATTGCATGCAGAGTGCCGGACTCATACCAGGTCACGGCTCTAATTGGCTTGAAAAAGGTTGGGCTAGGGGCCCCGAACCCACCGACTTGTGACAATACCGAATCAAAATTCGCTATTGTTTTCTTGGTTTCTCCGCCCAGCCAATCAGGACAGGAGGCCGGTCGGGTTGGCTGGGAGATGAAGCCGAAGAAGGGGCTGAGTGGGGGGGGGGGGGGGCAGTGCCGTGGAAGTGAGTATGGACCTGGGAGCTCTATGGGGTATCTAAAGAAAGCACCAATTGTCTGTTCTTTGTCTCACTTTGCCAAACTGAAACTTTAGGTGAATCCATCCAATAAAGCATTAGCTGTGCACTTGTGTATGTAAACTTCAGCTTGAACTATTGGGCACTGTTAACAACAGACTTTTGATCATAATAAGGAATCAGGATAAGAAACCATTAGGAAAACTTAAAAGAAATTGTCAACATTTCCATCTGTTTGCTTAAAATGAGGATCCAAGTGATGTAATATTTGTAATATTTCATATTTACCTGATTTAAAAAAAAAATCATAATAAATAAAGCAGGAAAAAATATATATATATATATATATATATATATATATATATATATATATATATATATATATATATATATATATATATATATATATATATATATATATATTTATTTATTTATTAAAAAAAACTATTATAATGCTGCTTAACATTTACATTTTTAAAAAAAGCTTACTTTAGGAAAGAATGATTTATTAGTTTATCTTTGTACACATTGTGGTACAACTTCTAATTTCAAAACAGGAAATCTAATTTGCATCAAAACATCTAGAGCTTGGATAAACAGTTTACCAGAAAGAAAGAAGATAATTACAGGTTTCATAATAAAGTTTAATTTAAATGTTTAATTAAAACGAAATCAGGGGCACACACTTGGGGTTTTCATATAACGTGTAACCTCCTCTTTTGTTATTACTCGACTATAGTCTGGCTTAGAATACTGTTTTGTGATGGCAAAGAATGGAGCACGTATGAAGACTTGGCTCTATATTGTATACACTTTGTATACCTATGTTGTATACCTATGTTCACCGATCAATGTCTGCTTTTCTACCCTTTCCCAATGGTCCCCTAGCAGGTCTGTAATGTAAATGTGTAAAGTATATTTTCTATGTGATTAAATTCAAATTTTATAATGTGTTCTTCTTCCTGCCCATACAAGGAGCACATTTGGGCTGGTTTCTGATGAACCATCGAAGTTTGTTCTGTGGTTTGCCCTGCCGACACTCACTCTGAAAAATTGAAGGAGCCAGGCAGACAATTGAGGGCCAAACAGCATCTGAATCAAATCAGATGGAGGCACTGTATGGGTATTCTGATAGCTGGTGGGTCTTTAAGGTGGATGGAGGAATCCAACCTGGACCTGGACTTTCACTACATAGGGCTACTCCTGTCACAGGCCTACCAGACTTACCACACTTAGGCCTCGTACACACGACCGTTTTCCTCGAATAAATTGGTGCCAGAGCTTTTTTGCCGAGGAAAACGGTCGTGTGCATGTTTTTCGTCGAGAAAACTGTTGTGGATCTCGACGAGAACAAGTTACTTATTCTCGTCAGGAGTCTCAATTTCCTCGTTGTGTTCCTCGTCGGGCTGGTTTACGACGAGAAACACGTTCGTGTGTAGTGTTGAGCGGAATACGCCATATTCGATTTCGCGATATTTCACGAATATATAGAAGAATATTCGTGAAATATTCATTAATATCGAATATTCGTGATATTTTATAAAAAAATTTTTTTGCGAAATTTCGCTAATGCGAATGCGAAATTTCGCTAATGCGAAATTTCGCTAATGCGAATGCGAAATTGATTGCGAAATTCTCGTCAACACGCGAAAACAGAGATCATTTCCTGGATTACTAAACTAATATGCATTAAACACTAACTCTACTTACACAAACTTATATGACTAAACTAAAGCTAATTTTTTTTTTTATTTTTTTTTTTATACACAAAACACAGAAGGGCAGAGAAAGTATTCGCGAATATTCGCATTGCGAATATTCGGCAACATAAAAGGATCGCCTCAGCTACTCGGCCCAGGGTCTCTAATCATACCAGCAATGCTTTTAGACGTCGATGGAGATCACTAGGATGTGATCTGTTTTAAAAATAAATTTGAAAAAATACGAATATTCGCAATATCGAATATTCACCGCGATATTCGATTTAATCGCGAATACTCGAATATGTAATATTCGCTACGAATATTCGCAATGCGAATATTCGTGAGCAACACTATTCGTGTGTATGCTTAGAAACGCGCGCATGCTAAGAATAAAGTATGAGACGGGAGCGCACCTTCGGTAAAAGTAGCGTTAGCAATGGAGATAGCACATTCGTCACGCTGTAACAGACTGAAACGCACGAATCGTCTCTCACCAAACTTTTACTAACACGCTGCAAAACGAGATTAGCAAAAGCAGCCCCCAAGGGTGGCGCCAATGGAATAGAACTTCCCCCTTTATAGTGCTGTCGTACGTGTTGTACGTCACCACGTTTGAGAACGATGAGATTTGGTCTTGACATTGTGTACGCAAAGAAAGCTTGACAAGATTCTCGACAAGCCTGACAAGAAACTCGGTGAGAAAAACGATGTTTATTTTACGACGAGATTCTCGGTCGTGTGTACGAGGCCTCACTTTTTGTCAGTACCATTCTATACATCTACTATGGCAGCCCCTGGTTGTTGTAATACAGACAAACACCCAAGCCAATAAGAAATTTTACCTGAAGGATGTTTGATCCTGTCTCCTCTGATCCTCCCCTTCTTCCATTGTACCCAATACATTTCCTGAAAGTACAGAGCTAGGGAACAAGCTGCACATGCTCAGTTTGGTGTGTATTGCTAGAGAGTTTTATTTTTCTTGGGAGGATGCATGTGATCAGCATGCATCCTCCCAAGAAATAAGCACTGTCCAGACAGAGGGTCAAGGGTCCAACAGCCTCAAGGGACAGTCAGAGGAGAATGAAAACTCCTCCTACAAGCTTTAACCAGACACTGATAGAAGTCACAAGACTGCCCTAACTGCTGATGAGAAGAGATATTTAGATCTTTGTACTGTGGAGACCAGATAAAGTGAATGCAGGGCTCTGGGTTTAATAACACTTTAAAGCGGAGTTCTACCCAAAAGGGTAAGCTCCGTTTATCCCCCACCCTCCTCCGGTGCCACATTTGGGGGGGGGGGGGGACAGTAGCTGTTTTTGACAGGTACCTGTCCCTACTACCTGGAGACCTGGCTGCGGCGAGGTCCCCTGGAAGTTTACCTCCCCCCCACCCCCAGCCGGGCAAATTCAAAAAGAACAACCGCAAGGCTTTACTGCCGGTTTCCCTTTGAAGGAAATGGTGGCAGAAGCACCCGGGGTGCCGACATCGCTGCTTTCCAGGACAGGTAAGTGCTCTAATATTAAAAGTCAGCAGCTACAGCATGGGTCCTCAAACTACGGCCCTCCAGCTGTTCAGGAACTACAATTCCCATCATGCCCTAGTAATGTCTGTGAATGTCAGAGTTTTACAATGCCTCATGGGACTTGTAGTTCCGCAACAGCTGGAGGGCCATAGTTTAAGGATCCCTGAGCTACAGTATTTGAAAAAAAAAAGTAAACCTGAAAATTATTTTGTACTAACTGCTGTTTTTTCTTGTAAATGAAGCTGAACAATAGTCCCTGGTAGTAACAACGTCTTGATGGTTGGCTTGCTAATCAATGGCTCTCGATACACCTACCGCTAAAAGAAAAATGGTGCAATTAAGCTGGTAGCTGATGTGGTCCTTGTTATTTTACCCATGCCGGTACACCAAGGGTCTGAAACCATCTCTACTGTACGTGTGTGTGCATGTCTGAGGACTCAGAAACAAAGCTTAACTCTATAAGTCTTTAATCTTATGCTGGCAGACTTTATCTTGATCCTAAACTGTAGTGTGTTATCCAAAATGCATTGCTTATATCTTGTGACTTACACCACTGTAGCTTCTCTCCTAATACTTCAATAATTGCTCTTGCATATTTATCACTGCTATTTGGAAAATCTACTGAGCACCACCAAAGTTGAATCAAGATCTTCCAGTCTGAAAGTTTGCGGTGGGTTATAACAGTATTTCCAAATATATTCTGGTAACAATTTGTCCTCAATTTAGGGAGCGTCTGATATGTAAATTAACTGATCTGCTCGATCGTTCGTCAAATTACGAACGTTTTGGGCTGTTCGCGCCATATTCAAGTGGCATGTCACGGCCCATAATTCACTGTGGCATCGCAGTGCATCGCTGGCTGATGATTGGCCAGGCATGCACTATGACCCGCATGCTTGGCCAATCACAGCTTGCAAAAAACGGAGAGCCATAATTGGCCAAAGCCAGGGTGGCTTTGGCCAATTATGGCTCAGGGGGTTTAGTACATGCCCCACACTATAAAAGGCCGTCTTCAGGTCGGCCTTGTGTAGTGTGTTGCAGTGGTTAAGAGAGAGAAGACAGAGAGAGAGAGGCCGCATACACACGATCGAACATGTCCGCTGAAACTGGTCCGCAGACCAGTTTCAGCGGACATGTTCGATCGTGTGTACGGCCTAGCGGACAGTTTTCCAGCGGACAAAAGTTTTTAAACATGCTTAGAAACTTGTCCGCTGGAAACCTGTCCGTTGGACATGTTTGATGGTTAGTACGCCCAACCATCGGACCAAAATCCTGCGCATGCGTCGAATTGATTTGACGCATGCGTGGAAGCATTGAACTTCCTTTTTCCAGCACGACGGTGTGTTCTACGTCACCGCGTTCTGGTCCGAGGGGATTTTGGTGCGATGGTGTCAGACCAAAAGATCCCTTTAGACATGTCCGATGAAAACGGTCCATAGGACCTGTTTCAACAGACATGTCTGATCGTGTGTACGTGGCCAGAGAGAAAGTGTTATTTTTAGTAGGTAGATAGAGCAGGCAGACAGGCAGGCTAGTCAGTGAAAGTTACAGTGTGTAGAGGATATATATGCATCCCAGGTGTTGTATATATATTTATACACTGTATAGTTTAGCTAGATCCGCACTTCCTAATTTACTGGCAGGCAGGCAGGTGATTGTGCTAGCTGCAGTATTCTCACGTGGTGTACTGCCTGTGTCCTCTGCAGTGTACACCTAAAGCTACGCAGTGTGTGTACTGCCTGTGTCCTCTGCAGTGTGCACCTAAAGCTACGTGGTGTGTGTACTGTCTGTGTCTGTGCTATTTTTCTCAATGATTTTCATCCATATTGCAGAGACCAGACATTACATTAAAACCGCAAGCAGTTTTAAATTACTTTTTTCTTATAGTAATCTCATTTTGTGCAGGGACAGTTCTAAACATGTGCCACTTCTATAGACACCCAGCAGGTAGGATATTTAAAGTAATTTTTATTTTATTTTTTTTCACTTTAAGCATCATTCAAATCACTGCTCCAGAAAAAATGACCGTTTTTAAAACTTTTTTTTCCATTGATACATGTTCTCTGGGGCAAGACCCGGGTCCCCAAACCCGTTTTACGTCAATAACTTGCATATTAGGCTTTAAAATTAGCACTTTTGAATTTGAACGTTCAAGTCCCATAGACTCGGTCGGTTCGTTCGAAGGTTCTGGTCCGAACCGAACGGGGGGTGTTCGGCTCATCCCTACTGCCAAACCATGAAAGAAAATCTGTCTATGACTGTTTTGCTTGAAGATCACTGGGTAGGAGGTCGTTTCCAACCATTGATTGTTTGTGCTCCCCATTGGATCATCTTGACTTACACATGAATTATGAGAAGAAAAGCTCCTGTAGGTAGGTGTGTGCAGCCTATTGCATTAGGGTGTGCATCCCAAAGCTCATACACACATGCATGCCTGTATATCAACTGAGTAGGGTGACCACGTGTCCCGTATTGCCCGGGACAGTCCCGAGACATTCCAAGACAATACAGTGTCCCAGAATGAAACCCTAAAAAAGGCCACCACATCACCACTTTACTCACTGACAGTCCTGCCTGGGAATGCATGGGGGAGCACAATCCCGCCCCTGCTTGTGATTGGAGAAATCATAAATCCCACCTCTTGTGTCCAATCACTGTGCTGTGATTCGTTCCAGCACAAGCTGATTTTTGGGAAGGGGGGGGGGGGGTGTCCCTGAATGGTAGTTTGGAAATGTGGTCACCCCACTGAGGCCAGTCACTTCACTGGGTATACAGTATGTAAGGGCTTACAACTTTAATTCTCCCAGTTAAATATGACTTTAGACTTTAGACTGATATTACATTGCTGTTATGCTATCAGAATAGTTTTTGTGCTGAACGTTCTTAGGGGATTCTTTGAATGAATAAATCATACAGTATCTTGTATCAAAGTGAAGATGAAGTCCATAGTATGTTAAGAAAGACTCATGCTCATTCTTGCCCGATTTACAGGATAAGTCTACCAGACACTATACCTAGTCTCCTTTATCACATAACACCCGCAAGGCTGCTTTCAACCATTAGAATAATTGCTACTTGATAGACCCTGATAACATATTTCTCTAACACTTTTAGCATATTTGCATTTCTGACTTTTCCCATAAAAGCTGCTGTATCAGCAGCACTATGTGCCATAACAGCACACATCATTTACTTGCACTTAGCAAAAAGCCAATCAAAGCTGAGACTCACAATTAGCATTTAATGTTTTGATATCTATTTTGCAGTACTAGATTTGCTTTTCCATGGAGGTCTCCTTTTGCAATTCCCGGGCAGCCACATCTAATTATCTACTTATCACATTTGTGTCTAGGATTAGTTGTCACATACACAGAGGTTGATTGGATGAATAGTTTTACATCAGCTCAACATAGTAAGTAGCTTTTATATATATATATATATATATATATATATATATATATATATATATATATATGAGCCAACAGATTAAACATAGCTTCCAGTCATTCCACTTTTGCCCAGATAATAGAAGTTCTTGGAATGGAGTTGATCTCGCAGTTGCCAGTCCATTGTTGTGGAACACATACCTCCTAATTATTTAGCCTAGCTGCTCTGCTTTGTAAACCTCCCAAATATTTTACTATTACCAGCAAGGTTGGTAAGGTTTACGGCTGCATTCACACCTTTGTACCGCGATTTGCCACGACAAATTGCGGTGTTTTGTACCGCGATTTGCCGCGACAAAACGCGTCGTTTTTAACCTTGTTTTTTTAACAGCAGCCTGAAAAAAAGGGTCCGGGACTTGTTTTGAGCTTCAGGCGTTCGGCGTTTCGGCGTTCGGCGTGGAGATGTGAACCATCTCCATAGAGAACAATGTTAAATCACCCCTCCAGCGTATTTTAGGCTGCAATAGCGTCGGGCTTCAGGCGACAAAATGCCTAGGTGTTAATGGAGCCTACAGCTTTCTTTTGGATGTCGGTGTGTTGGGAAGTGCTCAACAGGAGGACTTTTTTCCTTATCTCTATACAATTCCTATAAACTTTGGCAACCAGCTGAAATTTTTTGTCATACTGAGTGAAAGTTCAGCATTTGCTGTTAAAATAAAAGAGAGAACAAAACTGCATATGAACAAAAACTATTCTGTCCATGGCATATCGGAGTGGGCAGGGCTGTGAACTGAAACAACAGCAGGTTCAGAAATTGTTGTCATAAAGTCTAGAAGAGCCGTATGGCACAGGAACCGCTAACAGGTTCCAGGGCTAACTGCATAGTATGAGATAACTGCCCAGAGCAATATAGATAGACTGTAAAGATTTGAAAGCTAAACTCGTGGAATTAAAATTTAGCATTTTGCCCAGTTTGGCTTGAGCTAAAAAATATCATTCCGGGAGTTCAGCTTTAAAGTAGTTGTAAAAGCTGAAGGTTTTTTATCTTAAAGCGGAGTTGCACCCAAAAGTGGAACTTCCGCTTTAAGCACTCCTCGCCCCCTGACATACCACATTTGGCATATAATTTTTTTTGAGGGGGGGGGGGGTTTAGCCTCTTTTTAGTTCCTGTCCCACTTCCTTCTTTCCTTTTTTCGGCTGCCTAGGCGACTCCTCCTCTCGCCCTAGGCGTCCCCTCCCTGCTAGCGATCTTCTGGAACACAACAAGAGTCCCAGAAGATCGGCTGGCCAATAGGAGAATGCAGCGCAACTCGTGCATGCGCAGTGTGAGCCCGGTCATTGTCAGAAACCATAAATCAGAGACAGAAGTACAGTTAAATCACACTTGTTTAATAATAAAAAGGTAAACAGAGTAAGCGTAGTCAAAACATAGCCAGAGTTCAGTAACTGGATCGGGTAGTCAGCCAAGCCAATGTCCAAGAGCCTGCGATAAAGGTAGACATACAGCAAGCAGGATTTGTAGCCAGAGGGAACGTCAGTCAAGCAGGTCTTCAACAGGAACGCAGGAGAAAGTCTCTTGTGATGTTAACACAGGTGAAGGCAAAGAGCAAATGAACTGGAAGGCTTTAAGTAGGCAGAGCTGACGAGCAGGATCATCAACAGGTGGATCACTGTGGAGAGATGGGAGCTGGCAATTAGATGACAGCTGATCTGACAGCACAGAGAAGGAAAGGGAGAACCCAGCCCTGACAGCCATGAAGCCATAAGCTATGTCGGCCGGTTGCCCACAGTTATGATGACAGTGCTGAGGAGAGGAGGGAGAGAGGAGCGAGTCTCCGGGCGGCCACATTGCTGGACTGTGGGGCAGGTAAGTGTTGGTTTAATAAAAGTCAGAAGCTAATTAAAACCGCAGAGGTGGTCAAATACCACATAAAGAATTCGCTATTTGTGGGGAAAAAAATTATCAAAATGTAATTTGGGTACAGCGTAGCATGACCGCATAATTCTCATTCAAAGTGTGACAGCGCTGAAAGCTGAAAATTGGCCTAGGCAGGAAGGGGGTGAAATGCCCGGTATCAAAGTGGTTAATTTGCAGGGATTTCCTCTCACTTCCTGTTTTGGCACTTCGCAGGAAGCAAACGTAAATCTCCCCAATGGGATGCAGACGGCAAAACAAAAACTGACCCTTATGCCTCGTACACACGATCACTTTTCGGCATTAAAAAAACGTTGTTTTTCAGCATGTAGAAAAAACAGTTTTTCCAACTTCATCATTAAAAACTACGTTGCCCACACACCAAATGATGAACAAAGCACGGTGACGTACAACATGTAAGACTGCACTCTAAAGGGGAAGTTCCATTCACGCTCCTGTCTCATAACTTGCTTCTGAGCATGCACGGGTTTTTAACGTCGTTTTAGCCCACAAACGATCATTTTTTACAACCCAAAAAACATGTTTTTAAAACGACGGTAAAAAATGCAGCATGTTCGAAAAAAAAAATTGTTGTTTTTCAGGATATGAAAAATTATGTGAAGCCCACACACACGATCATTTTAAATTATGTTTTTAAAAACGTCATTTTTGTTCATGCCGAAAAGTGATTGTTTTTTAACTGTATCAAAAATGAAAAAAAAAGTTTTGCCTCTAGTTACTGTAGTTATGCCTACTTTAACCTCCTATAATCTACAAAGCAGGTCTCACCCCCATTAGAGTTATAGTCAGTGGTTTGAACAACAACTCTATAGTTGAAACATTAAAGTGGATGTAAACCCCCAAAAAATTTTTTTTGGATGTCACAATGTAGAGTATAATGCCGCGTACACACGATCACTTTATGTGATGAAAAAAAATTACATTTTTAAAAACGTCAATTTAAATGACCGTGTGTTGGGGAAAACATAGTTTTATTTCTTGTGAAAAACGACAAAAAAAATTAAAGCATGCTTCAATTTTTTGTGTCGTTTTTCAAAACGTCGTTTTTTGTTTCACAACAAATCACCGTGTGTAGCAAAAAAACGTTGTTTAAAACAACGTTTTTCAACCCTCGCATGCCCAGAAGCTAGTTATGAAGCGAGCTTCAATGGAAAAGAGTGGTGAACGTAACCTCGCTTTGCTAGAGCATTGTGAAAAAACGATGGTGTGTAGGCAACATCGTCTTTGAAAATTGAAGTTTCAAAAACGTTGTTTTTTACTTCACAGAAAACGTCGTTTTTTTTCATCACATAAAGTGATTGTGTGTAAGATTTCCTATCATCTGTGCCCAGTCTTGCCACACAGAGTTAATCCAGATCTGAGAAATCCTCTTTTAATGTTCAGTGAAAATTAACAGAATTCCAGATAAAAACCTGCCAAAATAAAAAGTCTGTTTCGGTCTTCTTGTTTTGAGTGACAGGTTATTTTTCATATCTAGCTTGGACAAGTTTATCATATGTTATGTTATGTTTATCATAACATGAGGTGATTCACATAACACATCCTGGTAATATACAATGAACTTTGGATCACCTCATGTTATGATAAACATAACATAATATATGATAAACATGTCCAAGCTAGATTTGTAAATAACCTGTCACTGAAAGCAAAAACAGAGAAACAGACTTTATAAATTGGCAAGTTTTTATCTGGAATTCTGTTAATTCTCACTGAACATTAAAAGAGGATTACTCAGCGCTGGATTAACTCTGTGTGGCAAGACTGGGCACAGATGATAGGAAATCTTATACTCTACATTGTGACATCAAACTATTTTTTTTTGGGGGGGTTTACATCCACTTTACATGAGCCCCAAAGAAGAGCAGCTTAGATTCCTACTCTCATTATATTTTACCGCACTAGAGACATCAAAGGCTGCATCTGATTGGTTGCTTTGGCTAATCAGAGCCGTTCTTCTTTCAGGCATTTGCATGAAGCCAAACGTGTCTCTTAATAGTTCATTATTTTCATCCACAAAGCAATCATGCATGCATTGT
The DNA here is from genome assembly GCA_029574335.1 of Rana kukunoris. NCBI lineage: Eukaryota > Metazoa > Chordata > Amphibia > Anura > Ranidae > Rana > Rana kukunoris. The sequence continues at coordinate 41,519,895 of CM056051.1, forward strand.
AAAATTCCTCTGAAGACTTTCAAGCCTTTCCCTCTATTCTTCTGAGATAAATGTTCTTGTTAATCCTGAAAATAAGATTATTTTCTGTATCTAGGAGCTCAGAAAGAAACATAAGCTTGAAATAAAAGTTTACAAGAAAACTTTGTGTGCACAGCTCCTTGCACTTGGTTTGCACAGTGTGGAGAGAACTCACTGCAGGAAAAGACTTGGAAAGTAATGTCTGGGATGGTGCCAAATCCCTGAGTGATAGATAAAGGAATAACAAAGTGCTTGTGCTGGCTGCGATTCAGAGCTGGGACCAGGGATTTCATGGTGAGCGTGCAACAACTAAATTAGGGCCCCTGGGTAATAGAGATTTGAAGTCACAGTCACTTAAGGTCTCCATTCATCCATGAAATGTGAGTTGGGGGGGGATGTTGTGAGGCCTGCGCGCTGATGGGCTGCACATGTCAACCGGTAGATTAAATAATTGTACATGTACCAGTTATTAAACAGTGTAGAAAAATGTTTTATCTTCAAAATTGCAGAGATTAAATAAGGACTAGCTCATAAAGTGTTGCCCTTAGATGGTTAGATCACAGAAATCTGACAATCTTTAGCTTGATTGCAGACCACAGGGGCATCCTGCAACAAATCTTCCCATCTTGATCTATGTTTGAATGTTGCATACATGCTGAGAAGAGAACATATGCCTAATCTATTATGTATTTATTAAATACAAGTATTTACCGTATTTATCGGGGTATAGCGCGCACCCCTAAAGTTGCCGCCATTCCTGTGGAAAAAAAGTTTTTTGTACTTACAGTTTTGGTGTCTTGCGTGGCGTCCATCAGCGGCTTCGGGTGTCCTCTTCATCCGGTCCGGCGTCCGTCTGCGGCTTTGGGTGTCCTCCTCGTCGGGTCCGGTGTCCTCTTCATCGGGTCCGGTGTCCTGTTCGGCGGGTCCGGCGTCCTCCTCGCTTTCCCGCGCCAAGTTTCAAATACTCCGCCGGCATATACCGAGCGCAGTACACTCGGGTATAGTCGGGCAGACTCGGCTCCTCTCGCGCTGACGTCCTGGACGTACAGGACGTGAGCGCGAAAGGAGCCGAGCCTGCCCGACTATACGCGAGTGTACTGCACTCGGTATATGCAGGCGCAGTACACTCGTGAATAGTCGGGCAGGCTCGGCTACTCTCGCGCTCACGTCCTGTACTTCAGCGCGAGAGGAGCCGAGTCTGCCCGACTATACCCGAGTGTACTGCGCTCGGTAAATGCCGGCGCAGTATTTGAAACTTGGCGCGGGAAAGCGGCTATTGGCGTATACCGCGCACCCACGATTTTGCCCTGATTTTCAGGGCAAAAAAGTGTGCGGTATACGCCGATAAATACGGTATATACAGTGCCTTGAAAAAGTATTCATACCCCTTGAAATTTTCTACATTTTGTTATGTTACAACCGAAAACGTGGATTTATTTTAATTGGGATTTTTTGTGATAGACCAACACAAAGTGGCACATAATTGTGAAGTGGAAGGAAAATGATAAATGACTTTCATTTTTTTATTTTTTATGTAGCACTACCCCGTAGGAGCTGCTGGTTTAGATTTGGGTTTTGCACGTTACCTTCAGGTTCGTTGTCAAGGGAAGTAATTCTATAGAAATTGCAATGTCCACACAAGATGTAAAACCTTCAACTGTTTTTTTTTTGCTGCATAAAACTTGTGAAGAAAGTAGAAGGTAGAAAGAGAGAAGGGGAAGGTTCAGGTACGCGGTACAGAGCACACAAAAATGTCTAAAGTTCCAGTATTCACCACTCTTCACTTGAGTGGGTATTGCTCACCCGGATAGACCCCTCTCACATGGCCTAGCAGCCAGGATGATGCACGGACAGTATGAGAACAGTCTCTGCCACAGACCGTCTGAGAATGAAAGATGGATAGTCAGGGATCCTCTGCCACAGGATTTAAGTCCTGAAGTTCCAGCCTTACAGTAAAGAGCCTTTAAGCCGACCCGGCAGACTGTAAGACAAATAGAGTAGTGGGTCCCTTTATAACAAAGTCACCAGGCCAATCCCGAGACATTAGCTTGCGTTGCTTGGTCTCCTCCAGGGCAGGTCCTCCCCTGGTTTCCTTTGTTAAGCAGCTTCCCCCACTTGGATGGACAGCTTGGGATCCCCTTTTGAATCATGGCCCCAGTCAGCATAACTGGACCTACTCCATGAAGATGCAACCTCAGGCCAACGTGGTCCCGAGATCACACACACGTGCCTTGTGCCAGGAGGGTCACCCGCTGCTCCAGGTGTATAGGGTAACCCAAGTCAAGGGGGAACATGCAAGCTTCATGGAGATAATGTCATGAACAAGACTCGAACAAAGGGCCCCAGGACTTGATGGCAGATGCCACCTTGATGTCCACTGTACTGCACATTTTCCTATTTTGCTTAATGTATTTATTGGCGTATAACACTCACTTTTTTACCCTGAAAATAGAGGGTAAACTGTGCCTGCATGTTATACGCAGGGGGCTTTGGAATGTTTTTTTCCTAAAACTTCCCTCTTAATGTTAGGGTGCGTGTTATACGCCTGTGCGTGTTATACACCGATAAATACGGTAGTTATCACCTACAAATTTCGGAAATACAGTTTTATTTATAGAATAAGTAGCACCGAAATGAATGCAATTGGCCAAAAAAATGTTTGTTTTTTTTGTTTGTTTTTTAAATCTTAAATTGGATTAATGTGGCTGGTATTTTTGCATTGAAGTGAATGGGATGGGATTTTGCATTGAAGTCAATAGGACATGATTTTGCATTGAAGTGATCGGGATGAAATTTTGCATTGAAGTTAATAGGTGGCGTTTTTGCATTGAAGTCAATAGGGGGGTGTTTTTGCATTGAAGTCAATAGGGGGGTGTTTTTGCATTGAATTCAATAGGGGGCGTTTTTGCATTGAAGTCAATGGGATGCAGCATGCCATTATCGGCACCTATCTAGCAGTCATGGTGGGAACAATGGTGAACTCCAGACTGGACTATGCCAATGCCCTTTACCTTGGACCCCCAAAGTACCAGATCTCTCGTCTACAAGTCGTGCGTGCAAAATACGGCCGCCAGACTTGCGACTGGGAAAAAAAACATGGGAATCAATCTCACCTTCGCTGAGATCCCTTCATTGGTTGCCAGTAAAAGACAGAATTGCCTTTAAATCGCTCTGTCTGACACATAAGTGCTCTCATGGGAAGGCCCCCCAATATCAATGCGAAAAAATAAAAGCTCACAATACCAATCGTGTTCTGCGATCCATCGACCAAAATCTGCTCCAGATACCCAAAGCCAAATACAAGTTAAAATGTACGTTTTTTTCCTGAAACTTCCCTCCTAAAATTAACCTCTTTCCCACCGCGCTATAGCAAAAATACTGCTACAGCGCGGCGGGATTATTTTGGGACGTTGTCCCTCACTTCCACGATTGCGCGTCCCCTGGGACGCGCTCGCGGAAGTGTCCGTGCTCGCCGGGTCTAGAAGACCTGGCGGATCACGGTAAATTGCCACTGATAGCGGCCGTTTACCACGTGATCGTGCCCTCATTTGACGGCGCGATCACTTGTAAACAAACCGGCGTCATTTGATGACGCCGGTTCCTCCCTCTCCTGCGTCTCCTCTCTGTACCGTTCGGTACAGTGTGCGAGGAGAGGGGGGGGAGCGGGGTGTCAGCAGCTGTGCTGTGGCTGGATCTGTGACAAATGCAGTCACAGATCCAGCCATCCCTCAATCCATCCCAGCTCTGCAATCCCTAGTACCCTGCAATCCCCCAGTACCCTGCAATACCCCAGTACCCTGCAATACCCCAGTACCCTGCAGTACCCCAGTACCCTGCAATACCCCAGTACCCTGCAGTACCCCAATACTCTGCAGTACCCCAGTACCCTGCAATACCCCAGTACCCTGCAGTACCCTGCAGTACCCCAATACTCTGCAGTATCCCAGTACCCTGCAGTACCCCAATACTCTGCAATACCCCAGTACTCTGCAGTACCCCAATACTCTGCAGTACCCCAATACTCTGCAATACCCCAGTACCCTGCAGTACCCCAGTACTCTGCAGTACCCCAATACTGTGCAATACCCTGCGCAATACTCTGCAGTACCCCAATACCCTGCGTGATACTCTGCAATACCCAATACCCTGCACGATACTTTGCAATACCCTGCGCAATACTCTGCATTACCCCAATACTCTGCAATACCCCAATACCCTGCGCGATACTCTGCAATACCCCAATACCCTGCACGATACTCTGCAATACCCAAATACTCTGCAATACCCATTTTTTTAAAGCACCCCTGTCCCCGTGTGCTCGCATGCAGAAGCGAACGCATACGTAAGTCCCGTCCACATATGAAAACGGTATTCAGGCTACACATGTAAGGTATCTTTGCGAACGTTGGAGCGAGAGCAATCATTTTGGCCCTAGACCTCCTCTGTAACTAAAAACATGTAACCAATAAAAGTAATTAAAGCGTCGCCTATGGGGATTTTTAAGTAGCGAAGTTTGGCGCCATTCCATCATTGTGCGCAATTTTGAAGGGTGACATGTTGGGTATCTATTTACTCGGCGTAACTTCATCTTTCATATTATGAAAAAAAATTGGGCTAACTTTACTGTTTTTTTTTTTTTTTTAGCACAAAACAGTTTTTTTTATAAACACGCGTTTAAAAAATGTCTACGAAAATACCATGCGAGATAAAAAGTTGTAACCGCCGCCATTGTATTTTCTAGGGTCTTTGCTAAAAAAGGATATATAATGTTTTGGGGTTCTATGTAATTTTCTAGCAAATAAATGATGATTTTTCCATGTAGGAGAGAAATGTCAGAATTGGTCTGGGTGTTCCAGAACGCCTGGTGGCGCTCCCTGCATGTTGGGCCTCTGTATGTGGCCACACTGTGTAAAAGTCTCACACATGGGGTATCGCCATACTCGGGAGAAATATCAGAATGTGTTTTGGGGTGTAATTTGTGGTATGCATATGCTGTGTGTGAGAAATAACCCGCTAATAGGACAGAAACAAGATTTGTTTATTTTTTTTTACAGAATTTTCAGTCGTTTTTCTTTTATAGCGCAAAAAATAAAAAACCCAGAGGTGATCAAATACCACCAAAAGAAAGCTCTATTTGTGTGAAAAAAAGGACAAACATTTCAAATGGGCACAATGTTGTATGACTGAGTAATTGTCATTCAAATTGTGAGAGCATCGAAAGCTGAAAATTGGTCTGGTTAGGAAGGGGGTTTAAGTGCCCAGTGGTCAAGTGGTTAAGGTGCGTGTTATACGCCGATAAATACAGTAATTCTTTACATTGATATTTTCACATCTTTTAGCTTGTTCTTTCATATTTTGATATTAAGTTAATTATATAAATATGTTGCTATTAGAGGGAGCTCTTAAAAGCCTGATGCTATTAATCTATCGCTCTATCCTGACATCTGTAATAATAAGCCACATGGGAAGTAGTGTTGCTCACGAATATTCGCATTGCATATGGCGAATATTCGTATTTTTTCAAATTTATTTGTAAAACAGATCACATCCTAGTGATCTCCATCGACGTCTAAAAGCATTGCTGGTATGATTAGAGAGAGACCCTGGGCCGAGTAGCTGATGCGATTCTTTTATGTTGCCGAAAATTTGCATTGCGAATTTTCGGCAACATAAAAGAATCGCATCAGCTACTCGCCCCTTCTTTTGCATCAGAGCCAATCAGAATAACTCGAATATTCGGCAAAAGGAATATTGCGCGATATTCCTTTTGCCAAATGTTCAAGTTATTCTGATTGGCTCTGATGCAAAAGAAGGGCGGAGAAGATAATCGCGCAATAGGAATATTGCGCGATTATCTTCTCCGCCCTTCTTTTGCCCCCTTATTCTCCTTTCTTTTAAGTAGAGTTAGTGTAGAGTTAGTGTTTAGTGCATATTAGTTTAGTAATACAGGAAATGATCTCCGTTTATGAGAATTTCGCAATAATTTTCGCAAAAATTTTTTGGGATAAAATATCACGAATATTCGATATTAGCGAATATTTGCGAATATTCTTCTATATATTCGCGCAATATCGCGAAATCGAATATGGCGTATTCCGCTCAACACTAATGGGAAGTAAGTTGTTTTTGGTGACTCTCATTGACTTACATTGTGGGAAGGAGCAGAAGTATAACCATTGTGTACACCACATATCAGGAATAGGAGTCTGCATATGCTATGGCAAATATGGCTGCCCCCATGTACTTATATCATTGTAAATTGATTGTGTTTTAAATCAAATACATAAAGAAAACAGATTATTTACAACATTATCTCTTTTAGGTGTTGCTGCATACAAAAAAATGAAACAGTGATATATTACCTTTCCTGATTAGCAAGATGGCAAATGACGCAGAATAATAATAATGATAATTGATAATATTGTTTTGTTGAATTACTTCTGAAATTGTGTCAGTAAAGATTTTTGTATACTCAGCCAACTTAAAGGGTTTGTAAAGGAATTTTTTTTTTTATCTTAATAGCTTCCTTTACCTTAATGCAGTGCTGTTTTCATATCCTCGTTGTTCGTTTTTGCTCTCAAGTTGCTGTAATTCTTCTCTGATCTCCACACTTCCTGGTTGTCTGTTTCCTGATGACCACAGTACTGGGAGCTTTCTCACTGTGGTCACTAATCAAGGAGGTGTGATTACTGTGGCCTAGATTCACAAAGCGATTACGCCTGTGTAAATGTTGTTAGACTGGAGTAATTTCGACTTACGGGCGTTTTTACGCTAGTCGAAATCCTCAAACCATGAAAAGACACCTGCGGGCTTCATTTCGACTGTATTACGTGTTAGTACGCCTTCAGATCTACGCTGCCAGAAAATTGCGGCCACTGGGCGGACTTCCTGTTGTTTTTCGCCGTCAGGGTATGCTAATGAGCTTTTGCCTGCAATCCACAAAATTTCGCACTTTCAACGCAATCTCTTACGGCACCTTTAGTCATCTTTTTTTTCCGTTTCACTATACCTGCTTTTTGCTGGTCTAATATTAGACAGCCCATGTTAAGTATGGCCGTCGTTCCCGCGTCGAATTTCAACGTTTTCCGATGTCTTTTATTATTTTTAACGTAAGTCGTCCGGGAATAGGAATGTTCGTAAACGCCGCTACTCAAACAACGAATGACGTCACGACGTGATTTCGCGCAATGCACGGCGGGAAATTCCTGAACAGAGCATGCGCAGTTCGATCGTCGCGGGGACGCGCTTAATTTAAATGCTTCACGCCCCCTAATCACGTATTTCGATTGCGCGGCGGAAAAAAAATACGACACAATAGCGTACGCGCAAAAAAACTACCTGAATTCGGTGTAGAGTCTGGTGAAATACGGCAGCGTACCGTATTTCGATTACGCAGCGGAATATTACGTCTTTGTGAATCTGCCCCTGTGTGTCTAAAACCCCTCAGCACCAATCACTTTCGTTTTCCAAACCATCACTGCCCTGTATTGGCTCTGTGGCTCTGTACAACACAGGCAGGAAACAACATGCAAAAACGAAACTAGAAACTGCAGGTACATTATATGATTGATTTTTATCTATTTTTAACCATTTTTTAAAAGGAATCAGTTAACAGTCATTTCAGCAAAAAAAAAAAAAAACATTTTTATTTACAACTCCTTTAATCTAGATTTGGATGTCCAAATATATAAAATGTTTATAACATAAGCTACCAAAAGTTACACTCAATATTACATTTTTCATATTTCATTAGAGTTGCACATTATGTTATTTAATTCTAACCACAGAAATTGTAAAAAAAAAAAAGCTTCTTGAGCACAGATGGCGATATTCCTGGTGCTAATATATGCAAGAATATGTTGGAAACATTGTATCAGATATAATTACTACAGTAGCTGCAGCTTATGAAATCCATGTGTGTGCGTAGAACGTCTTGTAGAATCTAAACTACTGGGCTCACTTCCAAGAGCACTCAGGAGCGTATTGATAAAGGAAAGTTCTCAAATACACGGCGTAATATGGAGCCGCGGGCAGGGCTGGTGCTAGACTATTTCACGCCTTGGGCAAGACCATCTACTTGGAAAAAAGATGAAAGCAGAGAAGAGATGGGGATTGGGGACCAGTGTGATCCCCAATATATCAGTAGTAACAGTAGACTAGTAATATAATAAATAAATATATACATATATATTACTATTATTTTATTAAAAGACTGCTATTTCTATATATTAAAAGATTTCTGCTGCTTTTGTGTAATATATATATATATATATATATATATATATATATATATATATAGTACAGACCAAAAGTTTGGACACACCTTCTCATTCAAAGAGTTTTCTTTATTTTTTTATTTTCTTTATTAGTGTAGCAATGAGTTGCTAAATGTTGTACCTTCATTAAATATAACCATATTGCTACACTAAGGCCGCGTACACACGATCAAATCTATCTGCTGGAAACGGTCGGCCCGACCGTCCCAGCAGACAGATTCGACCGTGTGTACGGGCGAGCCAACGGATTTGGCCACCCGACAGATTTCAAAGCCTGCTTTAAATTCTGTCTGCTGGGAACCCGTCCGCCCGACATGTCTGCTGGTTAGTACGCTAACCAGCAGACATGTCTTCTCGCACACACGTGCCGAATGGTTTCGACGCATGCGCGGAAGTGTTTTACTTCCTGGTGCGGTGACGTGGCGGCGTCAACATCACCGCCACGTCACTGCGCCGTCTGGCGGCGGGGATTTTGGTTTGATCGCGTGTACAGCGATCAAACCAATATGTCCCCAGCAGACAGATTTGCGTGTACGCGGCCTTAGAGGCTCCTCTCTTTTTTTATACTCAGTTGTGACATGACGCTACTCTTATATCAAGACATCGCTTGTATATCAAGGCAAAATGTATTAAAATATTTTGCTTGTCTTGCAAAACGCTCTCAAACCAAGTTACTCTCAAACCAAGGTTTTACTGTATATATAATAGAATATATATATATATATATATATATACACATTTCTATACTGTATACTGTTGCTGCTGCTATTTTGGGGACCATGCTGGAACTTCCATCAATTCCAACAATACACAAAGCACCTTTGTAAAGAATAGCTCTTTTTAAAAGTGTATTTCCACTTTTTTCAGCCAATTTGGGACAACAGTTACTTTATTTATGTAACATGTTGCCATTTACATAGCACAACTTAAAAATAGTTAACCACTTTTTATAGAAGTGCTTTAAAAGGGCCATAACTCCCATGATGATAGGACAGGCTTCCGATCATTCACTACTGTGATTGGCTGCACAGTGCTGAGGTCAATGGAAGCCCATCCTACTGGCTCCCAATCATTGGCAGTTGACTGTGAGTTGTCAGTGATGGCTCAGTCAGTTCTGGGTGCGCCGATGGAGCATGCCCCAGCACAAGGCAGCACTGTATATACACCGATCAGTCATAACCAGGGCCGATCCTAGGGTCACAGGCGCCTGGGTGCAGAAATATTTCTGGCACCCCCACATGGGCATCGTCATTTTGCTAACTCCTCCCCCTTAAAAATGTTTCTATGGCAATGACTCAACCACAGAGATGCTCCCCCACAAAGTCTTCATTACTCTGGGATCCTTACATGATCGCTTAACAATAAACAAAATACAGGAAGAGAAGCAGAGTACTTTATTGGGACCTGGAGGGGGACCTCTGTGATGGACACTGAGAGGGCTTCTGTTAGAGAGTCTGTTAGATGTTCGGCGCCCCCCACCTCTGCAGGCGCCTGGGTAAAATGCACCCTGTGCACCCTGCCTAGGATCGGCCCTGGCCATAACATTTTCTTTGACAATTACCAGTTAACCCCTTCCTGACCAGGTGACATTTCAGCTTCCGGCACTGCGTCGCTTTAACTGACAATTGCGCGGTTGTGTGACGTGGCTCCCAAACAAAACTGGCATCCTTTTTTCCCCACAAATAGAGCTTTCTTTTGGTGGTCTTTTATCACCTCTGCGGTTTTTATTTTTTGCGCTATAAACAAAAAAAGAGCAACAATTTTATAAACAAAGTCAATATTTTTTACTTGTTGCTATAATAAATAGCCAATTTAAAAAAAAAAAAAAAAATTTCCAGTTTAGGCCGATACGTATTCTTCTACATATTTTTGGTAAAAAAAAAAAAATCGCAATAAGCGACTGGTTTGCGCAAAAGTTATAGCGCTTACAAAATAGGGGACAGAATTATTATTAATTTTTATTATTATTTTTTTTTTTTACTAGTAATGGCGGCGATCTGCGATTTTTATTGGGACTGAGACGTTATGGCGGACACATCGGACACTTTTGACACATTTTTGGCGCCATTCACATTCATACTGCCATCAGTGCTATAAATATGCACTAATTACTGTATAAATGTGACTTGCAGGGAAGGGGTTAACACTAGGGGGTGAGGAAGGGGTTAAATGTGTACCCTGCATTGTGTTCTAACTGTGGGGGGAGGGGTGTGACTGGGGGAGGTGACCGATCTGTGTCCCTATGTACAAGGGACACAGATCGGTCTCCTCTCTCCCCTGACAGGACATGGATCTCTGTGTTTACACACAGAGATCCATGTCCTTGTCCCTGTAACCGCCGATCGCGAGTGCCTGGCGGACATCGCAGTCGCCAGGCACGTGCAACAGTAGCTCAGGAATGAGGCGGGCACACGCGCCGCTGGTGGCGCTCGCACGCCCTCTAGTGGCCTGGAGGAGCAATGGACGCATATATGCGTCCTTTCAGAGAATTAGAGCCACCCCACGGCTGCGTAAAGTCGTACGGCCGCCGGGAAGTGGTTAAAGTAGCAAAGTGCAAGTCAGCAAACAATGGCCTGGTCATGGAGGGGGGTAAAACCTTCTGGAGCTCAAGTAGTTGATGTTATTCATTTTACCTGTCAGTGGTCATAATGTTATGGTCAGTCGGTGTATTGGGGGCAGTTAGGTATTAAGGCTCACCCTCCCTGCTGCTCACATTTCTATATGTTTAAAAATCTTACCTAGCTTTCCCCTTCTACGTAATGTTGAAGTATAACTAAAGGCAAAATCTATTTTTAAAGTCTTGGATAGAATGGAGAGAGATTAGGACACCTGTCAGGTTTTTATTGCTGTCTGTGTCCCCATTATGAGATCCACCCTCTCTATTTGTCCTGTTTACCATTATCATTGAAATTAAAAGAAAATCACAAAAGTAACAGAGAGGGAATCTTCCGATGTAGACACTAGTTCTGGTGACATGGGGGTCCCCAAGAGATTGCCTTAATTTGCAGGGATTTCCTCTCACTTCCTGTATTTGCTATGGGATCAGAAATCCGACAGAGGTGGTGTTCCTCCGGGAAGATGCCGGTGTCAGGCAAGCCCAAATGCTGACCCAACTCCTCCACTACATACAAACCTGGGAGGGTTGTAAATAAACCTTGCAGGGGTTATAACCCTCCCTTGCTCTATCCAAAATGTAATAAAAAAAAAAGTTTTGCCTATAGTTCTACTTTAAGAAGAATTCTGGGGAGTTACGTTTACCATAATTAACCCTGTCTGTACTGTGCTGGCAGATCTCATTATCAGTTGGGAACTAGGGCCCAGATTCACAGAGCAATTACGCCTGTCTAACTGGTGTTAGACAGGAGTAATTTCAAATTTCGCGCGCCGTATCACTAGTTTGAATCCTCAAACCATGATACGGCGGCTTCGGGCTTCGATCCGAGAGGCTTACGTCCTCGTAAGCCTTCGGATCTACACTGCGATATTTTTGCGGCCGCTGGGAGGAGTTCGCGTCGTTTTCATGCGTCGGGATATGCAAATGAGTTTTTACGGCGATCCACGAAGGTACGAGTGTCCCTCGCAATCGCCTACGTCATTTTTTGGCTACGTAATGTTAGAGGAGCTTTTTGCTGGTCTAACAGTGCGTAACCCATGTAAAGTATGGCCGTCGTTCCCGCGTCGTTTTGAAATTTTTTTTTATTTTTTTAACGTAACTCGTTCGGGAATAGGAATGTACGTAAACGACGCTGCTACGACGTGACAACGTGTTTTCGCGCAATGCACAGCGGGAAATTTGCGAACGGAGCATGCGCAGTTCGATCGCCGCGGGAACGCGCCTATTTTAAATGCTTCACGCCCCCTACTCGCACAGATGGATTGCGACGGGAGAAATACACTACGCCGCCGTCGTTTACTGGACAAAATCTACCTGGATTCCACGTAGAGCCAGGTAAAAAACGGCGGCATAGTGTATTTCTGATACTCTACGAGAATCGAATTCTCTGTGAATCTGCCCCTAGATGTGCACACTGTCTGTCCTAACAAAGAGTTAGGCCCCATGCACACGAGACGCTGGTAAACTCGAGTTCAGAGGCGTTTGGGCATTTTTTTCAACTGCCCCTGAACCCATTTAATGTTGTCCTATGTGTCCATGCACACAATCACGTTTTTTGGCGGTTAAAAGCAGTTGGGTTTAGGGCCGTTTTTTCAAACGCAAAATTTTGGGTTCAGAAGCGTTTGCTTTTGCGTTTTAAACGCTAAATGCCGCAAAACGCATCTAAACGCGTCTAAACGCGGCACCCGCGTTTAGCCGCGATTGCGTTTATAAGCGTTTTTAAAGGAACCCTATTTTTAACATAATAAAATAGGGAAATATCATTAAAAAAATTAAAAAAAATTATTTAAATCGTTTTAAATTATGTCTATCATTCAGATAATTCAAAGATGATATATATATTCATTCAATAATTCAATACACCACCAGCATTGCACTTTCCAAAATTTTCCTTTTGAATTTAAACCTATATGTTGTACTTTCAACAACGTCTGTCCACCTGCATTTCCATTCAGCCCAACTAATCTAATCAGTGTCTAATTTGCATATGAATGCCTGGCATGCTGTCTAGCCAGCAGACAACCCCAAGACATGTGTTTTTCCTGACCTTTGTCCACAAGCCACCTCCCAAAATATTCATTTTTGGTTACAAGTTGAAGCGGTGACATCTCCAAAAATGACTTCTGATGTTACTTTAAAAAATTCGAAATTTAGAAAAAATCGAAATTTAGAAAAATTCGAAATTTTCGAAAATTCGAATTTTAGAAAAATTCGAAATTTTCGAAAATTTCGAATTTTCGAAAATTCGAAATTTGAAAAATTCGAATTTTCAAATTTCGAATTTTCGAAAATTCGAAATTTGAAAAATTCGAATTTTCGAAAATTCGAAATTTGAAAAATTCGAAATTTGAAAAATTCGAATTTTCAAAATTCGAATTTTCAAAATTCGAATTTTTCAAAATTTCGAATTTCAAAATTTCGAATTTTCAAAATTCGAATTTTTCAAAATTCGAATTTTTCAAAATTCGAATTTTCAAAATTCGAATTTTGAAAAATTCGAATTTTGAAAAATTCGAATTTTGAAAATTCGAAATTTTAAAATTCGAAATTTTGAAAAATGACTTCTGATGTTACTTCAGTACAACTTATAGAGGCAGTCCAGGTTTATCCCCAAATATGGGAGAAGTCACATGAACTATATTCAGACAGGACAGCCAAGCAAAGGACTTGGCAAGAAATTGGAAAAGAATTGACATCCAACTGGAACCAGTTGAACCCATATCACCAAGAAAAAAGAGGTAAGATTAATACAGCTTTGGGCTTGGTTGGGATGTAAACTAGTTAAAATGTCTGACATATTCTTATTTTTCCGTGTACAGTGAAAGATTTTCAGAAGAGATGGAAGTCTGTATCAGACAGAGTCAAAAAAAATACTTATTGGAAAATTCGAATTTTGAAATTTCGAATTTTGAAATTTCGAATTTTCGAAAATTCGAAATTTGAAAATTCGAATTTTCGAAAATTCGAAATATTGAAAAATTCGAATTTTGAAAATTCTAATTTCCGAAAATTCGAAATATTGAAAAAATCGAATTTTGAAAATTCGAAATTTTGAAAATTCGAATTTTGAAAATTCGAATTTTGAAAATTTCGAATTTTTAAAAATTCGAATTTTTAACATTTGGAATTTTCAAAATGCGAATTTTCCAAATTCGAATTTTTCAATATTTCGAATTTTTCAAAATTCGAATTTTCCAAAATTTCGAATTTTTCTAAATTTCGAATTTAAAAATTCGAAATTTAGAAAAATTCGAATTTTCGAAAATTCGAAATTTGAAAAATTCGAATTTTCAAATTTCGAATTTTCGAAAATTCGAAATTTGAAAAATTCGAATTTTCGAAAATTCGAAATTTGAAAAATTCGAAATTTGAAAAATTCGAAATTTGAAAAATTCGAATTTTCAAAATTCGAATTTTTCAAAATTTCGAATTTCAAAATTTCGAATTTTCAAAATTCGAATTTTTCAAAATTCGAATTTTTCAAAATTCGAATTTTCAAAATTCGAATTTTGAAAAATTCGAATTTTGAAAAATTCGAATTTTGAAAATTCGAAATTTTGAAATTCGAAATTTTGAAAAATGACTTCTGATGTTACTTCAGTACAACTTATAGAGGCAGTCCAGGTTTATCCCCAAATATGGGAGAAGTCACATGAACTATATTCAGACAGGACAGCCAAGCAAAGGACTTGGCAAGAAATTGGAAAAGAATTGACATCCAACTGGAACCAGTTGAACCCATATCACCAAGAAAAAAGAGGTAAGATTAATACAGCTTTGGGCTTGGTTGGGATGTAAACTAGTTAAAATGTCTGACATATTCTTATTTTTCCGTGTACAGTGAAAGATTTTCAGAAGAGATGGAAGTCTGTATCAGACAGAGTCAAAAAAAATACTTATTGGAAAATTCGAATTTTGAAATTTCGAATTTTGAAATTTCGAATTTTCGAAAATTCGAAATTTGAAAATTCGAATTTTCGAAAATTCGAAATATTGAAAAATTCGAATTTTGAAAATTCTAATTTCCGAAAATTCGAAATATTGAAAAAATCGAATTTTGAAAATTCGAAATTTTGAAAATTCGAATTTTGAAAATTCGAATTTTGAAAATTTCGAATTTTTAAAAATTCGAATTTTTAACATTTGGAATTTTCAAAATTCGAATTTTCCAAATTCGAATTTTTCAATATTTCGAATTTTTCAAAATTCGAATTTTCCAAAATTTCGAATTTTTCTAAATTTCGAATTTAAAAATTCGAAATTTAGAAAAATTCGAATTTTCGAAAATTCGAAATTTGAAAAATTCGAATTTTCAAATTTCGAATTTTCGAAAATTCGAAATTTGAAAAATTCGAATTTTCGAAAATTCGAAATTTGAAAAATTCGAAATTTGAAAAATTCGAATTTTCAAAATTCGAATTTTCAAAATTCGAATTTTTCAAAATTTCGAATTTCAAAATTTCGAATTTTCAAAATTCGAATTTTTCAAAATTCGAATTTTTCAAAATTCGAATTTTCAAAATTCGAATTTTGAAAAATTCGAATTTTGAAAAATTCGAATTTTGAAAATTCGAAATTTTGAAATTCGAAATTTTGAAAAATGACTTCTGATGTTACTTCAGTACAACTTATAGAGGCAGTCCAGGTTTATCCCCAAATATGGGAGAAGTCACATGAACTATATTCAGACAGGACAGCCAAGCAAAGGACTTGGCAAGAAATTGGAAAAGAATTGACATCCAACTGGAACCAGTTGAACCCATATCACCAAGAAAAAAGAGATAAGATTAATACAGCTTTGGGCTTGGTTGGGATGTAAACTAGTTAAAATGTCTGACATATTCTTATTTTTCCGTGTACAGTGAAAGATTTTCAGAAGAGATGGAAGTCTGTATCAGACAGAGTCAAAAAAAATACTTATTGGAAAATTCGAATTTTGAAATTTCGAATTTTGAAATTTCGAATTTTCGAAAATTCGAAATTTGAAAATTCGAATTTTCGAAAATTCTAAATATTGAAAAATTCGAATTTTGAAAATTCTAATTTCCGAAAATTCGAAATATGAAAAAATCGAATTTTGAAAATCGAATTTTGAAAATTCGAATTTTGAAAATTCGAATTGAAAATTCGAATTCGAATTTTCGAAAATTTCGAATTTTTAAAAATTCGAATTTTTAACATTTGGAATTTTCAAAATTCGAATTTTCCAAATTCGAATTTTTCAATATTTCGAATTTTTCAAAATTCGAATTTTCCAAAATTTCGAATTTTTCTAAATTTCGAATTTAAAAATTCGAAATTTAGAAAAATTCGAAATTTTGGAAAATTCGAATTTTGAAAAATTCGAAATATTGAAAAATTCGAATTTTGAAAATTCGAATTTTGAAAATTCCAAATGTTAAAAATTCGAATTTTTAAAAATTCCAAATTTTCAAAATTCGAATTTTCAAAATTCGAATTTTCAAAATTTCGAATTTTCAAAATTCGATTTTTTCAATTGAAAAAATTTTGAAAATTCGAAATGTAAAATACCCAACTGAAAATCTCTGTGCCATCAACGGATGGGTCCGATAGCGACGACGAGCTCTGCGAACGGGTCGTCCACGTAGTTTGCGACGGCGTTGAAGTGCAAAGTAAGAACAATTTCTTGGCATATATTCATTATGGGATCCATTTCACAAAGGAGAATAATGAATGTATGCAAGTGCTCTCTCTGCTGCTGCTGCTCTCTCTGTTGAAAATTGCAGAAATGGTTAAATATATAAGCTTTGGGAGGGTCTACAATTCAGTGGTTCTGAACGCTGATAGCCGCAATCGCGGTAAAACGCCGCTAAACGCGGCAAAACGCCGCGAAATTCGCGGCAAAAACGGGCGTTTTGAATGCCGGTTTTTGCGTTTGAAAACTTGAGTTTAGAAGTGTTTGCTTTTGCTTCTCGTGTGCATGGGGCCTTAAAGTTCTCAAGACTTGGGAGATACACTGTATGTGAATGCACTTTAAAAATAATTGTGCCCCAGTGCTTACCTCTAATTGTACATTGAAGACTTGTTTAAACAAAAGAAGCTGGCTATAAAGTCCTTTTTTTTTTTAAACTTGACCCAAAAAATAACTGCAAAGTAAAAAAAATAATAATAATATTTTTTTAAATATGCTGTTTGAATGGCAACACATAACAAACATACAGTATAGTGGTGGGCTTCTCAAATTTTGATTGCAAAAGTGGGAATACACTTAAAGGAGTTGTAAAGGAAAAACATTTTTTGTCTAAAATTAATGTCTGCATGGTAGACAGACAGAATAGTGTAATGATTCTGTTAAAAAACAAGTAAATACCTATTAAATTCCTTCATCTACATCACCTCCGCGTTCTAGTTTCTGTTCTCTCATTCACTTCCTGGTTTGCGGAGCTCGTTCATGTAAGAACTACATTTCTCAGTATGCATTGCGGCACTCCTAGTTATTCACACCTCCTTGAAGTCTCTAACACGTAGAGAGCGTCCTGCCGCACAGATGTAGTTCCCAGGAGGGGGGGGAGCATGTTACTGACCACCGCAGTAAAGCCTCCCTTCACGGTGATCAGTAACAATCAGACAAGCAGGAAGTGAACAGAACAGAGAAGAAATAGAGCAACTTCTGAGCAAAAATGAACAATGAGGAAGTGGAAAGAGGAATGTCTGCAGGTAAAGGATGATTATTATGAAAACAATTTTTTTTCCTTTACAACCCCTTTAAAGCAGCAGTAATGGCAACAGCAAATAGTTTATTAGTCTAAACTAGGGGTCTCCAAACTGCGGCCCGAGGGCCAGATGTGGCCCTTTGCTAGCCTTTATCCGGCCCTTGGGGCACAATTCCTCCCACTGACATGAGGCACTATTCCTCCCATTGACACCAACAATGGGGCACTATATTATCCACTGATACCAATGATGGGATACTATTCCTCCTACTAATAGGAGGAATACTCCTCTTCCTATTGACCACCAATCCTGAGGCCATATTTGTTCTCACTGATGCGGGGCCCGTGACATTTTCTTCCCTTGCTGGCCCCAATCCGGCCCTGCTAAAGTCTGAAGGGCAATAAAGTGGCCCTTTGTTTGAAAAGTTTGGAGACCCCTGGTCTAAACCATCTAATCCGAAAACCAATGTATATTTCTTGTATATTTGGAATACAGAAACTGCCAGATTAGTCCTTGGTGTGTAATGTAATTTATATACTTTCAGCATAATTTCCCTAACATTTATAAAGTGGTGGGTTTGGAATGTTTGAATTGTTTAAAAGCAGCACTTCTTTTTACAGTAAATTCTGTCATGGGATAAAAAAAAAGTGCCTAGAAATGCAAACTGATTTAGAAATGTAATAGATGAATATTCATTAATGGGAATTTCCTGGCAAACTGGAATTTCCGTGTTTGTCTCTCCTCTCCTACTAATACCAGTTAGGCTCCACCCACACAGCTCCAGAGATTATGTGAACTTGTATTACAATATTCAGATTTCATCATCTAGAATTGCTGCGTGACCACAAAATAAAAAGCAGGAGTCTAATTGTTGTTTAACCACTTCAGCCCCGGAGGATTTGGCTGCCAAATGACCGGGCCACTTTTTGCAATTCGGCACTGCGTCGCTTTAGCTGACAATTGCGCGGTTGTGCGACGTGGCTCCTAAACAAAATTGACGCCCTTTTTTCCCACAAATTGAGCTTTCTTTTGGTGGTATTTGATCACCTCTGTGTTTTTTTTTTGCGTTATAAACAAAAATAGAGCGACAATTTTGAAAAAAAAAAGCAGCACTTTTTGCTATAATAAATATGTATAAAAAAAATCTTCCTCGGTTTAGGCCAATACGTATTCTTCTACATATTTTTGGTAAAAAAAATTACAATAAGCGTATATATTTATTGGTTTGCGCAAAAGTTATAGCGTCTACAAAATAGGGGATAGTTTTATGGCATTTTTATTAATATTTTTTTTTACTAGTAATGACGGTGATCAGCAATTTTTATCGTGACTGCGACATTATGGCGGACACATCGGACACTTTTTTAAGCTATTTTGGGACCATTGTCATTTATACAGCGCTCAGTGCTATAAAAATGCACTGATTACTGTGTAAATTACACTGGCAGGGAAGGGGTTAATCACTAGGGGGCGAAGAAGGGGTTAAGTGTGTCCTAGGAAGTGATTCTAACTGTGAGGGGGCTGGGCTACATGTGACACGACACTGATCACTGCTTCCGATGAGAGGGAGTAGAAGATTTGTGTCCTGTCACTAGTCAGAACAGGGGGATGTGTTGTTTACACAGGCATCCCCCCATTCTGCAGCTCCGTGACAGAATCGCGGGACACCGGCGGACATCGAGTCCGCGGGTGTCACGGTACAGTCACGAAGCTCGTGGCAGGGACACTGTGCCATCACTTTAAGTATCTGACCCAGAACAAGTATGGAAAAAAGGACTTTTGACATCCCCCTGACTTTCTGATCAGCATTCTTATTCTCGATCAATGACTCAAAGTACTTTAGCCTTTGGATGTGCATAGCAGTCAGGCATCTAGCATTTTCGAAAGTGTTTTTTTTTTTCATTGCAGATTTACTTTAACCTCCAGTCCAGAAAAATTCAAAATATACCATCAAGTGTTTAAAAAAAAAAACACCTTTTAAACAGAATTAAACTCTGCTGCGAGTCCCCATAGCATCTCGTAGTTGTACATTGTGGCAGACTTAGCTGCCATAGCTTCCCACTTCAGCACAGCAATGGCAGTGGTGTTTCTTGTCACTACCACTGACATGGTCTTCTTCTAGGCTTGCTGTCTTGGGCCATCTTGATGGCTGGCCCAGAATGACATAACTCCCGAGCATGCGTGCAAGGGTTAGTTCATCCCCTACACCCAGGACTTTACACTGAGCTGGGGCCCAGCTTGGCATGCATGGGTAAGTGTACATTCACTAAAAACATTGCTGGCAGAGTAGTTAAGACTTTTGTTTAAGAGATATACAAGGTCTCTTCAGCAATAAACAGAACTGCCTCCCAGCCATGTTTTCTAAACTTGAGTTTAGTTCCATCCATTGGCGGCCCGTCCATAGGGACGCACGGGCGCCGCCCCCCCTCCCGCAGTCACAAAAAAAACAAAAAAAAACGGCCCTTTAACAACTTTTATTCGGCTAAAATGTAATTTTGACATTTTACCTGAAGTTCTGGCGGCCGTCTATAGAGGGCGCTGCAGCGCCACCCCCTCTCGCAAATAACACACATTCAATGCAATGCATTGAATGTGAGTTATGGTTGCCAGCTGCCTGGTCTATTCATATAACCGGACATTGGGCGCCGGTTACCCGAATAGCTGCAGCTGGTTGGCTGAGGGGAACTGCCTATCAAAGCCAGCGACAATGAGCACAGTGGCATGGGGCACCGTGGTGACAATTGATGGCACAGTGACTGCATTTGATGGCATGGCACAGTGGTGACAATTGATGGCACAGTGACTGCATTTGATGGCATGGCACAGTGGTGACAATTGATGAGCACAGTAGCTGCGTTTGATGGCATGGCACATTGGTGACAATTGATGGCACAGTGGTCGCGTTTGATGGCATGGCACAGTGGTGACAATTGATGGCACAGTGACTGCATATGATGGCATGGCACAGTGGAGACAATTGATGGCACAGTGACTGCATTTGATGGCATGGCACAGTGGAGACAATTGATGGCACAGTGACTGCATTTGATGGCATGGCACAGTGGTGACAATTGATGGCACAGTGACTGCATTTGATGGCATGGCACAGTGGTGACAATTGATGGCACAGTGGTGGCGTTTGATGGCATGGCACAGTGGTGACAATTGATGGCACAGTGACTGCATTTGATGGCATGGCACATTGGTGACAATTGATGGGCACAGTAGCTGTGTTTGATGGCATGGCACATTGGTGACAATTGATGGCACAGTGGTGGCGTTTGATGGCATGGCACAGTGGTGACAATTGATGGCACAGTGACTGCATTTGATGGCATGGCACAGTGGTGACAATTGATGGGCACAGTAGCTGTGTTTGATGGCATGGCACATTGGTGACAATTGATGGCACAGTGGTGGCGTTTGATGGCATGGCACAGTGGTGACAATTGATGGCACAGTGACTGCATATGATGGCATGGCACAGTGGTGACAATTGATGGCACAGTGACTGCATTTTATGGCATGGCACAGTGGTGACAATTGATGGCACAGTGACTGCATTTGATGGCATGGCACAGTGGTGACAATTGATGGCACAGTGGTGGCGTTTGATGGCATGGCACAGTGGTGACAATTGATGGCACAGTGACTGCATTTGATGGCATGGCACAGTGGTGACAATTGATGGGCACAGTGACTGCATTTGATGGCATGGCACATTGGTGACAATTGATGGCACAGTGGTGGCGTTTGATGGCATGGCACAGTGGTGACAATTGATGGCACAGTGGTGACAATTGATGGCACAGTGACTGCATTTGATGGCATGGCACAGTGGTGACACTTGATAGCACAGTGACTGCATTTGATGGCATGGCACAGTGGTGACAATTGATGGCACAGTGACTGCATTTGTTGGCATGGCACAGTGGTGACAATTGATGGGCACAGTAGCTGCGTTTGATGGCATGGCACAGTGGTGACAATTGATGGCAAAGTGGTGGTGTTTGATGGCATGGCACAGTGGTGACAATTGATGGCACACTGGTGGTGTTTGATGGCATGGCACAGTGGTGACAAT
This sequence comes from Rana kukunoris, assembly GCA_029574335.1. Taxonomy (NCBI): domain Eukaryota; kingdom Metazoa; phylum Chordata; class Amphibia; order Anura; family Ranidae; genus Rana; species Rana kukunoris. Next base: position 41,541,562 of record CM056051.1, read on the forward strand.
TGATGGCACAGTGGTGGCGTTTGATGGCATGGCACAGTGGTGACAATTGATGGCACAGTGACTGCATTTGATGGCATGGCACAGTGGTGACAATTGATGGGCACAGTAGCTGTGTTTGATGGCATGGCACAGTGGTGACAATTGATGGCACAGTGGTGGCGTTTGAGGGCATGGCACAGTGGTGACAATTGATGGCACAGTGGTGGCGTTTGATGTCATGGCACAGTGGTGACAATTGATGGCACAGTGACTGCATTTGGTGGCATGGCACAGTGGTGACAATTGATGGCACAGTTGCTGTGTTGCATGGCACAGTGGTGACAATTGATGGCACAGTGGCTGCATTTGATGGCATGGCACAGTGCTGACAATTGATGGCACAGTTGCTGTGTTTGATGGCATGGCACAGTGGTGACAATTGATGGCACAGTGGTGGCGTTTTAAGGCATGGCACAGTGGTGACAATTGATGGCACAGTGGTGGCGTTTGATGGCATGGCACAGTGGTGACACTTGATGGCACAGGGACTGCATTTAATGGCATGGCACAGTGGTGACAATTGATGGGCACAGTAGCTGTGTTTGATGGCATGGCACAGTGGTGACAATTGATCGCACAATGGTGGTGTTTGATGGCATGGCACAGTGGTGACAATTGATGGCACAGTGGTGGCATTTGATGGCATGGCACAGTGGTGACAATTGATGGCACAGTGGTGGCGTTTAATGGCATTGCACAGTGGTGACAAATGATGGCACAGTGGGTGCATTTGTTGGCATGGCACAGTGGTGAAAATTGATGGCACAGTTGCTGTGTTGCATGGCACAGTGGTGACAATTGATGGCACAGTGGCTGCATTTGGTGGCATGGCACAGTGGTGACAATTGATGGCACAGTTGCTGTGTTGCATGGCACAGTGGTGACAATTGGTGGCGCAGTGGCTGCATTTGGTGGCATGGCACAGTGGTGACAATTGATGGCACAGTTGCTGTGTTGCATGGTACAGTGGTGACAATTGGTGGCGCAGTGGCTGCATTTGGTGGCATGGCACAGTGGTGACAATTGATGGCACAGTTGCTGTGTTGCATGGTACAGTGGTGACAATTGATGGCACAGTGGCTGCATTTGGTGGCATGACACAGTGGTGACAATTGATGGCACAGTTTCTGTGTTTGATGGCATGGCACAATGGTGACAATTGATGGCACAGTGGCTTCATGTGATGGGCACAGTGAGGCTGCAATATTTTTTTTTCCGTTTGCGCCCCCCCCCAAAAAATTTTGAGCACCAGCCGCCACTGGTTCCACCTTAATCATAAGCTGTCCCATGCAACACCTATTTTAGCCACAAGATGTCATCAGTCTATGGAGTCGATTGGCCCCCACTTTTACATACCCAGGAAGACTCAGGAAAGACTGTGAGTACAGGGTGACATAGCCCAACCCCCCTAAGCACTCGCACATAGCTCCTAACTGTCCCTGATTCCAAGGAACTGTCCCTGATTTGGAGCAATGTCCCTCTGTCCCTCATTCCACCTCATTTGTCCCTCATTTTGGTCTGATCTATATAGTTGTATATAAAATGCACTTTTTATCTTTCAAAAAGTGTTTTCCAGCGCCAAACCTTTCATCTGATCTCTAAATTGCTGCATTTGTAAATTCCAAAACCGGAACTACCCTGTTTCCCTGAAAATATTCCCTACCCCGAAAATAAGACCTAGCGTTATTTTCGGGGATGGCTGCAATATAAGCCCCTCCCTGAAAATAAGCCCTAGTTAATGTAATGTAATGTAATCCGTTTTGTAAAAAGATTATATAATGTGCAATGTGTCTCCTTTTGTAACTTTGTTTTGGAAAATACCTTACTTACAGTGCCGCTGGGTGCTCACGTGACCTCAGCGGCCCCTTCCTCTGCAGTGCTCAGAGTGGAGAAGAAGAGCTACGGCGTGTCACTGTGCTGGCTACAATGCTTCAAAGGATCAGGATATATTTTTTTCTTTTTGGGGTTACAACCACTCGAGGATCATCATGATGACATGACTGTATTTGAATAAATGTAGATTATTGTACATACCGTAAATAAATAAGACATCCCCTGAAAATAAGCCCTAGTGTGATTTTTGTAGCCAAAATTAATATAAGACCCGGTCTTATTTTCGGGGAAACACGGTACCGAGCTAACAGAGGAAAGCAGGTGGTGCGCATGCCGCTACCACTGCTGCTCAGATACTTACCATTGTGGATTACTGCTGCAATTATCCCACTAATTTTAAACTGCCAGCCGCTTTTGTTGCGGCATTTTTGTTTTGTTTTGTTTTTAATAAAGACCACTTCAAGAATTTTTTACTACACCATGGGAGACCTTGTGATTTAATTTTTTTGAGGATCTTCTAACATCCAGTCCCAGCTGCAGAGAGAAGCGCAAAAGACCATTTGGAGCAAGTGGGGAGAGAAGCATCCTGCTGTGGACCCTATCTGACACGCTGTCTGCCCCTGTAGGGGCTCCACAATCTGGTGAGTCAGGACACATGAGGATGAGCACCCTAGGCAACTCTCTCTCTCTGTTGGTACTACGGAACAATAAGGCCGCATACACACGATCAGTTTGGTCCGATGAAACTGGCCTTGAGGCCAGTTTCATGGGTCCAAACCGAGCGTGCGTACGGCCCATTGGACCAAAGTTTTAAAACTTGCTTTAAAATCGGTCCGATGGACGCCTGACCATCGGACCAAAACGATGGTTAGTACGCAAAAGCATTGGACCAAAAACCCGCGCATGCTCAGAATCAAGTCGACGCATGCTTGGAAGCATTGAACTTCGTTTTTTCAGCACGTCGTTGTGTTCTACGTCACCGCGTTCTGACCCGATCGGATTTTGGACCGATGGTGTGTACGCACATCAGACCATCAGGCCACTTTAGTGGTGAACCGATGAAAACGGTCTGTCGGACCATTCTCATCGGGTTGGATCGATCGTGTGTACGCTGCCTAAGAGGTGTTACTGAATATTCCCTGCACAAGTATTAACAACTTTGGTATTGTGGAATGCATGTGACCTGGTTCTGGTGGACTTTTTGTACCTGATCCTGGACATTGTATTAATCATTTTGCCCTTTATGGTATATGAACTAATTAGCGGGAGGCTAAGATCAGGTTTATCTTACCACGACTGCACTTTCTCTGTGCTTTGTGGATGGACTTTGGGGTTCCTGTCTCATTTTTATAATTTGTGGTAAAATCTGCTTTTCTCATGGTACCTATGATAAGGTTTTTTGACCTATTTTAATAGGTGGTTTATCGTTTACGGTAACTATATTTATTTTTGCACATTCTGGCCCGGATTCAGAAAGCTTTTACAGCGGCGTATCTGGAGATTTCAAATAAGCGCCGTCGCATCTTTACGGCGATTCAGAAAGGCAGTTACGCCTCAATTTTTCCAAGATATGACCGATGTAAGTCTCTTACGTCGTCGTATCTTGGGTGCATATTTACACTGCCAACTTCCGTAGATTTATGCGTCGAATATGCAAATGAGCTAGATACGCCGATTCACGGCTGTACTTGCGCCCGACACATTGATATACGTCGTTTACGTAAGGCGTACGACCGGCGTAAAGTTACCCCTGCTATATGAGGCGGGGCCAATGTTAAGAATGGATGACGGAACAGCCGTCTATTTTTACGTCGTTTGCATAAGTCGGACGCAAATAGGGCTGTGCGTAAGTTACGTTCACGTCGTAGGCAGTGTTCAGCGTATCTTAGGCATTCTATCCGACGTGATTCTGAGCATGCGCACTGGGTTACGCCCACGGACGGCCATGCATCTACATGGGGTCACGCTTCATTATCATACAACACGCCCCCTACCTGCCTACTTAGAAATACGCTGGCTTACGCCGGCCCATTTATGCTACGCCACCGTAACTTAGGGTGCAATTTGTTTCTGAATACGGTACTTGCCTCTCTAAGTTACAGCGGCGTAGCGCATATGAGATGCGCTATGCCCGCCGAAAGATAAGCAAATGTATCTAAATCCGGGCCTCTATATTTATTTTGCACATTCTGGCCCGGATTCAGAAACAACCTACGCCGGCGTAGCTATTGATACGCCGCGTAAGTTTTAGGATGCGCCGTCGTATCTGTGTTCCGTATTCTGAAAGCAAGATACGCCTGAATGTGGGCTTCATCCAACCGACGTAAGTCTTAGTACGCCGTCGTATCTAGGATGCATATTTACGCTGGCCGCTACGGGCACTTCCGTAGATTTCCGCGTTGGATATGCAAATGAGCTAGATATGCCGATTCACGAACGTAGTTGTGCCCGGCGCAATGATATACGCCGTTTACGTAAGGCGTACGACCGGCGTAAAGTTACCCCTGCTATATGAGGAGCAGCCAATGTTAAGTATGGACGTCGGAACAGCCAACGTCGAATTTCACGTCGTTTACGTAAGTCGTACGTGAATGGGGCTGGGCGTAAGTTACGTTCACCTCGTATACAGTGTTTGACGTATCTTAGGCATTTTATCCAACGTACATTTTTTGAGCATACGCACTGGGATACATACACGGACGGCGCATGCACCGTTCGTTCGGCCCCTCATTTGCATGGGGTCACGGCTCATTTCAATACAACACGCCCACTGCTTTGATAATTTGAATTACGTGGGCTTACGCCGGCCCATATACGATACGCCGCTGTAACTTAGGGCGCAAGTTGTTTCTACATACGGTACTCGCCTCTCTAAGTTTCGGCGGCGTAGCGCATATGAGATGCGTTACGCCCGCCTAAAAATACGCCAGTCTTTCTGAATCTGGCCCTCTATATTTATTTTGCACCTTGTATTTTGCATTCTTTATATGGGCCACTTCAGACACTTAATAGCGTCCTTATACGTTATATTACTGGCCCAAATTTCACCTAGATTTGCATAAATTATTAGGTATTTTTGACACCTATCAGTTACAGCTGACCCTCACAATTTGGAGGCCAGCTGCCATTTATATACACATACACTTCTCACAGGTGTGAGTCTTGGTGTTTGGTACCTAGCCTCTGTTTATACACACACTTATTTACTGTTGAGTTTATTTTAGGTAGCGCCACTACCCTTTTCATTTTTATCGTACCTTATTCTATTTTTTTAGGGGGGCTGCAACCGTATTTAATTTTCCTAAGCACGCACTTTTATTATTATTATTTTTTATGTTATACTTACATGCTCTGTGCAATGGTTTTGCACAGAGCATCCCCGATCCTCCCAAGCATGTGTTGAAAGGACAACAGCATGTAATGTAAAGTACTGTGAACTATATACTATAGCAGTATACTTATCTATGCAGCAGGTGGCGCTGCAGGATTATAGTGTGGTATCAATTGTAATGTAATCACAGGATGTTCTGTTTATCTTCTGTGTGCACTTGTTTGTGTACTCTTCCTGTTCCAGGATAAAGATATCCTCCATAAAAGTAAAGCCATTTGCTGTATCCAAGAAGCTTCCAGCGAATTATTTCAATACTCTGCACAACAGCATGGACAAAACTTCCTCTACCTTTCCTTAGCATTGATGCTGCTTATGTCCCTAATGGGTAAAATTCCCTCAGATCACCGGGACAAGTAATAAGCTGAAAAGAGCAAATCTTTCGAGTGAAGACAACAAAATGCAAGTGTGGATAGGTTAGAACTGCTGTGTCATTTCTTTTATTAGTTTTTCAGCTCAGACAGCAATAATAATGTGTCAAAGGTTCGAACCATTTCACAACCAATTCAAAACTTGAAAAAAAAAAAGTCTGGATTATAATTAATGTGTGCATCACCCAACAAGCCTGGGACTGTGAATCAAAATTGTCTGAAAGAACATGTTCTGCTGTGTTCATGGCTAGCGGCATTATTCTCCCTTCTAATTTCTCACCAGCCAATAATTGTGAAAATCTGGTTGGTCAGTATAGACAGCACAGACACTTTCAATTCAGATCCTTTTTTTTACATAAAGCTCTATGAAAATGCCATGATTCAATATTATTTTCCCTATTGTGCATTACGACCTTCTGAATATTTTACTTATGCTTAGAAAATATATTCTATAATATATACAGTACAGACCAAAAGTTTGGACACACCTTCTAATTCCAAGAGTTTTCTTTAATTTCATGATTGAAAAATTGAAGGCATACTGAACCAGCATGGCTACCACAGCATCTTGCAGCGGCATGCTATTCCATCCGGTTTGCGTTTAGTTGGACCATCATTTATTTTTCAACAGGACAATGACCCCAAACACACCCCCAGGCTGTGTAAGGGCTATTTGACCAAGAAGGAGAGTGATGGGGTGCTGCGCCAGATGACCTGGCCTCCACAGTCACCGGACCTGAACCCAATCGAGATGGTTTGGGGTGAGCTGGACCGCAGAGTGAAGGCAAAAGGGCCAACAAGTGCTAAGCATCTCTGGGAACTCCTTCAAGACTGTTGGAAGACCATTTCAGGTGACTGCCTCTTGAAGCTCATCAAGAGAATGGCAAGAGTGTGCAAAGCAGTAATCAACGCGAAAGGTGGCTACTTTGAAGAACCTAGAATATGACATATTTATTTTCAGTTGTTTCACACTTTTTTGTTATGTATATAATTCCACATGTGTTCATAGTTTTGATGCCTTCAGTGTGACTCTACAATTTTTATAGTCATGAAAATAAAGAAAACTCTTGGAATGAGGTGTGTCCAAACTTTTGGTCTGTACTGTATATATATATATACATACACACACATATATATATATACATATAGACATATATATATATATATATATGTCTATATGTATATATATGTGTGTGTGTGTGTATATATATATATATATATATACACACACATATATATATATACATATAGACATATATATATATATATATATATGTCTATATGTATATATATGTGTGTGTGTGTGTATATATATATATATATATATATATCTGTTAAAAAAATATATATATACAGTATATATATATATATATATATATATATATATATATATATATATATGTGTGTAATCAAGGAATACTGAGCAGTAGATTGCGAAAATGTAAAATAATGTATTCAGCAAAAGTCTGAAAAGGGATTTATTATACAAAAAGAAAAAGAAGTCAAAGCTTTAATAATCTTTACTGAACACACCACAAGGAGTCATTATTTCCGCACTTTGTTGAAAGTAAGATCCCAAATAAAACGCCCCCACACTAATGGTCATCAGTATTCTGATCCAGGTGTAAGGCAAGGGAGTAAGCCGATTTCCGGAAAGTGAAAGTTTTATAATGATAAACCCTGACTCACTGTGCTCAGTCAGTACACACCTGATTTTGCTTAGTAGGTGTATTATAGTGACGTGGGAGGTGATTCAGCATAGCCTGGAGTTTTAGAAGGAAACTGAGAACGTAGAGAGGGATTTCTGATCACATGACAGAGACAGGAAATTGCCAGATATGGACTGATGATCATAGTTAGCCATTATAGTATCTCAGCTGACACTGAACACGCAATCCTGTTAAATGCAGATGGACGTTGACAAATTAACTTTTTCTTGGAAAGAGATTATAGTATTTTATTTTTGCACTAAGAGCAAAAGACCTGCACAGGGCCAATTCAAAGTAAAGCCCTCACAAGAGGCAGAGGGGCAGTCATTGCTGATGGGTGCCTGACTGTTATACTGACTTTCTGGCTTCAATGTTTTCTGATCTTATGTGCCAAATGAAAAGGATGTAGATCTGAAAACTCAGAGAATGGTCAGAAGTCCATGTCTGCTTGCTTGTATCAAATTGGAGACTCAATCTGGGTAATTCAATAAAGCATTTCTGCCACCTTTATGGCAGTAAGTTTGTTTAACCACTTGCTGACCGCTTCACGCATACATACGTCGGCAGAATGGCTCCTGTGGACGAAGCAACGTACCTGTACATTGCTTTAAAAAGCCCGTGCGTGCCTGCGAGACCCACGGACTCGATGTCTGCCGGTGTCCCGTGATCTTGTCACGGAGCTGCAGAACAGGAAGGTGTCTATGTAAACAAGGCATTTCCCTGTTCTGCCTTGTGACATGACATGGATCTACTGTTCCCTGTCATCGGGAGCAGAGATCACTGTCATGTTACTGGTAGCACATTCCCCGCACAGTTAGAATCACTCCCTAGGACACACGTAACCCCGCTATAATGTTGCAGTCACAATAAAAATCACCACCATCACTAGTAAAAAAAAAAAAATATTAATAAAAAAATTAAACTAAAGAAGAAAATGTATCGCTCTCCAAACCCTTAATCCTTTCAAAGGCTCCTGCCCTACTTAGCCAACAGGTGCCGGCTCTGCACAGATCCATGGAAAAAGGAAAACATCCTGGACTGCCGCACTCCGCTAAAGGTTTGTTTTTTTATTAGATCAATTGATTGCTGTAAGCTAGAGCATTTAAATATCACTTACCTCGTTTTTCCTTTTGACCTCCAAAATACAGTAATCCAGGTTTGAAAATGCCATTTCCTGTCTCTCCTCTTCTTGCTTTCCACCAGCACCTGAGGCGTTTTGCATGGTGGAAAGCAGAATATGCTCACCCCCTCCCTATGACTACAGCTCTGAGTGAAGATGCTCTCTTATCCCTCACAGGCATGGAGGCTAAGCCTAATGGGAACTGTAGTTCCTATTAGGCCGTGATGTAGCAAGAATGAATGCGCACCGCAAACCAGGAAGTCAGTGAGAACAACAATTCAGGAGTGACGGAGGTGAATAAAACGGCTCGATTTCAACAGGTATCAAACTAGTTATAATGCAAAACATTACTTTTTACTTTATCAACTACTGTCAAACTTTAATTTAAGAGGAAAATATTTTTGTCTTTACAACCCCTTTAAGGTGTCTTTATTTAATAAATCAAAAGTATAAAATCCAAAATGCAGTCAATAACAAAAATACAGAGACAAATATCTAACACGTTTCACATCGTTAGATGCTTACTCATACCTGTACCATGCAGAGGCGTATCTAGGGTATGGCAGCCATGGCACGTGCCATGGGCGCCATATGAAAGGGGCGCTGTTGAGTGTCTGGGCAGCAAAGCACTTACCAGGGTCTGAGGGTCTCTTTTTCCTTCCTCCCAAGCATAGGCAGGATCTCCTTTTCAGCACCTCTGCTAATTGACAATGGCAGCGCTATCCCTGCTGCGTTCAGCCACAGCCCTCCCCTGCTTTCCCAGGCTCTCCCATTCCATCTGGTCGGATTGGCAGCACACAAAGAAGAAGGAGGAACATCAGTTTCTCCCTCTCCTCTGAAAACCGAGGCCTTAAGTAATGAAGATTTCAGAGGAGAGATCAGGGGTCTAATAACCCCCAGATTTCTCCATAAATAGGATATGTCACTACCCAAGGTATCACAAGGGATGATAAATATCACTAGTTTTGTTAGGTTTTTTTTTTTGTTAAGGTTATCTGAAAGATGGGTTTCAAATGTTTCGACAGGAGCTCAGTTTCAGTGCTTGCCATAGGCGCTATTTTCACTAGATACGCCTCTGGTACCATGTACTTGTATGACAAAGTATCCTGTTCTCTTTGTATCATTTCCTTGAAATCCCTGCTGTTCCTACCAGTCACTCTGCTCTTCTATTAAAACTGGCCACACTAATGTCTTGTACACACGATCGGAATTTCTGATGAAAAAAGTCAGACCGAATTGTTTCATCGGATATTCCGACCGTGTGTGTGTGTGCCCCATCGTATTTTTTTCAGACGGACTTAGAAGGAGAACATGTTCTCTTTTTTTCAGATGAAAACAATTTCTATCCCAGATTCCGATCGTCTGTGTGAAACTCAGACGGAGGAAAAAACCTGCATGCTTAGAATCAAGTCGACACATGCTCGGAAGCATAATTTTTCTCGGCTCGTTGTAGTGTTGTACGTCACCGCGTTTTGGACAGTCGGAATTTGGTGTGACCGTGTGTATGCAAGACAGCTTAAACTGAATTACGTCAAAAAAATCTGTCTGAATTTATCCCAACGGAAATTCCAATCGTGTGTACGGGGCATTAGAAGAAGAGCACATGGTGGTCAATTCTCTAGCTATGCTGGGAACTCAGTCTGCTCTTCTCCAATGATCAGGGTTGTTCAGACACCCCCCCCCCCCCCCCTGCATAGTCATTCACAGAGAAGATCAGTGTACTTTTGCTTCTCCTCCCCCAGGTCTTATGCAGCTGAGAACAGAGGGAATGTGATCACTTATAAAAAAGGGAACAAATTATATTTTTAACATTTGTTCAAATCTATACCCAAATGTTTTGCCTTTTATTTCTATTTTAAACTGAATGGAGGTTGATTGTTTACAATCTCTTTAACATAACTTTAATTCAGAGAATTTCCAACACAAGGCACTATGAGTATGTTCTTGTGTGTAAAAGTCTTGAATTGTGGCATGGCTTATTGTACCATATCCAAGCTGTTTATACAGAACCCACCCCCGCCATCAGTGCTTTGTGTCCGTTCTGCTGCATTTGTATAATTAGAGCGTCTTAACCTTTTTAGTGAAGTATGGATTATTTTCTGTAGTGCTGAAGCAGGTGGAGACTATGGATGTGGGCCAGCCTCATAAAACCTGATAAAATGCCTGAAATTGCTGGTTTCATCCCTCTTCATATTGTATTTCATATTTATCCTGTTCAGTGCTCGGCTTTGTGTGTTCAACGTGTATAGTCATGTCGATAACACATGGGTTTTATCTATATAATTTCAGGTTGTAATTTATATGTTCTACTTTTATATACAATATATAGTCATTATCTTTCAAACCTGAACTCCAGGCAAACAGATAAATACATAGCTTAAATATATGTATGAGAGCTGTTTTGCCTGTAAAATGATTTGTATCGCTGTCCACCCAGTCCTGAGATGTACACAACCCTGCCAAACAGCACCATAGTGTTGGTAACCTGACTTTACTGCAATTAAAGCTGAAGTTTGGGTTACCAGCGGCGGCTAGGAGTGTGAAAGACCTACATGACTCGTTTGACCCTTCTTCCACTATTCATGGAACTCATAATATTATTGTTCCAAAATGTTCTGTAGATGGGGCAGAATAGATCCAGTCATTCATCCACTCCTCCCAGAATGTGTTGCATTGTGGGACAATAATAGTACAAGTTCCGCAAATGGTGGAGGAGGTATGTAAGGGGCAGGGTGGTGGTGCTTGTTTGCACGCCCTCAAAGTTTTCCTCCTTGTTGGGCACCAAGCAAGAGTCACATGAGAGGCAGAACATACCAAAAAGACCAAGGACGTAGAACCACTTTCCAGGCCAGCAGCTAACTAACTAGCTTAACCTGCCCACAGGTAGCAAGGGGAAGATGAGTGGCATAAGTTCTTCACACTTATGCCCCCCACACACAAACGGATTTCCGTTGGGAAAACCTTGGGTGTTTTTTCCAACAGAATTCCACTCAAGCTTGGCTTGCATACAAACGGTCACATAAAAGCTCTCTGAATTTGTTGACTATCAAGAACACGGTGATGTACAACACTACGACGAGCAGAGACAATTAAGTTCAATGCTTCCGAGCATGCGTCAAATTGTTTCCGAGCATGTGTCGGAATTTTGCACGCCAGAATTGCTACAGGCGATCTCAAGCTTTTGCAGGCGGAAATTCCGACAGCAAATTTCCGCCCAAAAGCTCACATCAGGATTTTGCTGTTGGAACCTCCGATCGTGTGTACAGGGCATCATACTTCTTCACACTTACAGCAACTGCTGTTCACCCCTTCAGCACTGGAAGATCACTATTCTGGGCGGTATTAAGCAAAATTAAAGGGGTTGTAAAGGAAAAAAAAATAATTCATAATAAGCATCCTTTACCTGCAGACATTTCTCTTTTCACTTCCTCATTGTTCGTTTTTGCTCAGAAGTTGCTCTATTTCTTCTCTGTTCTGTTCACTTACTGCTTGTCTGATTTTACTAACCACTGTGAAGGGAGGCTTTACTGCAGTGGTCAGTGACGTGCTCGCCCCCTCCTCGGAACTACATCTGTGTGGCAGGACGCTCTCTACGTGTTAGAGACTTCAAGGAGGTGTGAATTACTGGGCGTGCCGCAATTCATACTGGGAAATGTAGTTCTTACATGAACGAGCACCGCAAACCAGGAAGCAATTGAGAAAACAGAAACTAGAATGCCGGAGGTGATATAGATGAAGGAATTTAATAGGTATTTACTAATTTGTTAACAGAATCATTACACTATTCTATCTGTCTACCTTGCAGATACAGTGTGGAAAATAAGTATTTGAACACCCTGCTATTTTGCAAGTTCTCCCACTTGGAAATCATGGAGGGGTCTGAAATTGTCATCGTAGGTGCATGTCCACTGTGAGAGACATAATCAAAAAAAAAAATTCCAGAAATCACAATGTATGATTTTTTTAACTATTTATTTGTATGATACAGCTCCAAATAAGTATTTGAACACCTGAGAAAATCAATGTTAATTTTTGGTACAGTAGCCTTTGTTTGCAATTACAGAGGTCAAACGTTTCTTGTAGTTTTTCACCAGGTTTGCACACACTGGAGGAGGGATTTTGGCCCACTCCTCCACACAGATCTTCTCTAGATCAGTCAGGTTTCTGGGCTGTCGCTGAGAAACACGGAGTTTGAGCTCCCTCCAAAGATTCTCTATTGGGTTTAGGTCTGGAGACTGGCTAGGCCAGGCCAGAACCTTGATATGCTTCTTACAGAGCCACTCCTTGGTTATCCTGGCTGTGTGCTTCGGGTCATTGTCATGTTGGAAGACCCAGCCTCGACCCATCTTCAAAGCTCTAACTGAGGGAAGGAGGTTGTTGCCCAAAATCTCGCAATACATGGTCCCGGTCATCCTCTCCTTAATACAGTGCAGTCGCCCTGTCCCATGTGCAGAAAAACACCCCCAAAGCATGATGCTACCACCCCCATGCTTCACAGTAGGGATGGTGTTTTTGGGATGGTACTCATCATTCTTCTTCCTCCAAACACGGTTAGTGGAATTATGACCAAAAAGTTCTATTTTGATCTCATCTGACCACATGACTTTCTCCCCTGACTCCTCTGGATCATCCAAATGGTCATTGGCAAACCTAAGACGGGCCTTGACATGTGCTGGTTTAAGCAGGGGAACATTCCGTGCCATGCATGATTTCAAACCATGACGTCTTAGTGTATTACCAACAGTAACCTTGGAAACGGTGGTCCCAGCTCTTTTCAGGTCATTGACCAGCTCCTCCCGTGTAGTCCTGGGCTGATTTCTCACCTTTCTTAGGATCATTGAGACCCCACGAGGTGAGATTTTGCATGGAGCCCCAGTTCGAGGGAGATTGACAGTCATGTTTAGCTTCTTCCATTTTCTAATGATTGCTCCAACAGTGGACCTTTTTTCACCAAGCTGCTTGGCAATTTCCCCGTAGCCCTTTCCAGCCTTGTGGAGGTGTACAATTTTGCCTCTAGTGTCTTTGGACAGCTCTTTGGTCTTGGCCATGTTAGTAGTTGGATTCTTACTGATTGTATGGGGTGAACAGGTGTCTTTATGCAGCTAATGACCTCAAACAGGTGCATCTAATTTAGGATACTAAATGGAGTGGAGGTGGACATTTTAAAGGCAGACTAACAGGTCTTTGAGGGTCAGAATTCTAGCTGATAGACAGGTGTTCAAATACTTCTTTGCAGCTGTATCATACAAATAAATAGTTAAAAAATCATACATTGTGATTTCTGGAATTGTTTTTTTTGATTATGTCTCTCACAGTGGACATGCACCTACGATGACAATTTCAGACCCCTCCATGATTTCCAAGTGGGAGAACTTGCAAAATAGCAGGGTGTTCAAATACTTATTTTCCGCACTGTATTAATTTTAGTCAAAACAATTTTTTCCTTTACAACTCCTTTTAAGGAAGGATTTTAGCATGAAGCAGCAGCCTGCATGACATGGGTTACACACCATTACAGGGAACTAGAGTGTTTGGTTTTGTACCCCCAAAAAATGTACTAAACATTAACTGCAGTAAAGTAAGTCACCAACCTTACTGTGCTTCTTGGCCCAGGCTGTGTAAATCTCAGGACTGGATGGACAGCAATACAAATCGTTTGTCACACCAATCTAGGATGGAAAAGGACCCAGGGGTCCTTGTAGATGAAAGGCTCAGCAATGGCATGCAATGCCAAGCTGCTGCTAACAAAGCAAACAGAACATTGGCATGCATTAAAAAGGGGATTAACTCCACAGATAAAACGATAATTTGTATCTTCCGCTCTACAAGACTCTGGTCTGGCCGCACCTGGAGTATGCTGTCCAGTTCTGGGCACCAGTCCTCAGGAAGGATGTACTGGAAATGGAGAGAGTACAAAGAAGGGCAACTAAGCTAATAAAGGGTCTGAAGGATATTAGTTATGAGGAAAGGTTACAAGCACTGAACTTATTCTCTCTGGAGAAGAGCCACTTGAGAGGGGATATGATTTCAATTTACAAGAACCGTACTGGTGACCCCACAATAGGGATAAAACTTTTTTGCAGAACAGAGTTTAACAAGACACGTGGCCAATCATTAAAATTAGAAGAAAATAGGTTTAACCTTAAACTAGGGAGAGGGTGCTTTACTGTAAGAGCGGCAAGGATGTGGAATTCCCTTCCACAGGCGGTGGTCTTAGCAGGGAGCATCGATGGTTTCTAGAAACTATTATATAAGGAACCTGAACGACCACAACATACAGGGGTATACAGTGTAATACTGACATATAATCACACACATAGGTTGGACTTGTGTCTTTTTTAAACCTCACCTACTATGTAACTATTACAGGAAACAAATATGTTTGGTGCTGTATCTCCGCCCCCCCCCCAATATATATATATATATATATATAAAAAATCTAAACTTCAGCTTTCAGCACTACAGCCTGGTGACCTTCCTGAACCACCATGTGACTGGAGAATAATGGAGCACTGGAGCAGCGCACAATGTATTGTATATAATAAACATAGGTATACATATTTAGAAAGTATTGAAACGCTTTGAATATTTTACTAAAAATATTTGTCTCCATGTCTTCTGTATAAGCCCCCCAATAGATGTTCCAAACATTCTATTCTGTGGAAATAGAGTGGAACACTAAGATATTAAAATGTACCTAAAGAAAACAAGTAATATAGTAAGAGACCAGGCAAAAATTGTCATTTGTAGGCATATAGCCCAGTACTTAATTAAACAAATATAACAAACCGGTTCCAATAATAGATGACATCATCTGTGTAGCTCGACTTAAAGACCTTGACTGAAATATAACAGCTGTGTGTAGAGAATAAACCCGAGCAAGGGACAACAATACTAAAAAGGCACATCGAGACAAAAGTAAGCATAGCTACAAAACACAAGGTGGTCATCTTGCACCAATGAAATCTCCCCCAGACCTGAAATTTTTTTGAACAATTTGGGGTGTTGGCCGCAAATTCGAAAGCCCCAGGTCCTGCCCCAGGGGACATGTATCAATGCAAAAAAAAGTTTTAAAAGCAGAAGTTTTTTCAGTAGAAGTGATTTTAATAATGCTTAAAGTGAAACAATAAAAGTATTGCTGGGGAAATTAAATATTAATTCCTCGATTAATCTTTAATTTTTTTGATCGATCAAAATTCTTGACGTCACCGGACAGCCTGGACAGTGAGACTTACCCTGCTGGATGCGAGCAAACTGCACCCATTGGATTGAGGTACCTTTGCATCTGTGGAGCAGGAGGATGCATCGGGCTCCATCAGGGGAAGGGGGCAAAAATAACCATTGTTTTCCTGTCCTAAGCAGTTTTGTGCAGACAATTCTTTGTGTATCGGCAACATCTGTTCCGTGCGAAAGACTGTTCTGTTCTTTAGGGTATATTGTCAATAAAGTGCGATCATGTCTGCTTCCAGAAAATGTAAACACTCTGGTATGTCTGCGTGACTGGCTAAAGTGATACCTACTTGCCTACTATATAAGTGACTGACAGTCAATATACTAGATATACTAGATAAGTAATGATTAAAGTTAAACTAACTTTCTATGTTTTTCTTAAAGTTTAATAAGAAAAAATTACTTGCGTCAGTGCTACAGTTTGAATTTAAAACGTATTTGTGTGAACTGTGAAGTTAAGTCATGAATTGTGGAAACTAACTAGTGTCGGGTGATTGTATATAGTGTATACCACATTTACCACTGACTAATGCAGAGTTGCAATGCAAGGAGATCAGCTAAAAGTAGTTGAATCTGTATGTGCGTTATAATTAATCAAAATTAGTAGATGAATCGCTTAAAAATAAAAATAAAAATTAATCGAACACAAAAATGTTAATCAGTAACAGCCCTAAATAAAAGTAAAATTTAAGTTTCGTACCTGGGGGGTGTGTATAGTATGCCTGTAAAGTGGCACATTTTTCCTGTGTTTAGAACTGTCCCTGCACAAAATGACATTTCTAAAGGAAAAATAAGTCATTTAAAACTACTGGCGGCCATAATGAAAGACTGCGGATCCAAAACAGGCAACATGTGCTCTAAACTGATGAGCAACATTTTTAATATTTGACTCTAATGCCGCGTACACACGGTCGTTTTTTGCGATGAAAAAAAAACGATGTTTTTTTAAAACGTCATTTAAATTGATCGTGTGTGGGCAAAACGTCGTTTTTTTGTCTTCAAAAAAACAACCAAAAAAAAATTCCAACATGTTTGAATTTTTTGTGTCGTTTTTCAAAACGTTGTTTTTTGTTTCACAAAAAGTCACCGTGTGTAGCAAAAACGTCGTTCAAAACGACGTTTTTCAACCCGCGCATGCCCAGAAGCTAGTTATGAAGCGAGCTTCAATGGAAAAGAGTGGTGAACGTAACCTCGCTTTTTGTGAAAAAACAATGGTGTGTATGCAAAATTGTCTTTGAAAAGTGACGTTTCAAAAACGTCGTTTTTTACTTCACAGAAAACGTCGTTTTTTTTCATCGCAAAAAACGACCGTGTGTACGCGGCATAACAGATTGCAGATTGTCCACTGAAGGAGTGAAATGGCCAAGAAAATAAGGAACATGGCATGGCCCCACACAGCCCTGATCTCAATATTATTGTGCCAGTCTGGAATTGCTTGCAGAGACAGAAGAAAGTAAATGGTCAAATTCTACAATGGAACTGGGGCAAGTTTGATGCTTGGAACAATGTACCACACAGGTACTTTCTTGTTCTCTGTACTCAGTCAGTAGGACATTTTTTTGTTATTAAAAAAGTGATTGGTTATTATTATTTACTGCTTTACAGCAATTTTCTTCCAAACAAACTCACAATCTAATTTTCCTGTCACTTAAATTACTTTCCTTTGAAGGGCAAAATAACCCTAGCAAAATGTTTCAATTTTTTGTGAGGAAATCAGAGAACTTGATGAAAACCCACTCAAAAACAGGAAGAGCATGTAAACTCCCAGGGCTGCAGGCAGCAATGCTAACCACATCGCCACCTTGAGTATTTGGGGTGGGCTGTTTTCAGTTCTTGTGGGCTGCTCACTTCCACATCTCTCTCTTTTAATATGATTTCAGAATTCACTATATTCATATGATGCATTCATCTTGTCCCTTTTAATTTGCAAAGTTAACAGTAGTGAAAGTATAGAACTATTATTGCAGCCATACACTTAAAATATATGTATAGTTAAAACTTTTTTTTTAAGTTTTGGATACATTAGGGAAGGGTAAGAACCTCTGTGAACTATAAATTGTTGCCTTTGTCCCATTATAGAGCTGCACCCTTGTCATGGTGACCATTAGAGGAATGGGACATTTTTACAAGCGCCTGTAGAGAAAACGGTGAGAAGAAATTTTACAGGGTTTGGTTGATAAGTGTTAAGAACAATTCCCTCCACTTCTGAGAGATTTACTTACACTTATTGTGTGTCCAAGGCGGGTGGTTCAAAGAAGTCTCCCTATCAGGATACGAGCAAAAACCAATTAACTAAATGGGGTTTTAACTCTTCCCTATTCTATCCAAAATGTTAATGTAAAAAGTATATAGGGTTGCGTTGAATTTTGATGGGCACAATGCAATATAAGAGTTCACGGGGATGTGAGAAGCCTACCTAGGGGATACATACTTTATAACAGGATACTGTGTTGTATTATTATGTTAATAAAGAGATTGTTTTGATAATTATTGCATGCTATACGCCTGAGAACCACAAAAGTCTATTACGCCCCAATTTTTTCTTTGTTCAGAGATTCTCATTGGACGAGGTGCCATAATAACAATAGCCACCATCCACTTTTTAATATGAGTTAGGGCCTAAGGTAATGACAGGGCAAAATTCAGCTGGATGAGGCTGAATGCTGTAACAAGTGGCACTGGTGTTTAAGGCTCTTGGGTGCTGAGGGAGCAAGGCCTGGAATGCAAGTCTCCAGCCGCAGCTTGCCATAGACTTTGACAGGTTGCCTATATTGGTGCTGGACACTCCACCTGTCCTCCCAGGCTCAATAAAATGCTGGTTAGGAAAGCACTGCTACTAGACAGCCCTATGCAAGGAGCCTTATGCCGCGTACACAAAATCGGAATTTCCGACAAGAAAAGTTTGATGTGAGTTTTTGGTCGGATA
This sequence comes from Rana kukunoris, assembly GCA_029574335.1. Taxonomy (NCBI): domain Eukaryota; kingdom Metazoa; phylum Chordata; class Amphibia; order Anura; family Ranidae; genus Rana; species Rana kukunoris. The sequence continues at coordinate 41,560,178 of CM056051.1, forward strand.
TTCCGACCACATGTAGGCCTTATCGGACATTTTCTGACGGTATTTCCGACAGAAAAAATTTGAGAGCTAGTTCTTAATTTTTCGGACGGGAAAAGTTATTGTCGGAATTTTCTGATCATCTGTATGCAATTCCGTCGCACAAAAATCCTACGCATGCTCGGAATCATTGAACTGAATTTTTCTTGGCTCATCGTGGTGTTGTACGTCACCGTGTTCTTGACATTCGGAATTTCCAACAGCATTTGTGTGACCGTGTGTATGCAACACAAGTTTGAGCCAACATTCCGTTGGAAAAAAATCCACGGTTTTCTTGTCGGAAATTCCGATCATGTGTACGCGGCATAAGTCTGTATACACTGGGCCAGGGATGGTTTTTATCCTGGCCTAGGACAGTTCCTAATAGATAACATGAAAGGTAAGGGTGCACTATTACAACAATAGCGAAGATCCAGGTTCTTACTAATCTAACTTTCAATCCTATCTGGTTCTCTTGACACAAGAAACTTGAGTATCACTGGAAAAAATAAACGATCCCCATAGGGTAACAATACAATAGAACCCACATGACTTATTATATACACTTCCTACATTGGTGATTTCTTTGTCTTGGAACTGCTTTGATTTTCCTTTTCAGATCTATTGATAAATTCGGCATCTAATGTTTCCACTGCTAAAATCCAGAATGGATTTCCTTTTGGAAAGAGATTACCTTTTCCAGTAATATATGTTTTTCCAATGCTTTCCTGCAGCTAAATAATGTTCGCTTTACTTATAGCTGTACTTTAAAATGGAAATAAACATGAGTAAGAAGAGGATTTATCATGTAAGAATAGTTTGATTTACCATAATTTATGTAAAACAAGAGAGTGAAGCCCCGTACACACGGCTGAGGTTCTCAGCAGAAACCAGCGAGAACCTCGCTGGGAGCCGCATTCTGCCGAGAACCTCGGCCGTGTGTACGCTCTCGGCGAGCCCTGCCCGTAGGGAAAACCGTCGAGCAAATAGAGAACAGGTTCTCTATTTGCTCGACGGCCCGTCGGGATGAATGGCTGGTTGCCTTTCCCGACGGGCGTCTCGCCGATTCTGACGGCCGGCAGAGAACCTCGACGGGCGGAATGATGTGTCCCGCCCGTCGAGGTTCTCTGCCGTGTGTACGGGGCCTGACTGGAGGGTAGTGAAGGTTGTACAGGTTTAGCATTATGATGTAATGGTCCCGTATGATCAAATGAATGAGTACACTGTATACTTATGAGATGGGAAAGAGATATTTTTCAGGGTCGGCTTCATACGCTTGTTCGTAGATCACCTTGTGGTCATCAGCAACTTCTAGCACTGGACTAGAGACATCCTACTGTAACCTCATGAAATACAAAGTGATTGAGGTTGCAGACTTTCCTACCTGTAAGGAAGGGTCCGCCATCTTGTCCTGGTTAAGATACAGTAGACCCAAGGACTTATGATTGGTTTCAACACCTTCTGTATCAGGCAGTTCCTAGGATTCTTTCCAAATAACCAATGTCCATCCAGAACTTGCTTTCCAATGCTTTACTGAACTTTATCATAATAATACATCACAGCCTTAGTGTACATATTCACCCAACAGGAGCACACTTTTTGCACAGAGGGGTGCCAGCCAGCATTTAACTTCCTAGGCTCCACTATTCCTCTTCCATACCCTGAAGGTCTGCAAAAGGGAAATTCTTGTGGCATTTTTCCTACCACATGTTGGGGAACACCAATGCTTTTCTTTCCCATCTGTCCTTCTAAAACTCTGTTTTCCATTTTTTACCCTCTTACTGGGAAAGGAGCCCAGTTCACACCACATTGGGAAAAAGGTGGTGTCATGCTCAAAGGGATACTAACCCCTACTTACAAGTTGGCCATAGAAAGAGCTGTTTTCAAGTGGTTCCTGCTAGTCGAAATTTGAGCCATGGGTGGTCCTGTTGGCACTACTCCACTCAACATGCTTCGATGTGAAAATCAAAGGAGTTGGGTGGGGGAAATTGTTGGCTGGACAGTTGCTACATCTAGTTAGAAGCAGACACTGTTCGGTATTCTGACAGCCGCTTGTTGCGGCTGTCAGAATACAAAAATAGCAGACTACACAACAGTAGGACATTCCTCCATCTGCGCTGTTCACCATGAATGTGGGAATTTATAGATTTCTCTCATTCAGAAAAATAGTTCAGAAACTGCTTCTGTCTTCTGTCACATCATCCATAAACACAAATGGACCAGCGCCAATAGAAGCCATGAATGCCCATGTCATCACACTGCCTCCCACATGCTTTACAGAACGCGTTGTGTGCTTTGGATTATGAGCTGTTCTAAGCCTTCTCCACACTTTTTTCTTCTCGTCATTTTGGTACAGATTAATCTTGGTTTCATCCGTCCAAAGAATGCTTTTCCAGAACTGGTCTGGCTTTTTTAGATTGGCAAAGACTAAACTGTCTTTTCTATTCTTCAGGCTTATGAATGGTTTGCACCTAGAGGTGAACCCTCTGTATTTTCTCTTGTGAAGTCTTCTCTTGATTGTAGACTTTAACAATGATACCCCCGCCTCCTGGAGAGTGTCCTTCATTTGTCTGGATGTTGTGAATGGGTTTTTCTTTATCATAGAGAGGATCTGGCAAACAACCACCACTGTTGTGTTGTTCAGTGGACGTCCAGGCCTTTTTATGTCGCTGAGCTCACCAGTGAGTTCTTCTTTCTTCAGAATGCACCAAACTGTTAAAATGGCCACTCCTAATGTTGCTGCTATCTCGCTGATGGATTTCTTTTGTTTTTGAAGCCTTAGAATGGCCTGTTTCACTTGCATGAACAGCCCTTTTGAACGCATGATGTAGGTTTACAGCAATAGATTCCAAATGCAAATACCACACTTAGAATCAACTCCAAATCTTTTACCTGCTTAATTAAAGAAGAAACAAAGAAGGAGTAGCCCACACCTGGCCATGAAACAGCTTTAGATTCAATTGTTCAATTGCTTTTGGCCCCTTAAAAAATAGCGGGATGACTATTCTTAAGAGCTCTTGGGCCAGATTTAGATACATTTTCGTATCTTTCCAGCGGCGTAGCGTATCTTATTTACACTACGGCGCCGTAACTTAGAGCAGCAGGTCCCGTATTCAGAAAGAACTTGCGCCCTAAGTTACGGCGGCGTAGTGTAAATGGGCCAGCGTAACCGTGCGTAATTCAAAGTAGGCTGGTAGTGTTGTATGTTAATGAATCGTGACCCCACGTAATTACGCGCCGAAAGAATGGCGCATGCGCCGGCCGTGGACGTATCCCAGTGCGCATGCTCCAAAATCACGTCGGAAATACTCACTGATATCGACGTGAACGTAATTTACCCCCAGCCCCATTCCTGAACGACTTACGCAAACGACGTACAATACAACGCTGTTCCGACGTCCATACTTAACAGGGGTTGCGCCTCATATAGCAGGGGTAACTTTATGTAAACAACGTATACCAGTACGCCGGGCACAACTACGTTTCTGAATCGGCATATCTAGCTCATTTGCATATTTTTTTATGGGAAAGTCTAATGCGTTCAGCGTAACTATGCGCCCACGATACGCCGGCTTAGGCAAGTTATGCCGGACGACTGAAGCCATGTTTTTCGGCGTATCTTGCTTTCTAAATCGGCATAAAGATGCAACGGCGCACATTTGAATTTACGGCAGCGTATCAGGAGATACGCCGGCGTAGATTCTTTCTGAATCTGGCCCGTAATTCCTAAATCTTTCCTCCAATTTGGATGTACAAATTGAAGTGTGCACTTTCAGCTCTTATCCAAAACATATAACTATAGATTTAATATGTTTTGGTAAATACCTGAAAAAAAAAAAACGAAATATGTGCCTGTGTCCAAATATATATCGACCTAACTGTGTGTGTGTGTGTATATGTATATATATATATATATATATATATATATATATATATATATATATATATATGTGTGTGTTTGTATATTTGTGTATTTAGCAGCTTACCTAGAGTTCCAGTTACAAATTATCAGATTAATTAATGAGTACAGGAGCCTAGTTATTTGTAATTTACGTATGGAAAAATATTTGCAGATTGGAACCTTTGGCCCCATTAATAAAATTATAATTTATTTATACTTGTCATTCACCTATAACGTCATTGTTAACTTCTTGTTTGTAAAATTAATCACTGAAGGCAGAGTTTCCCTGGTTTCTGATAGTAAACCTTGGGATTATCAGGAACTACTACACTGAGCAAACAGACACTTTGTATGATTTACTAAAGTTGTAAGGTTAACTACCAGGTCATTAATCTCTAGCACTGGAGCAGAGATGATTCACAAATAGAAATTAGTTTGAAGTTTTACTTTTAGAGCATTTGTTTAATGGTTTGTTTGATCAAATCAGCTGTAGTAATGAGAAAATTCAAAGTAATAGGATGCAAATTTTGTTTTCAAACAAACAAAATTCTAATGGTAAGGGTGCGTACACACGATCAGACCGGTCTGATGAAACTGGCCTGAAGACCAGTTTCATCGGACCAAATTGATCGTGTGTACGGCCCATCGGACCGTTGTCCATCGAACCAAAGTTTTAAAACTTGCTTTAAAATCTGTCCGATGGACACCTGTCCGTTGGGTCGGACCACGTGGTAAAATGCAGGGTTTTACTCCGTGGGAAGCCTTCAGTGTGAGGCCAATGAAGGGCCAATGTGATGCACTTTTGAGGGTATTTTTAGATTTTTGTTTTTTTCTACCCCATTTATTGAAATGTCAAAAATGTGACTCTTTTATAGGCACCAGACAGTACATGGAACACACAGATGAGCTCTGGTCTGTTGCAGAAAAATGCATTATTCTGCACCACACTACCCAGCACCCAGGGGGTCCGTTGCAGTGTGAACAGGCGCATAGAAAATAATATTTTTCTTTATGTCCTTGCAGTGTCTGGCATTGGTTTGATGCAGGGAAATGCCAGTCACTGCACCTAGTGTGAATAAGCCTCCACTACAGTTTTGGTCTTGGGAAAAATCATACATATTGTAGGAAAGCCAATTTAATATGTCTGGGCTTCAATTTGAATAGCATATCCAGATATAATTTTAAAGTAATCCTGTGCTAGGAGGGAACAGGTCAGGGGACATACTGTACAGTACAGTAATATCTCGGATTGTGAGTAACGCTGTTTATGAGCGTTTTCGCAATACAAGCTATTTCTGACTCAATATGCAAGCGTTGTCTCGCAAGACAAGCAGGATTCAAGCCTCTGGGGTGTGTAGTACCGCATGTGGCCAGTGGCGCCGGTGACACTTGGAGACACTCAGAGACGCTCAAAGACACTCGGAGACCCTCAGAGACACTCGTGAAGACACTTTGTTTCCGAGCGTCTCCGAAATGGTCTCCGAGAGTTTCTAGGTGTTTCCGGCGCCCCCCACCTCTGGCCACATCCTGGACTGCATACACATGCAGTGACACTGCAACAAATTATCTGAGTTTCAATTGATTCCTATGGGGAAACTCGCTTTGATATACAAGTGCTTTGGATTACAAGCATGCTTCTGGAACAATCTAAGCTCGTAACTCAAGGTACTACTGTATAGGGTTTTAAGGTGTATGTTGTTAGGCCTGTGGATCGGAAGTACGGGTGTTTTCACCAAAGTTCCTGTTTATGGCCACTACCAGCACAAAGCAGATTGTACAATCGATTCGAAAAAATGCATCATCAATGCCGCGTGGCAAAATTAACACATGATGAGTTTTATTTATTTTATATGTAGAATTCATAAGATTTTGTTAAAGATTTTGTTTATAATTTGGCCTTTTATTGCGTATTCCACAGACGTCATGTTTAAAATTCATCCTTCGCTATTTGTGCTGCTCAGAAATCCAATTTTCAATTACACAGCAAATGGGTATTTTCTGGTGTTTCTTTATATGATGGAAGTAATTGCTTTCTTCGGGGGTTGCTGTCACAAATGAAAAGTGTTTTATTTCTCGTCGGCTTTCCACGCTAACAGCCATTTGTAAATTAGCCCAATTTAAAGAGCCAGCGTATGGAAATGAAATGCAGCGAGGGCATGGGGCAGCGGCATTTCAGTAGACGTGATGGCTGACAGCTAAGCTATTATACCAGCCTGGTATTCTGAAAAGCATCAAAGAAATCCAGCTTGCTGCAATACACTGGAATACACTACAATACACTGTATTACACTGTAATACACTGCAATGCACTGCAATGCATTACAATGCACTGGAATACACTGCAATACACTACAATACGCTACAATACACTACAATACACTGCGATACACTGCAATACGCTTCAATACGCTGCAATACACTGCAATACACTACAATACACTGGAATACACTGGAATACACTACAATACACTGCAATATACTAGAATACACTACAATACACTGAAATATACTGGAATACACTAGAATACACTGCAATACACTAGAATACACTACAATACACTGCAATACACTACAATACACTACAATACACTGCAATACACTAGAATACACTGCAATACACTAGAATACACTACAATCAGGCCTTTTTTTTAGGGGGAACTTGGGGGAACTCAGTTCCACCACCTCTGGCTCAGACTCTTTGGTGCCTGCTCACTACAATCACTTGTAAACACAAAAGTCTGGTTTCTGTGTTTACAAGCTACAGCTTTGCACTCTGTGTGTAACTCCCTGAACTCTGCACTCTGTATTTAATGCAATCCCGGTATTTAATGCCCCTTTAAGACCCACCTATTGTTTGTGAAATCTGAACGGGGTCGTGGTTGATTTCCTGCACCTATTTTCTGAGAAAAAAAGCTCTGACTACAATACACTACAATACACTGCAATACACTACAATACACTAGTAGTGTATTGTAGTGTATTGTAGTGTAACACTACAATACAATAGAATACACTACAATACACTACAATACACTGCAATACACTGGAATACACTACAATACACTGGAATACACTACAATACAATGAAATATACTAGAATACACTACAATACACTGCAATACATTGCAATATAATACAATACACTGCAATATACTAAAATACACTGCAATACACTACAATAAACTACAATACACTGCAATACAATACAATACACTACAATACACTGCAATACACTGCAATACACTGGAATACACTACAATACACTGGAATACACTACAATACACTGGAATACACTACAATACATTGCAATACACTGCAATACACTGTGCTAAACTAAGATTCAATATATCCTAAATAAACACTCAACCTAAAGTTTCTATTTTAAAAGTAAAGCTTCACCTTCCTAAAATAATAAAACTAAAAGCTTCCTTATTCCTCATTTTTTCTGTCTATGCACATTTTTCTGACTCTGGGGTTATGCAAGCAGGATATTAAAAATGGTCTTTCGACTTCCCAGCAAGCACTGGGGTTTTATCAATGTTGTGTATGAATGATCGTTAGATTATTTTTTTATGTTATTGTATATTCTTTTATTTTTACAGGTATTTGTATAGCGCCAACAATTTACGTATAGCTTTACATACAATATTGCACATTAAATAGGAACTAAACTCCTTCAATCCACATCAACTATTTTTAATCCTTATGCTGCTAGGCTTAGTAGATAGGTAGAAAGTTATATTATATTAACTCTTTTTTTATTGTTTTCATTTGCTTCCTTGTTTCTGGCCTAGGCCAAAATGATGTCATACATCTCAGGAGTCTTCATGGACATTTCTTTTTCTTTTATCTAAAGGAGAGGAGAAGGGGTTTTCTCAGCTAAGCACACCCTCCTACATGCATGCCTGAGCTAAGAGCAGGTGGATTCCAATGAGTGAATTCTACATAAATCATCTGCCCTTACTCAAGATGGGTGCAGCTAGAAATGCTAGGGGGAGTTTTTTAAAGTGATTTCTTAACAATATAAATTATGGAGGCGTTGATTGATGGGTGACTTTGCTTTGAACATTAAAAATGAATTAAATAGTGTTTTTAATTTGTGGCGCTCAGATACAGTTAACCACTTAACGCCCGCCGCATGTATATGTACGTCCACAGAATGGCACGTACAGGCAAATGGGCGTACATGTACGTCCCTGCCTTCTTGCGGGTTGGGGGTCCGATCGGGACCCCCCCTGCTACATGCAGCGGCCGTCTTACCTGTGGGAGCGTTTCGGGATGAGGGGGCGGCTGTTCGTTTTTGTCCGCCCCCTCGTGATCGCTCCCAGCCAATCTGCCGAGCCTCCACTCTGCACTTCCTCTGCCTGTGTAATGTAAACACTGGCAGAGGAAGTGATGTCAGCTCTCCTCTCGGTGGTATTTTCAATCCGACGAGAGAAGAGACACTACACTGACACCACACACATTGGCACACTTAACCCCTTCCGATCACACCCCCCCCCCCCCCAGCCCCCTGTCACAGTGTCACTGATTGCAGTGATCATATATTTACTGATCACTGCATTTAGTGTCAGTGTGACAGTTAGTGTGACAGGCAGTTAGAGTTAGATCCAGGGTAGCCCCAGACCCCCCCTAATAAAGGTTTAACCCCTTGATCACCGCCAAAGTTAACCCTTTCACCCCCTATTGCCAGTGTCACTTAGCGATCGGTTCTCCGATCGCTGTATTAGTGTCGCTGTTGCCGCTAGGTAGCAAATTTTTTTTTATATTGCGATTTTTTTTTACTAAAGACATGTGGCTGAATACATTTTAGCCTAAATGTTTGACTAAAATTTTGTTTATTCGATTTTTTTTATAACAAAAAGTAAAACATTTTTTTTTTTTTCAAAAATGTCGCTCTATTTTTTTTTATAGCGCAAAAAATAAAAATCGCAGAGGCAATAAAATACCATCAAAAGAAAGCTCTATTTGTGGGAAGAAAAGGACGCAAATTTTGTTTGGAAGCCATGTCGCACGACCGCGCAATTGTCTGTTAAAACGACACAGTGCCGAATTGTAAAAACGCCTTTAGGCATTTAGCAGCATATTGGTCCGGGGCTTAAGTTGTTAAAGTGTTACTAAACACAGGAGCCTGCATTCGCTATATCTGATCTCTCACAGTACACATAACATGGAAATGCAATTATTTTAGTTAATATATATTGCTAAATACCCTTTTTGCACCACATTCCTGTTCATATGACATGCGATTCTGCAGCAGTGCAATTTGAGCCATCATTCTGTTTGGCTCAAATCGCACCGCAACCGCATCAAAATCGTGCAGGGCCCTTTTTTTGTGATCTCATGGGGGTTCACACCCATGCAAACTGATTCTGCAATTACCACTGCTTTTTGTGAACCATTTTTGGGGTGCTATTAAAGGGGTGTTCCAGCCCTAAGTTGTGTTTATTAAAAGTCAGCAGCTACAAAAAGTGTAGCTGCTGGCTTTTAATAAACACTCACTTACCTGGTCCTGCGTTCCAGCGACGCGCCGACCGGGGCTCCGCTCCTCTCCCCCCCTCCCCAGCCGGCGTCTCCATCTCCACTGTGGGCACCCAGCCGTGACAGCCTTCGGCTTCACGGCCGGGCACCCACTGCGCATGCGCGAGCCGTACTGCGCATGCGTGCGCGGCGCGGCTCGCCGCTGATTGGAGAGGCGATCGCATGGGACCTGTCAGTGTCCCATGTGATCGCCTACAGGGAGGGGGCTGGTGTAGGCGATTAAGCTTAATCGCCTAACCAGCCCCTCGGCGGAAGCAGGAAGTGGGACAGGAAGTCCCACTCCTACTGAAGCCCCCACTCCCCCCCCAAAAAAATTACATGCCAAATGTGGCATGTATGGGGGTGAGGAGTGGGTTAAGAAAAGGTCATTTTTTTGGGTGGAACACCCCTTTAACTTAACACACACACACCCCCACAGTGGTTAGATTTTGATGCTGTGAAACCGCACAGAATTTGCTGCAAATTCTGCATCACATCAGTGTGAACCGCCACTCAATGTGGTTCCCCCACTTAGTTTCCCCCTTTTTTTAATTCCCCTCGCTAATCTTGTTTTTTTCCCCATTGCCAATCCCATTAAAAAATGTTAAGGATCAGAAGTTGAAGATGGAGGTTTCTGTCGGAATTTCGGCCAAGAAAAATTTGAGGGCTGGATCTTCAATTTTCCAACAAGAAAAGTCCTTGGAGGAAATTCCGATCATCTGTATGCAATTCCGACGCACCAAAACCTACGCATGTTTGGAATCAAGTCGACTTAATTTTTCTCAGCTCGTCGTAGTGTTGTACGTCACCGCGTTCTTGGCGGTCGAATTTGGTGTGACTGTGTGTATGCAACACAAGTTTGAGCCAAAATTCAGTCGGAAAAAAATCCACGTTTTTCTTGTCGGATTTTCCAATCGTGTGTACGCGGCATAAGAGCACTAGATTCTTATAACTATAACGGAGATACATAAGCATGTCTAGATAAGTTGGGTAAACAGTTGACCGTTGCAGTGTTCAGTTATATATTTATGATGTTTAATGATGAGTTTCCAGAACTCTACCCTCATCGTCAGGCTACAGCAACCCTCAACTGAAACTACTAAATGAGATCTAGTGAGATTTCCACAGGCCAATGCACCTTGCTATTGCTGTGCCGCTTGCACATCTTGGGAATGGTGTACAAAGTAGGTAGAGTTGACTTAATTAGAGCCATGAGGCCCGAAGATGGGGAATGAAATTCAGCTCATCCTCCAGGTTGATTCCAGGCCTGCTTTCCGTCAGACTGGCAGGCACATAACACAGCTATGTAAAGAAGCCTGGAATTTTCATAAGATCTACTATGTGGAGTGATAACAAACAAGCCCTGCGCTGAAATGTTATCTTAATAAACATCCCTCAATGAAGGTATCATTCCTCAGCCGCGTGTTTATATTCTACAGAGAAAAACTGTTGTACATTCCGGCAAACACCGCCTCTGCCAAACTACTGTATCCAAAAAAGGACAACAAACCCATAAATATGCTACTTCTCACTGGATCAGTCCTGGAATTTGTATTTTATTAATTGTAGATGTAGCGCCCCCCCCCCCCCCCCCATTTGGCGGGGCGCTAAAGTTAGTGGGGAATAGAAGAGTTAAGTTGCTCCCACTCACAAATTGGTTAAGTTTAGGCTGCTGTCAGTTTAGAGCTGCTTTCTAGGCCGGTCTGCATGCCAGGGGAGGTGTTTTTACCCCTGGGTGACAGGGGTTGGATGGGGTTCTGGCAGACCGGCTTTCTCCCAGCAGCCAATCGGAGGAGGATTCTCCCTCTGGACATGCTGGCGGGAGAGTATATCTGTGGCAGACGCCTTAGAGAGAGAGAGATGTTCTGCGCGGGGCCCGCGTTCCAGGTGCGGCATCCACCTCCAGGGTGCGCGCATCCATGGGCCCCGCCACCGAGGCCTGCCTGGCCGAAGCTGTGCACCAAGCGGAGCTTCACCCCGACATCGAAAGGGGCCCCAGTGGCTTGCTGGGTCCCAAATTCTAAGATGGGAGCTGTACGGTGGGGGATTGGCTTGGGAGACCCAAAGGCAGAGGTTGTCCGCGAGGCCTAGGCGAACCAACGTCATCCCTACATGACAGGTACACTTCAACTGTCCTTTGATGACTCTAGAGAAGCGACTTACTGGGAGGATCCATTAGTTCTACCCCTTTCAAAAGTATGGAAATTCCACAGGCCTGTGGCAGAGGCCCTAATTCCTCCCAGTGACTATTGCAAGTGACCTTTTCGGCTGCCAGGCCCAAGTTAAACGCCTGTCCGGGGACTTTACCCACTCTGACAGGACTGGCGACGTTTAAGTGTGACTGTACTGAGAGCAAGCTGCTCTCTATAATATCCAAGGCCTGATACTGCAGTTTTCTTCCGCTCATCAACCTTTCTCTATAGTGTGCCATGTTGATGTTGGCCATGTTGGGCCTTGGAATAAAACTTTGAAAACGCACTCTGATGTCTGGACACTCGCTTTATTCACTTTCCACAAGTATTCACCCCTAGACAAGTGTAATTGGTAACTTAATACGCCGACCCAGAAATCAACCAGTGGCTCCTTCGGGGGTGAGTGCTACATAGACATAATCATCCACTGGCTTCTTAAGGTTCTCTAGGACCTCATCATTCAAGCTGAACACCAAAATGAGAAAATGTCTAATGCCAGGTACACTTTTCGATTTTTGATGGGAGCTTTTTGTCGGATATCTAGGTCTCACTTAGATAGAGAGCAGGTTCTCTATTTTTCCGACGGAAAAAAATTCTATTGGTAAATCCGTTCGTCTATATGCTTTTCCAACGCACCAAAAACTATGCATGCTCAGAATCAAGTCGACGCATGCTCAGAAGCATTGAACTTAATTTTTCTCGGCTCGTCGTAGTGTCGTACGTCACCGCATTCTAGACAGTCGGAAGTTGGTGTGACCATGTCTATGCATGCCAAACTTGATCAGAATTCCGTCATAAAAAAGTGAAATTTGGTGATGTCACTAATGTGCTGCCCACTGTTCTCCTTGATGGAGACTGTGAGGCCTCGTACACACGACCGAGGAACTCGTCGGGCGAAACACATTGTTTTCCTTGTCGAGTTACTTGTTAGGCTTGTCAAGGAACTCGACAAGCTGTCTTTGCGTACACACTGTCAAGACCAAATCTCGTCGTTCTCAAACACGGTGACTTCAACACATACTACGGCAGGGGAAATTCGATTCCACTGGCACAACCCTTGGGGCTGCTTTTGCTAATCTCATGTTACTGCGTGTTAGGAAAAAGTTTGGTAAGAGACATTTGCACTTTTCAGTCTGTTACAGCGTGAAAAATGTGCTATTTCCATTACAAATACTACTTTTACCGAAGGTGCACGGGTTTCTTAGCATACACACGGTCGAGTTTCTCGTCGAAAAGCAGCCCAACGAGGAACACGACGAGCCAATTTAGACTCCTGTCGAGGAAAAGAGAACTTGCTTTCTTTTTTCCTCGTTGAGTTCCTCGACAGTTTCCTCGATAAAAAACGTACACGCGACCGGTTTCCTTGGCAAAAAAATCTCTCCCACAGAGTTTCTTAATGGATTCTGCCGAGGAAACCGGTCGTGTGTGAGGCCTTACATGAGGAAGCAAAGCCCTGCCTCTACCAAGATGGCCACCTCCACCCAGCGACACAGTGTAGAACAAGGCATGATGAGTGAGTAATGGGGAAAAGATCAGCTGCAGGGAGACCACAGGTAATACTGGTGACTAGTCATTGACCCCCTCTGATTGCCTTATTGTAACATCTTACAAAAGAAAATGTCTGTGTATATTTGTACAAAGTTGGATGATGTATGTGACCACAGGTTCACTTTACTCCACTTCTCTGCACATTCTAGTTTATTTAATGATCCACCATCACATGTGCACACCGGAACTTCACCATATACTTGTACAAGCATTGTTTCCCAATTATTACAGCCAGATCTGCAATATGTTCCTTCTGACTAAAGACGGTGATTGTTTCTCCTGCGCACAAAGCCAAGGAAAATCAAGCAGTTTGACGAGCCTGTTTTCTGCTAATTAGAAATGGCCTCTGGTATCTGTACCAGGTTTTCAACAGCTTGAATGTGACATGTAACAGTAGTTTGCATTCCTTTTGACTGATTCTCATCCAATAATTTTTTATAGTTGGTGAAAATACTCTTGGTTGGTATATGTAAAGAATAATTCCAGGTATGGCACTATATACATAGTTACATTAGTTCAGTTTGGACCAATTTAACTATGCACATACCCTACCTGTAGGATCCCTCCAGAACCCTAGTGCCCAACCTGTGTCCTGGCGGGTGCATGCTTTGTTTCCCTATTGCCCAGTTATATAGCAGTGATTTCTAGCAGTCTCATGTAATATGTCTGCAGTCTACGACTGTCTCCTGAAGCATGTCCCCAGTCTGCAACAACTTCTATAGCATGCCCAGAGTCTCTGACCATCTCTTGTATCATGCGGCAATCTCTGACCATTTCTTGTACCATGTCTGCACTTTCTGCCCATCTCTTGTATCATGGCCATAGTATTTGACTATATGCTGTTGTGTATCTTCTGTCTCTAATAATAAATATTCACTGAATGTTGTGTGCGACTCTTTTATGTTTAGGTCCCCACCTGAAGCCCCTTATATCAAGAGAGTTAATTATCACCACTCTAAAAGCTGGAAATCACTGTATTAGGCATGGCTGCTCCGTTGAACTTCACATGCTTCCAGGGCCTGTGCCAATTGGCTGCCCTGCTTCCTATTGAACACAAGAGGTGGGCCACTCAGCACAGCTGCCATTCAGAGAACGCTTTGTATTTTCTCAATGACTGCAAAACATCTCTTATTGGACGAGGCAGGACAGTGATGTGGTTACTTAGTCAGGTTGATTAAAGACAAATGGCCATATTGTTTAAGGGCCTGTTGGGGGGTTAAAGGGCAGTGGTGGCCTATCGATAGTGGGCGTATGGGTGCCACCCCGCCATCCATGCGTCTGGCGCCCTGATCTACATATCAGGGCGCCGGATTATGGATTTCAATAGAGTGTTTCCAATGGGAGTGTTTTTTTGAAGCACGTGATTAGAGCCAGAGACTCTAATGCCGCGTACACACGATCGGACATTACAACAACAAAACCGTGGATTTTTTTTCGACAGACGTTGGCTCAAACTTGTCTTGCATACACACGGTCGCACAAATGTTGACGGAAATTCAGCTTGCCAAGAATGTGGTCACGTACAGCACGTACGATGGCACTATAAAAGGGAAGTTCAATACCAAGTGCACCACCCTTTGGGCTCCTTCTGCTAATATCGTGTTAGTAGAAGTTTGGTGAGAGACGATTCACGCTTTAAAGCCTCATGCCTTTCAGTCCCTTACAGTGTGACAAATGTACTATCTCCATTAAGAACGTTAGCTTTATCAGACCAAGTCTCGTACTTGATTCAGAGCATGCGTGGAATTTTGGGCGTTGGAATTGTCTACACACACACAGAATTTATGAGAACGGATTTTGTTGTCGGAAAATTTGAGAACCATCTCTCAAATTTTTGTTGTCGGATATTCCGACAGCAAATGTCCGATGGAGCCTACACACGGTCGGAATTTCCAACAGGCTCCCATCGAACATTTGGAAATACCGAGCCTGTGTTTGCGACATTTGACTTGCATTGTGAAAAGGAGCAGAAGTATAACCATTGTGTACACCACATATCAGGAATAGGAGTCTGCATATGCTATGAGAAAATATGACTGCCCCCATGTACTTATACCATTGTAAATTGTTTATGTTTTAATTTAATTTACAAAATCTCTTACGCGTTGCTGCATACAAAAAATGTAAACAGTGATATAATACCGTATTACCTTTTCTGATTAGCAAGATGGCTCATTTGTTGTCGGAATTTCTGAGCGTGTGTACATGGCATAATAGGCTTCAAAAAAAGGGTGGGCTTGTACCTCCCTATCTTTTTACTACGTCTAGCAGCATAGGATTTAAAAAATGTTAATGTGGATTGAGAGAGTTGAGTTTCACTTTAAGAACCAGTTGAACAATGTTGAACTGCAAGCATATCACTAAAATACCGAACCTTATTTTGTACTGTCTACAAGCATTGTTCAATTGTAATTTAGAAAATTGTTCATGAAAATAAATTGGATTAATGTGATGCTTTCTTTTTGTAGGATTGGTTTTGGCACAATTTCGGTTGGTGAATTCTTGGACTCAAGATCTTCACGTTAAAGTAGGTGTTGTCTTTATCTCTTTGTCAACCAGTTTTCTGCTTAGTACTGACACAGGTCATCACAGCATGCTGAAGAAGTAACTGAAAGTATTTTAGAAAAGGAAATTGAGATGGAGAAAAATAATATAGCAATACATATTTCTCCTCTAAGGGTAGGATCTATTCAGATGACATGGCTACGGTGTTTGAACATTTGACAGGTGCACCATAGCTAAAGAATAGTTTCATCCACATTCTGCACACATAAGGGACCTTTGTTTGTGTTGTCTTGTTGAGCTACGTCAAGCGTACTTTTATTTCCAAACTGAAGCCATAAATTGGCTTATTCTTACAGTTATCTATTTATTTAGGGTCTGTCCTAGGCTTTCTAGCATGCCCCAGTTTAACAACACAAGTTATGGTGCGTTAGGCTCAGGGGTGTCTTTAAGGCAGGGAAAAGGAGCAGCCTCCCTGGGCCCTGTCATTATTGCGGGGCACAAACTTGCCAACTATCCCAGTTTAAATTCCCTTGTCTCTTGAAGATTTTTTCCTGTGCTGTGTCCTGATATATCAGTGTGAAGTGCTGCTACTAATGCTGCCCAGCTTTGCCCTATTGTTGTGTTGACTCACCGGCAGACCCTGTGTTTACATATAATAACAGTCATTCATATGTAAACAGAGTCAGGATTCATATATAAATAGCTGAGGCCGGCGGCATTCTTATGTAAATAAAGACGGCATTCATATGTATATCATACCCCTGTGCAGCGAACAGATGATGTGCTGTAACCTCTAGCATCCAGTCAGTGAGACATATTACTGTACAGTAATCTCTAGCAAACAATCAACAAGAAGGAATCATGTGCTTTAACCTCTAGCAACTAATCAGTGAGCCGTAATGTGTGCAGTAACCTCTAGGAACCAGTCAGTAAATGGTAATGATATGCCGTAACCTCTGGCAATCAATCGCAATCACTGCCTGATCTGATACAGTAAACTGATTTTTTTTTAAGAATTTGCAAGAGCAGGGTCCATGTCAACATTAAAGCGGAGGTTCACCCAAAAATCAACTTTCTGCCATTAGATCCAGCATACTGCTGACATCTGCAGTATGCTGTTTTTCTTTTTTGTACTTATCGTTTTATGAGCCGTTGTTATCCGGCTCCGAGCGGGGATTCCTTCCTGGTATAGGCGTTCCTAAGCCAAGCGGAGTTGATTGACGGGCTGCTAAAGCGCATCACGCCTTCCGAAAATACCCGAAGTGACACTCGGGTGTTTACGGCGCCTGCGCCTGCCGTGTAGAGCTGACTGCGCAGGCGACGTAAACACCCGAGTGTCTTCCGAAAATACCCGAAGTGACACTCGGTGTTTACGGCGATATACGGCGCCTGCGCCTGCCGTGTAGAGCTGACTGCGCAGGCGACGTAAACACCCGAGTGTCACTTCGGGTATTTTCGGAAGGCGTGATGCGCTTTAGCAGCCCGTCAATCAACTCAGCTTGGTTTAGGAACGCCTATACCCCGAAGGATTCCCCGCTCGGAGCCATATAACAACGACTGCTAAAACCATATGTACAAAAAAAAAAAAAAAACAGCATACTGCAGATGTCAACAGTATGCTGGATCTAATGGAAAAAAGTTGATTTTTGGGTGAACCCCCGCTTTAAAGACGGCTCTGATTAGGCTAAAAAATACTTTGACTAAAGCAATACAAGGGACAATAAAGCAGGGGTCTCAAACTAGTCCCATGAGGCATTGCAAGGCTGACAGTTAAAAGCATGACTCTCACAGGCAGAGGCATAGGCATGATGGGACTTATTTTTTTCGTGACTGCGACATTATGGCGGACACATCGGACAATTTTGACACATTTTGGGGACCATTATCGTTTTCACAGCAAAAAGTGCTATAAAAATGCATTGATTACTGTGAAAACGAAAATTGCAGTTTAGGAGTTAACCACTAGGGGGGACTGTAGGGGTTAAGTGTGACCTTGTATGTGTTTCTAACAGTAGGGGGCAGAGCTAGACGTGTGACGTCAGTGATCGTCTTTCCCTATATCAGGGAACAGACGATCGCTGACACTGCCACAATGTTTACACACACCTCTCCCCATCCTTCAGCTCCGGTGACCAATTGCGGGACACCAGCGGCGATCGGGTGCGCGGGTCCCATAGGTGTGGTCATGGAGCTTCGGACCGGGTCCTGACCCAATGGCTGGACACTTAAAGAGGACGTACAGGTATGTGCTTGTGCCCAGCCGTGCCATTCTGCCGACGTATATCGGCGTAAAGGGGTCCTTAAGTGGTTAAAGCAATTTTTATGGATATTTCTTCTTAAATAAAACCTACTTACTGATCAAATCACCAGATAAAAGAAAAGAAAACAAATGCTGCCATCACAACTAAGCTCCAATATATTACATTTTTGCTTTTAGGTTTAATAATGATTTTCTACTGTTACATGACAAAAGACATTTAAATAACCAGACATTTCTTAATTTTGTTTTATCCAACCTGAGTGTAAAAGGCCAAAAGACGAAGATAGCCAGTGTGGTATATGTGTTACCAGCCTAAGAGATTTCGTTAATGCTGATGGTATATGAAGGCGGTCTTTGATGTGAGAGTAGGTAAAGTCATGAATATACATCAAAAGAGTGTTTAAAGCACATATATAAACTACAAAGCTTGCCTGGATTAGGCCCAGCAAATGTGCCTTCATCTTTTTATCCCAGGTAGAAGCTAAGTATAGTACACAATATAGGTGGGTATGTACTAACCAAGCCAACCACCTTGTTCAGCTCAAGGACCAACTGCCATGTGCAAAGAGTAGTAACTCAACCAAAAAAACCTTCTTATTATTTCAAAACGGATTTGTCATCAGCATCTCTCTGCACTGATTTACTAAATAAACCCATGCTATTATGCTCCCGCTCTATGTAAATGATTGTTTCAGCATAATCATTATGATATATATGATATACCGTAAAACCTTGGATTGCGAGCATAATTCCTTCTAGAAACATGCTTGTAGTCCAAAGCACTTGTATATCAAAGCACATTTCCCATAAGAAATAATGGAAAGTCAAATGATTCGTTCCACAACCATTTATTCATAAATCCTTCAGTTTATAGTTCATATAAAAAGATTATAGCAATGTGATAAGTTGTGTAACCATAAAATGTCCATCCACAAATGGAAGCCTCCACAAGGGGATTAAAAGCAAAATCCAGCAGGAGCTACAGAGTATAAAAGAGAAGGGATGCTCCTCTTAGGCAGGGCCGATCCTAGGCAGGGTGCACAGGGTGCATTGCACCCAGGCGCCTGCAGAGGTGGGGGCGCCAAACATCCAACAGACTCTCTAACAGAAGCCCTCTCTGTGTCCATCACAGAGGCCCCCCTCCAGGTCCCGGCCATGCTCTTAGGCCGCGTACACACGACCGGTTTCCTCTGCAGAATCCTGCAAGAAACTTGTTGGGAGCCGTGTTTTGCCGAGGAAACCGGTCGTGTGTACATTTTTCGACGAGGAAACTGTCGAGAAACTCAACGAGCCAAAAAGAGAGCATGTTCTCTTTTTCCTCGACAGAAGTCGAATTTGGCACGTCGAGTTCCTCGTCGGGGCTGGTTTCTGACGAGAAACTCGAGCGTGTGTATGCTAAGAAACCCGCGCACCTTCGGTAAAAGTAGCGTTTGTAATGGAAATAGCACATTTGTCACGCTGTAACAGACTAAAAAGTGAAAATGTCTCTTACCAAACTTTTCAGTAACATGCGATTAGCAAAAGCAGCCCCAAGTGTTGTGCCAGTGGAATCGAACTTCCCCTGCTGTCGTATGTGTTGAAGTCACCGCGTTTGAGAACGAGGAGATTTGGTCTTTAACGTGTGTACGCAAAGCAAGCTTGTTGAGTTCCTCGACAAGCCTAACAAGAAACTCGACGAGGAAAACGATGTGTTTCGCCCGACGAGTTCCTCGGTCGTGTGTACGCGGCCTGAGAGCTGCCTCTCTTCTCTTTTAGGCCGAAATCACACTTGTGTGGTGCAAATTTCAGCTCTGTAATCTCTGCAGATAGATAAGGGAAGTGTTCAGCAGATTAGCAGTTTTAGCTGCGAATTTGGAGACCTGGGAGAAGTTACAGGTGAGAGGAGAGTGGGGGAGAAGTGTATTGAGCTGAATGAGAGAAATTCCTGAAGAGAACTGAACACATCTGCGAATCAGCTGCGTACCCATAGAAGATAATGGATCTGAATTTGCACCTGAGCCGCACCGCAAGGCATAAAATCCACACACGTTTTACTGCAATGCGCAGTGCGAATGCATCGCACATATGTAAACCAGCCTCATTGAAAACAATGTATTTAGAAATGTTCTGCGTATTAGATGCGGTTTAAGCCGCAACCAATTCGCATAGGTGTGAATCCGGCCTAATACTCAGTTGTAAGAGAACTTTTTATGCTACTTGTATATCAAGTCAAAACATTTTTTTAAATGTTGCTTGTCTTGCAAAAGCTCTGAAACCAAGTTACTCTTAAACCAAGGTTTTACTGTATTCCTAATTTCAGTTAAACATGTGCATGCTTAATAACTCATAATGAGAGCCTCCATGTGCTTCACTGGGATTATACCTGACAACTTGACTGATGGAGCGTCATCAAAGTGTCAGGAACATATCAGTTTAAAATCTTCAAATTTTCAACAGGGACAGGCTGGGTTCTTGGTTTATCTTTACCCAAATGTTGATCCAGATGTGTTGACATGTATATAGAACTCTGGACCTTTATGATAGAGCAAGATACTATATCATGTGTGAGAACCAGCCTCCAATGCATTAAGGACACAGCCAATTGCTCAAATGTTCTTTTTTTATTCTTTTATCTTTATTTTTACTTAAAAAAAAAAAGAGGAAGTACAAACATTCCAAATATAAATTTTAAGGATTATCTATTACAAAAGAAGTCCAGAGGCTTAGGGTCCTTTCACGCGTACGGACCGTTCGTCCGTTTTTTTAGACGTCCGTTTACGGACCGCAATGCTTTCCTATGGGTCCTTTCACACCCATCCGTTAACATCCGTCTCTGTTAAGCTTTTTTTGAACGGAAGAAAACCCTATTTTTCTCCTGCCAAAAAAACGGAACGGACGAAAAACGGATGTTAGCGGACGATCCGTTTAACATCCGATCCACTAACATCCGTTTTTCATCAAAATATGTAATAAAAAAAAGTTCTAACAAAAAAAAAAAACGGATGAAAAAACTGATTAAAAAACGGATGAAAAACGGATGAAAAAACGGATCAACTGATGATAAAAAACGGATCCAAAAAACGGTCTGTGAAAGGACACTTACAATCCAAGTGAAAGGGTGATCTCCATCAGAAAATGTATGAAGTAATGCTGAAAACATATCATATATTGTATGACCAGTCACAGGGAATGGGAAGTAGAAGAAAAAGATAGAGATATTGTACAATCTTCAATAAAATATTTTAACCAAAAAAAAGATAGAGAAGGAAAGGAAAGAACACCAGAGAAGGAGAATGGAAAATGGAGATACATAGGAATATTGGAATATACACAACTAGGGTTGTCCCGATACCACTTTTTTAGGACCGAGTACAAGTACCGATACTTTTTTTCATGTACTCGTCGATACCGAATACCGATACTTTTTTTAAATGTCATGTGACAGTTTTCAAACCACAATACAGACTAAGGATATTTTCTTTAGAATTATGAAGAACTCTAACTCAAGACATTATAAAAGAATAAAAATTAGTAAAAATTTCTAAAAATGTTTTATTTTCTTGTCACGCAGTAGTAAAAAACTCAAAGAATTTTCACAGAACATGTTGATAAATACAAAAAAAGTATTCTATTTAGGTATAGGGAGCATTTGCGCGAGTACAAGTACTCCCGCAAATACTCGGTATCGGTCCCGATACCGATACTAGTATCGGTATCTGGACAACCCTATACACGACAAAAGGGAGAGCAAAGTATCCCTCCTGGCTCCCAAAAATAATTGTAGCATCCTCCTAGGTAGGTGCTAGAAGAGTATGGTTTTTGGTCTTCTGCTTACCAAGAAGCTGGTTAGCTAAGATTTAGAGTGCTCTCTGCCTACCAGACAGGACTACCTGAACAACCCATTCACCCGTACCCATGTGTTCGTCTCACCCCTTAACCATAAAATAAAGACTCGGACAACATGTTATCCTTGAATGGACGTAGGGGTCGGCCACAGCTTTATTTTTTCTTTAACCATAAAACATCTGTAAACCTTTAGTACCATCTCATGGTAAGATTACAAGGGGGAAGCAACCAGCCAGCCGCCGGCCTAAACCGACGGGCATAATAGCCTTCCCCCGTTCCTTCATTAATATTACCGCCAGCTGTGACTTAACAATAAATATCTCACATCATAACGTGAACAAACAATGCCTGTAAAACCAAAACCTTAAAATTGTAATAAAATACAGCAATAACCACCGTCATAACTCCTCAGTACAAAACTCGCTTGACCAATTTTTTTTTTTTATAACTTTATTACATTCGATCCTCTTTTTTTTTTTTTTTTTTTAAACACCTGAAACTGTGTAATAAAACGGGAAACAAGGGCGGGAGGGTGGGAGCTCACTTGCTGGGGGGCTGCTGCGGGTAAGAGGAAGAAGGTGGGAGGGAAACCCACCTTGAAGCCTTGGTCACATGCCCACCCCAAATACCTCCCCCCTGGGCATCTTTAATTGGCTCTATCTGTCAGAGCACCACCCTCCCAGAGGGAGGGGGAAGGAGGGGGGAACTCAAGAGGGGAGAGACTCATTTAACCCCTTTCCTGACTGTCCCATCTCCTCAACTAGTCCGTGGCACCTAGCCCTATTTGGGCCGGTGCCAGCCACATGATCTATTGGTTAGGTCTGCTTATTGTACTCAGGTGCAGCTCAGCTTGTTCTGACTGTCCCTCACTGGTCCAATAGGGAGGCATATTGGACAGTGGGAGGGGACCTGACAAATAAGTGCACAGGCTTTGTTACAGCCCTGGCAATTGGCAGAGGAAAAGTTCTGCACTGCATGTTGGGATACTGTATATAAAGCCAGCGTACATGTGCTCAGGGTTAGTTGAGTCCAGGAGGGAGAAGGCGGCTGCCCTCTCCTCCACTGAGGAGGCCGTGTGGCCTTGGGTGGTCTAACCACAGGCCTAGAGAGAGAGAAGCTAAACCCAGAGGTCCTGCTAAGCTGACTGTATTGCCTTGTACACACCATTGTTTTTCCTGACCTGAATAAAGCCATAGTTTTTCCTGACGTCATTCCTCTTCAGCCTGACTTGCATACACACGTCCTGGCAAAAAAACGCCCGACCAAAGCACGGTGTCGTAAAACACGTACGACGGGACTATAAAGGGGAAGTTCCTTTCAAATGGCGCCACCTTTTGGGCTGCTTTTGCTGATCTTCGTGTTAGTAAAAGTTTGGTGAGAGACGATTTGCGCTTTTCAGTCTTTGTGCTTTTCTGTTTGTTACAGCGTGACGAATGTGCTATCTCCATTAAAAATGCTAGTTTTACCAGAACGAGCGCTCCCGTCTCATACTTGATTCTGAGCATGCACGTTTTTTTTTCCCTTTGGAAAAGCATACACACGACTGTTTTTCGCGAAGAAAAAGACGAGAAAAAGACTGACGGGAAACACGACGAGAAAAAAGAGAGCTGGTTTTAATTTTTTCCGGGCAATTTTTCGTCGACAAAACTGCTAGGGAGCATACACATGACCGTTTTTCATGACTAATATAAAAAATGGCAGTTTTCTCGTTGTGAAAAACGTTTGTGTGTACAAGGCATTAGTGAGACACCAGGAAGGATCTGATTCTGCCTACTGGGATTACAGATCTGTGTCTTTGAGGACTGTCAAGTGAGGGCCATCCCCTTCAGCTTGAAGAGTCAGTGGACGGATGTCAGTAAAGGGGATGCTAGAGCGTGTCCTAAAGATAATGTAGTGCATCAAGTCTGCTACTAGTGAGAGCAAGAAGACTTAAAGTGGGTGTAAACCCAACCACACATCTTGCACCTACAGGTAAGCCTAGTTTAAGGCTTACCTGTAGGTGCAAGAAATATCTCCTAAACCTGTACGGTTTAGGAGATATTTACAAATTACAGGCGCCGATTTCTACGGCGCATGCACTGAAAGTGCTGTTTTTCTTAATGGCATAACCAGGGTTAATGCTGTATTCCCGTATTCCAGCTTCCATTATATCCTGCACTCTCAGGCCCTGTACACACGATCAGACCGGTCCGATGAGAATGGTCCGACAGGTCAGAACGCGGTGACGTAGAACACAACGACGTGCTTAAAAAACGAAGTTCAATGCTTTCAAGCATGCGTCGACTTGATTCTAAGCATGCGCGGGTTTTTGGTCCGATGCTTTTGCGTACTAACCATCGTTTTGGTCCGATGGTCAGGCGTCCATCGGACCGATTTTAAAGCAAGTTTTAAAACTTTGGTCCGATGGACAACGGTCCGATGGGCCGTACACACGATCAATTTGGTCCGATGAAACTGGTCTTCAGGCCAGTTTCATCGGACCGGTCTGATCGTGTGTACGCGGCCTCAGTGTAGGTACTACCGGACACTTCCAATGGATTGGAATGAGGAATTTATCAGCATTAAGGAGGTGAGGCAGCAACAAACATTTATAGGACCCAACAGACATATTTGTGTCATGAAAAAGCACAGGAAATTAGATTATGGACTTCCACTCAAAAAGGTAGGAGAATGGGGCAATCCCACCAAAGGTGCAGGAAGGTACTCTTCTGGTCACATCCGATTCAGATCTCTGTCAGCCCACCCCCTCTCTCTCCTGCCTCCTCCCCCCTTTATCTCACCCCCTTAACTCCTCCTCTCTCACCCCCCCCAACAGAGTTAAATGTTCTTTTTAAGGGCTTTTCATGCCCATTTTGATTAAAATAATGGGTTTTGATGGGTTCAACACATGGGTTTCCTTTGCAGGTTTTTTTTCAGCATTTCGCTACAGAACAAATATTCATCAACCTCTTGATTTACACACTTTGGCCTCAATCCTCAGGCCCTTGTCTGTCTCCTGCAGGCAGCCTTCTTACACAAACTCTATGCAAGCACCTACCTGCTCCCTGGTGCACTGGCTCCCAGTTGTCTCCAAGTAAGAGTCCTCTTCACTCTTGGGCTTAGACCTCCTCTTTCCACTGGGGAGGAACCCTGAAGTATAGTCACATCTTTACTAAAAACCCTGCACACAACCACTCTTTTCGTGTTTTGCTTGTCCACAAACTTTGGACATAGAATTGGAGACTTCATTCTCCAGGTCCCAAACCAAGTTTTACCAACCTCTGAGCAAAGTGAAAATTGAGTTTCCTCTGTATGAGATGAGCACCCTGGAGCCCCTCAACCTGCCTGGATGAGAACCCTGGGTCTCACAAAACCCTTTTCATACCATGACAGGGCACAGCTCTGTCACACATGATATTGCATCATTATCTAGGAGCTCAGCAATGAGGAAAGATTAAAGGAACTGAATTTATTCACTCTTGAGAAGAGGAGAATAAGGGGGGATATGATCAACATTAGGGATGAGCCGAACACCCCTGGGTTCGGTTCGCACCAGAACCTGCGAACAGACCAAAAGTTTGTGTGAACTTTAGAACCCTGTTAAAGTCTATGGGACTCGAACGTTTGAAATCTAAAGTACTAATTTTAAAGGCTAATATGCAAGTTATTGTCCTAAAAAGTGTTTGGGAACTGGGTCCTGCCCCAGGGGAGTGTTTGGGGACCTGGGTCCTGCCCCAGGGGACATGTATCAATGCAAAAAAAGTTTAAAAAAACTGCCATTTTTTCAGGAGCAGTGATTTTAATAATGCTTAAAGTAAAACAATAAAATTGAAATATTCCTTTAAATTTCGTACCTAGGGGGGTGTATAGTATGCCTGTAAATTAGTGCTTGTTTCCTGTGCTTAGAACTGTCCCTGCACACAATGTAATTTCTGAAGGAAAAAAAAGTCATTTAAAATCACTCATGGCTATAATGAATTGTCGGATACCAGCAATACAGAGAAAAGTCATTCATAAAAAAAGAATGCGTGGGGGTCCCCTCAAATTCAATTACCAGGCCCTTCGGGTCTGGTATGGATATTAAGAGGAACCCTGCGTCAAAAAAAAAAAAAAAAATGATGTGGGGGTTCCCCCCAAATATCCATTCCAGACCCTTCAGGTCTGGTATGGATTTTAAGGGGAACTCCACCCCAAATAAAAAAAAAATGCCGTGGACCCCCACACATTTTTTTTAATGAATGACTTATCTCTGTAATGCCGGGACCCGACAATTTATTATAGCCGCAAGTGTTTTTAAATTACTTTTTTTCCTTCAGAAATGACACTTTGTGCAGGGACAGTTCTAAGCATGGGAAACAAGCGCTACTTTTCAGACATACTATACACCCCCCCCCCGCCCCCTCCCCCAGGTACGAGATTTAAAGGAATATTTCACTTTTATTGTTTCACTTAAAGGAATTATTAAAATCACTGCTGCCAAAAAAATGCAGTTTTTACAACTTTTTTTTGCATTGATACATGGATCCAGGTCCCCAAACACTTTTTATTACAATAACTTGCATATTAGCCTTTAAAATTAGCACTTTAGATTTCAAACGTTCGAGTCCCATAGACTTTAACAGGATTCTAAATTTCACAAGAACTTGCCGCGAACACCCCAAATAGTTGGGGACCTACGGTCGGCCAGTAACAGGTCCCCAAAGTCTGGGAGATCAGGCACAAAAAGTTTACTCGAGTATAAGCCGAGGGGGGCATTTTCAGCACAAAAAAAATGTGCTTAAAAATTTAGCTTATACTCGAGTATATACGGTATATAGGATTGTACGATGTTTTTAGTTTTTAATTTTTTTATTGTTGAACTAGATAAACTTTTTTCAACCTGACTAACTATGTAACTATGTAACTATCCCAAGTTGGATATCGTATCAACTATGAGATACTACAGATTTGTGTGTACTATGGTGACTAATGTCTTTGGCTTTTTATGACACAACGGGATAGACACACTTTTGCAGTGGTATGAGTTTCAAGGAGAGTTATAAAAAACGTTCAGGGTTTTTTTTTTTTTAAGTTGTCCACTGAAACAAATACAAGTCATCCCTTTACAACTGCATTGACAAAATACATTTCTTGACCTGCTGCCTCTGATTCCTGTCAAACATCTGGGTTAGCTGTAAGAAAGCAATATGTCCGTGTGTCCCTGAGAAAGCCCTCGTAGGGCGAAACATGTCGGACGACAAGTATGTGACACATATTTAAGATCTCGTACGGTCGTGTTATACTCCTCAATGTGATCTTTTTTATTATATGTGTTTTTTGTACTATTAGATTATATTTATTAAAAACTATTTTTTAGTACTACGACTTCTGAAGATTTCTGTGGTTCTATGTGATACTCCCCTTTCTTTACCCAATATGCATCCATAAAATCCCACGCCATACCCCATTACTGGGATTCTATATACTGTAAGAAAGCAACGTGTAGGACAGAACTTCTGACAATTACACAGAGGAAGTATTTAACTGGATGACATTTATGACTCATTACCTGTCCAACATTATTGGTATTTAGTTTTCGAGCATTGCGTGTGTCCTCCTTCACATGTCACCATTGCAGACATGCTATTTTTCTCCCTCTTTGTGCTGTCCCTCACTAATGCCTACAAGAAGAGTAGAGTAAATATTAGAAATTAGATGATGAACATTTGATGGCTGTTGGTGGTTTGAACTTTGCCCTAGAAGCTGTTTGTAGTGTTTGGTTGCTGTTCCAGTTTTTAACACGGCCTGATCTATATTAAGTGGTACATGGCTCAGAGGTATAAGCTTGTCTCTCTCTGCTAACGCATTCCATTCTTCTAGCCCACCTGCGCTGACTTGCCTGCTCACATTCGTCTCACACATCACTTCTCTTTGTGATCAGCTTCCCTGAAGGCCAAACTTCGGTTTGTTTACTCCTCACTTCAGGGCTTGTCAAGCCCTTTCTGAAACACACAAAGCCACCACTTTGAAGAATTAACTCTACTAGGGTTTGTGGTGTGCGAAGAAATAGTCCCTTCATTATACTCTGAGAAGGATCATTGTACGTACAGGTTTTATTGGGACTGAAGGATTTCTATTCTGTTGGTCAAAGTGTCACAGGGAATATTCAGAAAGTTTTGGAGTTATGGGATAGTTGCCCACTACTATTACCCATCTGTAGTCATTGAGTAACCATTTTTAAGTATTTTTTAGTATTTTATGCTTAGCATTCATATTTTTGGACAGTAAAATTTATTTAAAATAAAAACACTGCAAAAGACAATGAATAACTACATTTTATGACCCAACCTACAGCTATTTACCCAGCCATGGTCTTTGAGGAATGATTCATAATGTGGTCACTTGAGCCAGACTTCAAAAGCCATCTAAGGGCTTGAAAAACAACTTTTCATTTAGTTCATGGCAATAAAACAGCATTGCATTGAAAAGAACAACTACGTTTTTTTTTGTTTTTTTTCTTTAGCCTTACCCCTTTTCTTCAAGGCTTTCTGTCCTGTCAATCACCTTCCACCGCGGGGGAATGGGCGTGTGTTTTGATTTTCCCCCGACGGCGCTATGTCTCCTGGGACTCAGTCCTCACAATCCTAGGAGACGCGCTCTGCTGTGTTAGCGCGAGATTTCGCCGTTGTTCATCCTCGGGACCTATGCAGAAATCGGACCCGCGTCACTTCCGGTGCTCGTACGTCAGAGCACAGCTGATCGCGGGTCCACGGCGCATGCGCAGACGCTTTTTTCGGTCCGTGAAACTGATAGACTCGGATGGGCGGGCGGAGGCGGAGCAACATTCTGAATGACATTATCGCCAGCACCGCCTGCAGCCCTGTCCCTAACAGACACTAGCCTGCTGCTGAGAGCGGAGGAGGGGAGGACATTGTATATAGAGTGTGGGGGACTCGTGTCTACTGTATACATTGTATCCTCTATGGGAAGGAACTGCCTCCCATAAAGCACCGAGCATGAGCACCGGAAGTGACGCGGGTCCGATTACTGGGACAGCATTCACCGCATCCCGGATGTCTAGACAGGTGGGCTTCAAGATGGAAACGTCCATCGCTGTATTTTATAAAACATCATTTTGGATAAAATGGGGACACATGTGGCTGCAAGAACGGGAGAGGTGAGTGTAAGTTTACATATACAAACCGTGCAAGAATGACAGGAAACAAAAAATCGTTTTTCCCCGCAGAACCGCCGTTTTAAATACTTGTAAAGCCTAGGCAAGATTGCATTATTGCCATAGATACTCGAGTATGCTGAAAATTCCCCCTCGGCTTATACTTGATTCACCCTTTTGGGCCTGATCTCCTGGATTTTGGGGACCCAGTACCGGCCGGCAGTAGGTCCCCTGAAACCCAAACACATGTAGCCCCACTCTTTCTCTACAAGTGTGCAAAGTTTGTTGTTCGGGGGACCTACGGCCAGGGAGCACCGATTTTTCAAACCTGGGCACCCCTTCCATAGACTCCCATGTTAAATGGTGATTTCTCTGGTGATTTTGAGGACCCGGTACCACCCATTTGTAGGCCCCCTGGACCCAGAACTTGGCACACATATAGCCCAATGTCTTCTCTACAAGTGTGCAAAGTTTGTTGTCTAGGGGACCCATGGCTGGGGAGCATCAATTTTCCAATCCAAGCACCCCGTCCATAGACTCCCATGTTAAACGTCAGTCTAGTCATGGACACAGTGAGGCACAGTGAGGCATGCAGATGGACACCCTAGGCTTATACTCGAGTCAATACGTTTTCCCATTTTTTTGTGGTAAAATTAGGTGCCTCTGCTTATATTCCAGTCGGCTATATACTGAGTATATACGGTAACCGCTTCCTGACCGCCGCACACTGATATACGTCGACAGAATGGCACGGGCAGGCAAATGGGCATACCTGTACGTCCCTTTGAATTTGCCGCCACGTGCCTCGTGAGTTAGCCCGTGGGTCCCGGTAACTCATGTACCCGGATGGCCCGCAATTGAGGTCAAGAGAGGAAGAACAGGGTGATGTCGATGTAAACACAGCATTTCCCTGTTCTTCCTAGTGACAGGACACTGATCTACTGCTCCCTGTGATCAGGAGCAGAGATCACTTACGTGTCATTCGTAGCCATGCCCCCTCACAGTTAGAATCACTCCCTCGTGTGCAATGCAGGGCTATTAACCCTGCAATGTAAGTGGAGAAGGCAAGAGTGTGACTGCAGCCAGGAGAACCTCAGAGTAGGCCTCAAATGGACCGGTCACTAGGATGACGACGTGTCCCGGATTGCCAATACAACCAATACAGTGTCCCGGAATGAAACTGACACAGCTACCCCCCGGGCCAAACTGATGCCCCCAAAAAAAGGCTGCCACATCACTGCTTTACTCACTGACAGTACTTGCCCTGGCCAGGAATGCCTGGAGGAGCACAGTCCCCGCCCCCTGTTTGTGATTGGATAAATCATAAATCCCACCACTTGTGTCCAATCATTGTGCTGTGATTAGTTACAGCACAAGCTGATTTTAGGTAAGGGGGGGTGTCCCTGAGTGGTAGTTTGGAAATGTGGTTACCCTACCGGTCACACCTTCACAGAACCAGTCACACAGCTGGAGGGACCCTGCTGGAGTGAGGATTAAGGTAAGTATTACACCTGATTCTTATAACTCTGGGCAAACATACAAGGCCCCACTGCAAGGGTAGTTCTTTTCCTGTGCCCCAGGTTGGGCTTTATTGTTAGGTTTTTCGCTGTCAGTCTCCCTTCACACCTAGGCGTTTGCTCCTTTTTGAGCGACAAGCTTCACGCTATGCGGTTTGCCGTGATTGCAGCACGATTTATCACATGTCAATCACTGCAGAATATCACCCATATTTAGGTGTTGTTGAAAATGAATGGCACCTAAACAAGCGTGGTGCGAATTGTCAGTTTTGCAGAGTGTTGGATCACTGTGATTCTAGTAATCAAGTATGTTGAGATATAACTTAGAATGTAGCATCACATGCAAATCAAAATAGCAAAGAAGAATTATGGAAGGATACTGGACTTTAACCACTTCAGCCCTGGAAGAATTTACCCCCTTCCTGACCAGAGCACTTTTTGCGATTCAGCACTGCATCGCTTTAACTGACAATTTTGCGGTCGTGCGACGTGGTACCCAAACAAAATTAATGTCCTTTTTTTCCCACAAATAGAGTTTTCTTTTGGTGGTATTTGATCACCTCTGCGTTTGTTATATTTTGCGCTATAAACAAAAAATGAGTGACAATTTTGAAAAAAAAAGCAATATTTTCTACTTTTTGCTATAATAAATATCCCCAAAAAATATATATATATAAAAAAAAATCTTTCTCAGTTTAGGCCGATACGTATTCTTCTACATATTTTTTGGTAAAAAAAATTGCAATAGGCGTATATTGATTGGTTTGCGCAAAAGGTATAGCATCTACAAAATAGGGGATAGTTTTATGGAATTTTTTACAATTTTTTTTATTAGTAATGGCAGTGATCTGTGTTTTTTTATCGTGTCTGCGACATTATGGCGGGCACATTGGACACTTTTGACACTATTTTGGGACCATTGTCATTTATACAGCAGGCAGTGCTATAAAAATGCACTGATTACTGTGTAAATGACCTTGGCAATGAAGGGGTTAAGTGTGTCCTAGGGAGTGATTCTAACTGTGTGGGGGCTGGGCTACAAGTGACACGACACGGATCACTGCTCCTGATGACACGGAGCAGTAGATCCCTGTCCTGTCAGTAGGCAGAACAGAAAAATGCATTGTTTTCATAGGCATCTCCCCGTTCTGCCTCTCCGTGAAACGATCGCGGGCCCCCGGTGAAGAACGAGTAGAAGAATACGTATCGGCCTTAACTGAGGAAAAATAATGTTTTTTTATATCTTTTTTGGGGATGTTTATTATAGTAAAAAGTAAAAAATATTGAATTTTCTTCACAATTGTGGCTCTATTTTTGTTTATATACAAAAATAGAGCGACATTTTTGAAAAAAAACAAACAATATTTTTTACTTTTTGTTATAAGAAAAATCAAATAAACTAAATTTTAGTCAAACATTTAGAACAAAATGTATTTAGCCACATGTCTTTAGTAAAAAAAAAAATCACAATAAAAAAAAAAAAAAGCTACCTAGCGGGAACAGCGACACTAATACAGGGATCAGAAAAATGATCGCTTAGTGACACTGGCAATAGGGAGTGAAAGGGTTAACTAGGGCGGTGATCAAGGGGTTAAAACTTTATATGGGGGGGGCACGGGGGCTACCCTGGACCTAACACTAACTGCCTGTCACACTGACGCTAAATGCAGTGATCATACATATATGATCACTGCATTCAGTGACACTGTGACAGGGGGAGGGGGGGGTGATCGCAAGGGGTTAGGTGTGCCTGCGTCAGTGTAGTGTTGTGCAGACTTAATGTGCGATGTGATCTCTCCTCAGCGGCGGTTGAAAAAAACGCAGAGAGCAGAGATCACATCACTTCCCCCTTCCTGTGTTTACACAGGAGGAGGAAGTGACACTGCAGGGGAGCGCACGCATTGGCTGGGAGCGATCCGGAGGGGGCAGCCACCGGGACCGTTGCATTTCCCGGGGGGGGGGGGGGCCAAACGAACCCCCGACCCACGTCAAGGCAGCCACATACAGGTACGTTGATGTGCCTGTCCGTGCCATTCTGCCGACGTAAATGTACATGCGGCGGTCCTTAAGAGGTTAAGCTAGTGCATTGTTGGTTCACTAATCTTTTCCTTCGATTTCCCTTCTAAATGTTTTTTTTTTCTCACTTCCTGTTCCTCCTCACTAAGCTGTTCTGGCTGACTAACCCCCAACCAGAACGACTCGGATGATGGGGACAAACTTACTGAGGAGAAACAGGAAGTGAGAAGTTCAGACAAAGAAAAAAAACATTTAGAAGGGAAATGGAAGGAAAAGTAAGTGAACCAACAATGCACTAGCTTAAAGGAACCTATTTAGAAAATAAAAAACAAACCTTTACAACCCCTTTAAGTGGTTAAAGTTTGCGTGGTGTAAAGGCAGGTGTCCCAATACTTTTGGTAATATAGTGTATATACAGTAGCTGAGTACTTAGTTTACTGCATAGAAAATAAGGTAAAACTGCAAACGGGTGTATATTTATGAATATCAACAGTATTAAAATAAAAAATAACCAAAAAAAAACAATATCATTTGCAACAGAGTTTTTCAATACTACGTAGGGTTGTCCAGATACCGATACTAGTATCTGTATCGGGACCGATACCGAGTATTTTTGGGAGTACTTGTACTCGCGCAAATGCACCCGATACCTAAATAGAATACTTTTTTTGTATTTATCAACATGTTCTGTGAAAATTCTTTGAGTTTTTTACTACTGCGTGACAAGAAAATAAAACATTTTTATTCATTTTTACTCATTTTTATTCTTTTATAATGTCTTGAGTTAGAGTTCTTCATAATTCTAAAGAAAATATCCTTAGTCTGTATTGTGGTTTGAAAACTGTCACATGACATTTAACCACTTCCATACCAGGCACTTACGCACCTTCCCGCCCAAGCCAATTTTCAGCTTTCAGCACTGTCGCAATTTGAATGACAATTGCGCGGTCATGCTACACTGCACCCAAACAAAATTGGCGTCCTTTTTTCCCCACAAATAGAGCTTTCTTTTGGTGGTATTTGATCACCTCTGCGTTTTTTTTTTTTTGTGCAACAACTAAAAATAGAGCGAAGATTTTGAAAAAAAAATAAAGTTTTTATTTTTTTCTGTTAATTTTTTTGTAAATGAGTATGTTTTCTCTTTCAATTATGGGCACTGATATGGTGGCACTGATGGGCACCGATGAGGTGGCACTGATGGGCACCGATGAGGTAGTTCTGATGGGCACTGATTAGGTAGCACTGATGGGCACTGATAGGCGGCGCTGGTATTGGGCACTGATGGGCACTCATGGGCGGCACTGATGGGCACTCATGGGCGGCACTGATGGGCACTCATAGGCAGCACTGGGCACTCATAGGCAGCACAGATGGGCACTCATAGGCGGCACAGGTGGGCACTGATAGGCGGCACAGGTGGGCACTCATAGGCGGCACAGGTGGGCACTGATAGGCGGCACAGGTGGGCACTGATAGGCGGCACAGGTGGGCACTGATAGGCGGCACAGGTGGGCACTGGTAGGTGGGCACTGGGCATGGATTGGCACTGTGGGGTGGCACTGACAGACACTGGGGTGGCACTGATGATCACTGAGGGGTGGCACTGATGGATCAATGTTGCCAATCAGTGCCCATGTGTGGGCACTGATTGGCATCATTTATTTTTACTGCCCCCCCCTTTTTTTTTTGTCATTTTTTTTTTTTGTCATTTTTTTTTTTTTTTTTTTGTCATTTTTTTTTGTATTTTGTTTGTATTTTTTTTATTTCCCTGGTGGTCTAGTGTGGCGATCCGAGGGGGGGCTGCGCTGATAAACAATCAGCGCGAACCCCCCCTGTCAGGAGAGCCGCTGATCGGCTCTCCTGTACTCGCGTCTGTCAGACGCGAGTGAGGAAGAGCCGTCGGCGGCTCTTCCTGTTTACATCGTGATCAGCCGTGATTGGACACGGCTGATCACGTGGTAACGAGGCTCCGCCGGAGACTCGTTACCGAGATCGGAGGTGCAGGGTGTCAGACTGACACCCCGCATCACCGATCGCCGCGCTGCGCGCCCCCACGGGCGCGCGCGGCATTGAAATCGTGCTAGACGTTTGAGAACGTCTAGTCACGATTTCATAACCACTTCCCTGCCGTAAATCGGCTATTGGCCGGGCGGGAAGTGGTTAAAAAAAGTATCGGTATTCGGTATCGGCGAGTACATGAAAAAAAGTATCGGTACTTGTACTCGGTCCTAAAAAAGTGGTATCGGGACAACCCTACTACCCAGGAATGATTATTAGTGGGTGACTGATTACTAAAAATGTTTGAAAGTGAATTGTAAATCACATAATGCAATTTACTGTCTTCATTGAGACATTTGTAGTTTTTTTTACTGGCTGCTAAATATGTGAACTGATGGAGAACAAAGAGGTGTTTTTTTTTCTATCAGGAACTGCTTACAAAATTAGCCAACGTTCGAACAACTGACATTTCAGCGTTGATGAGCTTAACAATACCCATGGTAACATCAGTCAACATAATACAATTATGTAATTTTGCCTGGCAAGTCAGTGCCGTTGGCTTATTTACAGAGTGCAGGGACTCCAATCATTTATACTGGTGAGCAGGGCCGTCTTTATTATTAATTGGGCCCTGGGCAAACATTTTCTTGGGCCCCCTCCCCCTCGATTCTGAGACATACAAAAAATTGCAGGTAGACTCAAAATCAGTTTACTGCAGTAGATCACGCAGTGATTGCAATTGGTTGCCAGAGGTTACAGCCTTTCCTGGAAGTGGAGGGGACCACGTTGGGGTGGCTGTTGTGCCTTATTAAATATAGAATATCCAGAATAATCCAGTACTGTATCATTGACGATGGCACTGATAGGTTTTTCCTGCGTTTTTACCATGTGTAAAAAATGTTTCCCTTTAACCACTTCCCACCCAGCCACTGCACATATATGGCCAAGTGGGTGCTTCCTCCTTCTGAGTGCGCGTGTCTCAGAAGGAGGGGGATTGCGCGTATGCCAGCGCATGCCCGTGCAGCGGTGCATCTCCAATCGGCAGGAGGGCTCTGTGATTGCCCCTCCTGATCACATGACAGCTGTGTCCAATCACAGCCGTCATGTGATGTGAACAGAGAGCCGATTGCTAGGCGATCGGCTCGGCTCTCCTCACACAGTTGAGGAGAGGAGAGCGTATCTCTGCAGCCGGCTGGTGATCAGTGAGGATGAGCTGTTTTTTATAGCTTTTTACACACTGATCACCAGTCAGTGTCCCCACACAATGTCCCCAGAATAGTGTCCCCAAAACACGTCCCCACACAGTAAAAACACCTGTCCCCCACATATGTAACAGTAAAATCACATGTCCCAATGATCATCTGCACGCATATGTCCGTGATCACCTGCACACTGTACATGATCATCTGCATACATCTGTTCGTGATCACATAAACCAATTATTATACACTTAACAGGATATTTTTTTTACCAAAGACATGTAGCAGAATACATTTTGGCTTAAATTTTTGACAAAATTCATTTTTATTGGACTTCTTTTCAAATAGAAATTTCCGCTCTTTTTTTGCTTATATCGCAAAATAACGAAGAATCGTAGCTTTCCTTTGAAATTAATGGAAATTGCTGTAAAATTACAGTAAAAAACGCACTGCAATTTGCATTTTTGTGCGTTTTTGAGTCAAATGTCCATTTTTCAGAGGTGCAGGCAACCTAAAAATGCACCAGAAACGCACAGGAAATGCATTTGAAACACAGCAAACACTTTTTGCTACAGAGCAGTGTGAAAGGGCCCTTACCATGTACAGTCTGTGACATTTCCAATCTAGAAGAGCTGATATCACATGTATAGGAGAATTCAGAATTTTTTCAAGTCACAGATCCTTTTTGCAGGCTGTGCAGTATGGAGAATTAGTTTATCTGTCTTAGTACTCTACATTTATTGCCCTCAGATCTTCCATGTCTTCCCAGCCAGCACTGAAATTAGTCCTGTATGTTTAACCACTTAAGGACCCCTCACTGTATATATAATCTTTGTACTTTGTACTTGTACTTTTTGCTATAATAAATATCCCCAATTGAAAAAAAGTAAAAAAAAGTGTATTCTTCTACATATTTTTGGTAATAAAAATCACAATAAGAGTATAGTTAATGGTTTCCGCAAAAGTTATGGGCCCAGATTCACAGAGCAATTACGCCTGTCTAACTGGTGTTAGACAGGAGTAATTTCAAATTTTGCGCGCCGTATCACTAGTTTGAATCCTCAAACCATGATACGGCGGCTTCGAGCTTCGATCCGAGAGGCTTACGTCTTCGTAAGCCTTCGGATCTACGCTGCGATATTTTTGCGGCCGCTGGGAGGAGTTTGCGTTGTTTTCATGCGTCGGGGTATGCAAATTAGTTTTTACGGCGATCCACGAAGGTACGAGTGTCCCTCGCAATCGCCTACGTCATTTTTTGGCTACGTAATGTTAGAGGAGCTTTTTGCTGGTCTAACAGTGCGTAACCCATGTAAAGTATGGCCGTCGTTCCCGCGTCGATTTGAAAATATTAATTTTTTTAACGTAACTCGTTCGGGAATAGGAATGTACGTAAACGACGCTACTACGACGTAACGACGTGATTTCGCGCAATGCACGGCGGGAAATTTGCGAACGGAGCATGCGCAGTTCGATCGCCGCGGGAACGCGCCTATTTTAAATGCTTTACGCCCCCTACTCGCGCAGATGGATTGCGACGGGAGAAATACACTACGCCGCCGTTGTTTACTGGACAAAATGTACCTGGATTCCACGTAGAGCCAGGTAAAAAACGGCGGCATAGTGTGTTTCTGATACGCTACGAGAATCTAATTCTCTCTGAATCTGGGCCATAGCGTCTACAATATAGGCAATAGATCTATAGCATTTTTATTACTATTATTATTTTTATTAGTAATGGCGACGATCTGCGATTTTTATCGGGATTGCGACATTATGGCAGACACATCGGACACTTTTGACACATTTTTGGGACCGTTGTCATTTATACAGCAACCAGTGCTAAAAAAATGCACTGATTACTGTATAAATATCACTGGCAGGGAAGGGGTTAACACTAGGGGGCGATCAAGGGGTTAATTGTGTTCCCTAATGTGTGTTTTACCTAAAGGGGAATGGGACTGACCTAGAGGAAATTACAAATCGTGGTTCCTAGCTATTAGGATCTTACAATCTGTCTTTCCTCAGCTCACAGAACAGGGATGTGTGTGTTTACACACACATGTCCCTGTTCTGCCTCTCGTGCCCGGCCTCTGGTTAGAGCATCGTCCCCACCGCTATGCAGTGGGGACACACGCCTGCTAGCAGCGACCGACGTGCAGCTACAACAATTCACCCAGCGGAGCCAACTGCGGCGGCTGGTCTGCAATCGGTTAATGCAGTCTTTCCGAGGCTGTAAAAAAAAAAAAAAGTGTCTCTTAAAGCCTCATACACACAGGCAAATTGTTGGGAGACATTTGCCAGTACAAAAATTACCAGCAGACATTCTGCCAATGTGTATGTCGGTCTCTCCAATAGTTCTGCCGGCTTCTGTTGGACGAGCATGCTGGAAAACCAGCAGCCGATCGACTCCCCCAGTCGTGATTAAATACTACTAAATGAAGCTCTATTTGTGTTAAGTCAATTCTAAAAAAAAAAAAAATTCAGATCAATGTATTTCAGCAAAAGTATGCCAACTTCAAAAGCAGTGATTTCAGGCTGAAATCTTCCCTAGTCACAATTATGTGATAATAACAACATTGTCATGAGGGCCACATACCTGAAGTGAGACCGAAGTAGTGGGGAGGCCTCCCTTGCACCTCAGGTCCTTAAAGCCTCTGGAGATGGAGACAGAGACTTGGTGGACACCGAGTGGCACGGGGGCCAGGGGTGTGGAACACCGTGCAAGCCTTAGTCCGAGATCCGAGCCGAGGTCAAGTCAACTCTGGCAACGAAGTACAGAAGGGTTAATCAGAAGAAGAATGGTAGAGATCCAAGCAGTGCTGGGACAAGGCCATTTGGTGCCCAGGGCGAAGATGGCAAACTGCGCCCCCCCCCCCCCCCCCGTTTTTAAAGCGGATGGCCCATGAAAAAACAATATTAAAAGCCAGCAGCTACTAATACTGCAGCTGCTGACTTTTAATATTAGGACACTTACCTGTCCTGGAGTCCAGCGGCGCCCGCAGCAGAGGACGAGCGATCGCTGCTCCCCCCTCCATCCACGGTGAGGGAACCAGGAAGTGAAGCATTCCGGCTTCACTGCCCGGTTCCCTACGGCACATGCGCGAGTCGCGCTGCGCCCGCCGATTGGCTCCCGCTGTGTGCTGGGAGCCGAGTGTTCCCAGCACACAACGGGGGACAGACGGGATGTGCCAAAAAAAAACGTCTTTTGCCCGAGACTGCGGGCCGGAAGTGGGTGCAAATAGCTGTCTTTAGACAGGTATCTGCACCCCCCTTCCCCCTGAAAGGTGTCAAATGTGACACTGGAGGGGGGAGGGTTCCGATCAGCGCGACTCCACTTTAGGGTGGAGATCCGCTTTAAGAAAGAATCAATGTGGTTTCAAAACAAGAATATAGTTAAAGCAATGGAACAAAGGACTGTGCCCCCTTGAGTGGGACTTTGAAAATGTCAATTGACAAAAGCTACAAATATTAAAAACATAAGTAGTATACATATAATTGATGGTCGCACTGGCGGCAATTGATGGGGACAGTGGCTGTGTTTGATGGGCACAGTGGCTGCGTGTGATGGGCACAGTGGTGACAATTGATGGCACAGTGGCTGCGTGTGATGGGCACAATGGCTGCGTGTGATGGGCACAGTGGCTGCGTGTGATGGGCACAGTGGCGACAAGTGATGGCACAGTGGCTGCGTGTGATGGGCACAGTGGCTGCGTGTGATGGGCACAGTGGCTGCGTGTGATGGGCACTGTGGCGACAAGTGATGGTACAGTGGCTGCGCGTGATGGCACAGTGGCTGCGTGTGATGGGCACAGTGGCTGCGTGTGATGGGCACAGTGGCTGCGTTTGGGCACGGTGGCGACAATTGATGGCAAAGTGGCTGTGTGTTGGCACAGTGGCTGCGTTTGGGCACAGTGGCTGCATGTGATGGGCACAGTGGATGTGTTTGATGGGCACAGTGGCTGCGTGTGATGGGCACAGTGACTGCGTGTGATGGGCACAGTGGCTGTGTGTGGTAGGCACAGTGGCTGCGTGTGGTAGGCACGGTGGCTGTGTGTGATGGGCACAGTGGCGACAATTGATGGCACAGTGGCTGCGTTTTTTTAACTGCCATTTTTGTTAAAGTGGAGGTTCACCCTCAAAAAAAATTCTGACATCACATTCTGTCGAGTCATCCTACCGACAGAATGCCAGTGTTTTTTTTTATTTTTTCTCAGCACATACCTCCTAATAAAGATTTTTACCCCCCGGCTCTCCCACGGGACTGGGCGTTTCCAATCACTGCTTGTGATTGACAGGCTTCCGTCCGGCGCATACTGCGCATCACAGGTTGCCGAAAGAACCCGAACATCAGTGCGGCTCTATACGGTGCCTGCGCACCGACGTTCGGGTTCTGTCGGCAACCTGTGACGCGCAGTATGCGCCGGACGGAAGCCTGTCAATTACAGGCAGTGATTGGGAACACGGGAGAGACGGGGGGGGGGGGGGGGTGAAAAATTTGGATTACGAGGTATGTGCTGAGAAAAAAAAAAAAAACACTGGCATTCTGTCGGTAGGATGACTCGACAGAATGTGATGTCAGAAATGTTTTTGAGGGTGAACCTCCACTTGCAAAGTGCTCAGTCAGCCCCCCCCCCCCCCCAATATAGGCATTTAATTATTTTCTTCTGCCCATCACATGTTCTTCTTACTTTTTACAAGTGCAGACTTCAGTGGTCTTCTTTGCAGTAGCGCACTGTAGGCAGGCAGGCTCCTCGTGAGTAGTCCTTTCAGCTCAGCAGCGCCGACACAACTCAGCTCCCTGTGCAGTGCTCCGGGTCCTCCCTCACTCACCTCTCCTCCGGCCGTGACGTCATGCGGCTCGCGCCGCTGGAATGGACCAAGTGACTCCTCCATAGGGGGGGAATAAACAAACAGGAAAGGGAGCCAGACGCAGGAGCGCACTCGGCAACCAGTCAGGACACAATTCGTTCAGTGCCACTGCTGCTGCCCTCGCTGACTACTATGACACACACACACAAGTGTACTGGTCTGCCCGTGTGTACCAACTGCGCCCCCCTCCTTTACCAAATGGTAGCGCCCAGGGCACTCGACCCTCCCGCCCATGCCTTGTACCGGCCCTGGATCCAAGCCAGGGTCGGTTCCAATCTGACAGCTACAAAAGGGGCAAAGAAGTAGAATGGTCAAGGTACAAGTCCGAGGTCAAAATGGCAAGCAGCAGTCAATAGTAGTCAAATAGGTTTCCAGGTCACAACAAGTTCAGACAGATGACACACTAGCACAGGAACAAGGGGGGACTGAAGATAATCCAGCAATTTGGCAGTGTCTGGGCTGGGCTTATATAGGGAAGTTTGAGGTCACTTCCTGTGCGCCTCCTAGGCATTTTCCCACCTTTTTTCCATCAGGTTAAGGTCACTTCCTGTGTGCCTCATGGGCATTTTCCTTCCTTTTCCCATCAGGTTGAGGTCACTTCCTGTGCGCCTCCTAGGCATTTTCCTGCCTTTTTTCCATCAGGTTGAGGTGACTTCTTGTGTGCCTCATGGGCATTTTCCTGCCTTTTTCCATCAGGTTGAGGTCAATTCCTGTGCGCCTCCTAGGCATTTTCCCGCCTTTTTTCAATCAGGTTGAGGTCACTTCCTGTGTGCCTTATAGGTATTTTCCTGCCTTTTTCCATCAGGTTAAGATCACTTCCTGTGCGCCTCCTAGGCATTTTCCCGCCTTTTTTCCATCAGGTTGAGGTCCCTTCCTGTGTGCCTCATGGGCATTTTCCTGCCTTTTTCCATCAGGTTGAGGTCACTTCCTGTGTGCCTCATGGGCATTTTCCTGCCTTTTTCCATCAGGCTGAGGTCACTTCCTGTGTGCCTCCTGGGCATTTTACTGCCTTATTCCATCAGGTCTTCTGCTCAGGTGCGGGTTGGCGCACTGAGGTGTCTTTGGTGCATGCTCAGTTGGCACGGATTTCCTCTTGTGGCAACGCACCATTGGTGCATGCGTATTAAAGGGTCACTAAAGTCAGGGATTTTTTTTTTTTTAAATAACAAACATGTGATACTTACCTCCACTGTGCAGTTCGTTTTGCACAGAGTGGCCCGGAAACCTGTCTTCTGGGGTCCCTCGGCGGCTGTCTGGGCTCCTCCTCGCAAAAGCTTTCCTTCTTCATGCGAGGGCGCTCGCATGGAGGAAAGCTTTTGCGAGCGCGCTCCCGTGATACAGCGGCGGCCATAGCCGCCGACTGTATCACTCGGCTCCGCCCCCCAGCGCGCCGCGTCATCCGCCCTGATTGACAGCAGCGCTAGCCAATGGCTGCGCTGCTATCAATCCGCCCAGCCTAGCCAATCAACGGCCAGGCTGGGAACCGAAGAGGACGACGTGGACGCGCCCGGGAGATTCGAACGGTCAGGTAAGTACAACAGGGGCTCGGGGGGGGCCGGTGCTGCTAGATGTTTTTTTACCTTCATGCATAGGATGCATGAAGGTAAAAAAACTTGTACCTTTAGAACCCCTTTAAGCCCTGGACTCTTACAAACATGCAATTTCAGGATAAAGCAATAACTGGAAAAATGAAAGAACTCCACGCACAACTGTAAAAGAAAACCTCTAGTTTTCTCTATGGACTGTTTTGAAAATAGCCAATAAATTAACCCAACTGACCTAACGAGTCATTTTCCCACAAAACATTTGCTATTCACACTGACAGCTATGAAATATAAAGCATGCAAGGACAGTTTAGACAGCATTCCTACAGACATAAACTTTACTGGGGCTTGTAGCTATTTTTCCAGAATGCGTACACCCTTATGTGTCCGGGTGGACTG
Organism: Rana kukunoris; assembly: GCA_029574335.1. Classification (NCBI taxonomy): domain Eukaryota; kingdom Metazoa; phylum Chordata; class Amphibia; order Anura; family Ranidae; genus Rana; species Rana kukunoris. The sequence continues at coordinate 41,602,618 of CM056051.1, forward strand.
TCACCATTTTCTAGCACAGCTGCTGACTTGGAAAAGACTTCCGTTGCTGTTTGGCGTCTATTATAATAAAATACCTGTTTTTTACTGACTCATAGACCCCAGTTTGGCAAGCAGTGTTTATTATGCGCAGTGATTCTCTACAAAATATCTACAGAGGGATACAGAGGCATTTTTAAAGCTGGCCACACATGGATACTCCAGGCAGTCCAACTTCTGTACCGGAATCAACTGGTCCAATTTTTAACAGATGTGAGAAAACACACACTCAGACAAATTTGCATGATGTCGATTGTCAGTAATTGACTGGAATTTTCAGGTTTACTCTGAAATAACTGAAGGAATTTCCCAACTGTAACATGTATGAGTAGATATGGCCATCTTACGACTGGATTTTCTATGGTATCTCATAAACAACCACTGGTCACACGTGACATCACGTGAGGTTCGAATTGACATAATCTGCCAGTCAACGCAAGCCAGTTGCAACCGACCTTGTGCCAGAATATATATACAGTGGAACCTCGGTTTAGGAGTAACTTGGTTTGAGAGCATTTTGATTTGCAAGCAACTTTTTTTTTAAATTCTGACTCGGTTTGTGAGTGTTGACTCCCAAGATGAGCAGAATTTAAGCTAAATAGACCTGCAGTACCTCATTTGGCATGAGGTACGGGGGCGCAGAAGCAGAGCAGAGCCGGAAATAGTCCTGCAGTACCTCATTTGGCCTGAGGTACGGGGGAACAGGAAATTAGCCTTTTCCGCTGTTTTCGGCGCACTCTGGTGCCCCCCACCAATGGCCGCATTCGGTATTGCATGCCATTGAAGTCAATGCGCAACAAATTATTTTCGTTTTCATTGACTTCAAGGGAAAACTCGCTTTGATATGCGAGTACTTTGGATTACGAGCATACTCCTGGAACGGATTATTCTCGTAACCCGAGGTTCAACTAATATATCTAAACATATATATATTTATAAACATACAGTATCTCACAAAAGTGAGTACACCCCTCACATTTTTGTAAATATTTTATTATATCTTTTCATGTGACAACACTGAATAAATAACACTTTGCAAAGTAGTGAGTGTACAGCTTGTATAACAGTGTAAATTTGCTGTCCCCTCAAAATAACTCAACACACAGCCATTAATGTCTAAACCGCTGGCAACAAAAGTGAGTACACCCCTAAGTGAAAATGTCCAAATTGGGCCCAAAGTGTCAATAATTTGTGTGGCCACCATTATTTTCCAGCACTGCCTTACCCTCTTGGGCATGGATGTCACCAGAGCTTCACAGGTTGCCTCTGGATTTCTCTTCCATTCCTCCATGATGACATCACAGAGCTGGTGGATATTAGAGACCTTGCGCCCCTCCACCTTCCGTTTGAGTATGCCCCACAGATGCTTAATAAGGTTTTTACTTTTGTGAGATACTGTATCTTTCTTGCAGTTATAGTATTTGAGGAATGCTTATGCTTATTACGTTTGGGATAAGCCTATTAATAACTGTTTTGAAATAGGAAACTGTCTGGTAGTTCAGCTAGATCATAAAATTGTCATCTCCTGGGCACCTTACGGGTCCACTACATTCCACTTTCAATTTGGCATCTTTGCTAAAAAGGTCACAGGGTTTAATAAAACATTGTAATCAGTAATGCCTCACCCACATGTAATCAGCCACAGAAGCTGTGTTGTTCAATGTTCCAATAATTAAAGTGATGAGATGACAAACCCAAAATGGCTAACTTTGGTTTGCAAAATCTTATTTCGGTGTAAGCATGAGGCTGACCATGGTTAACAAAAAAGGGCTGGTGACTACCAAGTTCTATCAAAGATGAGGATGGTTGTGCACTTTCTGGCAGATCTGAAACATTTTATGGTTTTCTGGATTATTTGAAGGTCACTGGGGCTTCTATTATATATTATTATTATTATAATATTATTGATTTATCCTTCTCTAATAAAGTTTTAATTACTGTGATCAGTGTCGTGTCACACATAGCCCATCCCACCTACAGTTAGAACACATCCCTAGGCACACTTAACCCCTTCATCGCCACCTAGTGGTTAACCCCTTCACTGCAAGTGCCATTTTTTACAGTAATGAGTGCATTTTTATAGCACTGTTCGCTGTAAAAATGACAATGGTCCCAAAAATGTGTCAAAAGTGTCTGAGATCTGTGTCATAATGTCGCAGTCACAATAAAAATCGATGATCGCCGCCATTACTAGTAAAAAAAAAAATATATTAATAAAAATGCCATAAAACTATCCCCTATTTTGTAGACGCTATAACCTTTGCACAAACCGATCAATAAACGCTTGTTGCGATTTTTTAACCAAAAATATGTAGAAGAATACGTATCGGCCTAAACTGAGGGGGGAAAAAAATATATATTTTTGGGGGATATTTACTTATTGTGATTTTTTTTTTTTTTTTACCAAAAATATGTAAAAGAATACGTATCGGCCTAAACCGAGGAAATAAAAAGTGTTTTTATATATTTTTGGGAGATATTTATTAAAGCAAAAAGTAAAAAAATATTGTTTTTTTTTTCAAAATTGTCACTCTATTTTTGTTTATAGAGCAAAAAATAAAAACCGCAGAGGTGATCAAATACCACCAAAAGAAAGCTCTATTTGTGGGGAAAAAGGACGCCAATTTTGTTTGGGAGCCACGTTGCACGACCGCGCAATTGTCAGTTAAAGCGACGCAATGCCGAATCACAAAAAGTGGCCTGGTCTTTAAACAGCAAAATGGTCTGGGGCTTAAGTGAATGAATGAAAAAAAACGTATATAGCGCAGCACATGCAAACTTAATTGCCTAAGTGGTTAAGCCTTATACTTAAGATTAAAGGGGTTGTAAAGAAAACATGTTTTTTTTTTTTTAAATAACAAACATGTTAGAGTGGCCACGATCCACGTCTTCTGGGGTCCCTCGGCGGCTGTCTCTGGTCCTCCTCGCAAGAACTCCACACATTCATGCAAGCTCCCTCACATTGTGTGGAGTCCTTGCGGGCACGCTCCCGTGATACAGCGAGCGGCCATAGCTTCTTACTGTATCACTCGGGCCCCGCTCCTCGGCGCGCTGACTCATTGGATGTGATTGACAGCAGCGCCAGCCAATGGCTGCACTGCTTTCAGTGCCTCCGCTCTAGCCAATTAACGGCCAGGCTGAGCGTTGAAGAGGATGTATAACGGGGGCCGATAGTCCGAATTTTTTTCACCTTAATGCATTCTTCTTTTACAACCCCTTTAATACTGCTTTGCAAAAGGATGGGACAGGATAGTCTGGCTCATAGGATGCGCATTCATGCACTTTATTAAAGGGGGGTTTAGAGGCAATGGAAGTAATACTTTTCACACCCACTTTCCGAAGCTTCCAAAGTCATGTTAATATATTCCACACTAGTGACCAGTATAAACTACCTGACATCTGATCAGTACAGTGTTATTCTAGACAACCATTTCTCAGAGCAATTAGCTTGCAATAGTATCCTCAGTATAATGAAGTGTCCTCTCCCCAGTTAGCAGAACATAGCCTAGTTTACATGACAGTGACAGACAGCCCCAAAAATGCCACATCCTCCCGGGTTGTGTATGTTGACAGGGTGGTAACCAGATCTCAGTACCATGCTGCTTGGGAAAAGTCACTACAGATCAGTGGTAACGCCAGAAAAAAAAATATTAGCTTTGTCTGTAAATCCCACGGACTTAGGCTTCCGCATGGGATAAAAACAGCATGGAGTTTGGATCATTTCCAATACATTTCAGCTGTCCCTGGATACCGTATGAGAGCGAGAAACTGTTTTCTGTTCTGCGACTTCTTTGTATCATAGCTACTAATGTAATATATCTTGACACCTCCAGATAATATGGGCACCAAACCACCCTAGCTTCATTATCAGGAAACAAAGGATGGCTACAGGCAGAGACAGCAAATGCCCTATGAGCCTATGGGGATTTCTGTACGAGACATGCACAAAAACGTTTTTGTTGCCTTTAGCGTAAGGAACAAAGTATCTTTTTCTTGTTGGTGCAATTTAGTGCCATTCATTCTTAATGGCAGCCCAATGCATCTTGCCAATGCTTGTACATTGCAGCTCACTACAAGATATGGTAACTTATTACCATGTAGTGTGCTGCAGGCCTCAACAAAATCCAGGCGCCAGGTCGCAATTGTGACAAGAAATTGTGACCTGGCGCCTGGGGAAGCTTAGGGCTGCAGAAAGCCGCAGCCTCAATTACCGGCTGGCGTATGGCACGATCGCGTCGGCCCCCGCCTGCCGGTAAAGCCGCAGCCTTCACAGAAGGAAGCAGAGGCCTGCAGAAGGCCACAAAGCCGCCGCCTCAATTACCGGCCGGCGCGGGCCTCCACCAGACCCAAACTAGCCCCATCTGGCAGCTCCGTCTCCTTCTTGCATCTCCTCCTCCTTCATGGCGGCAGCTTCATCCTCCTCCTTCCCTCAGTGACCAATATGCTTGCTTCTCCTCTTGGCCAATCGGGTCGACCTGCTTCCTTATTGGCCGGGAGAAAAAGCAGGAAGGCAATAGCAAATATTAATTCGCTATTGTGACACAAGTAGGTGGGCTCAGGGCGCAGTGCTCTGCACCCCAAGCTCACCCTTTTTAAGCCTATTAGAGCCTCTGGCTCTAATCATGTGCTTCTACAAAAAGAAATATTGAAATCCATGCGTCCTTGTAGATTAGGGATAAAATGCAGGACCAGAAGTTCACCAAAATGAAGAGGACTGGGCAGACTTGCAGGGAAGATTCCTAAAGAATCCAGCAGCCTTTACATTGTGGGATACACTAGTACCTCATTACAGGTAAGAAATAAACTAACTAAAGCTGTGGAGATTTTTTTTAGTAAAAACAATGTTTAGCCGGTTAACGGCCGACTCATGACTAAATATGTCGGCAGAATGGCACGGCTGGGCAAAGTGATGGCCGCAAAAACAGATGTCCACTGTTGTCCTGCGATCGGATCACAGAGCTGCAGAACGAGGAGAGGCCAGTGTAAACAAGGCATCTCCCTGTTCTGCCTAGTGACACAACATCGTAGGCTCCCTCTCATCGGAAGCAGCGATCAGTGACACACTTAACCCCTTCCTAGCCCCTAGTGGTTAACCCCTTCTCTGCCTGTCACATTTATACAGTAATCTGTGCATTTTTATAGCACTGGTCGCTGTATAAATGCGAACAGTCCCAAAATAGCATCAAAAGTGTCTGATGTGTCGCATTCACGATAAAAATCGCTGATCGCCGCTAGTACTAGTAAAAAAATATATATTATTAAAATGCCATAGAACTATCCCCTATTTTGTACACGCTATGACTTTTGCGCAAAACAATCAATAAACGCTTATTGCGATTTCTTTTTTTTTACCAAAAATATGTAGAAGAATACATATCGGCCTAAACTGAAGAAAAAAAAAGTTTTTTTATATATTTGTTGGGGATATTTATTTGTTTGTTATTATTTTTTTTGTTTGTTATTATTATTATTTTTTTTCAAAATTAACGCTCTATTTTTGTTTATAGCGCAAAATAACCACTTAAGGACCTCCGCACGCACATATACGGCCACAGAATGGCACGGATGGGCACAAGGGCGTAAATTTACGTCCTCGCCCAGTAGCGGGTCGGGGGTCCGATCGGGACCCCCTCCGCGGCGTGCGGAGGTCCCCGTGTCTCCGGGAGCGATCCGGGACGAGCAGGCGGATGTCAGTGTTTACCCGCCCCCCCCGCGATCGCTCCCAGCCAATGCGCGCGCTCCCCCTTTGTGTCACTTCCTCCTCCTGTGTAAACACAGGAAGGGGGAAGTGATGTAATCTCCCATCGCAGCGGTATTTTCAACCGCTGCGATGGGAGAAACACCTCACAGTAAGTCCTGCACCAACACTACACTGACATACACACACATAGGCATACTTAACCCCTTGCGATCTGCCCACCCCCCCTGTCACAGTGTCACTGAATGCAGTGATCTAATCACTGCATTTAGTGTCAGTGTGACAGGCAGTGTAAAATCAGTTAGTGTTAGGTTCAGGATAGCCCCCCCACCCCCCTAATAAAGTTTTAACCCCCTGATCACCACCCTAGTTAACCCTTTCACTCCCTATTGCCAGCGTCACTAAGCGATCATTTTTCTGATCGCTGTATTAGTGTCGCTGTTCCCGCTAGGTAGCTATTTTTTTTTATTGCGATTTTTTTTTTTACTAAAGACATGTGGCTAAATAAATTTTGGCCTAAATGTTTGACTAAAATGTAGTTTATTTGATTTTTTTTTAACAAAAAGTAAAAAATAGTGTTTTTTTTTCAAAAATGTCGCTCTATTTTTGTATATAGCGCAAAAAATAAAAATCGCAGAGGTGATCAAATACCACCAAAAGAAAGCTCTATTTGTGGGAAGAAAAGGACGCAAATTTTGTTTGGGAGCCACGTCGCACGACCGCGCAATTGTCTGTTAAAGCGACGCAGTGCCGAATTGCAAAAACACCTTGGGTCATTTACCAGCGTATTGGTCCGGGTCTTAAGTGGATAAAAACCACAGAGGTGATCAAATACCACCAAAAGAAAGCTCTATTTGTGGGGAAAAAAGAACATCAGTTTTGTTTGGGAGCCACATTGCACGACTGCGCAATTGTCAGTTAAAGCGACACAGTGCCAAATCAGAAAAAGTAGCCCGGTCATTGGGCAGCCAAATCCTTCGGGGCGGAAGTGGTTAAATGTCAAAAAAAAAAAATAGAACAGGAAAAAAAAATCCATCTGGCCATATTCAAAATGTTAGTCCACCAAGTGCATTAAATGTAATTCAAGGTAGGGCAGACCAGAATAGAAGTCGTCATTTATAGGGAAGATCTGTGCATCAGGTGACTGCTGTTAATTATTGTTGTTCTTCAGTATCTCATTGATGAAGATGAAGCTTTTGCACGCTATTGGTACTAGTTTTCTACCCAGTAATGGATTTTATTGGATAATCAGTTCTAAAGTGACCTCACCATCCATCATAAACATGAAGGGCACCTTCTAGAATACACAATAAATGAGTTTCAAGCAATTCATTGAAAAGGAGTGAATGTCACATCAGGTGTGCCACACAATACTGGCGATTCTCCAGAAGAATTACAATGAAGCCACAGAATAATCATGACCATTTATCATCAAAACACAAGTACAAATAGCGTACATCTGCAGCCAGACAGTATTCATTTCAGCACTGAAAAGTATTATTACTTTTTTTCCAGAATTATGCCTTTGGTTGTTTAGTTTCAGAATGCACTTATGACGATAGTAATAACACACCTTATCAGTATATAAACTGGGTTATTTTATATTATTTTATACAGATGCTTACCAGCAAAATCCATTTAAGTTGTACTGGCCACATCCAAATGGATCATCTTTGCGTTACATTTTAGAGCAGGCCATTCATTTCAATGGGCTGCCCGATGCGTGTAAAAACACGCAAAAAAGACACCATCGCGGTTTTAACATTGCGAAGCAGCAAAATGCATGCTACTGCGGTATCATGAACTTTTTTAGCAGGCATGAGGGGGTCCTTAAAGGGGTGTAAATATATATATTTTTAAAATAACAAACATAAGGGACTAGATTCAGGTAGAAGAGCGTATCTTTGTGTGGGCGTAGCATATCCGATTTACGCTACGCCTTTGCAACTTTTACAGGCAAGGGCTGTATTCACAAAGCACTTGCTCCGTAAGTTGCGGCGGCGTAGCGTAAATGTGCCGGCGTAAGTGCGCGTAATTCAAATTAGGCATGTATGGGGCATGTTGTATTGAAATTAACCGTGACCCCACGTAAATGATGCGCCGAACGAACTGCGCATTGCGCCGGCCATGGACATATCCCAGTGCACATGCTCAAAATTACGCCGCAAATACTCATCAGTTTCGACGTGAACCCAACTTACGCAAAGCCCTATTCCTGAAAGTTTTACGCAAACTACGGAAAATTCTACGCTGTCCTGAAGTCTATACTTAACATTACGTACGCCTCATATAGCAGGGGTAACTTTACGCCGGACTTACTCTTACGCAAACGATGAAAAGTACGTTTGTGAATCGGCGTATCTAGCTCATTTGCATATTCGATGCGTAAATCGACGGAAACGCCACCCAGCGGCCAGTGTAAATATGCAACTAAGATACGACGGCGTAAGAGACTTACGCCGGTCGGATCTAAGACAAATCTATGCGTAACTGATTCTAAGAATCAGGCGCATAGATACGACGCCGCACACTCAGAGTTACGACGGCGTATCTGGAGATACGCCGTCGTAACTCGTACCTGAATCTGGCCCGTTATACTTACCTCCACTGTGCAGCTGGCTTTGCACAGAGTTGCCCCGATCCACGTCTTCTGGGGTCCCTGAGCGGCTGTCACTAGTCCTCCCCGCAAGAACTCCACACATTCATGCGAGCTCCTTCGCATTGTATGGATTCCTTGCAGGCGCGCTCCCGTGATACAATGAGCAGCAATAGCCGCTCACTGTATCACTCGGCCCCACCCCTTGGCATGTCCTGTCATTGGATGTGATTGACAGCAGCGCCAGCCAATGGCTGCACTGCTTTCAATCCATCCGCTCTAGCCAATCAACGGCCAGGCTGAGCGGCGAAGAGGATGTCGGGGCCGAGTGCGGGACTTTCGAGGGGTCAGGTAACTAATATGGTCTTTAACCACTTCAATACAGGGCATTTTCACCCCCTTTCTGCCCAAGCCAATTTTTAGTTTAGCGCTGTCTCACTTTAAATGACAATTGTGCGGTCATGCAACACTGTGTACCTTTTATGTTTTTTTCCCCCACAAATAGAGCTTTCCTTTGGTGGTATTTGATCACCTCTGTGGTTCTTATTAATTGCGCTATAAACCAAAGAAGAGTGACAAGTTTGAAAAAAACACAATATTCTTTACTGTTTACTATAATAAATATTTAGTTTAGGCCGATACATATTCTTCTACATATATTTTGTAAAAAAAATCGCGATAAGCGTTTATTAATCTGTTTGTGCAAAAGTTACGGCGTCTACAAAATAGGGGATAGATTTATGGCATCTTTTTTTTTTTTTTTTACTAGAAATGGTGCCGATCTGTGATTTTCATTGTGATGCCGCGTACACACGGCAGAGATCCTCGACGGGCAGAACACATCGTTCCGCCCGTCGAGGCTCTCTGCCGGCTGTCGAAATCGGCGACCCGCCCGTCGGGAATGGCAATCAGCCATTCATCCAGGCGGGCGATCGAGGAAATAGAGAGCGTGCTCTCTATTTCTGCTCGACGGGCTTCCCGACGGGAAGCTCGCCGAGACCGTACACACGGCAGAGGTCCTCGCTGGAATGCACATTCCAGCGAGGTTCTCGCTGGTTTTCAGCGAGAACCTCGGTCGTGTGTACGCCGCCTGACTGTGACATTATGGCGGACACTTTTGACACATTTTTGGGACCATTCACATTTATAGAGCGATCAGTGCTATAAAAATGCACTAATTACTGTGTAAATGTGGCTGGCAGGGAAGGGGTTAAACACTAGGGGGCGATCAAGGGGTTAATTGTGTGTCCTAGGGAGTGATTCTAACTGTGGGGGGCAGGGACTCACAAGGGGAGGAGACCGATTGGTGTTCCTCTGTACTGGCAACACACCATCGGTCTCCTCTCACTTGACAACACATGGATCTGTGTTTTCATGGGCTTTTCCTAAGGGCCACAGGAGTGCAATTCATTTTGCACTCCTGTGACCCGTTTTCAGTAGAGAGTGGTCTTAATTTTGTTCTCTGCTGACATCACTGGCACAAATAAAGTCTGGATCCGCCGGGAGCCTGGACTGATGGCTATTTCAGCCTCTCAGCGAGCTGCTTAGAGGATGAGACAGCTGCTCCCAGACCATCCACAGCTCAGCGCTCCAGTGAGCACAGAGGAGCAGAGAAAGACAGCTGCTGCTGATTGACAGTCAGCAGCTCTCCTCTTGGGAAGCTGAGAGAACAGCGATGTTTAATGGCTCGGTTCTCAGTGCAGATACACCGGGGGACAGTTGCAGCATCGGTCCCATGCAGCATCCACCCAGATAAGTTTGAATATGGAAAACATACTTCTCTTTTAGGTATGTCTTTCCCACTGTGTGGCTCCTAAGTGTGCATTCCCATTGTTAATTGAGTTAATTAAGTCACCTATTATTTCTGTCTGTTGGTTAATTTGGCTAAGTCTTATGCCGTGTACACACAACCGTTTTTCGGGTTCTAAAAAATGATGTTTTTAATGGTCTAGAAAAAAACGGCCTTGCCTACAAACGATCATGAAAAAAAATGCTCTAGCAAAGCGCGATGACCTACAACACGTACGACGGCACTATAAAGGGGAAGTTCCATTCGGATGGCGCCACCCTTTGGGCTGCTTTAGCTGATTTTGTGTTAGTAAAATACGATTCACGCTTTTCTGTCTGTTACAGTGTGATGAATGTGCTTACTCCATTACGAACTGTAGTTTTACCAGAACGAGCGCTCCCGTCTCATAACTTGCTTCTGAGCATGCACTTTTTTCACGTCGTTAAAGCCCACACACGACCATTTTTTGCAACCTTAAAAACTACAACGTTAAAAAAATCATGAATAAATAGAGCATGCTCAGAAAAAAAATTGCCCATTTTTTAGAACCCGAAAAATACTCTGAAGCCCACACGGGATCGTTTTTAACGACATAAACAAAAACGTCATTTTTTAGAACCCGATAAACGGTCGTGTGTATGCGGCATTACAGGTTCCTATATGATAGGATTTGCCTTGTGTCAACTCTACCTCGTTATCTAACCATTGTGTGATGTTTTGGGTAATATTTGGTTTTATTGTTCATGTGGTAACTTCCCTACTTTTGAAGTGTATTTCTTATTATTATTAAACAGTCATTCCTTGATTGTAATAAATGTGTAATGTTACTATAACCATCACTGTTCATGGTCCATTAAAGTCCCACCTTTGAGGAACTTGTTTTTCACTAGATCAGAGACTGCAAACCAGGCCTTCTTGTCCAACATCAGTGCCTGACCTCAAAAATGCACTTCTGGAAGAGTTGAAGCTATTATAGCTGCAAAGGGCGGGTCAACTTAATATTAAACCCTACATACTAAGACTGGGATGCCATTAAAGTTCATGTGCGTGTAAAGGCAGGTGTTGCAATACTTTTGATAATAAAGTGTACATCCCAGGAGTCTTCATGTCATTTACTTTTTCTTTCATGTGGAAGAGGAGAGGAGGGGCTTTCTCAGCTAAGAACACCTTCTTGCTTGCATGCCTGAGCTAAGGGGAGATCAGGGCCGTCCTTAATGTTGATTGGACCGTAGGCAAAAAAAATCTTGGGGCCCACGCCATGCAATTTTGCTCCCCATCTGCAGACATACAATAAATATCAGCTAGACTTAAAATCAGTTTACTGTATCAGATCAGACAGTGATTGTGATTGGTTGCCAGAGGTTACAGCATATCATTATCACTTACTGACTGGTTGCTAGAGGTTACAGCACACATTACGGCTCACTGATTAGTTGCTAGAGTTTACAGCACATGATTTCTTCTTGTTGATTGGTTGTTGGGCCACGTACACACGATCAGTCCATCCGATGAGAACAGTCCGAAGGACCGTTTTCATCGGTTAACCGATGAAGCTGACTGATGGTCTGATGTGCCTACACACCATCGGTTAAAAAAACGATCGTGTCAGAACGCGGTGACGTAAAACACAACGACGTGCTGAAAAAAATGAAGTTCAATGCTTCCAAGCATGCGTCGACTTGATTCTGAGCATGCGTGGATTCTGTTCAATTTTAAAGCAAGCCCTCTGTTTTTTGACCGAAGGATAACAGACCGATGGGGCCTACACACGATCAGTTTGGACTGATGGAAACCGAGCCTCAGTTTGTTTTCAGCGAGAGATTACTGTATAGTAATACTGCACACTAATCGGTTGCTAAAGGTTACAGCACATCATCTCTTCACTTCAGAGGGGCATAATACCCGCCTTTATTTACATATGAATGCCACCAGCCTCAGCTATTTACATATGAATCCTGGTGCTATTTGAATATGAATGCTCCCGTTATTTACATATGAATGATTGGAATTGACATGTAAACACAGGGTCTGCAGGTGACTCATCTGTATACAACAATAGGGAAGAGCTGGGCAGCATTAGTAGCAGCACTTCACACTGAGATATCAGGACGCAGCACAGGGCTAAAACTTCAAGGGACAAGGCAATTTAAACTGGGATAGTTGGCAAGTATGAGGCAGCTGCTTTGGGAAGCTGCCCCATTTTCCCTTCCTTAAAGACGGCCCTGGGGCAGATGCTGATCCAAAGTGATTTCTCAACAAAATAATGCGTGGAGACATGAATGGATGGATGAATGAATGAATGAATGAATGAAAACTTGTATAGCGCGGCACATGTGAACTGAATCGCCTCTGGGCGCTTGTTGTTCCTGTCTCCTTTCACCTTTGACCTTTTTCCTAAATGCTAGGTGGTTCTCCTCCAACCGAATGCTGGTTGGTAAAGCGTTCCATAGTCTGGGACCTTGGATCGCGAATCTTCTTTCTCCTTTGGACTTGAAGTTGGCTTTCGGAACCTGGAGCAGGTTCCGATTCGTGGATCGCAAAACGCGATTGGGATTATGCGCTTTTATTATTTCGCATAAATAAAGGGGGGCATTCCCATGGACACATCTATGCGTAAGACAGAGAGCTTTAAAAGCAATTCTGTCTTTGACTGGCAGCCAGTGAAGGGCTCTCAGTGATGGTGAGATGGATTCCCAGGGTTTTTTCCCAGTCACAAGTCTGGCGGCCGTATTCTGAACGACTTGCAGACGAGCGATTTGGTACTTGGGGAGGCCGAGGTAAAGGGCATTTGCATAATCCAGCCTGGAGTTTACAATTGCTCCCACCACGACCGCTAAATCATCTTTAGGGATGAACGGAGTGAGTCTGCGTAGTAGGCGCAGTAGATGGTGAGATCTGCTGACTACTGACCCTATTTGTGCGTCCATTGTCATAAAGGAGTCAAAAATGACCCCTAGGCTTTTGACTTTGGCGCTAGGGGTGATGAGCTTGCCCAGAATAGGCGGGGGGGTCCGCGCTGTTGAAAGTTGATTCCTGCGCTTGGCGTGAAACAGGAGAAGTTCTGTTTTTGCTCCATTGAGTTTAAGATAACTCTTTGTCATCCAGTCCTCTATCAAAGAGAGACATGTCTCTAGTTTGAGGTGGTGATCCTGACTGTTGCAGATCCCGAAATACAGTTGCGTGTCATCTGCATATGAGTGGTAGAGCAGTTTTTGGCTGCTGATAATCTCAAAGAGAGGACGAAGATATATGTTAAACAGCACTGGTGACAGAGGCGATCCTTGAGGGACTCCGCATGTTACTGTGCGTTTTTCAGACGTAAAAGGTCCTAACTTCACTGTTTGCGATCGGTTTTCCAGAAAAGAGGAGAACCAAGATAAATCGCCTTCTGCGACTCTGGCTACTTCCGCAAGCCGAGTCAGTAACAGATTGTGGTCTACAGTGTCGAAAGCGGCACTTAGGTCCAACAGAACTAGAAGACAAGATTCTCCTTCGTCTGCGGCCTTGAGAACATCGTCCCATACTTTCAGCAATGCTGTTTCCGTCCCGTGTCCGGGACGGAAGCCTGATTGCAATGGGTCAAGTAGCTTGTAGGTATCTAGATGCTGTTGCAGCTGTTGTACCACTACTTTTTCCATTATCTTTGAGAGTACGTTGAGACTTGTTATGGGACGGCGGTGGAGTGGGTCCTTGGGGTCCAGGGAGGGTTTCTTCATGATGGGTTGGATTATACCCTCTTTCAACTGTGAGGGCACTATGCCCTCCAAGAAAGACTGGTTGATAAGCTGCGTGATGGGAGGAGCCAGGATGTAGGCGCATTCCTTCAGCAGTTTTGTGGGGATAATGTCATTTGGCGCTGTGCCATTACGCAAAGCGCCAATGACATTCTTAGTGGTCTCGATGGAGATGGATTCCAGGGTAAACTTACCTGATATAGGAGAATTACTATGGGTGCTGTGTGAGAGGCTGCAGGGGGGGCTGAGGGGAGAATTGCTTTGCTGAATGCTTTCACGGATTGCCTTGATTTTATCAATGAAGTAATCCGATAGTTCATTGCAAAATTCTTGTGTGTCTGAACTGGGGGCTTCAATGCATCCTGGTTTCATGGTCTGGGTGACCATCTTAAAGAGTTTGCGGGGGCGGTTTTGGGCGCCGTTGATAGCCTCCGAAAAATACTTTTTCTTAGCTTGGAAAATTCCTTTGTGGTATTTTCTTGTAGTCGCCTTGTAGATGGATAGGTTTAGCTCTGAAGAACATCTTTTCCAGGCAGATTCAGCCCTTCTGCGTTCTTGCTTCAGTAACGACAGCTGGTTGTTAAACCAGCTGCAGTTGTTTTTCCGAATGCGGGTTCGTCGTTTTGGCGGTACCAAGTCGGCTGACTGTAGCATGGCCGAGTTTATGGCTTCCAATGTTTCAACGACCGTTTGATGCGGCTGAGTTGTTTCTATTTTTTTCCTTAAAGTCGTTTTGAAGAGTTCCGAATGGAGCTTCTTCTGACATCTAGTCCAGTGTGTTGTCACTGGATTTGATGTTTTTGTTGCAGGGGGGATGGTGGAAATACTGAATATAATTGCATGGTGGTCTGTCCATGGCAATTTTTCATTTTCCCAAATTTTTATTTCCAGAGCTTGTCTGAAAATAAGATCAAGTGTGTGACCTGAAGCATGTGTGGGTCCACATACTAGTTGCTGCAATCCTAATCCTTCGAGGTGGTCAATACAGGCGTCGGCAATGGGGTCTTGTGAGGAGTTGGCCCAGAGATTGAAATCCCCTAGCAGCAAAAGATGTTTGCTGTTGAGGGTGTAAGTGGAGAAGAAATCCGTCCATGATGATAGCAGCTGCGATTTTGGGCCGGGTGGCCTATAGCAGAGCAGAATGTGGACGGTCTCCTTTGAACTTGCTTGCAGTTGCAGAGTAAGGGTTTCCATGAATGGAAGAGGGTTTTGGCGGACTGGTTTGGTGATCGTAAGATGAGTCTTGTGGATCACCGCCAGGCCGCCTCCTCTTTGCCCTATTCTGTTTTCCGTTATGATACGGTAATTTTCTGGCACCAGTTCTCCTAGAATGGTGTTACAGTCGGCTGTGAGCCAGCTCTCTGTAATAAAAAGACAGTCTAGATCCTTTTGTTGAATGAAGTCGCGGATTTCAAGTCAGTGTTTTACTGCCGATCTTGTGTTGATCAGAGCACATGATATGTGCTTGAGCTGGGGTAAATGGCTGAAATGTCTGACCGTCGATCTATGATCGATTCTCAATAGTCGCTCAGTTCTTAGGGCCTTTTTGGTGATGGCTGGCAGTATTGCGGCGCATTGCCTCAAACTCCAAATGGTTTCGGCAGAATATTGCCTACATGCCATGATCGCCAATACAACAGGGGGGGGGGGATTTCGGGGCAGTGGGGAGAGGAATTGACTAACTCCTCTCTCCTGGCTTGGTCCAGAGGAAGGCAAAAAACCCTGGCGGCGCTCGGCCAATATGCTCCGGTAGGGAAAAAATTCCTTCCTGACCCCTGTAAGAGGCGATCGGGTAACCCCTGGATCAAGCTTCTGTGCGTTGGGGAGACAGGGGGGGGGGCTGGGGCTGAGAGGGGGACCCTGTTGCTGGTCTGGTGGGATGGCTGCCTGCTCAGGCAGTGGGATGAGGGCTGACAGGGTGCTTCTTTAAATAACTGGGGGCTGAGAGGGTGAAAGACAGGGCCGGGTAACTGTCCTTCTGGGGTGAGGGGGGTTTCCTGGAGGCTGAGTGAGGACCACAGAGGCGTGGGGAGCGGTGCGCCGTTAGGCCGCAAGTGAAGCCGCGGTCTTTCCTAGACCGCGGCCCCGCGATTCAGGGCGGCCTGGCGCGGTGTCCTATCAAAAGAGCCCCAGAGCGGCGAAAATTTCCGGGCGGAGGATAGAGGAAGGGGCCCTTGGGGATGATAGAGGTGAGGGAGTGCAGGGAAACAAAAAGATGGGGAAAAGAAGATCCGTATTGCTGCGGCTTTATCCTAAAAAGGACGGCCGTCAGCAGCTTTGGTGGAGGGCTCTTACCTGCATAGAGCCAGGGAGCTGAGCTGGAGGAGAGATCAGGGGCACAGGACTTCCAGGGCTGGAACTGGAGGGTGGACTGGGCTAGCAGGGCTGGGAGGGACTCTGCCTGTCTGTCTCCTAAGCCTGCCTGGAGCTAAAGCACACACGCTCCTACTCCTAGGAGACGTGCGCCGTTGTGGAGCTCCTGTAGCTAATCCGTCTGCCTCACTGACTGACTGACTGACACTGTGGATGAGTTTGTGTTTTATATTAAAAATGAATTACATAGCATGTTCAGTTTGTGGTGCTCAGATCCAATTTAGTTCCACTTTAACACCCCAGCTAGGAGCACCATATTGAAAAAGATGATAATAGTGATAGTGGCAATGATAGGTCTAGAGAAAGAAGAGAACAATAAGCCTGTGATCTTGTTCTGAAATGATTACAAGCCCTTGTACATGGGTAGCTGTGTACTAATAATGTGTGTCAGTTAATATTATGGCGGCAGAGGAAAAAAATAACTCTGCCGTCCCATCTTCATTGTATATTATCTGCAGTGCAGGTTCATCTGTCCCCAGACGTAGAAATTCATCATGATTTCCGTCACTAAGAGCGATGTAGCACAGGAGAAGGATGCTGGAGCCGGAGTCGGAGGGACGGGAGTTCGTTTTTCATTATGATATAGCATGAGGCTTTTGTGAAATTTCTGTTCAGATGACTTTCTTTCTTTCCTTACATAATGTAATGTGCCTTCTGCCGCCGGATTGTTTATCACAGGCGAGTGATGTGACAACAAAGATGCTGGCGTTGGACGGCAGTGGTTTGTTATATCCTCCAAATAAATGACACCAGACCATGGGGCTTAGCTCTAAGACTCGGCTTTGGAAAATGTGTAAAAAACATTAAAGGATTGTACTGGAAAACTATTTAAAGCATAAAAAAAGAAAAAATGCTGTGACTTATAGAGATTGTATTGTGGTTTTGCATTATTTTTATGGCCTGGATTCTAAAATATTTTGGGCCAGATTCAGGTAGGAGCGCGTATCTTTGTGCGGGCGTAACATATCCTATTTACGTTACACCGCCGCAACTTTTACAGGCAAGTGCTGTATTCACAAAGCACTTGCTCGGCGGCGGCGTAGCGTAAATTTGCTGGCGTAAGTGCGCGCAATTCAAATTAGGCATGTAGGGGGCGTGTTGTATTGAAATGAACGGTGACCCCACGTAAATGACGTGCCGAACGAACTGCGCATGCGCCAGCTGTGGACCTATCCCAGTGCGCATGCTCCAAATCACGTCGCAGGTAGTCAATGAAAACGACGTGAACGTAACTTACACCCAGCCCCATTCTGAATCGGCTTACGCAAACGACGTAAAAATTTAAAAATTCTACGCGGTCCCGACGTCCATACTTAACATTGGCTGTGCCATGTTTTTGGTGGTTTATCTTTACGCCTGAAAAAGGCCTTACGTAAACGGTGTATCTTACTGCGACGGCCGGGCGTACGTTCGTGAATCGACGTATCTAGCTAATTTACATATTCAACGCGTAAATCGACGGAAGCGCCACCTAGCGGCCAGCTTAAATATGCAACTAAGATACGACGGCGTAATACAATTACGCTGCTCGTATCTTAGCTCAATCCCGGCGCATTTTGTTTTCTGAATACAGAAAAAAGATACGCCGGCGCATCTAAGAATTAACGCGGCTTATCTAGAGATAAGCCGCGTAACTTCTTACTGAATCTGGCCCTTTAACTCCAGCCAACTAAAAAATCCATCCCTTGCAGTGAGGAGTGTGTCTGCAGTGCAAGGGTTAATAGATCATTTTGGTTTAGGGCCGCTGTCTCCAAACCGTGGCCCTTCCCTTGCTTTTATCCAGACATTGGGTATTATTCCCCCCATCTCGGCAACAGTGGGGCACTATTTCTCCCACTCACACCAATGATGGGGCAGAATTCCTCCCACTGGCACCGGCAATGGGGCACTATTCCTCCCATTGACACCAATGGTCAGGCACTATTCCTCCCACTGACACCAATGGTGTGGGCACTATTCTTCCCACTGATACCAATGGTGGACGCTATTATCCCCCACAGACACCAGTGGTGGGGCAATATTTTTCCCACTAGCACCAATGATGAGACACTTTTCCTCCGCCTAATATCAAAGAGGAGACACTATTTACTCCCACTGACACCAGAATTTTTTTTTTACTTCCTCTGACCACAGTACAGCCCTCTTAAAGTTCGAAGGACAGTAAAGTAGCCCTTTGTTTAGAAAGTTTGGGGACCCCTGGTCTAGGGAAACTAGATTTATTTAAACAATTAATCACCCCCCCGCTGCTCCCTTCAACTTCTTCACCCCATGGTCCAGAAGTTTAGGATGCTGACATCATCAAGACCAAAGCAGGGGTCACAGCTGCTCCCACAGCTTCTCCAAGGCTTTATTTCTTGGTCTACCCCAGTGGCAGCCGGTCTATAAGGGGAAAAGGGGCGCCCCCTCAAAGTTCCCAAAGTTAGTTTGCCAAAGAAGAAAGCTAATTTAAGATGTTTAAAAATGTTTTTCATTTTATCATTTATTTAAAAATAAATCATTCTATGTGTGTGCACCGTGCGGGGCGCCAGACTAATGGGTGTCTATTAGGTCCATACATTTTTGACAAGCAAGAGATTTGAGGCTGAGACTCTAATTGGCTTGTTTTAGACCGTCCTCGGGGCGTAGAGCACTGTGCCCTGAACCCTCCTTATTTTGATTTTAGCTAATCAATATTCGCCATTGCGTCAGTTCTGGTTTCCGGCTATTTATCCTTGTGGAACGCATCTGGTGAGTGCGGACCTGGAGGGGTTTGTTCCATCCCCCCCCCCCCCAAAGATTTTTAGCACCAGCTGCCACTGATCCACCCTCTCAGATAGCCACATGTGTCATTATATATGCCTTTTGGAATGTGTCTTTGAGCAATCTGCTTGAGGGCAGGCTACTGTGCATCATGGGTCCATGTCTCCTGCCAAACTGATTGAGCACAGGTTACTGTACATCATGGGTCCATGCTTTCAGCAACCATTACAGTTAAATGGAAAAGTCCAAAAGAGGTTGACCAAGTGATTTATTTATTTGAGGAAGCGCTGTGCCTAGCCTGAAACATGACAGAATAGAACTGCTGGCTAATTTAATTTGCATCTTGGTGTGCGGCATTTCTGTTGCTGGTACAATGGATTACTTCGGTGGCCTAACCAGCATCTGAGATGCAATTATGGAGCCTAATCTTGCCTGCACCGGCGTGTAAAATGACTCTTATATATCTAAGTCAATAAGTGATTGACCAACCTGCTGCTTTTATCCCAATATACAGTACAAGTGTATATCCATAGCTCCCAACTGCCCCTGATTTTAAGGGACTGTCCGTGATTTGGACCAATGTCCTTTTTTGCCTCTTTCCCCCTCATTCGTCCCTCATTTTGGTCTGATCTATATAGTTGTATAAAAAATTCACTTTTTTTCTTTCAAAAAGTGTTTCCTAATGCTAAACCTTTCATCCAAATTCTAAATCACTGCATTTGTACATTTCAAAAGACAATTAGGGCCAGATTCACGAACACTTGCGCTGGAGTATTTGGATATGCGCCGCGTAACTGTGATGATGCGCCGTCGTTTCTATGTGCCCGTACCCACCAAACTAGATGCGCCCAATAACGGGTCATTTGCGACCGGCGGAACGTTCCGACGCCAGAGTATCGTCAGCGCTTATTTTCGCTGGGCGCATCAGTCGCGCCCATTGATTTCCCCTGCAAATATGCAAATGAGGGATTTTTCCCAATTCACGAACGGATTAGCACCATACGCTGGCTACATGCGCCGCGCGTATCTCGTCCGTCCGGCGCAAAGTTATTTCTACAAAAGGCTGCTTTATCTTTACTCCAGATGGCCACAGGTCAGCAGGAGAGCAGCTACAGCAGCGTTACCGACGATAAGAGCTAGCTGAGCACCCCCACTTGCAGGACAACACCTCTGTCCATGCTTGTCTGTCAAATTTTACAGCCATGGAGGAAGACATCATAGGTCTCCATAGCCGAGATGATGGCTGACAGCTCCTGGCCATTAAAGTTCAGCTTTCTCCTGTGTGTTTGCGGGGAACGGGAGCAGCCATCTCAGAACAAAAGTAACATCACTGCGGGGAGGGGGAGCAGGATATACTTTAGTGCCGGAATGGCGCTTCTACGGGCGCATTTAAACGCCCAACGGAAGGCATTGCGCTGACGTTTCCCGTGCAGTGGTGCCGACGGAAGTTATGAGTATGCGCACAAAGGGGGCGAGTGGAGCCTCACTCACTGCGCATGCTCCGTGGTTGATGCGCTGAACGTAAGCCTCTGCGCTGGGCTCAGCCCATCATTTACATATGATCACACCCACTTCCACTTGCGTCGGGTTACGCCAGCGCATTATCGTTACTCTGGCACAAGTTTACGCGCAACTGCTATGTGAATTACAGGACTTGCGCTGAAAGGGTCTTCAGAGTAACGTAAATGAGAAGCGTTACTCCAGAGGAAAGATACTCCCATCTACCTGAATCTGGCCCTATAAAGGAATAGTAGTGGTAAAAAAAAAGCACTTGTGGATTTAATTAACCTTTTTTTTTTATTAATTCTTCTTTAAGGGGGTGTGGCAGGGGGCGTATCCTATACCTACATTAATTTGCCAGTAGGTGTCCCTTATTCCCATCTCAAAATGTTGGGAGGTATGGTATATCCATCTTAAAGCAGAGGTAATATTCACTGTATCTTCCAAATTTCTTAATCTAGCAATGTTGTCCCAGGGAACTTTCAAGTTCATTTCACAAGACATATCCTAAATTCTATACAGGTATTGCCTCATCTGTCTTTAACAACTGGAACTCTTGTGCAGCAGGAATTAAAATGAGGATCTGTATCTCTGCAGTCCCTTTTTGCATCATAGAAAGAGCGATGTCTCCAATACATTTTAGCTCTGTCAGCAAGGCTCATCCCTTTGCAGCCTTTCCTTGGTCTCCGTGATGAATGCGCATCTGCCTACGTAAAATGGGAGTATGAAATGAATAACTGATGTGGTTTTCACTGTAAAGTTGTCAGGCTGTGATTGATGGTGTGCTTGCTCAAATAATCGGGTACCGTTCATACAGCAATTCATGCGGCAATAAAAGGACACTGGGCTTTTGTCAGATGGGGCAGTCGTAAACATTTGGGTAACTTCAACAGAGTTATGGATTTCCTTGCAATCTTCTATATAATATTTCACTGGGGAGATGACAATCATTGATTTTTACCAAAACAAAAGTAAAAAGTGATCTTGCTTCAGTCACTTAAATAAGTATACCTGATGGCAATTTGATTCATTTCAACCTCTCTACATTCAATGGAAGCTAAAAAGATCCATATTTCCTAGGAAGGGTTATGCTTTATAATGCAGGGTAAGATGGGGGAAGTACAAAGACATGGGTTTCACCGCTTCAGGTCCAAGTTTAAATGTTTTCTTGCCTGGGAAACTCAAAATACATGTAAACATTTTGTATCAGAACTGGTTTGAACTTTTTCAACTTCATTAGTGTAACAATATGTGGGCAACGGAGAAGGTCTAATGCCGCGTACACACGGTCGTTTTTTGTGATGAAATAAAACGACGTTTTAAAAAACGTCATTTAAAATGATGGTGTGTGGGCAAAACGTTGTTTTATGTCTTCAAAAAAATGACCAAAAAAAATTCGAACATGCTTGAATTTTTTATGTCGTTTCTCAGAATGTCGTCTTTTGTTTCACAAAAAGTGTGGGCAAAACTACGTTTAAAACGATGTTTTTAAACCCGCGCATGCTCAGAAGCAAGTTATGAGATGGGAACTTCAATGGAACAGAGTGCCGTCGAAAGTGTCTTACGTAACCGCGCTTTGCAAGAGCATTTTCAGAAAACGATGTGTATGCAACATCGCTTTTTAAAATGAAGTTTGAAAAACGTCGTTTTGTTTCGTGAGATAAAACAACGTTTTTTACATCACAAAAAGTGATCGTGTGTACTAATGCCGCGTACACACGATCACTTTTTGTGATGAAAAAAAACGTCATTCTATCTGACGAAACAAAACAACGTTTTTCAAACTTTATTTTCAAAAACGACATTGCATACACACCATCGTTTTTCCACAATGCTCTTGCAAAGCGCGGTTACGTAAGACACTTTCGACGGCACTCTGTTCCATTAAAGCTCCCATCTCATAACTTGCTTCTAAGCATGCGCGGGTTTAAAAACGTCGTTTTAAACAACGTTTTGCCCACACACGGTCACTTTTTATGACACAAAAAACGACATTTTGAAAAACGACACAAAAAATTCAAGCATGTTGGAATTTTTTTGGGTTGTTTTTTTGAAGACATAAAACAACGTTTTGCCCACACACGATCATTTTAAATTACGTTTTTTAAAACGTCGTTTTTTTTCATCACAAAAAGTGATCGTGTGTACGTGGCATTAAAGCCCCGTATACACAGTTGGACCAAAATCACATCGGAATTCCATCGGAGTAAAAGAGAACATGTTCTCTATCTAAACTCAGACAAAATTCCTTGGAATTTCCGATGGAAATAATCCGATGGGGCATACACACAGTCGGAATTTCGATCTTGTATACGGGGCATAAGTATAGTAGTATGTACAAAAGTTCCCAGCTTTTAGCAAAATTGCAATGAACTTTCTAGTGCCAAAAATAAGGTAAAGGTATACCTCCAGACATGAGGCGGCAGTCACCAGATCTCATGTCTATGGACAGTAGGAGTCATCCTAGTCACCAGATCTCTGAGAAAGTAGCAATTGTTCCTACTGCCAATCTCTCTCGTTGGTAAGGCAACACCATGATGCCTGGCAGAAGCCCACCACCTTCCTACTTCCTAGCATAAACATGAGCACACAGCCTAGCCAAGAGTACATGTTCTGACTCAATTAAAAGGCCATAAACTTTATCTCCAGCTTCATATAGGGCTTACACGACCTGGTGTTCTATTTATCCCTTGCATCAAATTAGACAGCTTACCTCAATGTATAAACTCAGTGTTAGAGAGACAGATGATGAATCCTTTTGAATACTCTGTTTAAAGGGGTTGTAAAGGTACAATTTTTGTTTTCCTAAATAGCTTCCTTTACCTTAGTGCAGTCCTCCTTCACTTACCTCATCCTTCGGTTTTGCTTTTAAATGTCCTTATTTCTTCTGAGAAATCCTCACTTCCTGTTCTTCTGTCTGTAACTCCACACAGTAATGCGAGGCTTTCTCCCTGGTGTGGAGTGTCGTGCTCGCCCCCTCTCTTGGACTACAGGAGAGGCTCTCTATGTTGCAAATAGACAAAGGGGCTGTGTGTTAGTGGGCGTTCTGACTCTCCTGTAGTCCAAGGGAGGGGGCAAGCATGACACTCTACACCAGGGAGAAAGCCTTGCATTACTGTGTGGAGTTACAGACAGAAGAACAGGGAGTGAGGATTTCTCAGAAGAAATAAGGACATTTAAAAGCAAAATGGAAGGATGAGGTAAGTGAAGGAGGACTGCACTAAGGTAAAGGAAGCTATTTAGGAAAAAATGTTTACCTTTACAACCCCTTTAATGATAGATATTCATAGGTAGAAAACATTGGTGTTGTAAGCCACATGGAAAGATAATACAGCATGGTAGTATACTGAGCAAATGAGTGAGAGACAGGAAAGGGAGGAGAATATACAGAACTACGGTGGGAGAAAGGGTTCAGCTAGACAGAAGGGACCAGAGCTTAAAGACACAGAGCAATAATAAATCACATAGTGTAACACAACAGTACATGTTTATGGGGTCTTCAGCTGAGAGACAACTTAATAAATATACACAAAGATTTTTCTCCTTCAGGCTGGGTTCACACTGATACTACACGACAGTCATAGGACTGTCATCCTATTTTGCTCTGCTACATCAGTTCTACACCGGTCTTGTATCCACCCAACTTGAATGAACAGGATACTACTTTGATCCAACTTTGTGATAGTCTGACTTGTCTTTTGACCAATCAAAACAATCCCAGAGTGACATAAGTTCCTTTTACTGCTGCTGCAATCACCATGCCGTATGTCACAAGTTGGATAGTTAGGACAAGGATCCTACTTAGATTCAACTTCAATCATAGTGAATGGGCTGAAGTAGGACCAATGTCGGACCAACTTGCAGGAACCTTTTTCAAAGTCGGACCGACTTGTGTCAGACCAGTTAAGACAGCTCCCTAAGGCAGGGGTGCCCAACCTTTTGAAGAGCGAGGGCCACTTAAGAAACTTGGTAACCAGTCGAGGGCCACAATGAGCGCAGCGGGCGGATGACAAGTCACGGCTACTCTACAGGCCCTCCGATCCGCCCAGATGGAAGGGGACGAATTCCCTTCTGTTTTTCAGATTGGAGATAGGAAGGGGTAAACAGACATCTGTCGCTCTAAGGGGTGAATTGAGGGTCCCATTTGGTCGGGCTGATTGTGTGAAAAGGACCTAAGACTGCTTTCACACTGATGTGCTGCGGTTTACCCACACCGCGGGTGCAGTGTAGTGCACCTGTGTCTATCCTGCGGGTTAGCTTAACTTTGCCATAGAGTCAACCTGTGGCAAAAGCCAACGCTGTAAAGGAATCATCGGTTTATGGGGCTCCGCAGCCACTTTCTTCCTCTACCACCAGCTTCATTCACAACACTGATGCTGCGGTATGGCGGGGTGCAACCTGCGATCTAGGCTTGCCAACCCGCCATTCCAGAGCAGGAGGTCACGGGCCACATTAGAGGGCTTCGCGGGCCACATGTGGCCCCCGGGCCACTGGTTGGCCACCCCTGCTCTAAGGAAACCATTGATTTACACATGTCATGCCACATGTGCTTCCAAAGACAGAGCGTATGTCATACCCGTGTGAACCCAGCCTTAGCCGGCATATTGAACAAAATAAATGGAATAGCTTCCTTCATCCATGCTAAACAGTGTAGATGAAGTCCTCTTCCCTGCTATTGTTTTCAGTCAGTTGGAGGGACCCATGGCTGCTAAATACCACCCAAATATCCATTGCATCTGATTGGATTCCGTCACTGTTTTCACAATACACCACAGTCAGGGACAGGGAAGCTGGTCAGAGTTGATGGGAAGATGAATGGAGCCAAATACAGGCAATATTAGAAGAAAACCTGTCTGCAAAAAGACTTGAGACTGGGATGGAAGTTCACCTTCCAGTAAGACAACGACCCCAAACATACAGCCAGAGCTACAATGGAATGGTTTACTTTAGATCAAAGCATATTTATGTGTTAGAATGGGCCAGTCAAAGTCCAGACCTAAATCCAATTGAAAATATGTGGCAAGACTTGAAAATTGCTGTTCACAGACGCTCTCCGTCCAATCTGACAGAGCTTGAGCTATTTTGCAAAGAAGAATGGGCAAACATGTCACTCTCTAGATGTGCAAAGCTGATAGAGACATCCCCAAAAAGACTTGCAGCTGCAACCTCGAAAGGCGGTTCTACAAATTATTGACTCTGGGGGGCTGAATACAAATGCACATCATACTTTTCACATATTTATTTGTAAAAAATGTTGAAAATAATTTATAATTTTCCTTCCACTTCACAATTATTTGCCACTTTGTGTTGGTCTATCACATAAAATCCCAATAAATACGTTTACGTTTTTGGTTGTAACATGACAAAATGTGGAAATTTCAAGGCATTTTTCATGAATACTTTTTCAAGGCACTGTAAGTACAATTTCTCCAGAACATAAATTACATTTACAGTTAGAATTGTGTTCATTCAAGAGAAATTTTCCATCCTTCTTTTTTGTTGCGAAAGATTGTGGATTTAACCACACTATTTGAAAAATTAACAAATGTTCTGAAAACACATTATTTTCTGAACGAAATTCTACTGTTGTATGGCCAGCTTTAAGCTGACTACTGTGTTTCCCTGAAAATAAGCCTGGCTAAGTAGGGCTTATTTTCGGGGTAGGTCTTACCATGTAATGTGCTGTCTTCTCTCCCCCTCCCTCTCCCTGCCTGACAGGAATCCCCAGTGTGAACCAAGTTAAAATGCTTGTAAAATCCTATAATCCACTCTATTACAGTATTATATAATGTACAATGTGTGTGTTTCTGTAATATAATTGTGCCAAATACCTTTGTTATAGCGCCGCTCTGCACTTCTGTTACCCGCCGCAGCTCTCTTCCCCGCAATTCTATTACAGAAACACACACATTGTACATTATATACTACTGTAATAGAGTGGATTATAGGATTTTACAAGCATTTTAACTGCTTAACCACTTGCCCATGGTGTCATAGTCAAAATACGTCATGACTTTAAAGATGGATATCTCGGTAACGGCAGCAGCTGCTGCCACAACCGAGATATCCATCTTTTCCATGGGCAGTGCTGTACACGATAATGGCGGTCCCAGCGGCGGATTCGCCGCAAGATCGCCGTTATCGGTGGCGGGAGAGGGCCCCCCCCCCCTCCCGCCGCTCTCCCGCGCTCTCCGCCGCTTACCGGAGCCGTCGGTAACGGCGGAGGCGATCGGGTCCTCTTGCTGGCTGTGTTGGGATACGAGTGAGGGAAAAATCGCCCCCACCCGTCCCCCACAGCTCTGCTGGGCGGAAGTGACGTCAAAACGTCACTTCCGCCCAGCGTCTTAAAGAAACATTTTTTTTTTCTGAAATTTGAAAAATGACATTTTTTTTTTTTTTTTTCTTTTTTTGCATTTAAGCCTAAATATGAGATCTGAGGTCTTTTTGACCCCAGATCTCATATTTAAGAGGACCTGTCATGCTTTTTTCTATTACAAGGGATGTTTACATTCCTTGTAATAGGAATAAAAGTGATAATTTTTTTTTTTTAATTTATTTCGATGTATAAAATTATAAACTAATTAAAAATAAATAAGAAAACAAAAAAAAAAAAATGTAAAACGCCCCGTCCCGACGAGCTCGCGCGCAGAAGCGAACGCATACGCGAGTAGCGCCCGCATATGAAAACGGTGTTCAAACCACACAAGTGAGATATCGCCGCGATCGTTAGAGCGAGAGCAATAATTCTAGCCCTAGACCTCCTCTGTATCTCAAAAAATGCAACCTGTAGAATTTTTTAAACGTTGCCTATCGAGATTTTTAAGGGTAAAAGTTTGACGCCATGCCACGAGCGGGTGCAATTTTTAAGTGTGACATGTTGGGTACCTTTTTACTCGGCGTAACATTATCTATCACAATATATAAAAAAATTGGGCCAAATTTATTGTTGTCTTATTTTTTTATTCAAAAAAGTGTTTTTTTTTCAAAAAAAGTGCGCTTGTAAGACCGCTGCGCAAATACGGTGTGACAAAAAGTATTGCAATGACTGCCATTTTATTCTCTAGGGTGTTAGAAAAAAAAAAATATATAATGTTTGGGGGGTTTAAGTAATTTTCTAGCAAAAAAAACAGTTTTAGTCTCGTAAACACCGAATCTGAAAAACAAACCCGGTGGGCAAGTGGTTAAGGACCGCCTCCTGTATATTTAAATCGGCAGAGTGGCACTGACAGGCATAGGTACGTACAGATACGTCCCCTTGTGGTTACGCGCGTGCCACCAGCTGCGTGCTCGCGACCCTGCTGCTTTCTCCGTGAGCCCGACCGTGGTTCCCGTGGACTCGATCGCCGCGGAGACACCCGCAATTGTCTCACGAAGAGATAGAGCGGGGAGATGCTTGTGTAAACGGAGATCAGTGTCATGTGACACACAGCCCATCCCCCTACAGTATGAAGCACTCCCTAGGAAACACTTAAAGGGGTTGTAAAGGGGGAACATTTTTTCCCTAAAAAGCTTCCTTTACCTTAGTGCAGTCCTCCTTCACTTACCTCATCCTTCACACAGTAATGCAAGGCTTTCCCCCTGGTGTGAAGAAAGCCTCTTGAGGGGGGAGGGAGCTAGCAGGAGTGTCAGGATGCCCACTAGCACACAGCTCCTTTCTCTATCTGTAAAGTAGAGAGTGTCCTGACTTACCTTTTTTGCCCCCTACCCCCTCAAGAGGCTTTCGTCCCACCAGGGAGAAAGCCTTGCATTACGGTGGTGAGTTGCAGACAGAAGAACAGGAAGTGAGAATTTCTCAGAAGAAATAAGGCCATTTAAAAGCAAAATTGAAGGATGAGGTAAGTGAAGGACTAAGGTAAAGAAAGCTATTAAGGGAAAAAAAAAATCCTTTACACCCCCTTTAACCCCTACAGCGCCACCTACTGGTTACTGCCAGTGTTATTTTCACAGTAATCATTTTTATAGCACTGATCGCTGTAAAAATTACAATGGTCCCAAAAATGTGTCAAAAGCGTCTGATGTGTCCGCCATAATGTTGCACTCACGATAAAAATCGCTGATCGCTGCCATTACTATAAAAAAAAAAATATAATAAAAAATGCAATAAAACTACCCCCTATTTTGTAGATGCTATACATTTTGCGTAAACCAATCAATAAACGCTTATTGCGATTTTTTTTTAACCAAAAATATGTAAAAGAATGCGTATCGGCATAAACTGAGGGGGGGTTTATATATTTTTTGGGGTTATTTATTATAGCAAAAAATAAAAAATATTACATTTTTTTCAAAATTGTCGCTCTATTTTTGTTTATAGCGCAAAAAATAAAAACCACAGAGGTGATCAAATACCACCAAAAGAAAGCTCTATTTGTGGGGAAAAAAAAGGACATCAAGTTTGTTTGGGAGCCACGTCGCACGACCGCGCAATTGTCAGTTAAATCGACGCAGTGCCCAATCGCAAAAAGGGGCCAGGTCCTTTAGCAACAAAATAGTCCGGGCCTGAAGTGGTTAAATTAGGGCTTCTTTTCGAGGTAGGTCTTATATTGCAGCCCTCCTGGAAAATAGTGCTAGGTCTTATTTTCGGGTAGGTCTTATTTTCAGGGAAACACAGTATATACTATTGGATTTCTGAATGACTGTATGAAAAATTCTTTGTACATTGATGACTGATGGAATGTCGGTCAAAAGTACTTTTTTCAAGTAGTCGCCGATACCGAATACCGATACTTTTTTTTAATGTCCCCCACAAATGCAGCCATGTCCCCCACATATGCAGCCATGCCCCCCACAAATGCAGCCATGTCTCCCACATATGCAGCCATGTCCCCCACAAATGCAGCCATGTCCCCCACATATGCAGCCATGTCCCCCACATATGCACCCATGTCCCCCACATATGCAGCCATGTCCCCCATATATGCAGCCATGTCCCCCACAAATGCAGCCATGTCCCCCATATATGCAGCCATGTCCCCCACAAATGCAGCCATGTCCCCCACATATGCAGCCATGTCCCCCACATATGCAGCCATGTCCCCCACAAAAAGCCATGTCCCCCACAAATCCAGCCATGTCCCCCACAAATGCAGCCATGTCACCCATATATGCAGCCATGTCACCCCTACCTAGCCACTGCCGCTCGGGGAACATCACAGCATTCATTTGAATAGCTGTAGTGTTCCCGCCCATATAGACACTCCCCCTTGCTCGGGATAGGACAGATCACGATCACCCATCCAATCCCGAGCAAGGGCGAGTGTCTATACGGGCGGGAATACTACAGCTATTCAAATGAAAGCTGTGATGTTCCCGCACGATGTTTAACCCATGCGGCGGGGGGTTTCGATGCAGCGGCGGCGTTCGGTGGCGTTCGGGGGCAGCTGCGGGGGGGGACGGAAAAAGTATTCTATTCTGGTATCGGGGGTATTTGCGGGAGTACAATTACTCCCGCAAATACTCGATATCGGTCCCGATACCGATACTGGTATCGGTATCAGGACAACCCTAGTTTTTACCATTCATATTTGGAATAAATGTAACCACTGTTAGAAATATGTGTGTTCGAGAAAAAAAAATCCGTATTTTTGTATCACTTTGGTCAAAAAATGAACCGTGATTTGTACCCACTGACAATTAGAAATTTTGGACAAACGTTCTTAAAATAAAAAATAGGGAGCACAATTGTACTAATGTATGGCCAGCTTTACACTGAGCAATTACCGTATCACCTAAAGCACCCAGTTATCACAGAACACAAGCTATTTTTTAGCCAGAGATTTCTGCGCTGCTGATAAGTGAATACAGTGAATATTCAGTGGGGGTGGCAGACTGGCGACAAATGCTCTTGAGTTGCTGATTAGTTGCTCTCGGCATCAGTTTTGTCTTGAGGAAAGCGGCTCTCGGTTTCCATAACATCTGTAATAATGAATACTCTGCTATGTGATCATGCGCGTATCCCATAAGATCTTTGAGCAGTTTAGGCTCAGCAGATAATCACTTCAACAGATACTTTTTTGAAGGCCAATTGTGAACAACAAAAGAACTGTCTGAAAAACATTCGGTGTGCCGCCACCTTTATTATTTCACTTAAAAAACAAGGAAAACTATAGCACAGGCTTACAAAATCATATCTGAAACTAAAACCCTCAATAAAAATTGGAAATAATTTAGTAAATGTGAATTACATAGGCTGCTGGTCCTTGATTCACTATATTGTCAAAAGTATTGGGACACCTACCTTTACGCACACATGAACCACTTAAGGACCGCCTACTGCACATTTACGTCGGCAGAATGGCACGGCTGGGCACATCAACGTATATATACGTTGCTTTTAGTACCCAGCCGTGGGTCACGGGCGCGCGCCCGCGACCCGGTCCGAAGCTCCGGGACCGCGGGATTCGCGGACCCGATCGCCGCTGGAGTGCGGCGATCTGTCCCTGGAGCGGAAGAACGGGGAGAGCCGTGTGTACACACGGCTTCCCCATGCTTCTCTGTTGCCGCAGCATCGATTGCGTCATCCCTGTAATAGGGGGACGCCATCGATGACATCACACCTACAGCAACACCCCCTACAGTTGTAATCAAACACATTAGGTCACACATCCCCTACAGCGCCACCTGTGGTTAACTCCCAAACTGCAGCTGTCATTTCCACAGTAAACAATGCAATTTAAATTAAATGAAAATGACAATTGTCCCAAAAATGTGTCAAAATTGTCCGAAGTGTCCGCCATATTGTCGCAGTCACGAAAAAAATCGCTGATCGCCGCTATTAGTAGTAAAAAAAAAAAAAAATTTATAAAAATGCAATAAAACTATCCCTTATTTTGTAAACGCTATAAATTTTGCGAAAACCAACCGATAAACGCTTATTGCGATTTTTTTTACCAAAAATACGTAGAAGAATACGTATCGGTCTAAACTGAGGAAAAAAAATGTTTTTTTATATATTTTTGGGGGATATTTATTATAGCAAAAAGTAAAAAATATTGCATTTTTTTTTAAATTGTCGCTCTATTTTTGTTAATAGCGCAAAAAATAAAAACCGCAGAGGTGATCAAATACCACCAAAAGAAAGCTCTATTTGTGAGAAAAAAAGGACGCCAATTTTGTTTGGGAGCCATGTCGCACGACCGCGCAATTGTCAGTTAAAACAAAGCAGTGCCGAATCGCAAAAAGGGGCAAGGTCCTTTACCTGCATTTTGGTCCAGGTCTTAAGTGGTTAAAGAAACACTAAAGTCAGGATTTTTTTTCTTCTTAAATGACAAACATGTTATACTTACCTCCACTGTGCAGCTCGTTTTGCACAGAGTGTATCCGAACCTGGTCTTCTGGGGTCCCACGGCGGCTGTCTCGGCTCCTCTACCTTCATGCGAGCGAGCATGCATGGTGGAAAGCTTTTGCGAGCGCGCTCCCGTGATACAGTGGCGGCCATAGCCGCCGACTGTATCACTCGTCCCCCCCTTCCGACACGCTGCGTCATCCACTGTGATTGACAGCAGTGCCAGCCAATAGCTGCGCTGCTATCAATCCGCCCAGCCTAGCCAATCAACGGCCAGTCCGGGAAGCGAACAGGATGACATGGATGCGCCCGGGAATTTCGAACGGTCAGGTAAGTAAAACGGGGGCTCGGAGGGGGGGGGGGGCTGGTGCTGTAAGGCCGCGTACACACGATCGAACGTGTGTACGGCCTATCGGACCATTTTCCAGCAGACCAAATTTTCAAAACATGCTTGAAAACATATCCGCTGGAAACCTGTCCGCCGGTCAGGTTCGATGGTTAGTACACAAAATCATCAGACCAAAAACCTGCGCATGCTCAGAATCAAGTCGACGCTTGCTGCAGGTATTTTTTATTTTTTTTTCAAAAGGGGGTTTAGAAACACTTGAATGTTCTTGTAAAGGCAGGTGTTTTGACAATATAGTGTATTTTCTACATTATTGGAGACCCTGTATGGTATATAGATTCCGCACTCAACAACATTCTGACTAGGGTGCATCTTTAACCACTTAAGACCCGGACCAATACGCTGGTAAATGACCCAAGGTGTTTTTGCGATTCGGCACTGCGTCGCTTTAACAGACAATTGCGCGGTCGTGCGACGTGGCTCCCAAACAAAATGTGCGTCCTTTTCTTCCCACAAATAGAGCTTTCTTTTGGTGGTATTTGATCACCTCTGCGATTTATTTATTTTTGCGCTATATACAAAAATAGAGCGACATTTTTGAAAAAAAAACACTATTTTTTACTTTTTGTTAAAAAAAAAATCAAATAAACTAAATTTTAGTCAAAAATTTAGGTCAAAATTTATTTAGCCACATGTCTTTAGTAAAACAAAAAAATTGGCGATAAAAAAAAAATAGCTACCTAGCGGGAACAGCGACACTAATACAGCGATCAGAAAAATGATCGCTTAGTGACGCTGGCAATAGGGAGTGAAAGGGTTACCTAGGGCAGTGATCAGGGGGTTAAAACTTTATTAGGGGGGGTGGGGGGCTATCCTGAACCTAACACTAACTGATTTTACACTGCCTGTCACACTGACACTAAATGCAGTGATTAGATCACTGCATTCAGTGACACTGTGACAGGGGGGGTGGGGGGGCAGATCGCAAGGGGTTAAGTATGCCTATGTGAGTGTGTGTCAGTGTAGTGTTGGTGCAGGACTTACTGTTAGGTGTTTCTCCCATCGCAGCGGTTGGAAATACCGCTGCGATGGGAGATTACATCACTTCCCCCTTCCTGTGTTTACACAGGAGGAGGAAGTGACAGGAGACTGGGAGCGCGCGCATTGGCTGGGAGCGATCGCGGGGGGGGCGGGTAAACGCCGACATCCGCCCGCTCGTCCCGGATCGCTCCCGGAGCCAGGGGGACCCCCGCACACCGCGGAGGGGGTCCCGGTGGGACCCCCGAACCGCACTTAGGCGGGGACGTAAATTTACGCCCTTGTGCCTGCACGTGCCATTCTGTGGCCGTATATGTGCGTGCGGGGGTCCTTAAGTGGATAATAATGCAACATCTCAAAGATTTGTATCTCACTCACTTGTGAAAAATATCTTGTAATACCTGTCCAAAAAAATATTCCAGTATATCGAAACAGTAGTAAATCTTTATGGTAATACCAAAACACACTTCCTTAAAGAATATAAAAGCAATGCCTGATGCAGGGCCTGCATGTTATCAAATTGAACAATTTACCTCATATAAAGTAAATCTACGACAAATGTATAGTGGTTAGACCATATATATATTACTTTAACACATTAGTGAAGTACACATACCTAGAAATCTCGATCATTTTATTTGCATGTAGGAAATACATGTTGTTAATTTTATATAATTGTGTCATGTATGCATTAGCGCCCCCTCATGACGGGAGGCCAAATTACTTAACGGGACCCCATAATGGAAGGATCTCTTTCCACTTACCAGTGACACCTCTTCCGGCACTGACTACAGAGACATTATGTGGGGTGCCGTGTTGAGTGTGGATTCTCTTCACCAGCTCCATTAGAGACTGTTTCAGTCCGAAGGCATGGAGGGAGGCTGCTGTACACTTTGTGAGGCCTCACGTATCGTGGTCCAGGACCAGTTAATAGGAAGGTTGTATTACGCAGCATACTCTGATATAGGGATCCTGCCACATATGAGGCTTCAGGACCCTCTGTCTGGAAAGTGCCGATTGGCCCTGTGCTAATCACATGCACCCTCTCAAGGAAAAAAAAAAAAACTGTCTTGCAATACACACCAAACTGAGCATGAGCAGATTGCCCCCAAGGTCCTGTACTGTCAGGAGATGGATTTGGGACAGCGGAAGAAGGGGAGGAGCAGAGAAGACAGGATCATACAGCCTTTTTACACAATGCACAGGATTAACCCCCTTAGGTTCCTCAGTGAGTATAACAAACATGCTTGACTGCATATACAGACTGATTTTACTCTTGTGGGTTTAGTAACACTTTAACCACTTA
Source organism: Rana kukunoris (assembly GCA_029574335.1). NCBI lineage: Eukaryota > Metazoa > Chordata > Amphibia > Anura > Ranidae > Rana > Rana kukunoris. Next base: position 41,637,057 of record CM056051.1, read on the forward strand.
AGGACCGCCCCATGTACATTTACGTCGGCACTGACAGGCACGTCAACGTATATATACGTTGGTGCCTTGGGGGGGTTCGGGGGTCCGATTGGACCCCCCCCGTACATGCGGCGGTCCGCGCAGCTGCAGGAGCGATCCGACGAGGGGGCGGCTATTCGTTTTTGTCCGCCCCCTCCGGATTGCTCCCAGCCAATGCGCGCGCCCGCCCCCCCCCCCGCCCTATCACTTCCTCCTCCTGTGTAAACACAGGAAGGAGGAAGCGATGTGATTTCTCCCTCGGTGGTTTGCACTAACACTACACTACACTAACACTGCACATAAACACATTTAACCCCCGCGATCGCCTCCCCCTGTCAGTGTCACTGAATGCAGTAATCATACATGTATGATTACTGTATTTAGTGTCAGTGTGACAGGCAGTGTGACAGGCAGTTAGTGTTAGGTCCAGGGTAGCCCCCGTACCCCCCCTAATAAAGTTTTAACCCCTTGATCACCGCCCTAGTTAACCCTTTCACTCCCTATTGCCAGCATCACTAAGCGATCATTTTTCTGATCGCTGTATTAGTGTCTCTGTTCCCGCTAGGTAGCTCATTTTTTTTTTTTATTGCAATTTTTTTTTTACTAAAGACATGTGGCTAAATAAATTTTGGCCTAAATGTTTGACTAAAATTTTTAGTTTATTGATTTTTCTTATAGCAAAAAGTAAAGAATATTGATTTTTTTTCAAAAGTGTCGCTCTATTTTTGTTTATAGCGCAAAAAATAAAAATCGCAGAGGCGATCAAATAGCACCAAAAGAAAGCTCTATTTGTGGGAAGTAAAGGACGCACATTTTGTTTGGGAGCCACGTCGCACGACCGCGCAATTATCAGTTAAAGCGACGCAGTGCCGAATCGCAAAAAGGTCCTTTACCTGCATTTTGGTCCGGGTCTTAAGTGGTTAACCACTTCAAAACCGGGAACTTTTGCCCCTTTCTGCCCAGGACAATTTCCAGCTTTTAGCGATGTCACTCTTTAAATGACAATTGCACGGTCATGCTACACTGTACCCAACCTAATTTTTTGTAATTTTCTGCCCACCACCAAGCTTTCTTTTGGTGGTATTTAATCACCTCTGGGGTTTTTATTTTTTGCTAAACAAACTAAAAAATACCAACATTTAAAAAAAAAAGTTTTTCTTAGTTTCTGTCATAAAATGTTATTTTCCCCTTTACTAACGGGCACTAATGAGGCAGCACTAATGGGCACAGATAAGGTGGCACTGATGAGGAGGTACTGATATGTAGAATTGATGGGCACTGATAGACGGCACTAATATGCAGCACTAATGGGCACCAATAGGCGGCACTGATATGCAGCACTGATGGGCATTGACAGGTGACACTGATGGGCACTGACAGGCGGCTGTGATGGTCACTGACGGGCGTGTGTGATGGGCACTGACAGGTGGCACTGATTGGCACTGATAGCTGGTGTTGATTGGCACTGATAGGTGGCACTGATGGGCAGCTCTGATGATGAGGTACTGATGTGTTACTGACAGGTGTTACTGCTGGGCACTGATTGGCATTGTAATGGGCACTGAGTGGCACTGTGGTGGGCTCTGATTGGCACTGTGGTGTGTACTCATTGGCACTGTGGTGGTCTCTGATTGGCACTGTGGTTTGTACTGATTGGCACTGTGGTGGTCTCTGGCACTGTGGTTTGTACTGATTGGCACTGTGGTGTGTACTGATTGGCACTGTGGTGGTCTCTGATTGACACTGTGGTGATCTCTGATTGGCACTGTGGTGGTCTCTGGCACTGTGGTGTGTACTGATTGGCACTGTGGTGGTCTCTGATTGGCACTGTGGTTTGTACTGATTGGCATTGTGGTGGTCTCTGATTGGCACTGTGGTGGTCTCTGATTGGCACTGTGGTGGTCTCTAATTGGCACTGTGGTGGTCTCTGATTGGCACTGTGGTGATCTCTGGCACTGTGGTTTGTACTGATTGGCACTGTGGTGGTCTCTGATTGGCACTGTGGTGGTCTCTGATTGGCACTGTGGTGGTCTCTAATTGGCACTGTGGTGGTCTCTGATTGGCACTGTGGTGATCTCTGGCACTGTGGTTTGTACTGATTGGCACTGTGGTGGTCTCTGATTGGCACTGTGGTGGTCTCTGATTGGCACTGTGGTTTGTACTGATTGGCACTGTGGTGGTCTCTGATTGGCACTGTGGTGGTCTCTGATTGGCACTGTGGTGGTCTCTGATTGGTACTGTGGTGGTCTCTGGCACTGTGGTTTGTACTGATTGGCACTGATAGGTGGCACTGATGGGCAGCTCTGATGATGATGTACTGATGTGTTACTGACAGATGTTACTGCTGGGCACTGATTGGCATTGTGGTGGGCTCTGATTGGCACTGTGGTGTGTACTCATTGGCACTGTGGCGGTCTCTGGCACTGTGGTGGTCTCTGATTGGCACTGTGGTGATCTCTGGCACTGTGGTGGTCTCTGATTGGCACTGTGGTGATCTCTGGCACTGTGGTTTGTACTGATTGGCATTGTGGTGGTCTCTGATTGGCACTGTGGTGGTCTCTGATTGGCACTGTGGTGGTCTCTAATTGGCACTGTGGTGGTCTCTGATTGGCACTGTGGTGATCTCTGGCACTGTGGTTTGTACTGATTGGCACTGTGGTGGTCTCTGATTGGCACTGTGGTGGTCTCTGATTGGCACTGTGGTTTGTACTGATTGGCACTGTGGTGGTCTCTGATTGGCACTGTGGTGGTCTCTGATTGGCACTGTGGTGGTCTCTGATTGGTACTGTGGTGGTCTCTGGCACTGTGGTTTGTACTGATTGGCACTGATAGGTGGCACTGATGGGCAGCTCTGATGATGATGTACTGATGTGTTACTGACAGATGTTACTGCTGGGCACTGATTGGCATTGTGGTGGGCTCTGATTGGCACTGTGGTGTGTACTCATTGGCACTGTGGCGGTCTCTGATTGTCACTGTGGTTTGTACTGATTGGCACTGTGGTGGTTTCTGGCACTGTGGTGTGTACTAATTGGCACTGTGGTGGTCTCTGATTGGCACTGTGGTTTGTACTGATTGGCACTGTGGTGGTCTCTGATTGGCACCGTGGTGGTCTCTGATTGGCACTGTGGTGGTCTCTGATTGGCACTGTGGTGTGTACTGATTGGCACTGTGGTGGTCTCTGATTGGCACTGTGGTGTGTACTGATTGGCACTGTGGTGGTCTCTGGCACTGTGGTTTGTACTGATTGGCACTGCGGTGGTCTCTGATTGGCACTGTGGTGGTCTCTGATTGGCACTGGTGGGCACTTGCTGACTTTATTATTGTGGCACTGCTGGGCACTGATTGGTAGGCGATTGACACATCTGAAATGTAAAAAAAAAAAAAAAAGTTTAAAACAAGTAAATATAATTAATCTTCCTATCTACTTACTAATACTAGTGGCATAAGGATTACAAATGGTCAATGCTGATTGTGAAAGTTTAGTTCCCCTTTAGGCACATGGAAGCGGTTAAAAATGAAAGGAAGAACCTGGCGGACTGCTGTGTGTAACACAATTATTATTTTATACACTTTCCATGCGATGGCGTTTCATTGCTGCTGACTCTGATACTTATCAATGTTTTACCAGATCTGTCACATACAGTATATGTCCTGGAAAAAGTGTGACCGTTTGTTCCGAGTGCTATAATTCAGTCTGCATTCTAGGATATTAGAACCACTTTATGTTAGTCCAATTAGGAAAGATCAGACAGATTTTCACAGCTGAGAACAAGGAATTTGGTTTTTAATCTCATCCCAGCTTCTTACAGAATGGTTTCGGATAAATCCGTTTTTGTGTGTTTGGATGAGAATGTACATTTTCTAGCTTTGTGCTTCTCAAAGCTGTCCTTAAATGCCCTTACAGTGCATGTAAACTCTGACAGTAAATGTCTCGTCTTTTCTCCCCTTTGGTTGGTTAAATCTGTGTTTTTCAACTAGGGTGCCATCTGGGGTTGTCAGAGGTGTCGCACAGCGTCCAGTATTAGTAATCAGTATTAGCGTCCAGAAGTACTAAAATGGGGGGGGGGGGGGGTTTGATGCAAAAGGGAGAGGGGTGACTGAGGACTCTGAAGTGGGAAAAGATGGGGACTGATGTGAAGGAGGGCAGGGACTTAGGACTCTGATGTGAAGGAGGGCAGGGACTTAGGACTCCGATGTGAAGGAGGGTAGAGACTGAGGACTCGGATGTGAAGGAGGGCAGGGACTGAGGACTCTGATGTGAAGGAGGGCAGGGACTTAGGATTCCGATGTGAAGGAGGGTAGAGACTGAGGACTCTGATGTGAAGGAGGGCAGGGACTGAGGACTCTGATGTGAAGGAGGGCAGGGACCAAGGACTCCGATGTGAAGGAAGGTAGAAACTGAGAACTCTGATGTGAAGGAGGGCAGGGACTGAGGACTCTGATGTGAAGGAGGGCAGAGACTGAGGACTCTGATGTGAAGGAGGGCAGGGACTGAGGACTCTGATGTGAAGGAGGGCAGGGACTGAGGACTCTGATGTGAAGGAGGGCAGGGACTGAGGACTCGGATGTGAAGGAGGGTAGAGACTGAGGACTCTGATGTGAAGGAGGGCAGGGACTGAGGACTCTGATGTGAAAGAGGGCAGGGACTGAGGACTCTGATGTGAAAGAGGGCAGGGACTGAGGACTCTGATGTGAAAGAGGACAGGGACTGAGGACTCTGATGTGAAGGAGGGTAGAGACTGAGGACTCGGATGTGAAGGAGGGTAGAGACTGAGGACTCTGATGTGAAGGAGGGCAGGGACTGAGGACTCTGATGTGAAGGAGGGCAGGGACCAAGGACTCCGATGTGAAGGAAGGTAGAAACTGAGAACTCTGATGTGAAGGAGGGCAGGGACTGAGGACTCTGATGTGAAGGAGGGCAGAGACTGAGGACTCTGATGTGAAGGAGGGCAGGGACTGAGGACTCTGATGTGAAGGAGGGCAGGGACTGAGGACTCTGATGTGAAGGAGGGCAGGGACTGAGGACTCGGATGTGAAGGAGGGTAGAGACTGAGGACTCTGATGTGAAGGAGGGCAGGGACTGAGGACTCTGATGTGAAAGAGGGCAGGGACTGAGGACTCTGATGTGAAAGAGGACAGGGACTGAGGACTCTGATGTGAAGGAGGGCAGGGACTGAGGACTCTGATGTGAAAGAGGACAGGGACTGAGGACTCTGATGTGAAGGAGGGCAGGGACTGAGGACTCTGATGTGAAGGAGGGCAGGGACTGAGGACTCTGATGTGAAGAAGGGCAGGGACTGAGGACTCTGATGTGAAGGAGGGCAGGGACTGAGGACTCTGATGTGGGAAAAGATGGGGACTAAGAACTCTGATGTAAAAGGTGGAACAGAGAATACTTATTAGAATGTGGGTAGAAAGAGGACTTATATGTAAGAAACACTCTGTTAAATATCATTAAAGGAGTTTTATTATATCTGTTTGTAGGGGCAAAAAATAAAATAAAAAATAGCACATTTATCCAGCCAGAAACCTGAGGACTGTTAAACTGCAATAATCTGTTCATGCGATTAGATACACTTTAGTAAGGTAAATGTTTATACTGGTAACTGCACAGAACAATTCTCTCTATCACTGTAAAGGAAATATGAATTATAGGTTTATTCCATAATATAGAAAAATAGAAAAGTGATGGCAGAAAAAGAGCAGTCCATCAAGTTTGCTCATTTTATTTATTTATTTTTGTTTTGTTTTGTTTTTTGTATTTGTTTTGTTTTTGTTTTCTTTGTTTTGTTTTTCATTAACCTTGTTGTCTTACTTTACTGTTGACTGTCCCACTACCTCTGTTAGTAGTTTATTTCAATCATCAACTACCCTTTCAGTAAAAAAAATAATACTTTCTAAGATTGGTTTTGAACTTTCCTCCAGTTAGTTTGAGGTCCTGTCCCGTGTTCTCAATTTTGGTTTCATATTGAAAAAAACTGCCTTCCTGAACCTTATTTACCCCCTTGATGTATTTGAAGGTGTCAATCATGTTTCCCCCATTTCCCTTCTTTCCTCCATACTGTACATATTAAGTTCCTGAAGTCGCTCTCAATAGGTTTTATCTCCCCACACTTTTCACAATTTTTGGTACTTTGGAGTGTTATTTGGAATGTATTTAAGCCCTAACAATGAGTTTTGACTATTTGCTTCCATTTTGTGTTTTTAAATAATCATTCAAAGCATTTTGTTAAGCCAAGATGAGTTTGACAGATGACACAGCCTGTCAAATTTGCCCATTGAAGTCAATGGGACTATGCTGCAAAGTGCTCCAAAGTGGGCCTATCCCTACCCTTATGTAAGGCCACTATGGGAGAGGGTGTCCACTGAGTATAACATCCCTATAAATTATCCCCATGGATTCCTTTACACTCTGAAGAATTACTATGATGACCATCGTCCCTAATGGAACTGGTGGAAATCTCTTATATTGTTCAATGAGCAATGACTGTGGCCATGGTTTTTAATGTGTGCATCTTTTTTTCTTTTATTCGATGTCTTTACTTTGAATATTTAAAGAAATACAGTCTTTAGGAGTTGCAGATGTAAACAAAAACAGCATTTCAATCCACTACATACTTGCCAAGTATAATGTTATGACATATTGACCTTGATGAAATAATGGTAGTGGAGTCTGAGAGAATTCCAGTCTTGTAGAGACGTTTCTCAGAGCGCCGTCTCTCCTGCACGATTAAGTAGCCCTTTTATTCGCTTCTGTAGAGATATAATGAGGGGTGTCTGGATTACTGTTAAGAAGAAATTGATAGAAAAGTGATTCACCTCTGGGCCCAAAAAAAAATACATATGAGGTCTCAAGAGGTAAGAGCAAGCAAAGGTGGAAAATATAATTGAGAAGAAAAAAAGCCAAGAAGGTGCCACAAAGAGGGAAGGGCAGGGTACGGAAAAAGAGGTAGAAGGGAATGCTAGAAAAGTGATTGACCCCTGGGCCCAAAAAATACATATCAGGTCTCAAGAGGTGATAGCACGCAAAGGCGGAACATATAATTAAGAAGAAAGTAAGCCAAGAAGGTGCCACCAAGAGGGAAGGCCAGGGTAGGGAAAAAGAGGTAGGCAGGGTGGGAGGGTAGGAGTCCCGAATGTAACCATTGCCAAGCGACATTCGCATCTGAGGGCTCAGCCCATTGACGATCTCTCATGCTATACGTTTCAAAATCCCTCAAGATTACCCAATAATTGTTTGAGAAGGTAAAATAGTACCACGTTTTGCAGAACTGTTCTGTGTGGTTGACAGCCACCATGAGCTCCTCCATCAATTTGATTTCATGAACTTTAAAGGACCATGGGCCAATTGATGGGGTGCAGTTTGTTTCCAGTATAGTGATTTAATGTGTGTATTTTTGTACAATTATTTTTAATATGGAAAATCAGCAGAACTTTTTTTAGTTTTCAAGAATAACAATTATCATAATTTATGTGTATGTACTTGTAACTTTTTTAGGTTTTTGGAACCCTTTTATATACAGTATATACTCAAGTATAAGCCGACCCGAATATAAGCAGAGGCACCTAATTTTACCACAAAAAAATAATGGGAAATCTTATTGACTCGAGTATAAGCCTAGGGTGTCCATCTGCATGCCTCACTGTGCCTCACTTTGCCTTCACTGTGTCCATGTGCATGCCTCACTGTGTTAATGTGCATGCCTCACTGTGTCCATGCCTCACTGTGTCCATGCCTCACTGTGTCCATGCCTCACTGTGTCCATGCCTCACTGTGCCCATGCCTCACTGTGCCTCACTGTGCCCATGCCTCACTGTGCCTTCACTGTGTTCAGGTGCATGCCTCACTGTGTCCATGTGCATGCCTCACTGTGTCCATGTGCATGCCTCACTGTGTCCATGTGCATGCCTCACTGTGTCCATGCCTCACTGTGCCCATGCCTCACTATGCCTCACTGTGCCCATGCCTCACTGTGCCCATGCCTCACTGTGCCCATGACTCACTGCGCCCATGACTCACTGTGCCTTACTGTGTCCATGCCTCACTGTGCCTCACGCCTCACTGTGTCAATGACTAGACTTATGTTTAACATGGGAGTATATAGAAGGGGTGCCCGGATTTGAAAAATCTGTGCTTCCTGGCCGTAGGTCCCCCAGACATAAAACTTTGCACACTTGTAGAGGAGAACTGGGGCTATATGTTTCAGCTGGTACCGGGTCCCCAAAGTTACCAGAGAAATAACCGTTTAACATGGGAGTCTATGGAAGGTGTGCCCGAATTTGAAAAATCGTTGCTCCCCGGCCGTAGGTCCCCCGGACAACAAACTTTGCAAACTTGTAGAAGAAGAGCTACATGTGTGCCAAATTTGGGGTCCAGGTCCCCAAATTCCAGGAGATCAGGCACAAAAATGTGACTTGAGTAAAAGCCAAGGGGGGCATTTTCAGCACAAAAAATGTGCTGAAAAACTTGGCTTATACTCGATTATATACGGTAGGTTTTTGTATGTCAGTTTTTTCTTCTGGTGAAAAAGGGAAAATACTTAATTAAGGTGATTGATGGTAATTGAACACTTGTACAATCCAACTGCCAAACTACCTTTGTAAACATACATACACACATGTAAAGTTAAGCATGATTGATTCACGCACCAATGCCCCAATTTTCTACAATTATTGAACTGAAACAATAACCCAAAACAAATAATTCGATTTTTTTCCCCCCCAAGATACCAATTACCCTTAATTGGGCAACAGCCATTATTAGTATTATTACATTTAAAGTCTCTTGATGGGCCTTTTAAATAAGTATAATAATATCCAGAACAAATAATATGTATACATATGTTGGAGTTGAACAATTGAATGTCCATGAGAATGGTGGGAGACTCCTTTAAAATGAATAATCAGAAAGTAATGCTTGCTCTGTTGACCATGTAGTTATAAAGAGTAACTGACTATTAATATAATGTAGGGTTACCATGGTATTGTCACACTGAAGTCTTACGCGCTCACCTCCTGTCCTTTAGGCTTCACTAATTAGTCACACACAATGGAAAACTCTTATGCATGATATTTCTTCCAGGACTGCCACTGTGCGTATTCACTGGTCCTTGGAGAATGTTATGTTCACAGAATAATGTAATTATCTTCTATTTTAACTTGAGCTTCTAAATTCCGTTTGTCTGGAGGCAGCTCATAAAGCATTGCTTATTGGTGCCAATACACTTTCCTACTGGTAATGTCACAACCTAAAGATAACGATCCCATTAATATCAAAAGCATGCATGCTGTAACAGCATACAATGGTGGTTGCCACTTTTTCACCATACCTTCCGCTAATGATGGTGGTTTGCTAGCATGTGGGAATTGCATACAGTTAATTTTTATAATTCCCTTTGCCAAGTGTTAGCATTGTGGTTTTGCTTTCATGCGTAAGTTAACGTCCCCTACACTTTAGGAACCTCGGATTGCAAGTAATGCAGTTAACAAGCATTTTCACAATGCGAGCATTGTATTTATTAATTTTTTCCCATTAAATAGCTTCCTTTACCTTAGTGCAGTCCTCCTTCACTTTCCTCATCCTTCAATTTCGCTTTTAAATGTCCTTATTTCTTCTGAGAAATCCTCACTTTCTGTTCTTCTGTCTGTAACTCAACACCGTAATGCAAGGCTTTCCTCCTGGTCTGGAGAAAGCCTCTTGAGGGGGGAGGGAGCGAGCAGGAATGTCAGGAAGCCCACTAACACACAGTTCCTTTCTCTATCTGCAAAGTAGAGAGTGTCCTGACTTGCCTGCTCACCCCCTCCCCCCTCAAGAGGCTTTCTCCACACCAGGAAGAAAGCCTCTCATTACGGTGGTGAGTTACAGACAAAAGAACAGGAAGTGAGGATTTCTCAGAAGAAATAACGACATTTAAAAGCAAAATGGAAGGATGAGGTAAGTAAAGGAGGACTGCACTAAGGTAAAGGAAGCTATTTAGGAAAAAAAAAATCTTTACAACCCCTTTAAATAAATCCTAACTTGGATTCAAGCCAAAGCGGTGTGTAGTATGGCCTGAGATGGGGGGTGCCGGAGCCGAACCGGAGCCAGGGACAAGCGGCGCCGTTCATAAATGTTTGGAAAGACTCTGAAAGACTCAGTTCCCAAGCCTTTCTAAGGTTTTCCAAGGTCAGCTGAGCTGTCATCAGGCCTTTCTGTGTGTTTCCGAGGCTCTCCGATTGCATGTCATTGAAATCAATGCGGAACAAATAATTTTCGTTTCCATTGACCTCAATGGGGAAACTCGCTTTGATATGCGAGTACTTTGGATTACAAGCATTCTCCTGGAATGGATTATGCTTGTAATCCAAGGTTCCACTGTACTCTCTTCAACATGAAGGCATGGAGGGAATCTGCTATATACGTCACAATGCCTCGCCCACCATAGTCCAGGCCAGGTCCCAAGGAGGGTACTGTTATTAAGACCTTGCCGCTTAGAAGAGAAAACCATTCAGCCACCAGTCCACCCTTCCTACAGAACCTCTGTCCTCCCATCCACCACCACCTTCTTTCCCGAGCTGGCTGCTCCTCTTTCACTTTACTTCTTAACTCTTTTAATTCCAGAAGGTTAACATGAAGATTTACACTCAATTCCCTGTCCCCATTCACTGTAGGAGCAAACGCTAATTCTCTTTTCAAGTGATCGTTACTAAATCAGAACTTTATTTACTTGAATAAAAACCATTAGGATGGATCAATAGTTCCATTGCATCTTCACTAAACAGTTCTTTAGTTGTTACATGAGTCAGGCAACATATCAGTAGGGATGAGCTTCGAGTTCGAGTAGAACTCATGTTCGACTCGAACATTGCCTGTTCGCTGAACAGCAAACTATTTGGGGTGTTCGCGGCAAGTTCGTGTGAACTTTAGAACCCTGTTAAAGTCTATGGGACTCGAACGTTTGAAATCTAAAGTGCTCATTTTAAAGGCTAATATGCAAGTTATTGTAATAAAAAGTGTTTGGGGACCCGGGTCCTGCCCCAGGGAACATGTATCAATGCAAAAAAAGTTTTAAAAACTGCAGTTTTTTTGGCAGCAGTGATTTTAATAATTCTTTTAAGTGAAACAATAAAAGTGAAATATTCCAATTTTTGGAATTTCGTACCGGGGGGGGGGGGGGGTGTATAGTATGCCTGAAAAGTAGCTCTTGTTTCCCATGCTTAGAACTGTCCCTGCACAAAGTGTCATTTCTGAAGGAAAAAAAGTATCAAAAAAAATCACTCGCGGCTATAATGAATTGTCGGCTCCCCCAATACAGAGAAAAGTCATTCATAAAAAAAAAATGTGTGTGGGTCCACTGCATTTTTTTTTTAAATTTGGGGTGGAGTTCTCCTTAAAATCCATACCAGACCTGAAGGTTCTGGAATGGATATTTGGGGGGAACCCTACATAATTTTTTTTAGTTTGACGCAGGGTTCACCTTAATATTCATACCAGACCCTAAGGTGAATGATTTTAAATGACTTTTTTCCTTCAGAAATTACATTTTGTGCAGGGACAGTTCTAAGCACAGGAAACACGCTCTACTTTACAGGCATACTATAAACCCCCCTAGGTACAAAATTTAAAAGAAATATTTTAATTTTATTGTTTCACTTTAAGCATTATTAAAATCACTGCTCCTGAAAAAACAGCCATTTTTTAAAACTTTTTTTGCATTGATACATGTCCCCTGGGGCAGGATCCAGGTCCCCATCACTCCCCTGGGGCAGGACCCGGGTCCCCAAACACTTTTTAGGACAATAACTTGCATATTAGCCTTAAAAATTAGTACTTTAGATTTAAAACGTTCGAGTCCCATAGACTTTAACAGGGTTCTAAACTTCACATGAACTTTTGGACTGTTTGCAGGTTCTGGTGCGAACCGAACCCAGGGGTGTTCGGCTCATCCCTACATAGCAGGAATCATGACGGTACTCATTTTCCATTTTTGTAAATGCTATACTGCTACTGCACTGTACTTGGGCTGTGCTGTGTTGCTCATACATTTAGGTTGTGTTATGTCCCAACAAGTAGTACATTTATGTCCCAACAAGCCTTAAACGTAGTCCTGTTTTAGGGTGCCCCTATGGGGTAATTCCATTCTTGGTGCAAGGTCTACATCTCCATGTTTAGGGTCTCTGTATAGCTCACATGACCAGCAACAACCCAGGCCCAATCTCCTATCGCCTATATATATCCCCTACACGGGAAGCACCACAGACCAAAAAAGGCAGACGCACCACATCACCTTAACTCAGGAACTACTTCAGTATTGTACTGGATTGAGCAGATTCAGGGGTCGAGGGTTCTCGAGGACCCGTGGGTAGTGTTGTTTCACTGTACTAACGAACCAGCAGGATCATATTCGCGGTCGATTACCCCCCATCTTCTTAATGCGGCCAAAGCGGTTATCCCCAGGTTTTGGAAGCAGTCGAGTACCCCCACTCTCCGCCATTGGCTGAGGGAGGTGGATCATATTTACTACATGGAGGATGCTACGCTGACATTGGGAAACAAGTCGGATTTAGCGCGGGAGATATGGTCCTGCTGGTTTGCATTCAAGTTCTCCGCATCTTATGCTGATATTTTGGCGCAATCCCCATGATATGTTACTTGATGGAATGTATATTTATATACGTGTGTATCCTACTGTTGCTGGTTTCTACCCCTCCTCCCCCCCCCCTCCCCTTTGCCTATTCACTGCTCTGCTCTTCGTTTTCTTTCTCCCTTGTCCCTCGCTCTTTCTTCTGTTGCTGCTCTGACACACAGGTGTTGGAATACATGGTCTCTCGTTGCGGGGCTGGTAATGGTGTATGGTTGACCGTTGACTGATATTTCAAGTGGCTATTGTATCCTCTCGACTTGGTTAGCAGGAACACACGGATCGTGGTGGTATCCTAGATGTGTTGTGTGCTAGACCCATTGTGTCTCATCCTTATCGAACCACCATGGCCTGCGGGTTCGACTGGTAGCAATGCACGTTCTGTTAATACGGTCCTCAACAGATTTTATATACAGTTGTGTTGGAGTGTGCTACAATGTATTTCATTTCTTTTCTGTATTTTTCAATAAAAACTTATTAAACAAAAAAATAAATAAAAAACACTCAGGAACTACTGGACATTAACCCCATGTGTACAAATGACATTCCAGTCACCTGCCTACAGACTAGTTAGTCAGTTTAAAGTCAGCTATAAAAACCATGTCAAGGTGTGAAACTGAATAATCTGTGTCACTAATGGACCTATGTATGTACACCGTAATGGAAACCTGTCATAATAGAAATACAGAAGCTCGTTGGTTTCAGCATTATGAGTCACTCACTCAGTGACTTTCCTGATCTACATACTTGACTCTCAAGTCAGAGTTGTTGATTTATTAAAGAAGTATAGCCAAAGCTTTTTTTGGCTGTACTTCTGTGGTTCACAGATCACTTTATGGAGATGTTGATTTCTTTTTTCAGCAGGACTTGGCACCTGCCCACACTGCCAAAAGTACCAATACCTGGTTTAATGATCATGGTATCTCTGTGCTTGATTGTCCAGCAAACTCGTCTGACCTAAACCCCATAGAGAATCTGTGGGGGATTGTCAAGAGGAAAATGAGAGACATCAGATCCAACAATAAAGATGAGCTGAAAGCTTCTATCAAAGCAACCTGGGCTTCCATAGAACCTCAGCAGTGCCACAGGCTGACCCCCTCCATGCCACGCCACATTGATGCAATTATTCATGCAAAAGGAGCCCGACCAAGTATTGAGTGCATACTATACTGTACATGGATATACTTTTCAGTAAGCCAACATTTCTGTATTAAAAATCCTTTTTTTATTGCTGTTATGTAATATTCAGTTTTTCAGAGATACTGAATTTTGTGTTTTCTCTAGCTGTAAGCCATAATCATCAAAATTTAAATAAAGTAATGCTTGAATTGTATCATTCTGTGTGTGATGAATCTATATGTTATGCGCTTCACTTTTTGAATTGAATTACTGAAATAAATTAAAGTGATTGTAAAACTTAATTTTTTTTTTTTTAAATGACATACATGTCATACTTACTTGCTCTGTGCAAGGGTTTTGCACAGAGTGGCCCTGACCCTCCTTTTCTAGGTTCCCCCTGTGGAGCTCCTGGCTCTTCCTCTTCTCGAGTGCCCCCGCAGAGAGCCGCTATGAATGGAGGCACTTGTGTGGGTGCGCTCCCGAGTCCTGCTGCTTAGTCCATTGACACAGACAGCAGGACTCAGCCCCGTCCCCGACTCCCGGGTCACTGGATTTGATTGACAGCAGTGGGAGCTGGGCTTTCACTAGCTGTAAGCCATATTCATCAAAATTAAAATAGAGTAATGCTTGACATGTATCATTCTGTGTGTAATGAATCTATATGTTCTGAGTTTCACTTTTTTTTTCCGAGTTTCACTTTTTGAATTGAATTACTGAAATAAATTAAAGTGATTGTAAAGCTTCATTTTATTTTTTATTTTTTAAATAACAAACATGTCATACTTGCTCTGTGCAAGGGTTTTGCACAGATCGGCCCTGACCCTCCTTTTGTGGGGTCGCCTCGCAGCGCTCCTGGCTCTTCCTCTTCTTGAGTGCCCCCCACGGAGAGCCGCTTTCCCTGGGGGCACTAGTACGGGCACGATCCCGAGTCCTGCTGCTACGTCCATTCACACAGACAGCAGGACTCTGCCCCGTTCCCGACTCCCGGGTCACTGGATTTGATTGACAGCAGCGGAAGCTGGGTTTTCACTAGCTGTAAGCCATAATCATCAAAATTAAAAGAAAGTAATGCTTAAAATGTATTATTCTGTGTGTAATGAATCTATATATTCTGAGTTTCATGTTTTGAATTGAATTACTGAAATAAATAGGGTTGTCCCGATACCACTTTTTTAGGACCGAGTACAAGTACCAATACTTTTTTTCAAGTAGTCGCCGATACCGAATACCGATACTTTTTTTAAATGTGTCCCCAAATGCAGCCATGTCCCCCACATATGCAGCCATGTCCCCCACATATGCACCCATGTCCCTGCAGCCATGTCCCTCCAGCCATGTCCCCCATACCTAGCCGCCGAAAGCCGCCGCCGCGGGCTGTTTTGCCTGCGCATATAGACACTCCCCCTTGCTCGAGATTGGACAGATCATGATCACCCATCCAATCCCGAGCAAGGGGGAGTGTCTATACGTGCGGGAACACTACAGCTATTCAAATGAAAGCTGTGATGTTCCCGCACGCTGTTTAACCCATGCGGCGTCGGGTTTCGATGCGGCGGGTTCGATGCGGCGGCGGGGGGGGGGAGTATTCTATTTAGGTATCGAGGGTATTTGCGGGAGTACAAGTACCGCAAATACTCAGTATCGGGACAACCCTAGAAATAAATTAAGTGATTGGAAGCTTCATTTAATTTTTATTTATTTTTAATAACAAACATGTCCTACTTACCTGCTCTGTGCAAGGGTTTTGCACAGAGCTGCCCCAATCCTCCTTTTCTAGGGTCCCCCTGAGACACTCTTGGCTCTTCCTCTACTCGAGTGCCCCCACGGAGAGCTGCTTTCCATAGAGGCATTCGTTCAGGTGCGCTCTTGATTCCTGCTGCTGCGTCCATTAACACAGACAGCAGGACTCGCCCCTGCCCCCGGCTCCCAGGTCACTAGATTTGATTGACAATGGCTCCCGCTGCTCCAGTGAGGACCCGAGACAATGGCTGCAGCTGCAGTGCTCTCCTCCGTCGCTGGAATGAATGAGTTCAGGTAAGTAAAAGGAGGGCTCTGGGGGGCTGCTACAGTATACTTTATCGCGTAGAATGCATTAAGGTGAAAAAACGCGAGGGTTTACAACCCTTTTTAACTTTTGGAATATTCGATTTTTTTTTGTTGAGATGCACCTGTATTTACAAAGTAATAACTGAGTTGCCTAAGGCATTTGGTGCAATAAAGTGTATTTATCATTAGTGGCCATTGAGGAATATGTTTAAATGAAAGTTTCTGTACCTAGCATTTAGCTTTAAGTGTACTGGTGCCTTTATTCTGCACAAAGAAATCCCTGTCTATTCATATGTAAGTCCTGTGCCATATGACCATGTGAGGCAAATGATATGTATTTAGATTACATATGTGTGACCACGGGATGTGTACTATACACAATGGGTTACTGATGTGCGGAGTTCTCTTCGCACGTCTCTTTCCCACCAGTATTCCTCTGATAGTGACTCTATTTTAGAACCAGACAAACAGCTAGATTATAATAATGCACACAGAGGAGGAAAATCACGCTGATATTTATAGTACGAGGGAGACAAAGGAATATTACACATATTGGAGAGTTCAGCCCTATGTGCCCGAGGGTGTTGAAATTTCCATGTGCTGCCAGCCAAGTATATACCAAGCTCATTTCATTCAGGTTTCTCTATTACCACAATTGGAAAGTCTCTGCTGTATTCATGTTAAAGTGGTAACAGCATAACGGAACACTGCTGATATTGGCTTGCCTGTAATTAGATGTTGGCTGTGTGATGTGGTAGAAGCTCCTTTGTCTCTACAAGTATAAAGACTAAAGATTTTATTCATCATGGAAAGCTTCTCTATTTATATCCAATCATATGTAGTGCAGCAGTCCACCCTCTACCTACACTCACTATGTGCCCAGTAATCTAGTTATAGGGTTTGTGAACCACATGAAAATTTAAGGCAGGGGTTCTCATTCCCACACAATGCAAAGTCTTTTTTGTCCTAGAGCAGGGCTGTCTTTGAGAGGCACACCTGGGCACTGCCCAGGGGCCCCAGTGGCATGGGGGGCCCCTGCAATTTCCCCAAAGCAGCTGGTCCTTGATGGCACTGAGTGATGGCTACACAGGGGAGGCAGGCTGGCAGCGATGCGCCATGCAGTGCAGAATGATACCTAATATTTTACAGCCTGCAGGGAGGGAAGAGCCAGAGCGCCAGTGATGCTCTGACTCCCCCCCTCCATGCACCTTGAATGCTCAGGAGTCGAAGCCTGGGGGGTAGGAGCTGGAGTGGGAGTTGCTGAGTCGGCAGCACTGAGAGCCCATCTGCGGAAGTAGCTTTTTGGATGCTGTTTCTTTGCTGTACAGAATGATCGTTCATGTAGTTAATGCCGAGCTCCACCCAAAAGGGAAAGCTCCTCTTGTCTGCCTCCTACCTACTTGATATCTGTTTACCTGTACTGTCGCCATTGTAGGGGCCCCAGAGCATTACTTTGCCCAGGGGCCCATGATGCTATTAAGATGGCCCTGTCCTAGAGAGAAAGTAAAAAAAAAAAAACTCATCTCATTCCTCCTCCTTTTACACTGTCATATGACCAGAAGCTGCAGCTCCCATATTACACAGACCTCAAACAATGGTACATTTGTAGAGAGGAACAGATATTTGTCCCTTCTGTAGATGACACTGTGCCGATGCTACAGGGACTCCATTAGTCCTCTCTGGGGAAAATTATCTGCCAAGTTCCTGTAAAAATGTAGGCATAATGAGGGAGCTTTTAAATGGGGGATTCTGTGTCATTCAGGTGCGCTTTGAGCGAGTGGATGGGTAGGACAAGGAACCCGATGGTTAAGGAAAGGTTCCTGGCATGTAGGGACAGTTCAGGGGACACCATATGGTACCAAAAGAGCCTTCTGAGGATCTCTTACAGTGATCAAATACATTGGGGGTTATTTACGAAAGGCAAATCCACTTTGCACTACAAGTGCAAAGTGCACTTGAAATTGCAATGAAAGTTTATTTGGAAGTGCAGTCGCTGTAGATCCGAGGGGGACATGCAAATAAAAAACAGCTTTTTAGCTTGCACATGATTGGATAATAAAATTAGTAGCGCTTCCCCTCACTTCAGATTTACCCCTCAGATTTACAGCAACTGCACTTCCAAGTGCACTTTTAGTGCAATTTCAAGTGCACATTGCACTTGTAGTTTGCATTTGTAGTGCAAAGTGGACTTGCCTTTTGTAAATAACCCCCAATATCTTTAAATGTGGGTTTTAGATCCTGTGTCTCAATATTAAATACAGATATAGTATACCATTAGCTTACAATAATTGCCTAAAATGCCTCAACATGATTATTTCTGAAGACGCGTAGATAAGTAACCTTCCTTCTCCTTTGTTTTGATGCCTTTGAGGAGATGTGACACGTAACACAATGTGTTCCGCTGGAATCAGCTTTTCTGTGATATTAACTACTTCTAAATATATCATTGCAGTGGAATCTCATCTTTCTCTTTATAAAGACTCTGATGCTTTATTATTTTTAGCAGCTGTATTTAAGTATCAAAGAGCTAATTTCAGCTTAGACAAGTGCTGAGGTCACCAAAGCCTTTCTCAAGATCACCTACAGTAGGGCACAAAAGCAATAAATAACTAGTTATCCAAGTCCCGGCAAGATCCTAAGTGTATTGACCTTTTTTATTTTTTGAGTTTTATTTCATTTTAATATTTCCTTTTATTTTTGTCCATGTCAGAGGAACTCAACCACCTTCACGTGTTGGTCTATGCCAGTGTACACCCATGCGGTTTATTAGCTGGTGGCCAATTTTGATGCCATGTCCAGGTATTTTCAGACACCCTTTAAGAATAAAGTGAGTGAGTGAATAACTTGTATAGCGCTACACATGCGAACTTAATCGCCTCAAGGCGCTTGTGCCATCCGTTGTCTTCCTTATCCTTCAGAAGAGGTGGGTCTTGAGTTTTTTCCTGAAGGCCCGATGGTTTTCTTCCATGCGGATATCCGTTGGTATAGCGTTCCAGAGCCGTGGTCCTTGGACTGCAAATCTTCGCTCTCCCTTTGATTTGTAATTGGACTTGGGGATGTAGAGGAGGTTTTGGTTTGATAATCGGAGAGTGCAATGGGGGGTGTAGTATTTAATTTTCTCGCATAAGTATTGAGAAGCCTTTCCTTGTGTGCATTTGTGGGTGAGGCAGAGGGTCTTGAATGTGACACGATCCTTTACTGTTAGCCAAATGAAGAATACAGCACCATGTGAGTGACAGCTTTGGTCGGTCTCTGGTGGCAGGGGCTTCTCTAAAAACCAATGCTGCTTTTCACAAAGATCAGGAGGTGGTGGTAGAGGGACCCTGGACACGGCTTATCTAGGATGATCAAAATGGGGACAAATATTTATAGTGGATCGTCACCCAAACGGGGAAGTTCTGCTCTCCCTCCTCCTCTACCCCTCCTCCTTTTACATTTGGCACTTTTTTTGGGGGGGGGTGTCTGCCCCCCCTCTTCCTTCATCCACAGCCCTCTGGAACACAACACAGGTCCTAGAAGACTGCAGGACCATTCATAAAGCCTAGCGTAGCTCACAGGTGCAGTTGGAAGCCATATGTGAAACTGCAAGGCTTCACTGCTGGTTTTCCTTAGTCAAGATTAAAAAATCGGCTCAGGAGAGGACAGTGCTTGATCCAGGGGCAGGTAAGTGTCCTTATATTAAAAGTCAACAGCCACGGCGTTTTTTGGGGAAGACTGGAGCTCCACTTTAAGCCCAATTGGCCTGTATTTGGCAGCTTACCACAAAGGCGAGGACCTCCCAGAAGAGAACATTCACCTAAACTGAGAAACCCAAAATGTAATAGGCCTACGTGCCAAATGAAAAGTCTTTAGGAGTCTTCTTGTGTTGGACTTTGCCAATGTAAATCCATGCTGTTTCTTAGCCGGTGGTCAATACTGATGCCATCATGTCCAGATATTTCCAGACCTTTTAAAAATACTGTACATTAAACTGGTGAAGAATATCTGTAAAAGACATTGGTCATGTTTCTTGAACATTGCTTCAGTGGCATGCAACGATTTAGTGGTATCAGAAAATATGAATACTTAGGCAGGCCATACACGGATCGAATTTCCAAAGAATTTTCTTTTCGAAAATCTTATCTAAGAATTTTCGTTCATATTTCGAACCATTAGTGGGCTGCAACAACAGCTGATTTTCATGCGGCCATTAAAATGTAATAATCGGACATGTAGGGAATTTTTGAAAAACAAACGATTTTCTAATCAATGATGGTAGAATCGTGCGAGAAACGTAATCGAAAAAGAAATGCGCATGTGCAAGAAAAGAAAATTCCCGGAAAGAAAAGATTTCCGTCGGAGTTCCACACAGACGATCGTAATTTTCATTGGAAAAAAATAAAACATGTTCTATTTCTAAACTTCCGACGGAAAAAATTCAGATGGGGCCCAAACAAGGTCGGAATATCCGCTGAAAAAATTCCGTCAGACTTTTTTCATTGGAAATTTCCGAACGCGTGTACGAGGCATTGTAATGCTGTTGACCCCAGGCATAGGGGTTGAAGGCTTTTCCCGGGAATGTACTCTTTTATATACGTGTTTTATTGTACGTCTTACATGTATCTGAGAACTTTCTTCCTCCAGAGGCAAGCTCGATTAAATCTGTTTTCTGAATGAGTAAGCAATTCAGAGTGAGTTCCAGCTGACTGTGGTCAGACTGTAGGCAATGGAAAGATTAATGATTTACCTTCCTTCACTTCAGTTTCATCATCCTGTATGCTGTCCTAGTGATTTTTCCAAGGCTGAATCATTGCATGCTATCCTCACTCACCCATTGGCCAGCATGTCTCTCTGTGCAATGTTACCAGAGCTGTCAGAGCACACAGCTGACTGCCTGATAGAGAGCAGAGCTAACCTTGGCTCTCTGTTTTTCCTCAAAAGAACACGACTTGTTGTATAAATAGCTGTTATTAGCATGATGGGTGAAGCCTTAATTAATGATTAATGTACCGTCCATCTTTCTCTCTTTCCACTTAAAGAAACTGAATATATAGTTAGTTTGTCTGGCTGAAAAAAGACACAAGTCCATCGAGTTCAACCAGTAAAAAGGGGAAAAATACAATCATACAATCCCATATACACAATCCTATCCAATCCTAATGCCGCGTACACACGACCGTTTTTCGGGATGTAAAAAATTACATTTTTAATGGTCTGGAACAGGGGTGTCCAAACTTTTTTCAAAGAGGGCCAGATTTGATGAAGTGAACATATGTGAGGGCCGACCATTTTTGCCTGACATTCTTTGAACTATTAAAATTCGGTCTAAGTGTGTTTGTTCGAGCAATTAATACACTACCCAACAAGAATTCTCCTGCCTTTGTGGCTGTGCGTGGTGAAGAGTTGAGCTTGGGTGTGTTATTTGTATCTATTTATTTATAGATAGAGATAGATATATTTATATACAGTATATCTCCTGGGCTGCCATTGGACAGCCCAGGAGATATATTACTTTTTGCTATAATAAATATCCCCCAAAAATATATTAAAAAATATATATTTTTCCTCAGTGTAGGCCGATATGTATTCTTCTCCATATTTTTGGTAAAGAAAATCACAATAAGTGTATATTGATTGTTTTGCACAAAAGTTATAGGGCCAGATTCTCGTAGAATCCGCGGCGGCGTAGCGTAAGCCATTTACACTACGCCGCCGCAACTTACTGGAGCAAGTGCCGTATTCTCCAAGCACTTGCTCTGTAGTTTGCGGCGGCGTAGTGTAAATGGCCCGGCGTATCCCCACGTAATTCAAAGGGGAGGGCTTGTATTTAAATTAAGCCCAGTGCGCATGCTCCAGCTCACAACGGAAAACGTCAATGAAGCCGACGTGAGCGTCATTGACGTAAAGTCCTATTCGCAAACGACTTAGTAAAACGACGTAAACGACGGAAAAAGACGACGCTGACCCGACGCCATACTTAACATGGCATACGACAGAACTTCGTAAGCCTACCCCTCATATAGCAGGGGTAGGTTTACGCTTACGGAAACAACGTAAACGGCGACGAGGCAGCGTAAAAACATTCGGGAATCGGTGTATTAGGCTCATTTGCATAGGCAAATGAGAAATCAACGTAAAGGCCACCTAGCGGCCACTGAAGGAATTACATCTAAGATCCGACGGGGTAAGTGTCTTACACCTGTTGGATCTTCGCCGTATCTATGCGTAAGTGATTCTAGGAATCACACGCATAGATACCCAGGGAAAAAAAACAGAGATACGACGGTGTTTCCTGCGATACACCGTCGTATCTCTTTTGAGAATCTGGCCCATAGCGTCTACAAAATAGGGGATAGTTTTATGGCATTTTTATTATTATTATTTTTTTTTAATAGTAATGACGGCGATCTGCGATTTCTATTGTGACTGTTATATTGCGGCGGACGCATCAGACACTTTTGACACTATTTTGGGACCATTACTGTGTAAATGACACTGGCAGGGAAGGAGTTAAACACTACTGGGTGAGGAAGGGATTAAGTGTGTCCTAGGGAGTGATTCTAACTGTGAGGTGGGCTGGGCTACCTGTGACACAACATTGATCACTGCTCCCTATGACAGGGAGCAGTAGATCAGTGTCCTGTCACAAGGCAGAACAGGGAAATGCCTTGTTTACAACTCCCCATTCTTCAGCTTCGTCACACATGCCCATGCCATTCTGCCAACGTATATATACGTGAGGCAGTCGGCAAGTGGTTAAAGTAATCTACTTAGCTGGCCAGAACCAGCTATATTCCACATTTTCCTAATGACCTGAAAGTGAATGACTCAATACCAAGTTCACTATATGGACCACTTATGTATTTATATGTTCGGTAAAAATCTTAGACGTGCACACCCCTGTGAACGCTGATGCAAAGAAGCACCCACATTTTCACAGCTCTTACTGTGAAGAAGCCTATTCCATATTATTCCTCCAGATGTAACTAGTGCCCCCTTGTCCTCTGTGATGACCTGAAAGTGAATAACTCACCGCTGAGTTCACTATATCAACCACTTTTTGTACTACGCATGTGCAATTCATTTCATTCCAAATTCATTTTAACAAATTTTGACAAATTCGTTTATTCAGAAATATCCGAATGAATGAATGAAAACCAATTTGACAAATTTTTTCGAAAATTCAAAAATGTGTAAATTCGAAAATCTGAAAAAACAAAAATTTTAAAATCTGAGCTAATAAGTAACTAATAATAACTTGACTATTGCTAACTATTAAATTATAGGTATTGGAATTTCCTTTCAAATTTGGCTGTTAGTGAACATAACGAATACGAACTTATGCAAACTTACGAATTTTCCAAAGTAACGAATGCCGTATCTAAACTAATGGAACTTAAAGGAGTTGTAAAGGAAATTTTTTTTTGCGTAAAATTAATGTCTGCAAGGTAGACAGACGGAAAAGTGTAATGATTCTGTTAAAAAACAAGTAAATACCTATTAAATTCCTTAATCTATATCACCTCCGGCATTCTAGTTTATGTTCTCTCATCCACTTCCTGGTTTGCGGCGCTCGTTCATGTAAGAACTACATTTCCTAGTATGAATTGTGGCACGCCCAGTAATTCACACCTCCTTGAAGTCTCTAACGCATAGAGAGCGTCCTGCCGCACAGATGTAGTTCCCAGGAGGGGGCGAGCAAGTCACTGACCACCGCAGTAAAATCTCCCTTCATGGTGGTCAGTAACAATCAGACAAGCAGGAAGTGAACAGAACAGAGAAGAAATAGAGCAACTTCTGAGCAAAAACTAACAATGAGGAAGTGAAAAGAGGAATGTCTGCAGGTAAAGGACGCTTATTATGAAAAAGAAAAATTCCTTTACAACCCCTTTAACAAATTAATAATAATAATAAATAACAATAGTAATAAAAAAAATGTATTTATTTTTTATTATTTCTTATTAAGTCATTCCGTTCCATTTGTTTAGATGTGACATTCGTTATTTTGGATCATTGGTAACTTTGGATGAATTTGCATTTGTTACATTCATTAACAGACAAATTTGAAAGGAAATTCAAATACCTATCATTTAATACTTAGTTACTATTAGTTAGTTATTCTTTCGAATTTTCAGATTTTCTTTCTTATTTCTGGTTTTTCGAATTTACAAATTTTGAAACTTAAGGAATGCGATCATAACGAAAAAAAAAAAAATGGAACGAAAACAATAAATTTTTTCGACAGTGAGCGTGTCTAATTTGTACATGTTGATCATATCCTTCCTTAGGCCCCTTTCACACGTTCGGACCGTATGTCCGCATTTTCATCCATCCGTTTGCAGATGAAAACGGGACATACATTGGTCCCTATGTGATTACGGTTGTCCGCATCCGCAATGATCCGATTTTTCGGACGGAAGAATGTCCTATTTTTCTTCCGTCTGGCGGATCGGATCGGATGAATACGGACATACGATCCATGTTAATCTGATCCCCCCATAGAAGAGAGCGGAGGAAAGACGGGGCGGTCTCTGCGCAGTGTGCGGAGACCACCCTGTCAGCCGACAGCTCAGCGGGGATTTTACGGAGGATCCCCGCTGAGCTTACGGACACACACGGAGCGGATTAATACTGATCCGCCCTGTGTGAAAGGGCCCTTAATCTCCTCTTCTCAAGAGAGAATACATTCAGTTCCTCTAATCCTTCCACATAGCTGAGCTCCTCCATGCCTCTTATCAGTTTGGTTGCCTTTCTATGCACATTCTCCAGTTCCCCAAATAGGGGCATAAATACAGGGGTCTTAGGCCGCGTACACACGGACCGTTTTCATCAGTTCACCGCTGAAGTGGCCTGATGGTCTGATGTGCGTACACGGCATCAGTTTAAAATCCGATCGGGTCAGAACGCGGACACATAAACCACATAAGACATCACTATAAAGGGGAAGGCCAAAGCCTTCGGCGCCGCCCTTGAGTCTGCTTTTGCTAATTCCGTGTAACCGTGTGTTAGCGAAGGTTTGATTAGAGCCGATTCACACTTTTCAGTCTCCGTGCTTTTACAGGTTGTATAAATGCGCTGCAATAAACGAGACACCAATTTGAAAAATGTCGAATGTGCCATTTCAAAAACTAACGCAAGTTTTATAAGAACAAGCGCTCCCGTCCCCTCATTTAGTCTGAGCATGCGTGGGTTTTGGAACCGATGGTCGTACGTACTAACGATCGGTCAGTGGCCCATCGGTTGGATTTTAAAGCAAGTTCTCTCATTTTGGTCCGAAGGACGACAGACCGTTGGGCCGTACACACGGTCGGTTTGGAACGATGAAACTGAACTTCTGTCTATTTTCATCGGTTTGGACCTATCGTGTGTACGCGGCCTTAGGGCTCACAATTGAGACCCGGCCCCATGCTCCAGTGGACCTGTGCGACCCATTGTACACATGGATAGGAGGGGCAGCGGGGGCTGCATTTACTGGCCCCTTCTTTGTCTAAATGACAGAGTCAGTGATCCCTACTAATCACTGACTCTGTTCCTTCATAACTGAGGCATAGTGAACTTTGTTTTTTATGCTTCGGTTTGTGAATGAACGGGAAGCTCTGTACAGAAGCTGCAGAGATGGAGATTGAATCTCAATCTTCTTTCTCTGTCTCTAAGATGAAACATTAGAGGTCTGTTTTGATTCCTGATATTTCACTAAAGCCGCCTAACAGGGCTCCTAAAAAAATTGTGAAAATAAATACATTTAAAAAAAAAATGATAGGGGTCAGGGACGGCCTTTATGGTTTCTTGCACCAGGGCCCTGAATAGTCTCTGTCCCCGATATCCTTTTTGAGAACTGACTCGCATATTCCCGGTGAGGTCTTACTAAAGATTTGTACAGGGGCAAATAATATCTCTCTCTCTCTCTCTGGAGTCCATACCTCTCTTAATACAAGAAAGGACTTTGCTTACTATATTATAATTTTTGTTTTTTATTGTTTTTTTACAAGAGTAAATCCAGCATAGAAGGGACAGAAAAACAGAAATTTCACACCTGTGTTCTATTTTTGTCAAGGACTATTTATTGTGTTGAGAACCTGTTGGTCACATATGGCTTCAGTGTGTCAACACTTTCCCTGTGTTGTAAATTTCTGTATCCTCTTGCTGTCTGTGTGCATTTTTTTTAGTGTTGTTTTCCTGACTCAATCGACAAAAACTGCCGATATTGTCACTGGTATTTGTGTACTTGTGTGGCTGTCGTAGATTGTAAGCCTCAGTGGAGAAGGAAGGAGTAATGTACTATGTAATGTGTCAGCGTTCTATGCACATGGGAAATAAAATAGTAAACTTAAACTCTTCAGCTCCAGAAAGTTTACCCCTCTTCATGATCAGCCCATACGGCACTGTGTTACTTTAACTAATAATTGCGTGTTCGTGTGACGATGTACCCAAATAAAATTGATGCCCCTTTTTGCCCACAAATAGAGCTTTCTTTTGGTGATATTTGATCACCTCTGCGGTTTCATTTTTTTTGCGCTATAAACAAAAAAAAACACCATCAAATTTGAAAAATAAACAATATTTTTTACTTTTTGTTATAAAACACATCCAATAAAAAAATTAAAAAAATCGAATTTCTTCATAAATTTAGGCCAATATGTATTCTTCTGAAAATTTTTGGTAAAGAAATCAAAATAAGTGTATATTAATTGGTTTGTGCAAAAGTTATAGCGTCTACAAACTATGGGATATATTCATGGAATTATTTTTTTACTAGTAATGGCAGCAATCAGCAATTTTTTTGCGGGACTGGGACATTGTGGCGGACACTTTTTGGGGACCAATGACACCAACACAGTGATCTTTGCTAAAAAATGCACTGTCACTGTACTAATGACACTGGCAGGGAAGGGGTTTACATCAGGGGCAATTAAAGGATTAAATGTGTTCCCTTGCAGTATTTGCTAATTGTATGGAGGTGCTTTAACTGGGGGGAAGACAGTGATCTATGTTCCTGCTTAGCAGAAACACAAGAGGCCAGATTCTCGTAGATCCGCGTATCTACGAGCGGGGCGTAGCGTATGCCATTTACACTACGCCGCCGCAACTTACTGAATCAAGTGCCGTATTCTCCAAGCACTTGCTCCGTAATTTGCGGCGGCGTAGCGTAAATGGCCTGGCGTATCCCCGCGTAAATCAAAGGGGCGGCTTGTATTTAAATTAAGCGCGCCCCCGTGCCGAACGAACTGCACATGCGCTGGCCTTAAACGTAGGCCACTGCGCATGCTCCGTAGTACGCCGCAAATACATTGGTTGCGACGTGAACATAATTAACGCACAGCCCTATTCGCAACGAGTTACGTAAACGGCGTTAAAGACGGAAAAACACAACGCTGTCCCGGCGGCCATACTTAACATGGCGTACGGCGGACCTACGTAAGGTTACCCCTCATATAGCAGGGGTAACCTTACGCTTACGCAAACAACGGAAACTACGGCGAGGCAGCGCAAAATCGTTCGAGAATCGGCGTATCAGGCTCATTTGCATAGTCAAATGAGAAATCGACGTAAACGCCACCTAGAGACCGGCGTAACATTACATTTAAGATCCGACAGTGTAAGTGAGTTACGCCAGTCGGATCTTAGCGTAAATCCGGCGTATCATGTTTTCTGGATAGAAAACAATGATACGCCGGCGGGAAATTCAAATCTGTAGATACACCGGCGTAATTCCTTTGAGAATCTGGCCCAAGATGTCCATCTTCCCTGCTGACAGAACAGCAATCTGCCCTGTTTACATTGGCAGATCGCTGTTCTGTCTCCCTCTGGAACGATTGACCGCTAGTGGCCGCATTTACCGCGGCAAATCTGACGGTATAGCGCCGCTATTTTTAGCGGCTCTATACCGACACCGCACCTCCTGCCCCAGTGTGAAAGGGGCCTTAGATTTACAATTTTGTGTTTTGGCTAGAGTAGAAAATGGTTAAAACTCTATTTCAGATTTTATTCCAGCCTTCTGTCTCCCATTGGAGAGATTGAACAGGAAATGAGGAGAAATTTCTCCAAATAAGTGGAAACTTCTCTATTTTTCCAGTTGCCCAACCAGGGGCGTATGTACAGGGGTCACAGGGGTTACAATTGAGACCCGGCCCCATGCTCCAGATGATTTCTCTGGGATTTTATGTTTTTATTAATTTTCCACTCATTTCCAGGTGACATTAATCACAAAAACAGCGTAAGTTCTCCAATAGCAATCAAAACTTTACAGGGGTCCAATCCAGAAAATGGCTTTAGAATAATTTTAAGTAAAACACAGTACACTAAGTTACACCAAGTGTACGTATTACTAATATGATGATGTGATCTTATGGTAATTTGTGTTTATTTTTACAGAATTTGATCAAACTTTGCACTGTCACAAAGAGGACGGCAGAAACAAGAGGACAGTAAAGAGGATCCTGTTTTCACAGTAGGTAAGTCCAGTAAAGTATATGCAGTTTATTAAAATAGCTCTCACAATTACATGAGTGGTCCATATAGTGGACTTAGTGAAGAGTTATTAGAGAAGGACAAGAGACACTCTTTTTTTTATTATTATTATTCTTTTTTTCTCATTGAAATATTACCAATTCATTAAAAACCTGAAAAATTATTCCTTACATGCATCATATTGTTAGTGAAAAATACAACAAATGAGACCACCTTAATTGGCATACTAATAAAGAAAAAAAAAAGAAGGGGAAAAAAAAGAAATAACCTTTACTGGAGTAGAAGAAACAACCGGGCCGGGAAGTTTATACATTATTTTACCCAACTTCGATATTGTAATTGTACTATTTCTCATCCCTTCCTGCTCTTTATTCCTTCCCACTTAGTAAACTTGTTACCATTGGTTTCGTAGAGCAATTCACTCACCCGGTTGAGACACTCTTTACATCTGGAGGAAAGAGATTTAACCTCTACATACAGAAAGGCTTATTTACAGTAAGAGCTGTGAAAATTTGATAACACCAGGGGTCATCCAATTGCCTCTTGGGAGATCAGTAAGTTTATTCCCCTGCTGTAGTGAAATTGGATGATGATTTATTGTTTTTTTTTTGCCTTCCTCTGCATCAACTATAGATATAGAAGGTTTTATATTCTCTTCTCTCTATTGGCTGAACTAGAAGGACTTTTTCAACCTGACTAACTATGTTACTATGGACTTTTTTCTGTCTCATGTCTGTTTAATTGTTTTACATAATAGGATCTGTACACCACTTGCATGTGGTCTTTTATCCTTGGTAGGACACCGTTTGATGTCCTGATTTGAAATATTTAAATAAATTTGTTATATACTTTTTCAAAAAATTATGTGTTTGTGGCACCTTTAACCACTTAAGGACCGCCTACTGCACATATACGTCGGCAGAATGGCACGGCTGGGCACATCAACGTATATATACGTTGATTTTAGTACACAGCCGTGGGTCACGGGCGTGCGCCCGCGGCGCGCTCCCGTGACCCGGTCCGAAGCTCCAGGAACGGGACCGCGGGATTCGTGGACCCGATCGCTGCTGCAGTGCGGCGATCCGTCCCTGGAGCTGAAGAACGGGGAGAGCTGTGTGTAAACACGGCTTCCCCATGCTTCACTGTGGCTGCAGCATCGATCGCGTCATCCCTGTAATAGGGGGACGCGATCGATGACGTCACACCTACAGCCACACCCCCCTACAGTTGTAAACACACACACAGGGAACACTCAAATTCACAGCGCCCCCTGTGGTTAACTCCCAAACTGCAACTGTCATTTCCACAGTAAACAATGCAATTTAAATGCATTTTTTGCTGTGAAAATGACAATTGTCCCAAAAATGTGTCAAAATTGTCCGAAGTGTCCGCCATAATGTCGCAGTCACAAAAAAAATCGCTGATCGCCGCTATTAGTAGTAAAAAAAAAATAATTAATAAAAATGCAATAAAACTATCCCTTTTTTTGTAAACGCTATAAATTTTGCGAAAACCAACCGATAAACGCTTATTGCGATTTTTTTTACCAAAAATATGTAGAAGAATACTGTCACCTGTGATGTCAAGGAGGAGAGCAGAGGAACAGGAAGCTGTCGCCTGTGATGTCAAGGAAGAGAGGAGGGGAACGGGAAGCTGTCACCTGTAATGTCAAGGAGGAGAGCAGGGGAACGGGAAGCTGTCGCCTGTGATGTCAAGGAAGAGAGGAGGGGAACGGGAAGCTGTCACCTGTAATGTCAAGGAGGAGAGAATGGGAACGGGAAGCCGTCGCCTGTGATGTCAAGAAGGAGAGCAGGGGAACAGGAAGCCGTCACCTGTGATGTCAAGGAAGAGAGGAGGGGAACGGGAAGTTGTCACCTGTGATGTCAAGGGGGAGAGCAGGGGAACAGAAAGCCGTCGCCTGTGATGTCAAGGGGGAGAGCAGGGGAACAGAAAGCCGTCACCTGTGATGTCAAGGAAGAGAGGAGGGGAACGGGAAGCTGTCACCTGTGATGTCAAGGAGGAGAGCAGCGGAACGGGAAGCCATCGCCTGTGATGCCAAGGAGGAGAGCAGCGGCATGGGAAGCTGTCACCTGTGATGCCAAGGAGGAGAGCAGGGGAACGGGAAGCTGTGTCACCTGTGATGGCAAGGAAGAGAGGTGATGAATGGGAAGCTGTCGCCTGTGATGTCAAGGAAGAGAGGTGATGAATGGGAAGCTGTCGCCTGTGATGTCAAGGAGGAGAGCAGGGGAACGGGAAGCTGTCATCTGTGATGCCAAGGAGGAGAGCAGGGGAACGGGAAGCCGTCGCCTGTGATGTCATGGAGGAGAGAAGGGGAACAGGAAGCTGTCACCTGTGATGTCAAGGAGGAGAGAAAGGGAACGGGAAACCTTTGTCTGTGATTTTTAAACACTAAACAGTGCTTTTTTTTTCTTTTTTTGGTTCAACAGACTTCAGTGGAGAAGCTGCAAAAGAAGCATGTAGTGCGTTTTTTCTGAGATTTTACAGCAAATTGCATTTTGTGTTTTTTAAGCAGGCCAACAGGAAAAAAATTGCATAAAAATGCAAAACGCAAATCACAGCAAAAATGTAGTAAAAACCTGCAAAAAGCACTGCAGAAATGCTCAAAATCGAACTGCATAGATTGAAGCCTTAGTAAAAATGCGGCAAACCTTACATTTCTTATACCACTCAGGCTGCACCGTTTTTTATCAATCAAATTACATTTTTCAATTGATGCTCATGTTCTTTAGCGCACATAGAGAATCGGATTGCTCTGTTGATGTGTACATTCAATCATACCTCCCAACCGTCCCGGATTTCGCGGGACTGTCCCGCGATTCGCGGTAAATCCCACGCCGATCTGCACCCACCCACCCCCCAGCTCAACAACTCCGATCTGCGCCCACCCCCTCCCCGCTCAACAACTCCGATCTGCGCCCACCCCCCCCCCCCCGCTCAACAACTCCGATCTGCGCTCACCCCCCGCTCAACAACTCCGATCTGCGCCCACTCCCCTGTTCAACAACACCGATCTGCGCCCACCCCCCGGCTCAACAACTCCGATCTGCGCCCACCCCCCGGCTCAACAACTCCGATCTGCGCCCACCCCCCCGCTCAACAATTCCGTTCCGCGGCCCCCCTCCGCTCAACAACTCCGACGCCGATCCGCAGCCCCCCCCCCTCCCTCAGGGAAATTTTAAAATGTTGGGAGGTATGCCCCTCGTCCTCAGACCTCATAATGACAGCTTTGCTAAGCAGTTTTGTAACAGATCAGGCCCAGCCTAGGTTTGATCTCCACACCCTGCAGTAACTCCCCTGTTTGTCAGACAGACAATAGATAAGAAATACAGCTCATCAGAGATCGAACGAGAACTTCTACTTGTCGACTGACATGTAATCACCTATAGAGGACAGGTGAGAGAAGATGATGGAAATGGGTCAGTATTTCGCACGATAGGAGAGCCCAAAGCAGTCATGATTTTTCTATATGTTTTGCTGTCAGAAGTGGAATTGCACATTAAATTGAAGAGGGAGCGCACTCAGACCAGACAGTGATGTCACACTCAGGTGTACACAAGCTTAGCACTTGGTAAATCACGCACAGTTCTTGTAGAGACTGGGGGCAATGTAGCGAGACAGTGGAGACAGCTAGCCGGATGCGTTGTCCTGGGGTATTAGCCACAGGAAGAGATATGTGCTGATCCCACTTTACAGATCACTGACGCCATTTCATTCACACACTGCACACATGTCAAACACCTTACTGTAGACACAGGGATCAGGCCCATATTAAATATGTGAACGATTACAAAGTACCTACTGAGGCGAGAACAAACTCTGGAATAATACTACAAGACAAAGAGGGAAAAAAATGAACACGTAGCCAATTATTAAAATTATATTAAAATAATAAAATTCAGTAACAGTAAAGATTTTCTGCATCACTTATGACAATTATATCCAATGTGACACCCACGCCATCTTGAATACAAATAATAAAATAAAATAAATCTTGGGCCCCCCCATGCAATTTTGCTCTCCACCTGCTGAGACATACAATAAATAGCAGCTAGACTCAAATCAGTTTACTGTATCAGATGAGACAGTGATTTCAATTGGTTGCCAGAGGTTACAGGCAGGGCTGTCTTAATAGCATCATGGGCCCCTGGGCAAAGTAATGCTCTGGGGCCCCTACAATGGAGACAGTGCAGGTAAACAGAAATCAAGTAGGTAGGAGGCAGTGGATATCTGGGGTGTAGAGGGGTCAGAGTGCAGGGGGAATATCTGGTGTGTAGAGAGGTCAGAGTGCTGGGGGGATATCTGGGGTGTAGAGGGGTCAGAGTGCAGGGGGAATATCTGGTGTGTAGAGAGATCAGAGTGCTGGGGGGATATCTGGGGTGTAGAGGGGTCAGAGTGCTGAGAGGATATCTAGGGTGTAGAGGGGTCAGAGTGCTGGGAGGATATCTGGGGTGTAGAGGGGTCAGAGTGCCGGGGGGATATCTGGGGTGTAGAGGGGTTAGAGTGCAGGGGGAATATCTGGTGTGTAGAGAGGTCAGAGTGCTGGGGCGATATCTGGGGTGTAGAGGGGTCAGAGTGCAGGGGGAATATCTGGTGTGTAGAGAGATCAGAGTGCTGGGGGGATATCTGGGGTGTAGAGGGGTCAGAGTGCTGAGAGGATATCTAGGGTGTAGAGGGGTCAGAGTGCTGGGAGGATATCTGGGGTGTAGAGGGGTCAGAGTGCAGGGGGGATATCTGGGGTGTAGAGGGGTTAGAGTGCAGGGGGAATATCTGGTGTGTAGAGAGGTCAGAGTGCTGGGGCGATATCTGGGGTGTAGAGGGGTCAGAGTGCAGGGGGAATATCTGGTGTGTAGAGAGGTCAGAGTGCAGGGGGGATATCTGGGGTGTAGAGGGGTTAGAGTGCAGGGGGAATATCTGGTGTGTAGAGAGGTCAGAGTGCTGGGGCGATATCTGGGGTGTAGAGGGGTCAGAGTGCAGGGGGAATATCTGGTGTGTAGAGAGGTCAGAGTGCTGGGGGGATATCTGGGTTGTAGAGGGGTCAGAGTGCAGGGGGGATATCTGGGGTGTAGAGGGGTCAGAGTGCAGGGGGAATATCTGGTGTGTAGAGAGGTCAGAGTGCTGGGGGGATATCTGGGGTGTAGAGGGGTCAGAGTGCAGGGAGAATATCTGGGGTGTAGAGGGGTCAAAGTGCTGGGAGGATATCTAGGGTGTAGAGGGGTCAGAGTGCTGGGAGGATATCTGGGGTGTAGAGGGGTCAGAGTGCAGGGGGGATATCTGGGGTGTAGAGGGGTCAGAGTGCTGGGGGATATCTGGGGTTTAGGGGGGTCAGAGGGCAGGGGGAATATCTAGGATGTAGAGGGGTCAGAGTGCTGGGGGGGGGGTATCTGGGGTGTCGAGGGGTCAGAGTGCTGGGGGGATATCTAGGGTGTAGAGGGGTCAGGGTGCTGGGGCCATATCTGGGGAGTAGAGGGGTCAGAATGCTGGGAGGATATCTGGAATGTAAAGGAGTACCCCAGGCTCAAGGACCAGCTGCTTTGGGGAAAGGGGAGGGGCCCCATGCAGCTGGGCCCCCTGGGCAGTGCCCAGGTGTGCCCTCTCATTAAGACAGCCCTGGTTACATGGTATCATTACCGCTTACTGACTGGTTGTTAGAGGTTACTGCACACATTACGGCTCACTGATTAGTTGCTAGAGGTTAGTGCACATGATGTCTGCTTGTTTGGTTGCTAGAGATTACTGTACAGTAATACTGCTTGCTGATTGGTTGCTAGAGGTTAGGGCACATGATTTCTGCTTGTTGATTGGTTGCTAGAGATTACTGTACAGTCATACTGCTCACTGAGTGGTTGCTAGAGGTTATAGAACATCATCCCCCTCACTGCCTGCACACCATGGACTGGGTAGGTGAGCAGGACTTTTTTATATCATGCTCCTTTACCTCCTCAGTGGGCAGCATTCAGTATAGGTGATGGTGGATATGACCTCGGGGGGCATGGTATACATATGAATGCCGCCTTTATTTACATATCAATGCCACTGGCTGACACAATTTACATATGTATGTCATAACTATTTACATATGCATGCCGGTTAGTTAATGTAAACACAGGGCCAAGCTGGGCAGTATTATTAGCAGCACTTCACACCAAGCTATTGGGACACAGCAAAGGACTAAAACGTCAGGGGACAAGGGAATTTAAACCAGGATAGTTGGCAAGTATGAGGCAGCTGCCCTGGGCCCCACAACAATGACAGGGCCCAGAGCAGCTGCCCCCTTTGCCTTGCCTTAAAAATGGCCCTATATATATATATGTAGTGCAGTTGCTATTCTCAAACACAAACCAGTGTCAGTAATCAAATGCTATACAAACAAAACAGCACTTGCACCTAATCAAGTTAAAAGTCTAGTGAAATTATATCATTAATTTCTGTGTACCGTATCTTTAAATCACATAATAAGTCCATTAAAGTAAAAATAAAGGTATAAGAGAAATGCTTGTGTGCCATGTCTTTAATCACCCTCGCAAATAAATAAATAGACATGGTGCTCCCTTATATCATGCTCTGTGCAACAACACTCCACACTCACCAGATATAATTGACTCCAGTGGGGTACATTTGAGTCAAACAACGCTTGCTGGTTATCCTTACGCCAATACAGCAAGGCTCGTAGGATTAAGCGTGCCTCATCATTCGACCCTCAACTGTTATCCATAGAAATCCCCTTTAAGTACTTAAAACAGGCCCACTGGTGTCACCAATGGTTCCACATATAACCTCATTATAGTGGTATTACAAAAGCAGAAAGGAGAGATCTCCAATAGCGTAAAACCGTTTATTAATAACCATAAATATTAAAATTACATTTACACCTTGACAGATGAAAATGCATGCAACGGAACAGGGAATGCCGCCAGCAACATGCTTTTCCCTAAAACCTAAAGTGACGTCACCGGAGTCCCACCCAACGCATGCGCTTTCCCCAAAGCCAAAAGTGACATTACGGAAGTCCCACCCAGCGCGTTTCATCACTAGTGTGCAACATCCTCAGGAGCAGGCTGCTCCTGAGGACGCCGCACAATAGTGACGATATGTGTTGGGCGGGACTTCTGTCACGTCACTTGTAACAATAGCTGAATTCATGAGAAATTTAAACATGTAGCTAATTAATGAAATTATAATAACATAATATAATTTTAAGCAACAATAAAGATTTATTTGCATCACTTATGGCAATATTTGAATTTATGGGTATTTATGGTGTCATAAACAGCTTACAGATCAGTCAGACAAAAACCTGCATCTTATACATTATTTTTTGGGGGGTTTGTAACTTTGAAAAAAATAAATAAACATGTAATACTTACCTGTTCTGTGGCACCAATCCTCCTTTTCTGTGGTTCCCCCACTGGCACTCCAGGCTCCTTCTCTTCTTAATGCGCCACCACAGGAAGCCACTTCCAATGGGGACGCACCTGTGGGCTTGCTCCCGAGCTGACCTGTGTGCATCTATAGACTCACACAGCTTGGCTTGGCCCTTTCTTCCTGTTCACAGGATTTGATTGACAGCAGCAGGAGCCAATGGCTCCCCTGCTGCCCCTGTGAGGAGAGAGAGAGAGAGAGATCAGTGCCACTGATAAATACAAATATAAGGGGGTGAGGGAGCGATACCTCCACTGGAACATTTGTTACACTAATGCAGTAAATGCATAAAGGTAAAACAATTTTTTACCATTAGAACCACTTTAAATCTGAACTCCTGGGAAGTAAAAAAAATTCCCTTCGAGTGGGGGTTGCTCCGACACTACAGGGGTTAAATGCTTGTTTGGATATAGAGCAGTGGTTCTCAACTCTCCCTTCTTCAAGGCTTTCAGCCACCTGAAGATCCCCAAACCTCCATCAGTGCCTCCCAGCTCCCATAGTGTCACCGAACCTCCCATAGTGGTCCACCATGCCTCTCAACCTCCCACAGTGCCCCCAGGATCCCTGAAAGCCCTCAGCCCCCGCAGGGCCCCTGGAAAACCCCACAGTGCCACCCAGCCTGCTGCAGGGCCTCCAGTCACTCATAGTGGCCCAAACCTCCAACAGTGTCCTACAATGCCCCCCAGTATCTGCATTGCACTCCAGTCCACCAAAGTGCCCCTGGAAAGCCTACAGCCTTCTAGACTCACTGCCCCCTCCAGAGACCCCCCAACCCCAAAATAGCGTTGGCCATACTCTTTTAAAGACCCTAGCAGTACCTTCATAATTTCTGGCTTGACCACCTTGGAGTTTTTTATTGCTCCTGTCCTTCTTTGACTTTTGATGCTCCCTTTTCACTAACACAAAAATCTTACAGTGGCACCCCTCATACTGGCCATAGCAAAGATATCATCGCTGGTGTCCCCCGAATCTCCAGCAACTACCAAAATCTAACAGATCTTTTTACAGTGAAGAAATAAAGCAAAGAAAGTTTTAAAGGGGAGTTCCACCCACAAATTCACTTTTTAAATATAAATACCCCTGTAATACACAAGCTTAATGTATTCTAGTAAAGTTAGTCTCTAAACTAAGGTCCGTTTTGTTAGGTTGTTACAGCATTTAGTTTATAATCTAGAAATAGTAAGTGTGGGCATCATAAAGCCAGACTGTATGACTTCCTGGATTTCAGCTTTGCATATCTCGCACATGCTCAGTGCTGCACAAGCAATGTAATAGGCTTCGGTCAGGTTTGCAAGGACTACTGGGAAACATGATGCCTATCCCAGAAACAGGCCCGGACTGGGACAAAAAATAGGCCTGGGCATTTTAGACTGAGCAGCCCAGGGGGGGGGGGGGGATAACGGGGGTTAATGACGGGATGTGGGGTGAGATAAAGAAAGATAGATTGAAAGATTAAGATAGAAAGAAAGGAAGATAGATGGATAGATGGATAGATAGATAGATAGATAGATAGATAGATAGATAGATAGATAGATAGATAGATAGATAGATAGATAGATAGATAGATAGATAGATAGATAGATAGATAGATAGATAAAGAAAAAAGGTAGATACAGATAAAAAGAAGGGAAGGAAGGAAGATAAAGAAAGATAAAAGATAGAAAGAAAGAAGGGGGGAAGGGAGATAGATATAGATAGAAAGGAAGGAAGGAAGGAAGATAAAGAAAGAAAGATAGATAAAGATAGAAAGAATGAAGGGAAGGAAGGAAGATAGATACATAGATATAGATAGATAGAAAGGAAGAACGATGGATAAAGAAAGAATGAATAATATAGAAAGAAAGAAGGGAAGGAAGATAGATAGATAGATAGATAGATAGATAGATAGATAGATAGATAGATAGATAGATAGATAGATAGATAGATAGATAGATAGATAGATAGAGAAAGATAGATAAAGATAGAAAGCAAGAAGGGAAGATAGATAAAGAAAGATAGAAAGAAAGAAGGGAAGGAAGATCGATAAATAAATAAAGATAGATAAATATAGAAAGAAGGGAAGGAAGATCGATAGATAGGAAGGAAGATATATAAAGAAAGAAAGATAGATAAAGATAGAAAGAATGAAGGGAAGGAAGGAAGATAGATAAATAGATATAGATAGATAAAAAGGAAGAAAGATGGATAAAGAAAGAATGAATAATATAGAAAGAAATACGGGAAGGAAGATAGAGATAGATAGATAGATAGATAGATAGATAGATAGATAGATAGATAGATAGATAGATAAAGAAAGATAGATAAAGATAGAAAGCAAGAAGGGAAGATAGATAAATAAAGATAGAAAGAAAGAAGGTAAGGAAGATTGATAAATAAATAAAGATAGATAAATATAGAAAAAAGGGAAGGAAGGAAGATAGACAGATAGAAAGATAGATAGATAGATAGATAGATAGATAGATAGATAGATAGATATAGAAGATAGTAAGGAAGAAAGATAGATAAGGATAGAAAAAAAGAAGAAAAGGAAGGAAGATAGGTAGATAGATCTAGATAGATAGATACAAATAGATAGAAAGGAAGGAAGATAGATAAACATAGAAACAAAGAAGATAGATAGACAGTGGCAGTGCATCTATAGAGGGCGCCGGAGCGCCGCTCCCTCTGGCTTAGCCGCCCCCTCTGGCTCAGCCGCGACAATGGGCACAGTGGCAACAATGGGCACAGTGGCATCAATGGGCACACTGGCATCAATGGGCACACTGGCATCAATGGGCACACTGGCATCAATGGGCACAGTGGCAACAATTAAAGGGCACAGTGGCATCAATTGGCACAGTGGCGACAATTAAAGGGCACAGTGGCTGCGTTTGATGGCATAGCACAGTGGCTGCATTTGATGGCATGGCACAGTGGCTGCGTTTGATGGCATGGCACAGTGGCTGCGTTTGATGGCATGGCACAGTGGCTGCGTTTGATGGCATGGCACAGTGGTGACAATTGGTGGCACAGTGGCTGTGTTTGATGGCATGGCACAGTGGCTGCGTTTGATGGCATGGCACAGTGGTGACAATTGATGGCACAGTGGCTGCGTTTGATGGCATGGCACAGTGGCTGCGTTTGATGGCATGGCACAGTGATGACAATTGATGGCCCAGTAGCAGCATTTGATGGCCTCAGTGGCTGTATCTGATGGGCACAGTGAGGCTCAATAGCCGCCGGGGGCCGTTCGTGGGCCGCGAGGGTCGTTCCCGGGCCGCATTTGCCCGGTATGCCCTATGGCCAGTCCGGGCCTGCCCAGAAACCCTCGCAAATAGCCTTGTGACTTAATAGCCTAGGCTAATAAGGAGGAGGAAGTAATGAAGGACTACAAAATAAAGGTATTTACAAGCAACAAAATAAATAAAAATTGTCCATTCTGAACACTATGAGATTAGGGCATGCAGCACAGACAAACATAAAAAAAATGGGTGGAACTCCACTTTAAGTTGGACACAGATATTATTTATATGTGCTGATCATTTTCTTTAAATGCTTTTTTAAATTTTTCTTTACATTTTAGATGCGTTCTTTATGTTTTCTTTGGGTGTCCATGCACACTATAGGCATTTACGGGAGTTTACAGGCAGGGGCGTTTAGAGGCAGAAAAAGATCTCATGCACACTTGAGCTCATAAACGCTGCTTTTACAGGCATTCAAGCTTTTTTTTCTGCCTCTCCATCTCCACCCCTCCATGTTAGCCTACAGTTATGTGACCATACACACTATGGCCCGGATTCACAAAGCACTTACGCCAAAGTATCTCCAGATACGCCACATAAGTACAAATATGCGCCGTCATATCTGTGCGCCGGACCCACAAACTAAGATACGCCTAAAAACAGACTTCATCCCACCGACGTAACTTGCATACGCCGGCGTAGATTGGGCGCATATTTACACTGGACGCATCTAGCGCTCCCATTGATTTTCTATTCGAATATGCAAATGAGGGAGATACGCCGATTCACGAACGTACTTGCGCCCGGCGCATGATTTACCTGGTTTGCGTAAGTTTTACGTCCGGCGTAAAGTTATTCCCCATAGATGAGGTGCAACCCATGCAATGGTATGGACCAGGGAACACAAGCCTAAGTATTGTACGTTGGACATCTGTGAATATGGGCCGACGCGGGTCTGACTGGGCCTAGGTTACGTTCATGGCATACACAGTGATCCGGCGTATCTTAGGCAGTTGTTCCGACGTGGTTGTGCGCATGCGCACGGTGGATACGTCCACGTCTCGACGAATGCGCAGTTCGTTTTAAGTACTTGTCTGGTGCGCGGCCCATCATTTGCATGGTGTCACGCTTCATTTACATGGATCACGCCCACTTCCACTTACTTCCACTCACGCCGGCTTACGCCTACGAAATATGTGCTACGCCAGCACAGAGTTGGGAGCATTTGCTTTGTGAATTCCATGCTTGCCTCTCTGCACTGCGTCAGCTTAAAAGAGATACGCTACAGCAGCATAAATCCGGGTCTATAGGTTTTTAGAGACAGAAAAAAAAAACACCAAAGGTCAAGTCAAGGAGAGGAGCTTTTGAGCATAAAAAACACTCAAAAGCAGCAAAATGTGCATAAACGCTCGTTATGCTGCATACACACAACGTGATTCTTGTCAAGCCTGCCTTGCATACACACAGTCGTGAAAAAACAATGCTCTAGCAAAGCGCGGTGACGTACAACACGTACGACGGCACTATAAAGTATAAAGGGGAAGTTCCATTCAGCTGGCGCCACACTTTTGTGTTAGTAAAAGTGAGAGATGATTTGCGCTTTTCAGTCGTTGTGCTATTCAGTCTGGTACAGCGTCACGAATGTGCTATCTCCATTACGAACGGTAGTGTTATCAGAATGAGTGCTCCTGTCTCATAACTTGCTTCTAAGCATGCACGTTTTTTTCCCATCGTTAAAGTCCACACACGACTGTTTTTTACGACATTAAAAACAACGCGAAAAATTAGAGCATGTTCTAAATTTTTAATGCCCTTCATATCGAGAAAAATGCTCTGGAGCCCACCAACGATTGTTTTTAATGACCAATTAAAAAAATGAAATTTTTATCGTCATCAAAAACGGTCATGTGTACGCGGCAGTAACATTAGGCATGGTTATGCACACTCGCACATTCAGGCCCTGCTCGCACACGCCGTTTTCGATCGTGGGCAGAATCTCCACAATTCTTCCTGCAATCCAAAAACGCTCTGCCAAACTGACAAATCACACCACGCTTGTTACGGAGAGATTGATTTTCAATGGCACCTTAACGTGGATGCAACCGAAATCGGCGCAAGCCACATCGCGCAAAGCTTGCCACCCAAAAGAAGCTCCTTTTTGGGTGACAAGCTTCGCGTGATGTGGTTTGCTGCGATTGCAGCTTGATTTATCGTGCGACAATCGTGGCAGAATCGCACCTGTGTTTACGCACCATGAAGAATGAATAGCCCAGAACAAGTGTGGTGTGATTTGTCGGTTTTGCGGAGCGTTTTGGGATCATGGGCAGAACTGCAGTGATTCTATCCGCTGCTAAGCTCCTGTAGAGGAAAACATAGAGAATACAATGTGCATGTGGCCTTTATCTGTCCTAGTTTGCCTATAGTGTGTTTATTTCTAAATACAAGCAAAATATCCCTCTGGGCTAATATTTGCTTATTTCACCTCTACCTGTAACCTTTGTAATAAAATGGATGATGCTGCGTCTCTTTCCCTCTGACTAAGTAGCTGACATCTCCCCCAGACTGTCTGCAATCTGTACCATCCTCCAGCCTTACACTTCTTATCACGTGTCACCTCCGACAACCTCCGACAACCTCCCCTACAAAGTGACTCACTTCCTCCTGCATGTAGACTGTGCAATGTGTGACTGAGCATTACTTCTATTATACTTATGATGAATATATTTGTATATCAAGATGTATCATATTTTATAATACAACGTATCTTTACAAGGCTGTTCACCTCCAATGATACATTGAAATACCAACCGAGAAGGAATGCAGATCCTCAAAGCAGTGAAATATAAAATAGAATGGGATGTGTGGGATAGTTGGACAACAGAATGTCCATACATGGCCAGACTTAAAGGGGTTGTAAAGGAAAATATTTATTTCCCTAAATAGCTTCCTTTATCTTAGTGCAGTCCTCCTTGACTTACCTCATCCTTCCATTTTGCTTTTACATGTCCTTATTTCTTCTGAGAAATCCTCACTTCCTGTTCTTCTGTCTGTAACTCACCACTATAATGCAAGACTTTCTCCCTGGTGTGGAGAAAGCCTCTTGAGGGGGCGAGCAGGAGTGTCAGGACGCCCACTAACACACAGCTCATTTCTCTATCTGCAAAGTAGAGAGTGTCCTGACTTGCCTGCTTGCCCCCCCTCAGGAGGCTTTCTCCACACCAGGGAGAAAGCCTTGCATTACTGTGTGGAGTTACAGACAGAACAGGAAGTGAGGATTTCTCAGAAGAAATAAGGACATTTAGAAGCAAAATGGAAGGATGAGGTAAGTAAAGGAGGACTGCACTAAGGTAAAGGAAGCTATTTAGGAAAAATAATTCCTTTACAACCCCTTTAATACATTGTCCTAAAAACGAGTACCAAGGATAGGGAGGTTACCGCCACCTTACATCACACTGATATCCTGGGTTATAATTAGGGTTGT
The DNA here is from genome assembly GCA_029574335.1 of Rana kukunoris. Lineage (NCBI taxonomy): Eukaryota > Metazoa > Chordata > Amphibia > Anura > Ranidae > Rana > Rana kukunoris. The sequence continues at coordinate 41,679,452 of CM056051.1, forward strand.
CCCGATACCACTTCTTTGACACCGAGTACAAGTACCGATACTTTTTTATAAGTACTCGCCGATACCTATTACCGATACCCATCACCTAGGAAGAGTAGGTAAAGGGGTGGTTTGGGGGAGTTGGATGAGGCTGGGGTAAGGATGTGCTGACTGAGTGACTGTAGAAGGGAAAACTGGGAGACTGTAGCAGGGTAAACTGGGAGACTGTAGCAGGGCAAACTGGGAGACTGTAGCAGGGCAAACTAGGAGACTGTAGAAGGGAAAACTGGGAGACTGTAGAAGGGAAAACTGGGAGACTGTAGCAGGGCAAACTGGGAGACTGTAGCAGGGCAAACTAGGAGACTGTAGAAGGGAAAACTGGGAGACTGTAGCAGGGCAAACTGGGAGACTGTAGCAGGGCAAACTGGGAGACTGTAGCAGGGCAAACTGGGAGACTGTAGCAGGGCAAACTAGGAGACTGTAGAAGGGAAAACTGGGAGACTGTAGCAGGAAAAACTGGGAGACTGTAGCAGGGCAAACTGGGAGACTGTAGCAGGGCAAACTGGGAGACTGTAGAAGGGAAAACTGGGAGACTGTAGCAGGGCAAACTGGGAGACTGTAGCAGGGCAAACTGGGAGACTGTAGCAGGGCAAACTGGGAGACTGTAGCAGGGCAAACTGGGAGACTGCAGCAGGGCAAACTGGGAGACTGTAGCAGGGAAAACTGGGAGACTGTAGCAGGGCAAACTGGGGAGACTGTAGCAGGGCAAACTGGGAGACTGTAGAAGGGAAAACTGGGAGACTGTTGCAGGGCAAACTGGGAGACTGTAGCAGGGTAAACTGGGAGACTGTAGCAGGGTAAACTGGGAGACTGTAGCAGGGAAAACTGGGAGACTGTAGAAGGGAAAACGGGGAGACTGTAGAAGGGAAAACTGGGAGACTGTAGCAGGGCAAACTAGGAGACTGTAGAAGGGAAAACTGGGAGACTGTAGAAGGGAAAACTGGGAGACTGTAGCAGGGTAAACTAGGAGACTGTAGAAGGGAAAACTGGGAGACTGTAGAAGGGAAAACTGGGAGACTGTAGAAGGGAAAACTGGGAGACTGTAGAAGGGAAAACTGGGAGACTGTTGCAGGGCAAACTGGGAGACTGTAGCAGGGCAAACTAGGAGACTGTAGCAGGGCAAACTGGGAGACTGTAGCAGGGCAAACTGGGAGACTGTAGCAGGGCAAACTGGGAGACTGTAGAAGGGAAAACTGGGAGACTGTAGAAGGGAAAACTGGGAGACTGTAGAAGGGAAAACTGGGAGACTGTAGAAGGGAAAACTGGGAGACTGTAGAAGGGAAAACTGGGAGACTGTAGCAGGGCAAACTAGGAGACTGTAGAAGGGAAAACTGGGAGACTGTAGAAGGGAAAACTGGGAGACTGTAGAAGGGAAACCTGGGAGACTGTTGCAGGGCAAACTGGGAGACTGTAGCAGGGCAAACTGGGAGACTGTAGCAGGGCAAACTGGGAAACTGTAGCAGGGCAAACTGGGAGACTGTAGCAGGGCAAACTAGGAGACTGTAGAAGGGAAAACTGGGAGACTGTAGCAGGGCAAACTGGGAGACTGTAGCAGGGCAAACTGGGAGACTGTAGCAGGGCAAACTGGGAGACTGTAGCAGGGCAAACTGGGAGACTGTAGCAGGGCAAACTGGGAGACTGTAGCAGGGAAAACTGGGAGACTGTAGCAGGGCAAACTGGGAGACTGTAGCAGGGCAAACTGGTAACAGAAAAAAAAAAGGAGGGCTGATAAAGTGGGGAGGGGAGTCACAATCCTGGCTACTGCTCTCTATTCAAATAAAACAAAACAAAAATAGACAGAGGAAGTGGGGGACAAATGACAAAGGGGAAGGACTGCTGCCAACATTACGCCCGTGCTCCCCACACAATTCTCCCACAGAGCAACTTACCGCCCATGGCCGCGCCTGGTGATAGCGGATGAGAGGGGAGGAGGAGGTGGGGAGGAAAGGACACGTGATTGGTTGTCAAGGAAGCGGCGGCCCCGTTCCTTAACAACCAATGATTGCCAGCTTGTTTTCTTTACGTTTCAGCTGTTAGCAGGGAATTCCTGCTGAGAGCTGAAAGTACAGCGCCTGAAGGTATCGGTTTTTGGTATCGGGGCATTTGCACGAGTACCGATACTCTTGCAAATGCTTAGTATCGGCACCGATACCAGTATCGGTATCGGGACAACCCTAGTTAAAATGTCTGCGGATGTTCTCATTTATTCAAATAATAGTATAGGTTGTAGTAGTTGAAGCTCTGCAATGCTGAAAATTAGACATGTTTTTTGGGTCGTTCGTTATGATTGCAATTCGTAAATTTGAAAATGCGAAAATTCGTAAATTCAAAGAAAGAACAAAGAAAATCGGAAAATAAGAAAGAAAATCAGAAAATTCAAAAGAATAACTAACTAACTAACTAACTAATAATAACTAACTATTAAACTATAGCGTTGGAATTTTTTATTTATTTTTTAAATTGTGACATTTATTAAATCAAAGAGTAAAAAATATTGTGTTTTAAAAAAAATTGTTGCTCTTCTTTTGTTTATAGCGCAAAAAAATTAAAACCGCAGAGATGATCGAATACCACCAAAATAAAGCTCTATTTGTGGGGGGGGGGGGGGGCGACATAAAGATTTCATTTGGGTACGGTGTTGCATGACCGCGCAATTGTCATTCAAAGTGCAACAGCGCTGAAAATTAAAAATTGGTCTGGGCAGGAAGGGGGTGAAAATGCCCGGTATGGAAGTGGTTAAAAAAATTAAATGTATTAAATAGAATTTTCAGCTTGTGGTGTTCAGATACAGTTTAGTTGTACTTTAAGAGGAGGTCCTCCATGTAAAACTGACCCAAGGCATATAAAGAACTTGGTTTTTGGATCTGTTGTGTAAGGCTGGCCCTACGTAATCATTATTGGGGTCATGTCGACATTCATTTTTGATCTCTGAGATAGGAGCGGGATGAAAAATGATTATCAAACAAATTTCTAACAATAAATGTTATTTTTAGCCAGGGAAGTCCAAATCCAAAGCACAGTGAGCAATCCTATGCATGGAGGAGGTAATAGCAGTATCAGTCTATCTCCGTCCCGGCCACATCTCCGACACATTTCACCCCTCCCACAGGACTTAGTCATGGATCATGACTAAGTACATTGGGCGGGATGAAATGCGTCAGTGTGTATGTCCAGAAGAGAGAGATAGACTGATACTGCTATTACCCCCTTGATGAATGGGACTGCTCACTGTGCGGTTCATTATCTTTGCTCCCAGACATTGTAAGCAGTTTAGACGGACTCTTCACCAAACCTGCACCCTGGATGGAATCCACCATACAGGGCTGTGTAAGCTGGAGCGGGAACCTGAAGCTTTTACAAGGTTCACATTGTTGTGAAGTATTTTCAAATTACATTCTTTGTCATAGATTGTACTGATGAAACTATGCGTACAAATGTTTATTTGAAAATGTACTAGTGTATGGTCACCCTAAGTGATAATATGTAGGTGCAGTTTACTTTCTCCATGACAGGTGGCACTCTCCTGCAGCGGCACTATTTTTGAAGGAGGAAGTCAAGAGGTACAAGGTTCCTCTATGGTTTCCTTGGGTCACTGGGGAAGTTTTCCTATTGGATTTTGCTGCCCCATGTGACTGTAGCAGCCATCTTGGGTAATGCAGAGCTTATTTAAGACCCTGGCCCCGAGGTTTGGCATGCTTTTTGCGATGGAGGTAGTGTAGGAAGAGGTTCCCTGCCTGTCAGGGACAGTACTTGCGGTAGGGAAAGGTTCCAGATGAGGAGGGAAAGCCTTGGGATGGTGATTCCTTTTGACATCTTTCTGATTGGGCACAAGACCCTGGGCCGCATTGTGCTCTCTTTACAGACGCTGTCAGTCTGGTAGATCATCGCCTCATCCTCATTTCTACAAACCGTGAGTGTACCTGGCTGGGCAGATCCCCTTTAGTAAATAACCCCCAATGTGATGGTTTCAATATCTAATATGGTGTCAGCAGTTTCTACTGAGTTTATATGCTTAAGTAATAATGTACATAGCTGCTCATCAACAAAATGGAGAGTTCACTTTTTGGAACCATAAAGTCTACATTAAAGGGGTTGTAAAGTTTTTTTTTTTAATGACAAACATGTCATGCTTACCTCCACTGTGCAATTTGTTTTGCACAGAGTGGTCCCGATCCATGTCTTCTGGGGTCCCTCGGCGGCTGTCTCGGCTCCTCCCCGCAAAAGCTAACCCCCCTCTGGCCATAGCTGCTGAATGTATCACTCGTCATTGATTTGATTGACAGCAGCGGAAGCCAATGGCTGCGCTGCTATCAATCATCCAATGAAGAGCTGAGAAGAGCCGAGAAGCCCGGGCCGAGAAGCCAGCACGTTCACGACGTGGGACTTTAAAGGTCTCAGGTAAGTAAACGGGGGGCTGGGGAGGCTGGTAAGCATCGGATGTTTTTTCACCTTAATGCATAGAATGCATTAAAGTGAAAAAACGCAAAGCTTTACAACCCCTTTAACCGCTTGCCGTCCGCCGCACGCAGATATACGTCCGTAGCATGGCACGGGAAGGCAAAAGGACGTACCTGTACGTCCCCTTTAAGAAACGGTTGTTGTGCGCGCGCACGTGCACCATGATCTCCGTGAGCGCTTATGCGGGTCCCGCGGACACGATTGCCGCAGGCATACCTGTGATCGTCTCACGGAGAGAAAAAACCGGGAGATGTTAGTGTAAACACAACGGGCCAGATTCTCAAAAGAGATACGACGGTGTATCTCCTTTGCCCTGTGTATCTATGTGACTGATTCTTAGATATATATTAATAAACATGCTATAAAACTATACCCTATTTTGTAGACGCTATAACTTTTTCGCAAACCAATCAATAAACGCTTATTGCGGTTTTTTTTTTTTACCAAAAATAAGTAGAATACGTATCGGCCTAAACTGAGGAAAAAAAATGTTTTTTTATATATTTTTGGGGAATATTTATTATAGCAAAATGTAAAAAATATTGAATTTCTTTCTAAATTGTCGCTCTATTTTTGTTTATGCCACAAAAAATAAAATCCGCAGAGGTGATCAAATACCACCAAAAGAAAGCTCTATTTGTGGGAAAAAAAGGATGTACATTTTTTTGGGAGCCACGTCGCACGACCAAGCAATTGTCAGTTGAAGCGTCGCAGTGCCGAATCACAAAAAGTGGCCCGGTAATTTAGCAATAAAATGGTCTGGGGCTGAAGTGGTTAAAGGGTCACTAAAGGAAAATATTTTTTTTGCTGAAATGACTGTTTACAGTGTATAGAGACATAAAAGTTAACTGATTCCTTTTAACAATGATTAAAAATAGATAAAAATCAATCATATAATGTGCCTGCTTTTTAATTTCACTTTTAAACTGGTTTCATGTTTCTGTGAAGTAGAGAGACACACAGAACAAAAATAAACAAATCCAGGGCAGTGTTTTGTTTTTAAAATGAATCTGATTGGTTCTGAGGCGTTTTAAACACAGTACTGACAGCCTGGACCACAGTGAAAAGCTGCCATGAGATGAGCCAGACAAGCAGGAAGTGTGGAGATCAGAGCAGAATTACAGCAACTTCAAAGCACAAACGAACAATGAGGACATGAAACCAGGACTGCAGTAAGGTAAAGGAAGCCATTTAGCTAAAAAAAAAAAAAAATTCCTTTAGTGATCCTTTAAGGTTTTGGGTCAAAAAAGGTCAATTGTAAATCTAGATTTTCCTAGCTTGTGACGGAAAATATTAGTTATATGATGACAGGAGGCGAGTATCTTATGCATTAATCCTTCTTTATTAATGCCCATAGCAGAAATTTTTATATCTTTCTTTTAATAAATTTCAATGTAAAAATTTTTATCAAATAAACTACAACTCCCAGCCGTCCCGGTAATCTATAGCCACACCCAGGTCAGTGGCCTCTATATAATGGACTGCCTCCAAACGTTCCTCCTCTTTCTTGATGCGATAACATCCGATACTGGAGCACTGCAATGACGGAGAATCGTAGCGTTTCTTCTGGACCTCAGGCTGGCCGGCCGACATCCGACAACTCCAGGTCTGGAACTTGACCGCCAACTGTGCCCCAACGGGGGTCTCAGGAAAAACTGCATCCCAACGAGGATTCTTCAGTAAACTTCGTCCCAACAGGGAACAGGAACCCAAGAGTCTTTTGAACCGGATCATCCAGCATCAGGATCCAATGTCAGCATTCAGTAACCTGAGAAAGATCAAAATATACGTAATAGGGTGGGTCGGGAGGAAAGATACTCGCCTCCTGTCATCATATAACTAATATTTTCCGTCACAAGTTCAAAGCTAGCATTTTTAAGTATGCAATACAACTAATCATAAGACAGTCTTAACACTAAGATAGGACCGACATGGATACATGATCTTGTGGTCTGAAGTAGAAGTGACGGAAGGTGGTCTCCGAAGACCAATCCGCCGCCAGTAAGAGATCAGAGAGAGAGCCTCCTGATGTGACTACCTTAGTAGCCATAGCTCCCCTGGCAGAGTGAGCTCCGAAAAGGGTAACATCGATCCCCGCCATCTCCATGGCGACTCGCATCCAGCGCACCAGAGTGGCAGACGAGACGGGATGATACGGTTTGACGTAAGACACAAGAAGCTGTGAAGAGTCTGAGGAACGCAAGGCAGCGGTCTGTGATTCGTATGCCTGTAGGCAACGAACGACACAGAGGAGTGGGTGTGCAGGAAAAAATGGGTAAAAGACCGTGTGAATACCGGTCTTAGTCCTGCGTACTACTGAAAATTTGACTCCCTGCGGCGAAAATTGTCGCCTAGAGATGTCCAGGGCCTTAACGTCTGACACTCTTTTGATGGAAACTAGACATAAGAGGACTGTTAATTTTATGGATAGTAATCTTAATGAAAGATCCGTGTTGTCCTCCCATCTGGCGAACATATCAAGCACCTTGGAGACATCCCAGGTTGCCTGGTATCTAGGCCGTGGGGGACATTGGAGGATGTTTGCCAACTGGCAAAGAGTCCACGGGGCAATGATAGGCCGAGATAGCCGACCGATATACATTAATGGAACTATACGATTTTCCGGATTCTAATGAATCCGCCAAGTAGTTCACCACTAGTGATACAGGAGCCTGTACAGGATCAACCTGTCATTGATCACACCAACGAATCCAGAGTCTCCAGGCTGATCAATATGCCGATCTAGTCCCGGGGGACCAGGCCAGGGCGAGGAGCTCCCGATCTGACTTTGAAAGGTCGCTATCTGTGCCCGGGATCCCAAAACCAACCACGCCAGGAGAGGCAGGTTGTTCTCTAGAACCAGAGGGTGGAGACCCTTGTTAGGGTTGGTGAGGAGGTGGGGAAAGTGGGGAATCAGCCTGGGGAGATCCACGGTCATCCCCAGTAATAGGGGGAACCACGGTTGGGTCGGCCACCATGGTGTGATCAGCACCACACTCGCCTTCAGATTGGCTATACGTAGGAGGAGTCTGGGGATGATCTGAAAAGGAGGGAACGCATAATGTGTGCCCTCCAGCCAAGGCTGGCGGAGAGCGTCCACCGCATAGGCCTCCGGATCTGGCCTCCAGCTGAAGAAGCGAGGTAGTTGGTGGTTGAGGAAGCGAAGAGATCTATAGATAGTGGCCCCCATAGTCGCTGCAACTGAAGAAACACTGAACGATCCAGTCTCCAGTCGCTGGAGTCGAAGATAGCGAGAGTTCCAGTCGGCTACCAAGTTGGAGGCTCCCGGAATGTATTCCACGATAGGGGTTATATTGCGGGCTAGACAGAAGTGCCAAAATTCCTTTGCGATATTCGCCAGTATTTTGGACTTGGTGCCTCCCAGGCGGTTGACATATTGTACCGCCGCCACATTGTCCATGCAAAACAGTATACAGCAGGTGGATGCATGTGGCATGAAGCTCCTGACAGCGAATAACGCTGCCAAGAGTTCCAACGCATTGATATGGAGTGTGGCTTCCACGGCAGACCACGTCCCTCCCGTGGAGGACGTGCCGCCCCGGGCGCCCCAGCCCTGGCGACTGGCGTCTGATTCTATGACGGCAAAGAAGGAATAAGTAAGGAGTATGATAAGGACTGTTCTGGGAGGTCCAGACCAGTCAGTGGGGAAAAGATGCAGTGACACAAATAACAAAGGTACAACTACTTATCTTGGCTGCTATGAGCAGAAAGAAAGAGGGGGAACGTTTGGAGGCAGTCCATTATATAGAGGCCACTGACCTGAGTGTGGATATATATTACCAGGACTGCTGGAAGTTGTAGTTTATTTGATAAAAATTTTTTACATTGAAATTTATTAAAAGAAAGATATAAAAATTTCTGCTATGGGCATTAATAAAGAAGGATTAATGCATAAGATATGAGCCTCCTGTCTGATATATAACTGACATTTTTTCAAATCAAAATGCATGAAAGGTGTTTTTTCTAATGAATCAAACATTGTGTGAACCTTGTAAACAAGTGTCTGAGATGTGGGTTGAAAGAAATGTGATCTTCTCCATGATCTCCAGCTCAGGTGCAGGAACCCAGACGTGAGGAACGCGTAGTGAAGCCAGGCAGCCAGGTCAGACAAGGTTAAGTAAGCAATAAAGACAAATCATAAACGTGTCTCGTAATACCCCAGGTGTGAATAGCTTCAGATTGAGAAGTGAATTCATGAATGCGTTGCCAAAGCTCATGGTGTCCACCATCTGCCAGAAGAGCTGATGCTCCTGTGTGTATTTTTGGCCAGGGCCAGCTATTGTGGGGGGCTTAGTTATAAAAAAAAAATGTCAGCCAGACATGGGTGGGTGTCATAGACAAGGCATCTGTCTGTCTTCAAAATGTACACATTCCCTCCTGGTATCTTATGTAACAGTCACAGATAATTGGTTGGACTGCTGCGTTAGTCACGTACGCACTGAACAGAACATTCTTTTTTTTAATCCAGGGCCTCAGTTAAAGTGTAAGTTTACCTTTCAGGAAGATTTTCAGAAAATCCACCTCTGTAATTCTACATCTAATGAATAATAGCTCCTCCTGTTGAAAATGGTGAAGGTCTTGTCAGGGCCACCATCAGGGGGGTACAGACATTATGGGCCAGATTCAGAAAGAGTTACGACGGCGTATCAGTAGATACGCCGTCGTAACCCAGAATCTGTGCCATCGTATCTTTAAGCATATTCTCAAAGTGAGATACGCTTAAATGTTGCTAAGATACGACCGGCGTAAGTCTCCTACGCCGTTGTATCTTAGCTGCCTATTTACGCTGGCCGCTAGGGGTGTGTACGCTGATTTCCGCCTAGAATATTTATGAACGTACGCCTGGCCATGGCAGTAAGGATACGCTGTTTACGTAAGGCGTTTTCAGGCATAAAGATAAAGCTGCAACAAGATGGCGCAGCCAATGTTAAGTATAGACGTCGGGACCGCGTCGAATTTTTCACGTTTTACGTCGTTTGCGTAACTCGTCCGTGAATGGGGCTGGACGTAAATTACGTTCACGCCGAAACCAACGATTCTTAGTGGCGTAATTTGGAGCATGCACACTGGGATACATCCACGGACGGCGCATAGGCCGTTAGTAAAAAACGTCATTTATGTGGGGTCACACTTAATTTAAATAAATCACGCCCACATCAAACACATTTGAATTCGGCAGGCTTACGCCGGCCCATTTACGCTACGCCGTCATAACTTAGCTTTGTGAATACAGCACTTGTGTCTCTAATTTATGGCGGCGTAGCATATCTGAGATACGTTACGCTCGCATAAAATTACGCCGCTCTACGTGAATCTAGCCATATATCTGTAAGGGGGTCGATGGTCCCCAGGGGCCCAGCTGGCCCCCTTTCCATTTTCTTTGTTTTGCATTACACCTGTATCTCGCGTCAGGAGAGAAGAGATTACACTTCTTTTTTTTTCTTCAGCACCCCCCCCCCCCCCAGTTCTCTGCTCCAGGGGGGCCTGTGTAAGGCTGCCCTGGGTCTTGAATTTCACTATTTAGCGCCCCCTAGAGGCTGTTCATTACATTCAAACTGCACATATGCACAGTGCATCCTCTCCTGTCTCCAGCTAACCTTATGCCTCGTTTCCACTGAGCAGATCGGTTCGGTACGCTATTTTGGGTGTTTCCATTATGAAAGCATGCCATGAAAGCGAACCGTACCGGACCATTCTGGGTCCTGCTTCAGATGTGTGGCCATAGAAAATAGAACGGTTCCATTAGGGCGGACCTACAATACATCTCACTGATTGGTGAACGTGCTAGGCTTTTTTTCTAAACCTTGTATGGTCCCGGATGGTCCGATTTGCAGTGGAAATGCTCAGCAGAATAGACCGGACCATTCTAACCCGTTCCATCCTAAACGACCCGAACCGATCCGCTCAGTGAAAACGAGGCATTAGTAGCGGTAGCGGTCCCTCCAGGCTGTTAAAGCTCAGCATGTATGTAGTGTGTGGTCTTCTTCTCTAGCTGAATATACTATTTTCAACAAGAGGAATCATGGTATGTAATATTCATCATATGTAGAATTGCATATGGGGGTTTTCTGAAAATCTTCCTGAAAGGTAAACTCACATTTTAAAGTGGAAATACAGTGTACATAGTTGCCAACATTTGAAAAAAAATTCCAGGGACACTTTGCAGCACAGCTATTAATTACCAAACTCACTTCCCCGAAGCTCCACCCACTCCGCATAATCTTTGCCTACTTATTCTATTATCAGGCACGATACATTGGACTAGAACCCCTACACACCACCTTGTTTACTAACACAATAATAAATCACAGAGGCTCATACATAATGCTGTGTAAAGTGCAGCACTCACCAAGTCTCCTAAGGCTCTGCTGTTGGCTTAGCCCCTCCTCTCTGTGGTGGAGTCTTCTCACCACCCACTGACACAATGGACAGTAAGCACTCACTATGGAGAGAAGGAGTCCAAGATGTTGTGGAGCTCACACACTACTGTACCAGCCACTCTCCTACACACCGCCATAATATATATATGTATATGGATATCCCCAAACAGCAGGCTGCCCCACACACTATAATCCCCGGCGGCAGGGACAGAGCCTTCCCTCCCCAGGGAACCGCACTGACTTCATTTCAAAGAACACATGCTCCGAGTTCTCTCACCGCTCCGCAGGGGCGTACCTAGTGCATTTGGCACCCGGGGCGAATCCTACATCTGGCACCCCCCCCCCCCCACTGTGCCCCCTGCATACCGCTGCATCCTTAAATATCTCTTTGTCACTATTGTGTACATTACACAGCACCCTGCACCTCTGGACCCCTTTACATTACACAGCACCCTGCACCTCTGGATCCTTTACATTACACAGCCCCTGCACCTCTAGACCCCTTTACATTACACAGCACCCCTTTAAATTACACAGCACCCTGCACCTCTGGATCCTTTACATTACACAGCACCCTGCACCTCTAGACCCCTTTACATTACAAAGCACCCTGCACCTCTAGACCCCTTTACATTACACAGCACCCTGCACCTCTGGATCCTTTACATTACACAGCCCCTGCACCTCTAGACCCCTTTACATTACACAGCACCCCTTTACATTACACAGCACCCTGCACCTCTGGATCCTTTACATTACACAGCACCTCTAGACCCCTTTACATTACACAGCACCCTGCACCTCTAGACCCCTTTACATTACACAGCACCCTGCACCTCTAGACCCCTTTACATTACACAGCACCCTGCACCTCTAGACCCCTTTACATTACACAGCACCCTGCACCTCTAGACCCCTTTACATTACACAGCACCCCTGCACCTCTGGATCCTTTACATTACACAGCACCCCTGCACCTCTGGATCCTTTACATTACACAGCACCCTGCACCCCTTTACATTACACAGACCCCCACAGCTCTGGACGCCTGTATGTTACACAGACATCCCCCCTAACAGTTCTGGACCCCCTACATGTTAGACCCCTGTACAGTGCAGACACCCCCCTACAGTGCAGACACCCCCTACAGTGCAGTCCCAACAGTGAAGACACCCCCCTTACAGTGCAGCCCCCCCCCCCACAGTGAAGACACCACCCTTACAGTGCAGTCCCCCCCCACAGTGAAGACACCCCCCTTACAGTGCAAACCCCCCCCACAGTGAAGACACCCCCCTTACAGTGCAGTCCCCCCACAGTGAAGACACCTCCCTTACAGTGAAGCCCCCCCACAGTAAAGACACCCCCCTTACAGTGCAGACAGTCCCCCCTCACAGTGCAGACACCCCCCTACAATACACTACAGACCCCCCCCTTCAGACCTCCTGCCTGTCACTTCAGCTCAGATGGTCAGCGCGGGACATTGGCACGTGTAGCAGTCTACATAGAGGAGGAGGGGGAGAAGGCGGCTTCACTTTGACACTGCTCGGCTGCGTGAGACAGCCGAGACAGAGAAAAGAGGACAGAGCGGCAGCAGAGAGGCGTTGTACTGCCGGCGATCGTGTTCTTATTCTTACCTGCCAGTGCCGCTGCGCTGCTTAAACCCGGGTTTTCTCCACTTTGGTCAGGCCGGCGGTGCCCCCCCCCCCCCCCAGTGTGTGGCACCCGGGCCGCACCGCCCCCCCCCCCCCCACTTAGTACGCTACAGCCGCTCAGGGAAGTGTTCTCCTCCCCCCTGACTCTCTGATTGGCTGCTCCTCCCCTTGCCACTGAACACAAGGGGAATAATCCTTGTGTCTGCAGTGGCGGCCATGTTTTTGTAGCCCGCCTGCCGTTTTCCCCAAAACACAGATTTTCCTGGCGGGACAAAAGCAAAATTCCGGGAAAATGAGCGGGACAAAATCTATCCGGGACGAGGGTCCCACATCCGGGACTGTCCCGGCAAAAACGGGACTGTTGGCAACTATGCAGTGTAGCACCCTCTACCTTTAGGTAGGTGCTAGAATAGGATTGTTCTATGTTTAAACAATCAGTGCAAGCAAATTTAGTCAGGCCTGTGCTTTAGGCTAGGCCTGTTTGTTTTTGATCTGGGGCTGTTTAGTGCACTAGTGGGTGTTTTGACTCTCAGGCCTCGTACACACGACCGAGGAACTCGTCGGAAAAGACACATCGTTTTCCTCGACGAGTTCCTTGTTAGGCTTGTCGAGAAACTTCACAAGCTTTCTTTGCGGACACACTGTCAAGACCAAATCTCCTCGTTCTCAAACACAGTGACTTCAACACGTACAACGGCAGGGGAAGTTCAATTCCACTGGCACAACCCTTGGGGCTGCTTCTGCTAATCACATGTTAGGTAAAAGTTTGGTAAGAGACATTTGCACTTTTCAGTCTGTTACAGCGTGACAAATGTGCTATTTCCATTACAAACGCTACTTTTACCGAAGGTGCGCAGGTTTCTAAGCATACACGCCAACGTGTTTCTCAACGAAAACCAGCCCAACGAGTAACACGACGAGGAAATTGAGACTCCCGTCGAGGAAAAAGAAAACTTGCTCTCTTTTTTTCTCGTTGAGTTCCTCAACAGTTTTCTCGATGAAAAGCATACACACAATCGTTTTCCTCTGCAAAAAAGCTCTGCCACTGAGTTTCTTGATGGATTCTGCCAAGGAAAACGGTCGTGTGTACGAGGCCTAAGGCCAGGGCCGTCTTTCTGAGCGGGCACGCCCGGGCACAGCCCAGGGGCCCCACGTTAACCTAGGGCCCTATGCGGGGCCAGCGCACCGCTGCCTACAGGTGTGTGTACTGGAGGTGAAGAGCAAATGTCTGCTGCAGGTGGCCGGGAATCGCGCAGGCGTGCGGGGAGGGAACTATCGCATGATACCAGTACACTGATCCCGCCCCGACTCCCCCAGCTGCAGAGTTGTTTGGCGGCTAGAAGCTCTGATTGGTCCCGATGAGCTGGCCCGCCTCCTTCACTGTCAATGGTCTGGACTCGTGAGGGGGTGTGGTCAGCCAAGGGATGACCCCGCCTGTCACTGGGGGCGGAGTCGCCGGCCTCAAGGATGATCGCACGGTCTTCATGGGCAGAGCAACATGGAGGTAAAAAAAAAAAAGCCTCTAAAAATGCTGTTTTCTTTTTTTGCAGCTACTGGACTGAGAGAAATTGGATTAAAAAATGCTCTGCTCGATTTCTTACACTCAGGACAGTGCTACAGGAAAAACCAGACAGCATCTTGAGCTTTGTCATCTTTATTACTTCTATCTTTAGACGTAAAAAAGTTCTGTTAGTTGACAATGATGGTATCTGGATTTCCTGTAGCAGTGTCCTGAGTGTAATTTTTCAACCCAATTTCTCCCAATCCCTCTGCCCTCCAGTCACCCAGTCCCTCTGCCCTGCTGCCACCCAGTCCCTCTGCCCTCCAGTCACCCAGTCCCTCTGCCCTGCTGCCACCCAGTCCCTCTGCCCTGCTGTCACCCAGTCCCTCTGCCCTGCTGTCACCCAGTCCCTCTGCCCTGCAGTCACCCAGTCCCTCTGCCCCCAGTCCCTCTGCCACCCAGTCCCTCTGCCACCCAGTCCCTCTGCCACCCAGTCCCTCTGCCCTGCTGCCACCCAGTCCCTCTGCCCTGCTGCCACCCAGTCCCTCTGCCCTCCAGTCACCCAGTCTCTCTGCCCTCCAGTCACCCAGCCCCTCTCCCCTGCAGTCACCCAGTCCCTCTGCAGTCCCCCAGTCCCTCTGCAGTCCCCCAGTCCCTCTGCAGTCCCCCAGTCCCTCTGCAGTCACCCAGTCCCTCTGCTGCAACCCAGTCCCTCTGCTGCAACCCAGTCCCTCTGCTCTTCAGTCACCCAGTGCCTCTGCCCTGCATTCACCCAATGCCTCTGCCCTGCTCTCACCCAGTGCCCCTGCTGTCACCCAGTGTCCCTGCAGTCACCCAGTCCCTCTGCCCTGCAGTCACCCTCTGCCCTGCAGTCACCCAGTCCCTCTGCCCTGCAGTCACCCAGTCCCTCTGCCCTGGAGTTAGCCAGTCCCTCTGCCCTGGAGTCACCCAGTCCCTCTGCCACCCAGTCCCTCTGCCACCCAGTCCCTCTGCCCTGCTGCCACCCAGTCCCTTTGCCCTGCTGCCACCCAGTCCCTCTGCCCTCCAGTCACCCAGTCTCTCTGCCCTCCAGTCACCCAGCCCCTCTCCCCTGCAGTCACCCAGTCCCTCTGCAGTCCCCCAGTCCCTCTGCAGTCCCCCAGTCCCTCTGCAGTCACCCAGTCCCTCTGCTGCAACCCAGTCCCTCTGCTGCAACCCAGTCCCTCTGCTCTTCAGTCACCCAGTGCCTCTGCCCTGCATTCACCCAATGCCTCTGCCCTGCTCTCACCCAGTGCCCCTGCTGTCACCCAGTGTCCCTGCAGTCACCCAGTCCCTCTGCCCTGCAGTCACCCTCTGCCCTGCAGTCACCCTCTGCCCTGCAGTCACCCAGTCCCTCTGCCCTGCAGTCACCCAGTCCCTCTGCCCTGGAGTTAGCCAGTCCCTCTGCCCTGCAGTCACCCAGTCCCTCTCCAGTCACCCATCCTCTCTGCCCTGCAGTCACCCATCCTCTCTGCCCTGCAGTCACCCATCCCCTCTGCCCTGTAGTCACCCAGTCCCTCTGCCCTGCAGTCACCCAGTCCCTCTGCCCTGCAGTCACCCAGTCCCTCTCCAGTCACAGAGTCCCTCTGCCCTGCAGTCACCCATCCCCTCTGCCCTGCAGTCACCTATCCCCTCTGCAGTCACCCATCCCCTCTGCCCTGCAGTCACCCATCCCCTCTGCCCTGCAGTCACCCATCCCCTCTGCCCTGCAGTCACCCAGTCCCTCTCCCCTGCAGTCACCCAGTCCTTCTGCCCTGCAGTCACCCAGTCCCTCTGCACTGCAGTCACCCAGTCCCTCTGCTGTCACCCAGTCCTGAATCTGGTGATGGGATGGGTGGCACGTGACATGCTGAATCTGGTGACGGGATGGGTGGCGGAGAGTAGGGGGCAAGCTTGTAGGGGCCCCATAGCATTACTTTGCCCAGGGGCCCATGATGCTATTAAGATGGCCCTGCCTAAGGCACCGCCCATGCTCTGCAGTCACCCATCCCCTCTGCCCTGCAGTCACCCATCCCCTCTGCCCTGCAGTCACCCATCCCCTCTGCCCTGCAGTCACCCATCCCCTCTCCCCTGCAGTCACCCAGTCCCTCTCCCCTGCAGTCACCCAGTCCTTCTGCCCTGCAGTCACCCAGTCCCTCTGCCCTGCAGTCACCCAGTCCCTCTGCTGTCACCCAGTCCTGAATCTGGTGATGGGATGGGTGGCACGTGACATGCTGAATCTGGTGACGGGATGGGTGGCGGAGAGTAGGGGGCAAGCTTGTAGGGGCCCCATAGCATTACTTTGCCCAGGGGCCCATGATGCTATTAAGATGGCCCTGCCTAAGGCACCGCCCATGCTTTCAGGAACATTGTTCTGGAACAGAGGTTGGACCTGGGGTTTGAGTGGCAGGCAGCTTATGTGAGGAGCTCTGACCAATTCCCATCTGGTATTGGCAGGGGGCAGGCCTCCCATATAAGCTGAGGTCACATGCTGCTAGGGTTGGATTCTGTCGGGGCAGGAGAAGTGAGAATGGAGTTTTAGGCAGCTGCTCCAGGCCGTCCCCATGTGGGGGATGCACCAAAAGCGGAGGAGGGCCGGGGGAGCTGCTAGGATGTGTATCCGGATAAATGAGAGAGGAGACAGATGGAAATCTTCCAGCCAAACAGCTACTGCATCCAATCAGATACAGCCACTGTTTGTGTATTGTGGCAGACATGAGTGTTGGCTGTCAGAATACAATAGCGGCAGGAGAGATCTGTTTACCATGGATGGGGGAATTAAGTCATGGAGCTCACAGCAGGAGCGCGCACGCTCGCACGGCTGCAAATTCAAAGGGACGTACAGGTACCGCCCTTTGCGTAGCCGTGCTATTCTGCCTATGTATATCTACAGGCAGCAGTCGGCAACTGGTTAAGGAATAAATGAGGTCTTGCAAACCCAGTTTTAGTAAGCACATTGTGCTGTGACATTTTATGTCAGCTTGCAAAAAATCCTATGGAGGGCTAAATTCCCACACCACTGTCCACAGGACTTGCAAGAAGGTTTATTTTTAGACAAAAAGCATAAACAGAACAATGAAGTTTTGGGTTAGTTGTACAGAACTGTATGATTCACTGAGATCCCAGCAGGGTCATAGGATGACCAAGCTTGTGGAAGTAGCTTTATGTAAAATCTCTCCGAAAGCTGGTAAAGTTTGGGACTAGGAAAGACTATGGCCATCCATAGACGTTAAAGTAGAATTAAAGGCAAAACTTTTTTCTTTTGGATAGATCGGGGGTCTCCAAATTTTCTAAACAAAGGGCCAGTTTTCTGTTGTATTAACTTTAGGGGAGCTGGACTGTGGCCAGTGGGAGTAAAAAATGTCCTGGTGCCAGTGGAAGTAAACAGTATGCCCTCTTTGCTATTAGTGCAAGGAATAGTGCCCCATCCTTGGTGATAGTGGAAGTAATAGTGTCCCATCATTGGTGTCAGTGGGAGAAATAGTGCCCCATCATTGATCATTGGTATCAGTGGAAGGAATCGTGCTCCATCATTGGTGTCAGTGGAAGGAATAGTGTCTCATCATTGGTGTCAGTGGGAGAAATAGTGCCCCATCATTGATCATTGGTATCAGTGGAAGGAATAGTGCCCCATCATTGGTGTCAGTAGAAAAAATAGTGCCCCATCATTGGTGTCAGTGGGAGGAAAGGTGCTTCATCATTGCTGTCAGTTGGCATCTGTGGGAAAAATAGTGCCCCATCATTGGTGTCGGTGGGAGGAATAGTGCCCCATCATTGGTGTCAGTGGAAGAGTATTCCATCATCGCTATCAGTGGGAGGAATAGTGCCTTGTTATGACTAAGCACCATATCTGGCGTGAAATGCGTTAGCTGTGTGTGTTGGTCTGTGTTCATTTGGATGCTTTGGACTTCTGTCTTTGTTTTTATGCAATAAAAAGTGAATATTTGAGTGCGGCTGTCCAGCATATTTCCACAATAGTGCCTCATTGTCAGTGTCATTGGCAGGACCTATGACACCGACACTATGTCAGCAACAGAGAGACAATAAAAAAAAACTGACAGGTATACTAATCCTTCTCTGCTCTATCCAAAAGTGAAATAATTATGGGCTAGATTCAGGTAGGAGCGGCGTAATTGTAAACTGGCGTAGCGTATCCTATTTACACTACGCTGCCGCAACTTTTACGGGCAAGTGCTGTATTCTCAAAGCACTTGCTCCGTAAGTTGCGGCGGCGTAGTGTAAATAGGCCGGCATAATGCAAAATGGGAAGGTAGGGGGCGTCTTCTATTTAAATTAAACGTGCCCCTACGCTGAACGAACTGCGCATGCGCCGGCCGGGAACGTAGCCCAGTGCGCATGCTCCAAATCACGATGCAAATACTCAATGAAAACGACGTGAACGTCACTTACGCAAGGCCCTATTCGCGAACGTTTTACGCAAAAACGACGTAAACAACGGGAAAAAATACTTTGGCACGCCGTCCATACTTAACATTGGCTGCGCCTCATATAGCAGGGAGTAACATTACGCCGGAGTTATGCAAACGATGTAAAAAAATGCGCCGGCCGGGCGTACGTTCGGGAATCGGCGTATCTATATAATTTGCATATTTGACGCGTAAATCGACGGGAACGTCACCTAGCGGCCAGCGTAAAAATGCAACTTAGATACGACGGCGTAAGAGACTTACGCTAGTCGGATCTAATGGAAATCTATGCGTAACTGATTCTATGAATCAGGCGCATTGATAGGAGGGCTCAGACGCAGAGATACGACGGCGTATCTGGAGATACGCCGCCATATCTCTTTCCTGAATCTGGCCCTATATTTTTAGCTTTCTCTTGTTCAGGCCGCACACTGAATAAAATAAATCAGTTGACTCCTCAATCAATGCTGTTTATCTCCCTTGCTGGCTATTGTATTCAGACAGTCCATGCACTAGGGTGACCACGTGTCCCGGATTGCCCAGGACAGTCCCGCATTTTGCAGGTATGTCCCAGGCACCTTCATTCCAGGACAATACAGTGTCCCGGAATGAAACTGATGCAGCCACCCCCGGGCCAATCTAATGCCCCAAAAAAAGGCCGCCACATCACCGCTTTACTCACTGACAGTACTTGTACTGGCCGGGAATGCCTGGAGGAGCACAGTCCCCGCCCCCTGCTTGTGATTGGAGAAATCATAAATCCCGCCTCTTGTGTCCAATCACTGTGCTGTGATTCGTTACAGCACAATCTGATTTTTGGGAAGGGGAGGTGTCCCTAAATGGAAGTTTGGAAATGTGGTCACCCTACCATGCACTCGTGGCTGTCTGAGTACCTGAACAGTTTCTGCATCTTTTTATCTGACAATCTTCTACCAGGTTCCTTCGATTTTTGCAATTGACTTTTGTCAAGCTGGGTGGTATCAGGGCCACCCATGGCTCAATTGGTAGACTGATTTAGCAGGAATGGGATGTAGTTCAGGGTATGTATGTCCAACTTCACACCCAGTGACAATTACAATATTTAGAAGCTGCTGCTGTTGTAAACATAGTGAATTAGAAGTGGAGATTTGGGGGACAGTCCATCATTGTATCCCGACAGGCTGGTCTTGTTTCCTGTTACTGCGCAGTATGGACAATTATCCCACCTAAAGCCAAAGGGCGCTCTACTGGGCCAGCAGTTGTGGTCTGTGTCTGTTTATATGAGATGCCATTCAATTAACATTGGTTACCACTTACAAACAAAGGTCCATTGCCCCACCTATAACTGGCCTTCACATGTGATCCTTGCTTTAAAGGCCAGCTAAAGGTGGGGCAATGGCCATTTGTTTGTATTTGAGCATGGGCAGCGCTGTTCTATCTTCATGGATCCCTCATCTGATAAGCATCAGGAGCGACCAGCGCAAGCGGCGTGTTAACTGCGCATGCTCCAACTACAGCTGATGGAACAGATGTTCATTTTCGGAGATTTCTGTGATCTCCGATTGCACATATGCAGTCCAGGCCGGGCACTATCTGATAGGGGACCCATAATGATAGGACACCGGCTCACCTGTCATCTATCCATCCATTAGAATGCATATGCTTCCACTTTGGAGGCCCGCATAAATTTACAAGAGTTAGGACTGCAGAAATAATGGGGTGCCTTCGAGAAGCTCTGCAGCTTACGCATGTATTTGCAAATGTGTGCCCCTGTTTTTATTGTAAACTGTTAGGCCGCGGATACACGATCAAATTTATCTGCTGGAAACGGTCTGACGGACCATTTCAGCAGACAAATCTGATCGTGTGTACGGGCGAGCAGACAGGTTTTTCCAGCAGACACATTTTAAAACTTGTCTGCTGGAAACCCGTCCGTCCGACATGTCTGCTGGTTAGTACACTGACCAGCGGACATATCTGTCTGCACATGCGTCGAATGGATTCGACGCATGCGTGGAAGTATTTTACTTTCTGGTTCGGTGACGTGACGGCGTCACCGCCACGTCACCGCGCTGTCTGTCCGCTGGGATTTTTGTTTGATCGTGTGTACACAATCAAACCAACATATCCCAGGAGACAAATCCGATCAAAACGGTCTGTCAGATTTGTTTAGTCGTGTGTACGCGGCCTTAGACAGGATAATTGGGTTAGTAGCAAACTGGTTGGTGAATTAAGCTGGGAATTTTCACAGTTTTTTTTATTGGTACCATAGGCGTGCGCACAGGGTGTGCCAGGTGTGCCCAGGCAAACCCTTATCACCCTGTGAAGCACTGATTGCCCCTACTGCCCTGGCTCCCATCTTTCCTCTTGCACCACTGCCATCTTCAGTCTTCTCTCCTATTGGCTATTGCTGCTGGGATGTTTTGGGAGTGGGGAAGGGGCCAGTAAATATGTAATTTGCCGGCCCCTTCCCTTTCTGAATGAACACCGCGAGCGATCGGTAGTGTGTGTTTGGCTTTGGGGTGCACACC
Organism: Rana kukunoris; assembly: GCA_029574335.1. Classification (NCBI taxonomy): domain Eukaryota; kingdom Metazoa; phylum Chordata; class Amphibia; order Anura; family Ranidae; genus Rana; species Rana kukunoris. The sequence continues at coordinate 41,700,437 of CM056051.1, forward strand.
CTAATGCAATAGGCTGCGCACACCTATGATTGGTACCACTTACCACCAGTCTTCAATCGTGTTAGTTCCCTATTTTCTTTTGCACCATAAGGCAAACCTGTCACTTTTTTTTATTTTTTAAAGCTAAACTCCAGGCACAAAAACATTAAAGGAACACTAAAGGTTTGTTTTTTATTAGATTAATTGATTGCTGTAAGCTAGAGCATTTAAATATCACTTACCTCGTTTTTGCTTTTGACTTCCAAAATACAGTAATCCAGGTTTGAAAATGCCATTTCCTGTCTCTCCTCTTCTTGCTTTCCACCAGCATCTGAGCCGTTTTGCATGGTGGAAAGCAGAATGTGCTCACCCCCTCCCTATGACTACAGCCCTGCGTGAAGATGCTCTATTATCCCTCACAGGCATGGAGACTAAGCCTAATAGAAACTGTAGTTCCCATTAGGCCGTGATGTAGCAAGAATGAATGCACACCGCAAACCAGGAAGTCAGTGAGAATAACGATTCAGGAGTGACGGAGGTGAATAAAACGGCTCGATTTCAACAGGTATCAAACTAGTTATAATGCAAAACATTACTTTTTACTTTATCAGCTACTGTCAGACTTTAATTTAAGAGGAAAATATTTTTGTCTTTACAACCCCTTTAATTTAAATATATTCTTTATCAGCTACAAAGGATATAAATCCACAATGCATGCTCCAAATACCTCTACAAACTCTGTTATTACCTTGTAAAAGTAGCAGTGACATCATCACTGTGCTGTATAGAAAGCAGAGCTGTGGAAGTGGCCCAGCAGGCTCCGCCCATTATAGGCAGAAAACTACAGGAGGGGGCGGAGACAAGACCAGTCACTCTGCACATGCAGAGGGAGCAGCAGTGAGCGGTCTTTATTACAGGAAGTTCCTGCCCAGAGGTCGGGGATGGACTGACAACTCATGGGGCCCCCGAGCAATAGAAGATTATGGGGCCCCTGGGCTTACAGATAGCCACCACGCCAGAAGGCATTGCATAGGCAGGGCAGCTAAAATCTCAGGATTTTAACATCAAAAGCATGTCGGTTTTGGACATATCAGGGACAGATGTAAAAAAACAACGATTTTTACATACTGTCCCTGGTTTTATTGAGCCTGGCAACCCTGATGGGGCCCCCTAGTGGCATGGGACCCTTGGGCAGTCCCAATGGTCAGTCCGCCCCTGCCAGAGGTAAAGTCTCACATTAAATTACTGTACAGATCTGGAAGAAATACACAGATAGAAAAGATTCAAGGAAGAATACACATCTCTTGTATTTAGAAAATCTTATCCTGGAGTTTAACCAATTTAACCATTGCTTGCAATAGAATAGAAAGAAGCAATTATCAACCAATCAGAATTCACTATTCCTTAATTTGACTAGTAAAATAAAATCTGATTGGTGGCTATATCAGACTGCAGTTACACCAACCTTTCATTTGTACTGTCACTGAATCTCAGTTGCAGTACTAAAGAGGTTAGCAAATGTGCAACGAAAAAAGCAACAAAGTCTCAAATTATTTTATTTGTTACACATTTTCCTCCATATTACAAAACTCAGACAATTAAAAAAAATAGCTTTGTGATGACCAATCCCAGATGTAGATAATAGAATCTATTATGGATGCAAGTCATCAGCAGTTATAATGAGCAATTACTGGAGCTAACAGAGAAAGGACACGCTATGTTTAGCAGGTGATATACCGTATATACTCGAGTATAAGCCGACCTCATTTTACCACAAAAAAATGGGAAAACGTATTGACTCGAGTACAAGCCTAGGGTGTCCATCTGCATGCCTCACTGTGCCCATGACTCACTGTACCCATGACTCACTGTACCCATGCCTCATTGTGCCTTACTGTGCCCATGCCTCACTGTGTCCATGCCTCACTGTGTCCATGCCTCACTGTGCCCATGACTCACTGTACCCATGCCTCACTGTGCCTCACTGTGCCCATGCCTTAATGTACCCATGCCTCACTGTGCCCATGCCTCACTGTGCCCATGACTCACTGTACCCATGCCTCACTGTGCCTTACTGTGCCCATGCCTCACTGTGCCCATGCCTCACTGTGTCCATGCCACTGTGTCCATGCCTCACTGTGTCCATGCCACTGTGTCCATGGCTCACTGTGTCCATGCCTCACGGTGCCCATGCCTCACTGTGCCCATTCCTCACTGTGTCCATGCCACACTGTACCCATACCTCACTGTGCCCATGCCTCACTGTGTCCATGCCTCACCGTGCCCATGCATCACTGTGTCCATGACTAGCCTTACGTTTAACATGGGAGTATATAGAAGGGGTGCCCGGCTTTGAAAAATCAGTGTTCCCCGGCCTTAGGTCCCCCGGACAAAAAACTTTGCACACTTGTAAAGGAAGAGTGGGGCTATACCCATGCCTCCCTGTGCCCATGCCTCACTGTGCCCATGCCTCACTGTGCCCATGCCTCACTGTACCCATGCCTTAATGTACCCATGCCTCACTGTGCCCACAGTGCCCATGCCTCACTGTGCCCATGCCTCACTGTGCCTCACTGTGTCCATGCCTCAATGTGCCCATGCCCCACTGTACCCATGCCTCACTGTGCCTCACTGTGCCCATGCTTCACTGTGCCCATGCCTCACTGTGCTTCACTGTGTCCATGCCTCACTGTGCCCATGCCTCGCTGTGCCTCAATGTGCCCATGCATCACTGTGCCCATGCCTCACTGTACCCATGCCTCACTGTGTCCATGCCACTGTGCCCATGCCTCATTGTGTCCATGCCACTGTGCCCATGCCTCACGGTGCCCATGCCTTACTGTGCCTTACTGTGCCCATGCTTCACTGTGCCCATGCCTCACTGTGCTTCACTGTGTCCATGCCTCACTGTGCCCATGCCTCGCTGTGCCTCAATGTGCCCATGCATCACTGTGCCCATGCCTCACGGTGCCCATGCCTCACTGTGTCCATGCCTCACGGTGCCCATGCCTCACTGTGTCCATGCCACTGTGCCCATGCCTCACGGTGCCCATGCCTCACTGTGCCTATTCCTCACTGTGCCCATGCCACACTGTACCCATGCCTCACTGTGCCCATGCCTCACTGTGCCCATGCCTCACTGTGTCCATGCCTCACTGTGCTAATGCATCACTGTGTCCATGACTAGACTTACGTTTAACATAGGAGTATATAGAAGGGGTGCCCGGCTTTGAAAAATCAGTGTTCCCTGGCCTTAGGTCCCCCGGACAAAAAACTTTGCACACTTGTAAAGGAAGAGTGGGGCTATATGTGTGCCTACGGCCAGCCGGTACCAGGTCGCCAAAGTCTGGGAGATCAGGTGTAAAAAGGTGACTCGAGTATAAGCTGAGAGGGGCATTTTTAGCACAAAAAAATGTGCTGAACAACTCGGCTTATACTCGAGTATATACGGTAAATGTATTTACAGACATATCTATCACTATATAATATCTCTTATAATTCTCAAGAATAGTAATAAAATAAATGATTGTGGTTACACTGGTAATTACTATACCACATATATATTTATTTCTCACCTGCAATTATTTATTTCTCAATTTGAAATGATTGTGTTACAATTATATGGCCAAGTTCTATACGGCGCCGTAAATACAATTCATTGCAATGATACAGGAAAGTACAGTTTGGTCATCTAATAATTGTGGACATCTTTTTCAATTAAATGGTTCTGAGTGTGACATTCCTTACATATGTGGGATGACGGCCTTCAAAAAAGATTCAATTTCAGGAATGTGGACGATGAGTGTGGAAATCGTAGCTTGGAAGGTTCTGCCGGATTACAGTGCCTTGCAAAAGTATTCACCCCCCCTTGGCTTTTTACCTATTTTGTTACATTACAGCCTTTTGTTACATTACAGCCTTTAGTTCAATGTTTTTTTTTTTTATCTGATTTATATGTGATGGATCAGAACACAATAGTCTAAGTTGGTGAAGTAAAGCTAGAAAAATATATACATAAAACTATCTTTTCAGAAATAAAAAAATGATAATGTGCTGTATTCACCCCCTTTATTATGAAGCCCATAAAAAGCTCTGGTGCAACCAATTACTTTCAGAAGTCACATAATTCGTAAAATGATGTCCACCTGTGTGCAACCTAATGCCGTGTACACACAATCGGAATTTCCGATGGAATAAAGTCGGATGGAATTTTCCGTCGGAATTCCGATAAAGCTGACTTCCATCAGTCTTGCATACACGCTGTCAACTAAACTAAACTAAATTGCGATCGTCCAAAACTTGGTTATGTAAAACACTACGACGAGCCGAGAAAAACGAAGTTCAATGCTTCTGAGAATGCGTCGACTTGATTCTGAGCATGCGTAGGTTTTTCTTCCGTCGAAGTTAAATACAGATGATAGGAATTTCCTATGTTCTATTTCTAAACACAGATAAAAAAAAGTCAGATGGGGCCCACACACGATCAGAATTTCCAATGAAAAAAGTCCATTGGAAATTCCGATCGTGTGTACGCGGCATAAGTGTCACATGATCTGTCATTACATATGCACACCTTTTTTGAAAGGCCCCAGAGGCTGCAACCCCTAAGCAAGAGGCAACACTAACCAAACACTGCCATGAAGACCAAGGAACTCTCCAAACAATTAAGGGACAATGTTGTTGAGAAGTACAGGGTTAGGGTTAGGTTATAGAAAAATATCCAATTCTTTGATGATCCCTAGGAGCCCCATCGAAGAACATGGCACAACAGCAAACCTGCCAAAAGACGTCCGCACACTAAAACTCACAGACCGGGCAAGGAGGGCATTAATCAGAGAGGCAGCACAGGGACCTAAGGTAACCCTGGAGGAGCTGCAGAGTTCCACAGCAGAGACTGGAGTATCTGTACATAGGACGACAATACTCTGTACGCTCCATAGAGTTGGGCTTTATGGCAGAGCGGCCAGAAGAAAGCCATTACTATTACCATTACAGAAGAAAAGGCATGCGGGAGACTCCCAAAGGTATGGAGGAAGGTGCTGTGATCTGATGAGACTAATATTGAACTTTTTGGCCATCAAAGAAAACGCTATGTCTGGCGCAACCCCAACACCAGGGGCGTTGCTAGGTGCCAAAAAGACCAGGGGCTTCAGCCCGAAGCCAAGCCGGCACCGGGGGGGGGGGGGGGTTCAAGCGCGGTCGGTGGAGTGGTGCGGGGTGACCTACCTGACACACATACCCTGACGTACGTACGTCAGGGTGTGTGTGTACACACACTGACATAACCCACATACACTGACATGACCCACTGACCTGTCCTACATACACTGACATGACCCACTGACCTGTCCTACATACACTGACATGACCCACTGACCTGTCCTACAAACACTGACATGACCCACTGACCTGTCCTATATACACTAACCTGCCTACACTGACCTGTCCTACATACACTGACCTGACCCACTGACCTGCCTACACTGACCTGTCCTACATACACTGACCTGTCCTACATACACTGACCTGTCCTACATACACTGACCTGTCCTACATACACTGACCTGTCCTACATACACTGACCTGTCCTACATACACTGACCTGTCCCATTGACCTGCCTACACTGACCTGTCCTACATACACTGACCTGTCCTACATACACTGACCTGTCCTACATACACTGACCTGACATTGACCTGCCTACACTGACCTGTCCTACATACACTGACCTGTCCTACATACACTGACCTGACCCACTGACCTGTCCTACATACACTGACCTGTCCTACATACACTGACCTGTCCTACATACACTGACCTGTCCTACATACACCTGACCTGCCTACACTGACCTGTCCTACATACACTGACCTGACCCACTGACCTGTCCTACATACACTGACCTGACCTACATACACTGACCTATCCCACTGACCTGCCTACACTGACCTGTCCTACATACACTGACCTGTCCCTCTGACCTGCCTACACTGACCTGTCCCACTGACCTGTCCTACATACACTGACCTGCCTACACTGACCTGTCCTACATACACTGACCTGCCTACACTGACCTGTCCTACATACACTGACCTGCCTACACTGACCTGTCCTACATACGCTGACCTGTCCTACATACACTGACCTGTCCTACATACACTGACCTGTCCTACATACACTGACCTGTCCTACATACACTGACCTGTCCTACATACACTGACCTGTCCTACATACACTGACCTGTCCTACATACACTGACCTGTCTTACATACACTGACCTGTCCCATTGACCTGCCTACACTGACCTGTCCTACATACACTGACCTGTCCTACATACACTGACCTGTCCTACATACACTGACCTGACCCATTGACCTGCCTACACTGACCTGTCCTACATACACTGACCTGTCCTACATACACTGACCTGACCCACTGACCTGCCTACACTGACCTGTCCTACATACACTGACCTGTCCTACATACACTGACCTGTCCTACATACACTGACCTGCCTACACTGACCTGTCCTACATACACTGACCTGACCCACTGACCTGTCCTACATACACTGACCTGACCTACATACACTGACCTATCCCACTGACCTGCCTACACTGACCTGTCCTACATACACTGACCTGTCCCACTGACCTGTCCTACATACACTGACCTGTCCCTCTGACCTGCCTACACTGACCTGTCCCACTGACCTGTCCTACATACACTGACCTGCCTACACTGACCTGTCCTACATACACTGACCTGCCTACACTGACCTGTCCTACATACACTGACCTGCCTACACTGACCTGTCCTACATACACTGACCTGCCTACACTGACCTGTCCTACATACACTGACCTGACACAGTGACCTGTCCTACATACACTGACCTGACCCACTGACCTGTCCTACACTGACCTGTCCCACTGACCTGTCCTACATACACTGACCTGTCCTACATACACTGACCTGACCTGGGGGGTAGTGAGGGAGGGGGCGTAGGAAGTGGGGGGTAGGAAGTGGGAGGGGGGTAGTGAGGAAGGGGGTGTAGGTAGAGGGAGGTTGAGAGAAAGAGGGTGGGTTGATCAGTCTGCTATGTATGTCCCACTCCCACCATTATATAGAACAGGAATGCTTCATAAAATTGTTACAGCAAAAGAAAGGATTGTAAGTGAAGTCTCCGCAGATTGCAGCATGACATTCAATAAAGCATGACACATTGGGGGCAATGCATAAGACTTGGCATTTTACAACTTTTTGTTTTTTAAGTACAGTACAGTACAGGTTTCCTCTGAGAGTGGACTCACCCTTCTCCGTGTAGAAGGCGAGCTGTCACACTCCAGTTCTTCACTGCTCGCCTGTCAGCAAGTAATTCAGTGCAGGATGTGTCCTCCTTCCCAGGCTCTCTCGGTCCCTCTCTCCTCTCAGGACCAGGAGCCCGTTCATGCCATGCATCCCACGGCCGAATCCATCCTGCCCAGTCCGCATCCATAGTTCCCTCTACTTGCCTCAGCCCACGTGTAGTCAGCCTGAGAGCCTGAATGGTCAGTCCACCCCTGGGGGCGGGCCTGTCACCGACCAATCACGGCCAGCCGGCGCTGCTCCCTCTGCATTGCCTCGTCCCCTCAGAAGTTGGAAGAAGATGACAGGCAACTAGGGAGCCATTGAGAAGCAGGCTTAGGGGTGGGACTAATGGCCGGCGCCCGGAATGGCCAGTGGCTCGGCGCTGGCGGCACTCGGTCACTTTTTGCCAGACACTCGGGGCTAACAATTGAATGTAATGCTGCATAGACTCGGGGCTTTTCGGGGACCCATTCGGGGCTCCAGCCTCCCAAGCCACACCCTAACGACGCCTCTGCCCAACACATCACCCAAAGAACACCATCCCCACCGTGAAACATTGTGGTGGTAGCATCATGCTGTGGGGATGGTTTTCAGCAGTCTGACTGGGAAACTGGTCAGAGTTGAGGGAAAGATGAATGGTGCTAAATACAGCGATATTCTTGAGCAAAACCCGTACCACTCTGTGTGTAATTTGAGGCTAGGATGGAGGTTTACCTTCCAGCAGGACAAAGACCCCAAACACACTGCTAAAGCAACACTTGAGTGGCTTAAGGTGAAACATGTAAATGTGTTGGAATGGCCTAGTCAAAGGCCAGACCTCAATCCAATAGAAAATCTGTGGTCAGACTTAAAGATTGCTGTTCACAAGCGCAAACCATCCAACTTGAAGGAGCTGGAGCAGTTTTGCCAGGAGGAAAGGGCAAAAATCCCAGTGGTAAGATGTGGCAAGCTCATAGAGACTTATCCAAAGCGACTTGATAGCCGCAAAAGGTGGCTCTACAAAGTATTGACTTTAGGGGGGTGAATAGTTATGCACATGGACTTTTTCTGTTATTTTGTCCTATTTGTATGCTTCACAATTAGTAGCACCAGGTCTCATCTCCTGTGATGATGGTTGTCAGAAAGGATGGATCCTGGTCACACATGGTGATGAAACCTTCAGAGGTTTCCACCTGTTTTGCTTTCCGTTCATCTGTCAGCTTGTGTGGCACAAACCGGGAACAAATCCTGCGATTACCTAAATCTTCTCGAACGATGGTGCGCACCGTGATCTTGCTAATGACCAACTCCTCCGCCATCAATCGTAGAGTCAATCGCCGATCTTGTGCCAGCATTTGTCGAGCTCTCCAAATCATGTCTGGGGTTCTGCTTATTGATGGCCGACCAGAACGTGGCTCATCCTCAGTCATTTCCTTCCCGTCGCCCGCGTCATGAAAGCGTTTGAACCAGTCGTAAACACGTTTTCTGCTCATGGCTTCCGTCCCGTACACTTGCATCAACATTTCATGCATCTCCGTTGCCATTTTCCCCAATTTGTAACAGAACTTGATGTTCACTGGTTTCTCTACTGCACTGTGACCTTACTTCTCACACTGACTACGTTTGACTACCCGCAGCAGGTTTACCCTGACGGTCATGTGTAATCCACGCTAGTTGTAGCTTCTCAACTTATCACTGGATAGCCATGTACGTGGACACGGCCCATGTTGCTGTTGAGATACCGGACCAAACTTTTTACTTTCAATGTTTTTTATTTCTCATCAAGCAAAAACAACAAGTTATGTTATTGCATTTCGAACAATACCTGGGGGATGACTCCTCAGGGGATCTGCATGTAATCACATAGCCTACAAATATGCAGAAAAATAGTCTTTAATGTGGACGACAACTTGGTAGACAGCATATATAGGGCCAGATTCAGGTAGATGGGCGAATCTTTCTTTTGGAGTAACTTTTCTCATTTACGTTACTCCACCGAAACTTTAGAAGCAAGTACTGTATTCACAAAGCACTTGCTCCTAAAGTTGCGGCGGCGTAGCGAAAATGAGCCGGCGGAATTCAAATTGGGTGGGTAGGGGGCGTGTAGTATTTAAAATAGGCGCGATCCCGCGGCGAACGTACTGCGCATGCGTCGACTGTCAGTGCGCATGCTCCAAATTCTGTCAGTGAACGTCAATGACGTCAATCCCCATTCACGGACGTTTTACGCAAACGACTCGAAATTTTTTAAATTCGACGCGATGACGACGGCCATACTTAACATAGGATACTCCACTAGGGGGCTGGTTTTTCTTTACGCCGCGTATCGCTTACGGAAACGTCGGAAAGTCACTGCGTCGGGCCCGAATACGATCGTGAATTGCTGATTTTTGCTGATTAACATATTCGCGGCGTTAATCAGCGGGAACGCCCCAAACGCCATTTTTAAAATTGCAGTTCCGATACGACGGCGAAATACAATTACGCCGCTCGTATAGGAACTCCAACCCGGCGTTTCTTGTTTTCTGCTTACTGAAAACAGAAACGCCGGCTCAAAGTGAGAGTTAGGCTGGAGTATCACTGATACTCCAGAGTAACTCTACCTGAATCTGGCCCATAGTAGACATGTGCATTTGTTTTCGTTAGAATGCATTTTCGTCCGAAAATCTGTTTTTTCCGTTATCGTTTTAACAAACGATAACGAAAGTGCAAGAAACGAAAACCGAAAGATCCGACATAAAAAATGCTTTATTTTCGTTTTCGTTGCGGTAAAAATTCAATATAGAGAGATTCAACATTATAGGGAAAAGATTCGACATTATAGAGAAAAGATTTGACACTATAGAAATAATAGATTCAACATTACAGAGAATAGATTTCGATTTATGAGAAAATAGATTCGACATTATAGAGAATAGATTCGACATTATTACTAGTCATACAACATTAGAATTCTTGTAGGCGGAATATTCGAACGGAAATGTACGATTCGACATAAAGATTCGACGTTCCGTCGAATATTCTTTTGACCATTCGACAGAAACCAAGTATTATTGGATTTTCGGACGAAAGCTATTCCCCAACGAAAAAGGAAATGAATCAAACCGATTTTCGGGAGTAACTAAATACATTTATTTTCCAAACGAAAACAAAACAAAATATTCCAGTCTGCACATGTCTAATATACAGCATACCAGGCTGGGTAGCCCCTAGGGAGCACCTAAGGCCAGGCCGCTAGAGATACAGGATCTCCTCTGGCCCCCCGGGAACCCCTATCAGGATCTTTTTGTGCCAAGGGAGGGATCCTCCCACCTCCAGTATGGCCCCACCCCAGGGACCCAGGAACAGCCCAGCTATATGGGCTTGACCATCTCCTCAAAGTTTCTAGACACACCCCATATGTGCAGCCCTTTGGTGATGTTGGGGGCCGCATTTGATGCCCTATTTAACACATACGTTGACAATCTCTGCCCCTTATAATGCTCAAACAAAGATGGCTTGTTCCTTGTACTCTGAACAAATACCTGGACGTGTTACCCTTATATGTCACCTAGCATGCATGCACTAAACAAAACATACATCTTATGCTAGGTCTGCTTTATATTTTAGGAGAATACAATGGACACTTGTCTTGGGCTTACTTTTTTTTATCCGATCTTAATTAACATCCAAATAATTGCTCACACTGTGTCATTTCAATATCAAGTGATCACTTGGCTGCAGATTTGCTGATCCATGGACTGAACCATTCAGGATTTTAGTGTTTCAATATGTATTTTTAGCAGGGAGGGGAAGGACAGCTGGAATAACAACTCGGAATAATTCTCTCCTTTATACTTTGCAGCAATGTGGTCAACCTACATTGAAGCCACATGTAACCTCAACAAAGCTCAGAGAACCACCGGGTTCATATTTAGTACGTATAATACAGCCTGCCATACATGTGGTGTGCAGCATTAAATTACCCCGATCATAAGTATTGGTCTTTAAGAAAAAAAATGTTTAATCTTTCAATGGTGAACCACATGACACCGTTATATCTGCCGGTGTGACGGAGAGAGTCTGTAATCAGCACAATCTCTGTACAGAGAAGATTTATTGGGAGTCATACTGCAGAAAGGCTACTTATATTTTATGTCTTCTTCAAAATACTTGACTATAGGATTCGACAACGTACGGTGCATGAACTTATAATACAAGACACAACACTGCGTGAGGTGGGTTAACGGCCACAGCGGCCCTTTTATTAACAAATGAACAGGGATGGACTGGCCATTGGGACTACAGGGAGTTTCCCGGTGGGCCGATGGCTCGGTGGGCCGGCTTCAGTGACAGTGGACCGCTCTCTCCCTTCCTGCAGCGCTCAGCTCTTCTCCCTCCCCACATTGCTCATCTGGGGGGAACAGAGAAGCAGGGAGGAAGACAGAGGAGCAAGGGGGAGGGCAGCTATGGCCTGGTAGCTTCTCACTTCTGCCTAATCTTGTTCCATAAGGGGGAGCACCTAACTGATTCCTTGCCCCGGGTGAAATAATGTCTAGCTAGCCCACTGGTACTGCCTATAAGAGTAGCAGTACCAGCCGTTCTACTCTAATAAAGTAGAACAGCTAGTGGCTAGTGAAGGGGAAGTGGGGGCTTGGGTGGCCGGGGGGGAGGGGAGCGGGAGTTGTCCGGCCGCCATGGGAAAGACCTGTCAAAGTGGGCCAGTGTGGATGAAGTCCAGGGCCAAATTTTTGTCCCAGTCCAGCCCTGCAAATGAATAAATAACAGAAATAAAACACTTTTGACAATACTAATTCAAGAATGCAACCAGGAGAGGGTCTTTGGGTGTCCTTAAGGCACAATTCTGACTATTATTACTATGTCCTCAGCCACGCTCCATCCGGCTCAAAGACATTGCGACTTTTACATTTTTACTTTCCCAACCAGTGGCGGTGCCGCCCCCTCTCTCCAGCAAACCCCCTCTATGACCAATGGATAGATGCGCCCAGCTCCTTTTTGGGTGCCTGAATTACAGCGGCGGGGGGTGTTTTTGAAGAACCTGATTAGAGCCATAGGCATCAAAAAAGGTGACCTGCGAGCGCCATGCTTGGTGTTCGCAGTTTACCCAGGTATGTTAGAACAGTAACTTAATATTCGCTGTCCTAACACTGGACCACCTCTCTGCCAATGAGGTGCCCGTCACCTGATTGGCTGAAACCACAGGTGCTGTGATTGGATGCCTGATGGGAGGAGAGAAGAGGACACATGGAGGACCCTGTTTAGAGGACACTGCTTACCGCTGTCACCCGCCAGGCAGACGGTGAGCGGGCAGGGGGTCACGTTAGTGGCATTCAATTGGCACAGTGGCAGCATTCAATGGGCACAGTGGCAGCATTCGATAGGCACAGTGGCATCATTCGATGGGCACAGTGGCAGCATTTGATGGAGAAAGTGGCAGCCTTTGATGGGCACAGTGGCTGCAATTGATGGGCAAAGTGGTGGCGTTTGATGGCACAGGGGCAGCTTTTGATAGGCACAGTGACTGAAATGGATGGGCACCGTGGCTGCAATTGATAGGCACAGTGGCGGCATTTGATGGCACAGTGGCTGCAATTGATGGGCACAGTGGCGGCATTTGATGGGGAAAGTGGAAGCCTTTGATGGGCACAGCGGCTGCAATTGATGGGCAAAGTGGTGGCATTTGATAGCACAAGGGCAGCCTTTGATGGGCACATTGACTGGAATGGGAGGGCACAGTGGCGGCAATTGATAGGCACAGTGGCGGCATTTGATGGACACAGTGGCTGCGTTTGATGGCACAGTGGTGGCGTTTGATGGCACAGTGGCAGCCTTTGATGGGCACAGTGGCCACAACTGATGGGCACAGTGGCTGCCTTTCATGGCACAGTGGCTGCAATTGATGTTTTTTTCAGTATTTTTCAGTTTGTTTGCGCCTCCCAAAAAATGTTGAGCACCAGCCACATCTGCCAACAACCAACCACGTGGGAGCGCCATATTCTATATGGGCCCCAATTCTTTAAAAATCTGGTTAATCCTTGACCCCCCAAAGACCCCCTGACCCAAAAGCTTCTGCGATAAAAGTGCAAAACATTCAAAGACAAACCAATTATATATATATATATATATATATATATATATATTTTAAAACATTAAACACCAAAACTGTCCCCCACTCAGAACTTTCCGGAATGATTACCCATCAGCGCTTGCACAGAAATACCCTTGCAGGTCCTCCTTGACCATCTGACCCCTAAGCCACCAATCAGGTAAGCTATGCCCCTACCCCACTAACTACAGTAGCTCCTCAATCCTCATGAGTGCTGCCTATCCAATGCCATCTATCAGTACCACCTATCATTGCCCATCAGTGCCGCCTATCAATGCCAACGATTAGTGCCAATCAGTGCCGCCTATCAGTGCCCATCAGTTTTTTCCCCCAAAATTTCTGTATTTTTTAGTTATAATTGTTTAGCAAAAAACTAAAAACCCCAGTGGTGATAAAATACTACCGAAAGAAAGCACTATTTGTGGGAAGAAAATTATAAAAATGTAGTTTGGGTACAGTGTTGCATGGCAGCGCAATTGTCATTCAAAGTGTGACAACACTGGAGGAATATAAATACTCCAATGTAGCCAATGGGTGACTGCCAGCGTGAGGCGGGTGGCTGATTAGAAGGAGGGTGTCACCACCTAGAGGGGCCTAACTGCTTCTCAGTTGGCGCCAAATGCTCCGTTATGAAGGACACCTGATGTAAACCAACAGCATTGGCAGAATGGGGTCAGGCATTGATGCCACATGTCCAGCCACACATCCGGCGCTGGGGGTGTGGCATTGATGCACATTCCGCTCAATCCCCCACGTCTATGAAACGAGGAAGGAAGGAGAGGACTTTGTGTGCGCATCGCAGCTTCCGGCACTGAGACCCCCAGCCCAAACCGCCCACAACCAATCCCAAGGGGTCCTGTTGAATGGGACAAAACCAGAGTACCAGGCATGGGTTTCAATTGTGAGCACTTCCCTAGACCTGTCTTATGTCAAAACCCATATACAGATAAAACTACAACTACTACTATATTATATTAACTTTAATAACAAAAATAATGGGCAATACCCAGAATAAAATAATCAGAGCCACATGCTTCCATCCCTAATTGATTGATAAAAAAAAAAAAAAAGTTTGGGACTTTATATGAGGCCAAGACATAGAACGTCAAGTGCCTTCATGCCTAATTGCTAATAGCATGGGGAAATGATTTGGGACTTTGTCCAAAACCCATTGTAATTTTACAATATTTTTATAGACATCGTTTTCTGCATCTGCTCCTGAAGATTGGAAATTAAACCATGAAACGTGTCGAGCTCTATAGATGCTATTATTATGCTGTTATTATGATCATACAATTTAAGAGTGTTACTAACTTTTTTATTGATTATGTTTTATTGGCCTTTACCAAGGTAGTATGGTTCTGTTACAACAGTGTAAAAGAGTCCAGAGTCTGGTATTTCTACAATGTCAATTTCATGAATTCACGTGCTGTTATGCTATTATATTATTATTTGATTTCTTTGTAATAAAGTATATACATTTTTTATGTATTTTGTCTATGTTATGATACAATGTTATGACTTGACAGAATGTGATGAAGTTACCCTTTACTATACATTTGCCAGACACTCCTTGTTCATTTTGCCAATTCGGCTGAATGCTTCACACAAAGTCCCTGCCCTACCACCCAACATGATGGTGCTGGATCATTGTGAATCAATGCCCTACCACCCAACATGATGGTGCTGGATCATGGTGAATCCTTGTCCTACCACCCAACATGATGGTGCTGGATCATTGTGAATCAATGCCCTACCACCCAACATGATGGTGCTGGATCATGGTGAATCCTTGTCCTACCACCCAACATGATGGTGCTGGATCATGGTGAATCCTTGCCCTACCACCCAACATGATGGTGCTGGATCATGGTGAATCCTTGTCCTACCACCCAACATAATAGTGCTGGATCATGGTGAATCCTTGCCCTACCACCCAACATGATGGTGCTGGATCATGGTGAATCCTTGTCCTACCAGCTACCACCCAACATGATGGTGCTGGATCTTGGTGAATCCTTGTCCTACCACCCAACATGATGGTGCGATAATGGTGAATCGGTGCCCTACCACCCAACATGATGGTGCTGGATAATGGTGAATCGGTGCCCTACCACCCAACATGATGGTGCTGGATCATGGTGAATCCTTGCCCTACCACCCAACTTGATAGTGCTGGATCATGGTGAATCGGTGCCCTACCACCCAACATGATGGTGCTGGATCATAGTGAATCCTTGCCCTACCACCCAACATGATGGTGCTGGATCATGGTGAATCGGTGCCCTACCACCCAACATGATGGTGCTGGATCATGGTAAATCCTTGTCCTACCACCCAACATAATGGTGCTGGATCATGGTGAATCCTTGCCCTACCACCCAACATGATGGTGCTGGATCATGGTGAATCGATGCCCTACCACCCAACATGATGGTGCTGGATCATGGTAAATCCTTGTCCTACCACCCAACATAATGGTGCTGGATCATGGTGAATCCTTGCCCTATCACCCAACATGATGGTGCTGGATCATAGTGAATCCTTGCCCTACCACCCAACATGATGGTGCTGGATCATAGTGAATCCTTGCCCTACCACCCAACATGATGGTGCAGGATCATGGTGAATCGGTGCCCTACCACCTAACATGATGGTGCTGGATCATGGTGAATCCTTGTCCTACCACCCAACATAATGGTGCTGGATCATGGTGAATCCTTGCCCTACCACCCAACATGATGGTGCTGGATCATGGTGAATCCTTGCCCTACCACCCAACATGATGGTGCTGGATCATGGTGAATCGGTGCCCTACCACCCAACATGATGGTGCTGGATCATAGTGAATCCTTGCCCTACCACCCAACATGATGGTGCTGGATCATGGTGAATCGGTGCCCTACCACCCAACATGATGGTGCTGGATCATGGTGAATCCTTGCCCTACCACCCAACATGATGGTGCTGGATCATGGTGAATCGATGCCCTACCACCCAACATGATGGTGCTGGATCATGGTGAATCGGTGCAGTACCACCCAACATGATGGTGCTGGATCATGGTGAATCCTTGCCCTACCACCCAACATGATGGTGCTGGATCATGGTGAATCGGTGCCCTACCACCCAACATGATGGTGCTGGATCATGGTGAATCGGTGCCCTACCACCCAACATGATGGTGCTGGATCATAGTGAATCCTTGTCCTACCACCCAACATGATGGTGCGGGATCATGGTGAATCGGTGCCCTACCACCCAACATGATGGTGCTGAATCATGGTGAATCCTTGCCCTACCACCCAACATGATGGTGCTGGATCATAGTGAATCCTTGCCCTACCACCCAACATGATGGTGCAGGATCATGGTGAATCGGTGCCCTACCACCCAACATGATGGTGCTGGATCATAGTGAATCCTTGCCCTACCACCCAACATGATGGTGCTGGATCATGGTGAATCGGTGCCCTACCACCCAACATGATGGTGCTGGATCATGGTGAATCCTTGCCCTACCACCCAACATGATGGTGCTGGATCATGGTGAATCGATGCCCTACCACCCAACATGATGGTGCTGGATCATGGTGAATCGGTGCAGTACCACCCAACATGATGGTGCTGGATCATGGTGAATCCTTGCCCTACCACCCAACATGATGGTGCTGGATCATGGTGAATCGGTGCCCTACCACCCAACATGATGGTGCTGGATCATGGTGAATCGGTGCCCTACCACCCAACATGATGGTGCTGGATCATAGTGAATCCTTGTCCTACCACCCAACATGATGGTGCGGGATCATGGTGAATCGGTGCCCTACCACCCAACATGATGGTGCTGAATCATGGTGAATCCTTGCCCTACCACCCAACATGATGGTGCTGGATCATAGTGAATCCTTGCCCTACCACCCAACATGATGGTGCAGGATCATGGTGAATCGGTGCCCTGCCACCCAACATGATGGTGCAGGATCATGGTGAATCGGTGCCCTACCACCCAACATGATGGTGCTGGATCATAGTGAATCCTTGCCCTACCACCCAACACGATGGTGCTGGATCATGGTGAATCCTTGCCCTACCACCCAACATTATAGTGCTGGATCATGGTGAATCGGTGCCCTACCACCCAACATTATGGTGCTGGATCATGGTGAATCGGTGCCCTACCACCCAACATGATGGTGCAGGATCATGGTGAATCCTTGCCCTACCACCCAACATGATGGTGCTGGATCATGGTGAATCGGTGCCCTACCACCCAACATGATGGTGCTGGATCATGGTGAATCGGTGCCCTACCACCCAACATGATGGTGCAGGATCATGGTGAATCCTTGCCCTACCACCCAACATGATGGTGCTGAATCATGGTGATTCCTTGCCCTACCACCCAACATGATGGTGCGGGATCATGGTGAATCCTTGCCCTACCAAGTAGTGTATTTAGGTTTTATGCTGCCCTAGGCCTGACTAAACTCGATCACCCCCTAATTTAAATAGGACCCACCCCTTCCTGTCAAGGCCACACCCCTTGCTGTTTAAGACTGCCCTGAATGATCATTGGTGTCTTCTATAGTATTGTATTCTGAGGGCGCGGGGGGGGGGGGGGGGCAATGGATTTGCTTACTTTGCATAGATTTCCTCTCTTCCTCTCACTTCCTGTTTGGCTATGGGGCAGGAAGTGAATGAAAATCTCCGCAATAGGACAGGGATGGTAAAAAATAAACTGACAGGGGCTATAACCCTCCCTTACTCCAAATTAAAAAAAAAAGTGTTACTCTACTTTAAAGTGGATGTAAACCCAAAAAAATGTTTAATTTTTTTTGATGTCACAATGTAGAGTATAAGATTTCCTATCATCTGTGCCCAGTCTTGCCACACAGAGTTAATCCAGCGCTGAGTAATCTCTTTTAATGTTCAGTGCAAATTAACAGAATTCCAGATAAAAACTTGCCAAATTATAAAGTCTGTTTCTCTCTTCTTGCTTTCAGTGACAGGTTATTTACATATCTAGCTTGGACATGTTTATCATATGTTATGTTTATCATAACATGAGGTGATCCAAAGTTCATTGTATATCACCAGGATGTGTTATGTGGGGGAGGGGTGGATTTCTCACTTTTTATACCTCATGTTATGATAAACATAACATAACATGATAAACAAGTCCAAGCTATATATGTAAATAACCTGTTACTCACAGCAAGAAGAGAGAAAACTTACTTTTTATTTAGGCAGGTTTTTATATGGAAGGCTGTTCATTTTCACTGAACATTAAAAGAGGATTTCTCGGAGCTGGATTAACTCTGTGTGGCAAGACTGGGCACAGATGATAGGAAATCTTATACTCTACATTGTGACATCCACTTTAAGCACACATTTCTGATAATTTTATGGAGAGGACTAAGAAGCTATATTCATGTCAATGGTGCAGCAGAAACATATAGCACAGTGAGGAAGGTTTGTGGTCCAGGTTTATAGGACAGCCCACTACCATAGGTGTGGAATGCCGACCGCCCGCATACTGGAATCAGTGTCGTCGCATTATGGGGGAGCTAGACTAATTTGCCTAACAGTGTAGCGCAAGCCGGCGGGGACTATTTTCATGCTGCTCCCCTGCAAAGTGCTGCCCTAGGCCTGGGCCTTGTTGGCCTAGGCCAGGATACAGCATTGGCCCTACCACCCAACATGATGTTCCTGGATCATGGTGGATCCTTGCTCTACCACCCAACACTGCATCAATGCAGGAATACAAGAGAGTAAAATGCTCCCCAGGCCTGGAAGTACCAGATATTTTTTTTTTGTGGTCATGGTGGCCAATGGCTTTGCAAAGGAGTAAAGGGAAAGGATTGGACTGGATCATAAACCCTGAGAAGAGCCCCCTTGTAAGGATTTACCACAGTAAAGGTAGGACTACCGTGTAGGAAACAGTCAGTTTTGTACTTAGTTTAATCACAATGAAGCAAAGAGACTTTTTTTGGCTTTTGATTTGATTCTTTACTGGCAGTTTTCTTGCGATGAACAGAGCATGACCGAATCCAAATTAGAGTGAAATGTAACTTTTCAATCCGTCTACACTTGAGCTTTACTTTACTGACAGACTCAATTCACGATATATCAAGATAAATGATTACACTCTATAAATGTTCGATAAAAGGCACCAGGACGTATAAAACCGCCCATACAGAATACGCATTGATTTTAATAAAAACGAGACACTTTCCCATGTGCATAGTAATTGCTGAGCATCCAAGTACTCCATGACTTTTAGGTCAGATGATTTTTCAACACATAGGCCGCGTACACACGATCGAACATGTCCGCTGAAACTGGTCCGCAGACCAGTTTCAGCGGACAGATTCGATCGTGTGTACGGCCTAGCGGACAGGTTTCCAGCGGACAAAAGTTTTAAAACATGCTTTAAAACTTGTCTGCTGGTTAGTACGACTAACCAGCGGACCGAAATCCCCCGCATGCGTCGAATGGATATGACGCATGCGTGGAAGCATTTTATTTCCTGGTTTGGTGACGTGGCAGCGTCAACGCCACCGCCACGTCACCGCGTTCTCTGTCCGAGGGGATTTTCGTCCGATGGTGTGTACACACCGCTGCACCAAAATCCTGCAGGAGACATGTCCGATGAAAACGGTCCGCGGACCGTGTGTCTCCTCGTGTGTACGGGGCCTTAGACTCTGAAAGGAATAATCTCTTTTCTCTGGGCAAAAGGTAGCGACTCTTAACCACTTGCCAACTGCCTAACGTAGATATATGTCGGCAGAATACCACGGGCAGGCAAAACAACGCACCTGTACATTGCTTTGAATCTGCCGCCTAGTGGGCATGCCCGCCACGAGCTCCATGATCGTGCCCGCGGAACCCACGGACTTGATGTCCGCCTGTGTCCCGTGATCATGTCAAGGAGCGGCAGAACAGGGAGATGCCTATGTAAACAAGGCATTTCCCTGTTCTGCCTAGTGACAGAACAGTGATCTACTGCTCCCTCTCTTAGGCAGCGTACACACGACCTAGGTTCTCGCTAGAAACCAGCAAGAACCTCGCTGGAAGCTGCATTTCAGCGAGAACCTCGGCCGTGTGTACGCTCCTGGCTCGCCCCGCCCGTCGGGAATCCCGTCGAGCGAATAGAGAGCAGGCTCTCTATTTGCTCGACGGCCCGCCTGGATGAATGGCTGGTTGCCATTCCCGACGGGTGGGTTCGCCGATTTCGACGGCCGGCCGAGAGCCTCGACGGGTGGAACGATGTGTTCCGCCCGTCGAGGTTCTCGTACGTGTGTACACCGCCTTAGGGAGCAGTGATCACTGTCGTGTCACTTGTAGCCCATCCCCCACACAGTTAGAGTCACTCCCTAGAATACACTTAACCCCTTCCTTGCCCCCTAGTGGTTAACCACTTTCCTGCCAGTGTCAGTTACACAGTAATCAGTGCATTTTTATAGCACTGATTGCTGTATAAATGGCAATGGTCCCAAAATAGTGTTGAAAGTGTCTGATGTGTCAGCCACAAGAAATGTCGCTGATCGCCGCTATTACTAGTAAAAAAATAATTATAATAATAATGCCATAAAACTATCCGCTATTTTGTAGACGCTATAACTTTTGCGCAAACCAATCTATATACGCTTATTGCGATTTATTTTTTACCAAAAATATGTAGAAGAATATATATCCACCTAAACTAAGTTCACGGCATTGGCTGGGGGCAGAGACTAGAGGTCAGCTGACTGGTGAGGAATGTGAAGTGGGAGGGGCTGAAGGAGATCTCCTGATTTTAGCATAGGTGTCACCAGTACATCCTAAAGTGTACCATATGGGGTTTTACTTGTCTTGCCTTGGGTGCTGACAACCCACGCTACAAAAAATATTTTACTGTTAGCGGTCCCCACAACTTGGGAAATTTTATCAAGGGGTCACAGCACTAGAAAGGTTGAGAACCACTGCTCTATAGGATGCTTCAAGGAAAAGGGGCCACCTTGTAACAGGAAACCTGGGACAGTGGTCATGGCATCAGCTTAACCTTAACCACTTGCCAACCAGCCACCATCATTATACTGCGGCAGGTCAGCACAATCCCGCAAATTGCCGTAGGTGTACATCGCAAGCTAACCCCCTTGGGAGAGAGCTTCCCATGAAGGCTGATGTGGGGAGGAGCCGAGACAGCCGCCGTCAGGGCCGGACTTACCATCGGGCTTGACTGGGCTCAAGCCCATGGGCCCCACTCAATAGGGGGCCCCGGGCTCAATCGCGGCAACCCACTCCCACAATTTTGCGGCAACCTCCTCCCGCAATTTTGCGACAATCCCCTCCTGCAATTTCACGGCAATCCCTGTTCATGGCAATCGTGTCAACCCCCTCCCGCAATTTCGCGGCAACCCCCTTCTGCAAATTTTGCGGCAAACGAGGCAAGCCCCCAGCCCCCCCCACTCTGCTCCAGGGGGCACCTTCACTGCAGTTGTGTAAGGGGCCCCAAAATGACTGAAGACGGCCCTGGGAAGAGGTAAGAAGTCTGTCCAGCGGCTGCCCCCCCTTAATCAACTTTGATCGGTCGGCCGACTGCCTGCCCCCTCCCCCGCTCAACAACTTTGATAGGTCGGTCGGCGGATCCAGCCCCCCCCCAACAACTATGATCGGTCAGCGGTAACAACCCACCCACCACTTCTCTGCTCCAGGGGGCCCCTTTGATTATTAAGCCCAGGGGCCCCCACCACCCTAAGTCCTGCCCTGGCCGCCGAGGGACCCCAGAAGACCAGGATTTGGGCTACTCTGTGCAAACTGAGCTGCACAGTGGAGGTAAGTAAAACATGTTTGTTTTATTTTATTTGAACCGTTAAAACCCCTTTAATGTTACTATAAGGTTTATTAAAGTGATATTAAAGACTTGTTTTTTTTTTTAAGTAACAAACATGTTAAACTTACCAGCTCTGTGTAGTGATTTTGCACAGAGCAGCCCAGATCCTCCTCTTCTCGTGTCCCTTGCCGGCGCTCCTGGCCCCTCCCTCCTGCCAAGTGTCCCCGAGTCGCTGCTCTGTGACTTGGCCCTGCCCCCTCTCTCTCCCCATTGGCGCACTGATTTTAATTCACAAGAGTGAAAGCCAATGGTGCCCACTGCTGTGTCTCATACCAATCAGGAGGGAGAGTCCCTGACAGCCAAAGCTCTCGTGCAACATTGCTGGATCTAGACGAGGCTCAGGTAAGTATTAGGGGGGCTGCTGCACACAGAAGGTTTTTTATCTTAATGCATGGAATACATTAGAATAAACGATCTTCTGCCTTTACAACCTCTTCAACATTCCTTAGAATACAGATTCTGCCAGTCTTGTATACATGACTAAGCACTAGAGAAGACACGGCGGCCGGCTGGGTGTTTTCTACACACATGCAGAGTGTACAATTTATGTCAGGGATTTAAATATCTAATCCTTCATCAACCTGTTTGTTCAGGCTGTGGAGGGAAGACAGGTTTAGACAGGCAGCTTTCCTCCTATCTCCAGCCTGAGCACCATGATGAATGTGTTTGGAGTAGAACAGACCTGCATAGCTTTGGTTTTTTCTTGTGTAAGTTGCCATCTGTGAGTAGAGAGAAAGTCACACTTCTATCACCTGGAGTTCACATCCCTCCACTGATAACACTATGGGCAGACAGCTGGAATTCTTCCCACTCAATAGATAACATATCATCCCATCAGGATTGCTGGGTGAGCCATTCAAACCAGACACACAGCATATCCCCCAACCCAACCGTCCCTCACCCAATCCTTCTGTCCTTCTCAGTAGTCCCTCACTTTGGACAGATGTGTAGGCCTCCATGAAAATGCACTACTTAAAGTGTTGCTAAACCCAGGACCCTGCATGCACTATATCTGGTCTCCCACAGTACACAGAACATGGAAATGCAATTATTTTAGTAAATATAAACTGCTAAATACCTTTTCTCATCAGCAGTGTATAGCAGTCTTATGACTTCAATCAGTGTCTGATTAACCACTTGCCGACCGCCGCACTAGAATTTATGTGGGCAGAATGGCACGGCTGCGCAAAGGGAAGTACCCAGGAGCGGACTGACCATTCGGGCACTGCCCGAGGGATCAATTGCCACTAGGGGGCCCCATCAAGGTTGCCAGCCTCAGTAAAACCAGGGACAGTATTGCCTCGTTTTCACTGAGCGGATCGGTTCGGGTCGCTTTAGAATGGAACGAGTTAGAATGGTCCGGTCTATTCTGCTGAGCATTTCCTTTTTTATTTTTATTTTTTATTTTTTTTAATCATTTATTTTTTATTGCTGTTTTAAAACCATTTTACATTCCAACAGGCGAATATATACTCAGTTTGCATACAAAGAGCATTTCCACTGCAAATCGGACCATCCGGGACCATACAAGGTTTAGAAAAAAAGCCTAGCATGTCCACCAATCAGTGAGATGTATTGTAGGTCCACCCTAATGGAACTGTTCCATTTTCGCTGTATAAATGACAATGGTTCCAAAATAGTGTCCAAAAAAAAATAATAATAATAAAAACGCCATAAAACTATCCCCTATTTTGTAGACGCTATAACTTTTGCGCAAACCGATCAATATACGTTTATTGCAATTTTTTTCCCAAAAATATGTAGAAGAATACGTATCGGCTTAAACTGATGAAAACATATTTTTTTTATATATATATTTTTTGGGGATATTTATTATAGCAAAATGTAAAACATATTGTTTTTTTTTTCAAAATTTACGCTTTTTTTTTTGTTTATAGCGCAAAAAATAAAAACCGCAGAGGTGATTAAATACCACCAAAAGAAAGCTCTATTTGTGGAAAAAAAAGCAAGTAAATTTTTGTTTGGGAGCCATGTCAGTTAAAGCGACGAAGTGCCGATTCGCAAAAAATGGGCAATGGTCATTGGGCAGCCAATTCTTTCAGGGCCAATTGGTTAAAGCTTGTAGGAGAAGTTATCATTCTACTCTGTACCTATATAGTGCAGCGCAACTAAATTAGCATATAGTGGATGTATCGCTACCCCCGAAGGAGCTGCTGGTTAATTACTGGGATTGGTACACCAAGTTACCCTGGTGATGTCTAATGCCGCGTACACACGGTCGTTTTTTGCGATGAAAAAAAACAAAGTTTTCTGTGAAGTAAAAAACGACGTTTTTGAAACGTCACTTTTCAAAGACAATTTTGCATACACACCATCGTTTTTTTCACAAAAAGCGAGGTTACGTTCACCACTCTTTTCCATTGAAGCTCGCTTCATAACTAGCTTCTGGGCATGCGCGGGTTGAAAAACGTCGTTTTGAAAGACGTTTTTGCTACACACGGTGACTTTTTGTGAAACAAAAAACGACGTTTTGAAAAACGACACAAAAAATTCAAGCATGTTGGAATTTTTTTTTTGGTCGTTTTTTTGAAGACAAAAAACGACGTTTTGCCCACACACGATCAATTTAAATGACGTTTTAAAAAACGTCGTTTTTTTTCATCGCAAAAAACGACCGTGTGTACGCGGCATAAGGGTGAAATGCCAGTGGCGGAGCAATGAGCAAATGTTCAAAGAGTCAATAAAGTTTCCTTCAATGCCTTTTTATTTTGCAGCCAACAAGGCAAACATCATCTTCAGTTTAAGGAAAGGAAAGCTGATGAAGGAAGGAAAAGAGAACCTTGTGCTATCAGGCCTGGATGTGAACAGGGCAGGCCTGCCCTTGACAATAGCAATAGTTGAACTTGTCCCCACGCCAGAGTGGAGTGTATAAAGTACCCACAGGCAGGTTCCCTATACTAACCTGGCAGCCGAGGCATCACTTCGGATCGCTGGGAGGAACAGATCTCTCTATCTCAGACCTGGCTCCGGCCGATTTCTTCAGTAAGTTGGATGGGTGAACGGAGCGAATCCTCCCAGTAGATTTTCTTTAGCATAGGTCACCGGGTGATAGCAAAGTGTACCTGTCAGCATCCCGGTCACCAGATCTCCGATTGGTTCGCTCATTGCCTCCGGGTTCTCCTCAAGCCAATCCCCCAATCGCACGGCACCCAGCCTGGGATCTCCTCAAAAGAACTGGGAACCCTACCTCCGGTTGAGGTCCAGCATAGCCTGTGGAATTGGCCAGGTGGGCCACGCTAGCGGGGTCCATGGATGCGCGCATCCTGAAGGTGGATGCCGCACCTGGAACCGGGACCCCGCAGAACTGCCTTGAGCACATGACACCTGTCACAGATATATCCCTCCCCAGCAGGGAAAACTCCTCCAATTGGCTGCTGGGGAAAGCTTGCTCTGTCAGAACCCCCTCTGCCGTCAACTGCTGACCAGGGATGACGACACATCCCTAGAATGCAGACTGGCCCAGAGGATGCTTCTGAAATAACAGGGGTCACCATCTAACAATTGTGTGAATGGGAGCAAGGTAACTCTCCCATTCTTGCTAAATTTAACTAGCGCCCGCACTTAAAGTAAAGGGGGCGCTACATGTATATCATGTTCAAACATAAAGTGTTGTATCCAATCTATCAAAATGTGATTGAATACAAAATGTGTGAACAAGTAAATGCAAAGTAATAGTGTCCAATATAAAGAGTGTCCTCCAACAACAGTGTTCTACTATGATTATTTTTTATTTTTCCTCCAATCATGCACCAGGTGAAAAATCAGCTCCTGAGCTATTCGCCTTTCCTTCCTCCTAGGTCCTGGTGAACTCTCACCCTTGTACTCACACTCACCAACCAGACGATATGACACAAAGAAGCAGATACATAGCGCGTGACTGTTTATCTCTTTATTAAAACCCCCACTAAAAAAGTTTAAAGCACTAGGAAAGCAACTACATCAGCTGGGTCACCACTCTGCTCGTACACATCGCTGGTAGGATTGGCTCCTCCCTCCTAGACACATAGCGCCCCTCTCATTGGGCTTCCTCAGTACCTACATTACACATCTAGGAGGGAGGAGCCAAGTCTGTGACATCACTCTGCCATTGCTGATTACGAGTAGAGTAACTGCAACTAACATGCAATGCTCCTTCCAAACAAATGGAAGTGAGAAGGAAAAATAGAGCTTCGGGAACTCACAGAGGATGTTACAAGGAGACAGATACACAGTGCTTTCCTGTTTATCTCTTTAATAAAACCCCCACTAAAATCCACTTACAAAATAAAAAGTTTAAAGCTCTAGTAAAGCAACTTCATCAGCTGGCTCACCACTCTACTTTTACACAGAGGTGGCTGTGTGACGTCACAGGCTTTGCTCTTCCCTCCTAGACACGTAGCGCCCCCTCTCACTAGGCTTCCTCAGTACCCAGACTACACATCTAGGAGGGAGGAGCCAAATCTGCCATTGCTAAAACGAGTAGAGTAACTGCAACTAACATGTAATGCTCCTTCTCTCCTAGACACGTAGCGCCCCTCTCACTGGGCTTCCTCAGTACCTTCACTACACGTCTAGGAGGGAGGAGCCAAGTCTGTGACATCACGCTGCCATTGCTGATTACGAGTAGAGTAACTGCAACTAACATGCAATGCTCCTTCCAAACAAATGGAAGTGAGAAGGAAAAATAGAGCTTCGGGAACTCACAGAGGATGTTACAATGAGACAGATACATAGTGCTTTCCTGTTTATCTCTTTAGTAAAACCCCCACTAAAATCCACTTACAAAATAAAAAGTTTAAAGTTCTAGTAAAGCAACTTCATCAGTTGGCTCACCACTCTACTTTTACACAGAGGTGGCTGTGTGACGTCATGGGCTTGGCTCCTCCCTCCTAGACATGTAGCACCCCCTCTTACTGGGCTTCCTCAGTACCTACACTACACGTCTAAGAGGGAGGAGCCAAGTCTGTGACATCACGCTGCCATTGCTGATTACGAATAGAGTAACTGCAACTAACATGCAATGCTCCTTGAAAAAAAAAAAAAAAGTGAGAAGGAAAAATAGAGCTTCGGGAACTCACAGATGATGTTTCAAGGAGACAGAGGAACACAAGAAATGGTTTCATGAAAAATAGATTACAGGGCCGTTAAGTACTGGATGTGTATGGATTATTTTTGGGAGCATAAAGATATTGTTTAGCGTCACTTTAATTACCAAGATGATACACCACATTAAACCTTCCACAAAACTCTTTTTATTATCACATTATTGTTTTAACAAAAACAGTATAAAAGATGGATAGAGATTTACTGAGTGGAGAGTGCAAAATCTGCTGCACCACTGCATAGAAACCAATCAGCTTCCGGGTTATAGTCCCCTTTCACATCGGCATTATTTGACATGTCCTTTATTCTTTAAAATCCATACATACCCTAAAAATCATATACAGTAAAACCTTGGTTTGCGAGCATAATGTGCTCCAGAAACATGCTTGTAATCCAAAGCACTTGTATATCAAAGCATTTTTTTACAGAGTATAAAAGAGAGGCACCTCTAAGGCCGCGTACACACGATAGGTTAACCAGAGGACAATGAATGAATGAATGAATGAATGAATGAAAAAACTTATATAGCGCGGCACATGCGAACTAAATCGCCTCTTGGCGCTTGTTGTTCCTGTCTCCTTTGGAATCAAAAGAGATGAGTCTTGATCTTTCTCCTGAATGCTAGGTGGTTCTCCTCCAACCGAATGCTGGTTGGTAAAGCGTTCCATAGTCTGGGACCTTGGACCGCGAATCTTCTATCTCCTTTGGACTTGTAGCTGGCTTTCGGTATCTGGAGTAGATTTTGGTTGGTGGATCGCAAGATGCGATTGGGATTATGAATTTTTATTTTTTCGCACAGATATCGGGGAGCATTCCCATGGATACATCTATGCGTTAGACAGAGTGCTTTAAAAGCAATTCTGTCTTTCACTGGCAACCAGTGAAGGGCTCTCAGTGAAGATGAGATGGATTCCCAGGGTTTTTTCCCAGTCACAAGTCTGGCGGCCGTATTTTGAACGACTTGCAGACGAGCGATTTGGTACTTCGGGAGTCCGAGGTAAAGGGCATTTGCATAGTCCAGTCTGGAGTTAACAATTGTTCCCACCACGACTGCTACGTCTTCTTTAGGAATGAAAGGAATAAGTCTGCGTAGTAGGCGCAGCAGATGGTGAGATCCGCTGACTACTGACCCTATTTGTGCGTCCATTGTCATGTGGGAGTCGAAGATGACACCAAGACTTTTGACTTTGGCGCTAGGGGTGATGATTTTGCCCAGAATGGGCGGGGGTGTCCACGTTGTTGCTGGTTGGTTCCTACGCTTGGCGTGAAACAGGAGAAGTTCTGTTTTCGCTCCATTGAGTTTAAGATAACTCTTGGTCATCCAGTCCTCTATCAAAGACAGACATGTCTCTAGATTGAGGTGGTGATCCTTTTTATTGCAGATGCGGAAATACAGTTGTGTGTCGTCTGCATATGAGTGATAGAGCAGTTTTTGACTGCTGATGATTTCAAAAAGAGGACGAAGATAGATGTTGAATAACACAGGCGATAGAGGGGATCCTTGAGGGACTCCGCATGATACTGTGCGTTTTCCAGAGGTGAAAGGTCCTAACTTCACTATTTGCGAACGGTTTTCCAAGAAAGAGGAGAACCAAGATAAATCGCCTTCTGCGACTCTGGCTACTTCAGCTAGCCGAGTCAATAGAAGCTTGTGGTCTACAGTGTCGAAAGCTGCGCTTAGGTCCAACAGAACCAGGAGACAAGATTCTCCTTCGTCTGCGGCCTCGAGAGCGTCGTCCCATATCTTGAGCAATGCAGTTTCTGTCCCGTGTCCGGGCCGGAAACCCGATTGATATGGATCAAGTAGGTTATGGGTATCTAGATGCTGTTGCAGCTGTTGTACCACTACTTTCTCCATGACCTTAGAAAGAGAGTTTAGGCCTGTTATGGGACGGCGGTGGAGTGGATCCTTGGGGTCCAGGGTGGGTTTCTTCAAGATAGGCCGAATTATACCCTCCTTCAACTGGGAGGGCACTATGCCCTCCCTAAAGGATTGGTTAATAAGCTGCGTGATCGGAGGCGCCAGAAAGTCGGCACATTCCTTCAGCAGTTTAGTGGGGATGATATCATTCGGCGCAGTGCTGTTACGCAGAGCGCCGATGATATTTTTAATGTCATGAGTACAGACGGGTTCCAGCGTGAACTCACCTGATTGTGGTGAGTTTCTGCCGGTGTTGTGTGAATAATTACTGGGGGGGCTACGGGGGGAGTTGTTCTGCTGAATGCTTTGCCGGATTCCCTCAATTTTATTAATGAAGTAATCCGACAATTCATTGCAAAATTCTTGTGTGTCCGAATTGGGGGCTTCAAGACATCCTGGATTCATGGTCTGAGTGACCAGCTTGAAGAGCTCGCGGGGGCGGTTGAGGGCGCTGTTGATAGCCTCGGAAAAATAATTTTTCTTGGCATCGAAAATTTCCTTGTGGTATTTTCTAGTTATTGCCTTGTAGATGGAGAGGTTCTCAACTGATGGACTTCTCTTCCAGGCGGCTTCAGCCCTTCTGCGCTCTTGCTTCAGTGACGCCAGCTGGTTGTTGAACCAGCCTGCGTTATTTTTCCGGATGTGGGTTTTACGTTTCGGCGCTATTAAGTCGGCTGACTGTAATAGGGCTGTGTTAATGGAATCCAGTGTTTCTTCAGCCGATTGATGCGGCTGAATTCTTTTTATTTTTTTCCTTAACGTGGCTTTGAAGAGTTCCGAGTGGAGCTTCTTCTGACATCTAGTCCAGTGTGTTGTCACTGGGTTTGATGTTTTTATTAAGGGGGGGAAATTGGGAATAATGAATTTAATTGCATGGTGGTCTGTCCATGGCAATGGTTCATTTCCCAAGATTTTTATTTCCAGATCGTGTCTGAAAATAAGATCGAGCGTGTGACCTGAAGCATGTGTGGGCCCACTTACTAGTTGCTGAAGCCCTAATCCTTCCAGGTGGTCAATGCAGGCGTCGGCAACGGGGTCTTGCGGGGAGTTGGCCCAGAGGTTGAAATCCCCGAGCAGCAAAAGGTGTTTGCTGTTCAGGGTATAGGTGGAGATAAAGTCCGTCAATGAAGGGAGAAACTGCGATTTTGGGCCGGGTGGCCTATAGCAGAGTAGAATCCGGACTGTCTCCTGGGAGTTTGCTTGCAGTTGTAGAGTAAGGGTTTCCATGAATGGAAGAGGGTTTTGAAGGACTGGTTTTGTGATCGCAAGGTGCGTCTTATGGATCACCGCCAGTCCTCCTCCTCTTTGCCCTATTCTGTTTTCCGTTATAATACGGTAGTTATCTGGCACCAATTCTCCTAGAATGGTGTTACAGTCGGCTGTAAGCCAGCTCTCTGTAATAAAGAGGCAGTCTAAGTCATGTTGCAATAAGAAATCATGGATTTCTAATCGGTGTTTTACTGCCGATCTAGTGTTGATCAAAGCACATGATATGTGCTTAGGTTGGGGCAAACGGCTGAGACCTTTGACAATTGATCTTCGATTGATCCTCAATAGGCGCTCCGTTTGAAGGGCTTTTTTGGTAATGGCTGGTAGTATTGCGGCAAATCGCCTCAGACTCCAAATGGCCTCTGCCGAGTATTGCAGATTAACCATGGTAGCCAAACACCAGGGGGGGGGTTAAGGATTGTCAAGGATTAACTGAATCCTCAATCCTGGCTTGGTCCAGAGGAAGGCAAAAAAACCCTGACCGTGCTACGCCAATATGTAGCGGCAGGGAAAAAAATTCCTTCCTGACCCCTTGATAGGCGATCGGCGAACCCTGGATCAAGTTGTAATAGTTGAGATTTGGGGCTGGGTGTAGTAAGATGACCTGCCGATCGGCAGCAGGATCCAGGCTGAAAAAAACTCCCAGATTAGGTGGATCGGTGCTGCCGTTGGGGCCAGGACTGGTAGACAGGGGTGTGAGGTACTTTCCAGGGGGTAAGGGGTGGGTATCAGGTCCGTTTTGGGACTTTGGTGGCGGTTGGAGGGGATGAGAAGCGGCGCGCCGCTAGGCCGCGGGTGAAGCCGCGGCCTTTCCTAGTTGCGGCTGCCGCGATTGCCTCCAGGCCGAGACGGCGGAAAATTGCAGGGATTGCAGGGATAGGTGGCGGATGGTTAGCTAGAGAGGGGCTAGTAGTGTGGGGGCATAGAAGGGTAGGTGTGGATAGGGTGGAGAGACGTGGCTTTAAGTTGCAGCGGTGGCTTGTCCTGAAAAGGACGGCTGCCTGCAACCTCAGTGGATGGCTTACCTGCTGGAGAGGGGTGAAGGAGGAAAGCCAGGGGGGCCAGGTAGAGCCGGGGGAAAGCCGGTGGTGAGTTGCTTGAGGGATAGAGGGGTAGAGCAAGCCTACCTAGCAGTCTGCCTAGCCACTATCTGCCTGTCTGGTCCCTGGCGAGAGCAGACTCGAGCGGAAGACCGGAGCGTCCTACTCTCCCACTGACAATGGTCTGATGTACCCTTTTCATCGGTCAAAACCGATCGTGTGTGGGCCCCATCAGTTACTTAACCTTCGGTTTAAAAAAAGACAACTTGCTTTAAAATGTAACCGATGGACGCCTAACCGATAGGTCAAAACCGATCGTTAGTACGCACGACCATCGGTTAAAAATCCACGCATGCTCAGAATCAAGATGACGCATTCTTGGAAGCATTGAACTTCATTTTTCTCAGCACGTCGTTGTGTTTTACGTCTCCGCCTTCTGACACGGTCGGTTTTTTAACCGATGGTGTGTAGGCACATCAAACCTTCAGTTCATCCTTTGGACCATTCTCATCGGATGGACCGATCGTGTGTACGAGGCTTAAGTGTAGCAAAAATTTGCTAAATGTTGTACCTTCATTAACCACTTAAGCCCCGGACCAATATGCTGCTAAATGCCCAGAGGCGTTTTTACAATTCGGCACTGCGTCGCTTTAACAGACAATTGCGCGGTGGTGCAACGTGGCTCCCAAACAAAATTTGCGTCCTTTTCTTCCCACAAATAGAGCTTTCTTTTGATAGTATTTGATGGTCTCTGCAATATTTTTTTTTTGCAATATAAACGGAAAAAGACCGAAATTTTTTAAAAAAAATTATATTTTCTACTTTTTGTTATAAGAAAAATCTAATAAACTACATTTTAGTCAAACATTTAGGCCAAAATTTATTCAGCCACATGTCTTTAGTAAAAAAAAAAATCGCAATAAATAAAAAAACTAGCTACCTAGCGACAACAGTGACACTAATACAGCGATCAGAAAAACGATTGCTTAGTAAAACTGGCAATAGGGGGTGAAAGGGTTAACTAGGGCGATGATCAAGGGGTTAAAACTTTATTGAGGGGGTAGGGGGCTACCCTGGACCGAATACTAACTGCCTGTCACACTAACTGTCACACTGACACTAAATGCAGTGATCAGTAAATATATGATCACTGCATTCAGTGACACTGTGACAGGGGACTGGGGGGGGGGTGATCGGGGGGGGGGGGGGTTTATGTGCCTGTGTGTACTGTGTTAGTGTAGTGTTGGTGCAAACTCACTGTGTGATATCTTCTCTCCTCAGCGGCGGTTGAAAAGACCGCCATGAGGAGAGATTACATCACTTCCCCCACAGGCAGAGGGTGGGGGGAGTGCGCGGATTGGCTGGGAGCGATCGTGAGGGGGTGGCTAGAAACGAATAGCCGCCCCCTCATCCCGGATCGCTCCTGCAGCCACGTTGACGCCGCAAGTACCGGGGGGGTCCGATCGGACCCCCGATCCACGTCTGGGCAGGGACGTACAGGTACGACAATGTGCCTGTCCGTGCCATTCTGCCGACGTAAATGTACATGCGGCGGTCCTTAAGGAGTTAAATGTAACCATATTGCTACACTTAGAGGCTCCTCTCTTCTTCTTCCTGCTTCCTTTATGTGAAATCCCTGCCAGTCCTCAGCTTTCCTATTTAAAAACTGACCACACTAAGCAGGAGAACACACTATGTTCAGTTCTCTAGCTGTGCTGAGAACTCAGCCAGCTCTCCTCCAATTATCAGACTCGTGCTGACACAAAACCTGCACATCTGCTAATTTGCTAAAGAGCAGCAGATTTTCCTTGCAGGTCGGGAAGTAGGGTTGCCATCTGTTCGGGATTCACCCGGACAGTTCGGGTTTGGAATCATGTGTCCAGGTTTCAGACTGTCTGATACCGGACACATTATTCAGACTCGACTATATCTCCCACTCCCCCCTTCTCTCTCCTGCCTATAAGTAAGTGCGCTAAGGTAAATCAGGGTTCTTACAGCACTCATTACATCAGAGCTCCCCTTTACATCAGAGTTCCCCTTTACAACAGAGGCCACAGTGCTCCCCGTTACATCAGAGTCCCTCCCGTACACCAAAGCATCCCTTATGTTAGAGTCCCCAGAGTTTTCCCTTACATCAGAATCTGCAGAGTCCCCCCTTACAGTAAAAGGGGAACTCTGTGGACTCAGATGTAAAAGGGGGAACTCTGTGCACTCAGATGTAAAAGGGGAAACTCTGTGGACTCTGATGTAAAGGGGAACTCTGTGGACCCTGAAGTAAAGGGGGAAACTCTGTGGACCCTGAAGTAAAGGGGGAAACTCTGTGGACCCTGAAGTAAAGGGGGGAACTCTGTGGACTCTGAAGTGAAGGGGGAAACTCTGTTGACTCTGATCTAAGCAGGGAACTCTGTGAACTCTGATGTAAGGGGAGCTCTGTGGACTCAGATTTAAGGGGGGGACTCTGCGGACTCTAATGTAAGTAGTGGTGCAACGGATTATCACTGATCCGTGATCCGAACAGGTCAACCTGTTCGGCACAGGCACAGGCGATCCGCGGAGCGCTCCGCTGCCTCGGCCATAGAAAAGGCCGCGGCTTCGGCTTAGCTCTGGAGCGGTAGCCATCTTGGTCCAACCGGTGGCGGCGGCCTAGGTGAGCACTGAGCAATAGCATGCAATGTATGGTGGCTATGATGGGGGAATCTGATGTATGGGGGATACTGATGTATAGGGGCTTTGATGGGGGATTCTGATGTATGGGGGCTCTGATGGCCGATTCTGATTTATGGGGGTCTCTGATGGGGGATTCTAATGTAAGGGGGCTCTGATGGGGGAATCTGATGTGTACATTTATGATCTTTTAATTTTTTTTACTGATCCGAAAAAAGATCCGATCCGTGACTCTGATCCGAGGATCGATCCGATCCGTGAGTTTTTTGATCCATTGCACCTCTAGATGTAAGGGGGGAACTCTGTGGACTCTGATGTAAGGGGGAACTCTGTGGACTATGATGTAAGGAGGGAACTCTGTGGACTCTGATGTAAGGGGGGAACTTTGTGGACTCTGATGCAAGGGGGGAACTCTGTGGACTCTGATGTAAGGGAGGAACTCTGTGGACTCAGATGTAAGGGGGGAACTCTGTGGACTCTGATGCAAGGAGGGAACTTTGTGGACTATGATGCTAGGGGGAAACTCTGTGGACTCTGATGTAAGGGGGGAACTCTGTGGACTCTAATGTAAGGGGGGAACTCTGTGGACTATGATGTAAGGGGGGAACTCTGTGGACTCTGATGTAAGGGGGGAACTTTGTGGACTCTGATGCAAGGGGGGAACTCTGTGGACTCTGATGTAAGGGAGGAACTCTGTGGACTCAGATGTAAGGGGGGAACTCTGTGGACTCTGATGCAAGGAGGGAACTTTGTGGACTATGATGCTAGGGGGAAACTCGGTGGACTCTGATGTAAGGGGGGAACTCTGTGGACTCTGATGTAAGGGGGAACTCTGTGGACTCTGATGTAAAGGGGGAAACTCTGTGAACTCTGATGTAAGGGGGACTCTTGTGATTAACTTCATATGATTAGAAATGTTATTTAATAGCAACACCTATGCCTAGTTTATGCATACTATGAAAAAAAATTGCTGTGCGATGCTGAAGTGTTTGGCTTTGGCTTGAAGAAAAGGTGGCAACCCTATCAGGAACGTGCGCAATTTTGCATACATTTCAGACTTGTGCGTATGATGAAGCATAACTAACTTCCCCCCTAAGTATCCCAGTGTGCAAAATACAGAGTTTAGCATCCGCAATATTTCACTGACAACCTGTGATTTCTCAGCAAAATCCATTTCACTGAAATGACGCCAATCATCCCGAGTGTACAGCAATAGACAGCAATAGACAGCAATAGACAGTAATAGACAGCAATAGACAGTAATAGACGGGGATGGAGGATAACACAGAAGTGAAGCAGATTTATACTGTGTAGACTATGGGCCAGATTCAGGTAGATGAGAGTATCTTTCCTCTGGAGTAACGCTTCTCATTTACGTTACTCTGAAGACCCTTTCAGCGCAAGTCCTGTAATTCACATAGCAGTTGCGCGTAAACTTGCGCCAGAGTAACGATAATGCGCTGGCGTAACCCGACGCAAGTGGAAGTGGGTGTGATCATATGTAAATGATGGGCGGAGCCCGGCGCAGAGGCTTACGTTCAGCGCATCATCCACGGAGCATGCGCAGTGAGTGCGGCTCCACTCGCCCCCTTGTGCGCATGCTCACAACTTCCGTCGGCACCACTTCCTGGGAAACGTCAGCGCAATGCGTTCCGCTGGGCGCTTAAAAGCGCTGGCGGAAACGCCATTCCGGCGCAAAAGTAGTTCCGTTTCCCCCCACCCCAGGGAAGATACTTTTGCTCTGTGATGGCTGCTCCCGCTACCCCCAGAGAGAGGAGGAACCTCAACTTTAATACCCAGGAGGTCTCTGTCATTATCTCGGCTATGGAGACGGAGAATGAATTTCTCCATGGCAAAAAAAGCCGGAAGACCAGCCGGGAGAGGAAGCAGGGCATCCTGGAGTCCATTGCTGCCAGGGTCAATGTCCTGGGCTACTCCACCCGGACTGCTGGGGACATCCAAAAAAAAATAAATGACCTGCGGCGCAAGGTGAGGGACAAGGTGGCCTCCATCAGGAGGTATGAGAGGGGCACAGGTGGTGGTCCCCCATGTCCTGTCACCCTGACCGCAGAGGAGGAGGTGGTCGCTCGGTGCCTGGAGAGGGAGCAGGTGGAGGGGGTCGCAGGCTATGACTCCGTGGAGGAAGGCACAAGGACAGGTAAGTGTTTTATAATCCCCTATTTGTTGTTTTGCATTTGGGGGGGGGGGGGACATGTGCCAAGTGTGTGGGACCACCAACATGTGTCTGCTTTGTGTCATCCACAGATGACGGAGCTGGGCCATCATCTGTCAGCGTGCATTCCACCCCATCCCCCCCACGCCATCGTGTGCCCGAGCCACTGGGTGGTGAAGAGGTTGTGGAGGAGGAGAGTGGCCACACCACACCTGCCGAGGTGGTTGTGGAAGATCCTGCTGTGGCAGAGCAGGACTTTTCTTTGGTTTTGTCTGTCTCCTCCCCTTCTCCTGGCCCGTCTGTCGTCCCCTCCCCCATCCTTGGAAGCCCCTCAAGGGCGACTCCTTCCACCCGAGGACATACATCTTCTGGCCCCAGGAAGGCGACCCAGAAGACCAGGGGGGTGTCTGATGGTGTCCAGGACCAGTTGGCAAGGGATCACGCCAGACAGACAGAACAAATGGGGGCCATAGCGGACCACTTGCAGAAAGTGTCGGACAGCCTGGGCTCCGTTGCCAACCTCAGCAACGCAGTGCAGGATGTCAGCTCTAATTGCGCTGCAGTGGTCACCACTTTGGGGGAGGTGCAGGGGGATATCCAGCACCTCACTGCAGCCGTCCAGGCCAACACTGCTGCCATCCATGGGAACAGTGCTGCCATCCGGGAGCAGGGGAGGCTGAGTCGGCGGGCCCAGCATTACCAGATGACCCGTCAGCTCCGGATGCAGGCCCAGACCAACAGTTATCTTGGACGGATAGCCAGGGCCTTGGAGGGCACGCAGGCCACACCTGCCAGGAGTGGCCCACCTGGGGATCAGCCACCTCCAGATGCCCCCCCACCCCCACCCACTCCATCCAGGCAGCTGCGGAGCCAGAGAGGGGCCCCCAGAAGAAGCCCCCGGCATCCCCGATGAGGCCTTTTTTTTGTGGCTGGTTTTATATTATTATTTTTCACATACTCAGGTCATGAGTTTATTTTTTATTTTTCTCAGGTTATGAGATTATTTTTCTTTTATTGATCAGGATATGATCTTTCTAATTTATTTTTGTACTGCACACGGTCAGGAGTGCAGGGGACAGTGTGAATGGTGTGTGAATGTGAGAGGGTGGCACTCCTGAAAGTAAGGGGTGTCACCCTCGGCCGTGGTGGTGAAGTGAACCCCACGGCTGAATGAATGATGTGTGAAAGGTGTGTGAATGGACAGTGACATCATTGGGGCCTTGACGCTGGCGTTACTGCTCCCAACTCCTACATGCTGGACTTGGGCTAATCCAATGCGATGTGTATGTGGTGTGTGTGATCTAGGGACATCAGTGGTGTACACGCGTGCACTGTCTGTGTAATTAATGTTTTGGTTTAGTGTCCAAAGATGCCTACGGCGAGGACCCTCCTGACTGCTCTTCCATCAGCAGACTGGGTGTCCTCTGGCAGGGGGGGACTGTGTGGGTCGGGGGTCAGGTCATCACGTATGTCAATCTGCAGGCCTTTTTTCATCGCAAAGTTATGTAGTATGCAACATGCACCGATGATCTGACACACAAAGGTAGGGGAATACAATAGGGCCCCCCCAGACTTATCCAGGCAGCGGAAACGGGACTTCAGGAGCCCAAATGTTTGCTCCACCACTGCACGGGTTTTGATGTGTGCTTCATTGTATTTTCTCTCTCCTCTGGTTTGGGGGTTCCGGAAAGGAGTCATTAGATGGGGTCCCAGTGCATATGCAGAGTCACCTGTAAGGTAAAAGACAGGAGAATGTTAGTCATGCATGTGCGATTTCTGTTGTGCATCACGGGAGGGGATAGTCATGCCTGACTCCCATGTCACTCACCAACCAGCCAGCTGTCCCCATACATGTTCTGGTTAAATTCTGCTGGGATGGGACTCTGACGGTATATGAAACTGTCATGGCTGGACCCGGGGTGTTTGGCACGGACGTGCCATATGAGGCGTTGGGCATCGGCTATCACCTGTACGTTGATGGAATGCCAATGCTTCCGATTGCGGTATATGTGCTCTGTGGCACTGGGGGGCTGTAGGGCCACATGTGTGCAATCAATGGCCCCCACAGTGCGTGGGAATCTGGCAATGTTGTAGAAATCTGTCATTGCCTTCTGCCGCAGCTCCTCAGTGGTTGGTCTGATGAACTGGTTGGACATGCGTCTGAGGATTGCAGGGACAACCTGGTGCACACATCTGCTTATGGAGGACTGTGACATCCCAGCCACCACTCCACTTGTACGCTGGAATGATCCACTGGCAAGGAAATGGAGTGTTGCCAGGACCTTCACCAGTGGCTGCACTGCTTGTGATCGGTGTGTTGGGCTGGTGATGTCATCCTGCAGGGTTGTGGTTAGTTCAAGTATTGCAACAGGGCTGAATCTGAAGAGGCGATACACCTCCTCATCCCCCATGCCAAAGAGGTTCATACGAGTGCGGTATATCCTCTCACGTGGCCGCCTTCTTGGTTCCAGGGGACCCATCAGTAGTTCTAGGACCACGAGTGCCCCTGGCATGTTGGCACACAGAGGTGTTGTCCTTGCAAGTGGGGGTGCTCAGCTAGCTCCTATCGTCGGTAACGCTGCTGTAGCTGCTCTCCTGCTGACCTGTGACCGTCTGGAGTAAAGATAAAGCAGCCTTTTGTAGAAATAA
Organism: Rana kukunoris; assembly: GCA_029574335.1. Lineage (NCBI taxonomy): Eukaryota > Metazoa > Chordata > Amphibia > Anura > Ranidae > Rana > Rana kukunoris. The sequence continues at coordinate 41,739,549 of CM056051.1, forward strand.
CTTTGCGCCGGACGGATCAGATACGCGCGGCGCATGTAGCCAGCGTATGGTGCTAATCCGTTCGTGAATTGGGAAAAATCCCTCATTTGCATATTTGCAGGGGAAATCAATAGGCGCGACTGATGCGCCCAGCGAAATTAAGCGCTGACGATACTCTGGCGTCGGAACGTTCCGCCGGTCGCAAATGACCCATTACTGGGCGCATCTAGTTTGGTGGGTACGGGCACATAGAAACGACGGCGCATCATCACAGTTACGCGGCGCATATCGAAATACTCCAGCGCAAGTGTTCCTGAATCTGGCCCTATATATGGATATACTGACTGACAGCCATGGAACATGTGCAGTTTTATTTGCTTACTCAAGGCTCTAATGTAATTCTGCACCGGCGTCTGAGAGAGGCTTCAGGTGATTAAACCTGCAGACTAATCAGTTTTAGGATTACTTGCTTTTTCAGGAAAGTTTATTCAATAACTGCTCATCATCTGATACAATTTAAAAAGAAATACAGACGACAATCAGCCGGTGTTCACAGTGCAGGGGCAGCACAGCAGCTTAGTGGTTCAAATCCCAACCTTGCTTTTTGCACCGGTCCAAATCATTCAGTGGAGGGGAGATTATGGTGTGGGGTGGTTTTTCAGGGGTTGGCTCCTTAGTTCCAGTGAAGGGAACCCTTAAGGCATCAGCATACCAAGACATTTTGGACAATTACATGGGGGTGTCCCCTTCCTGTTCCAACATGACAGCCCCCCAGTGCACAAAGCAAGGTCCATAAAGACATGGATAAGCGAGTCCTTGGGTAGAAGGAACTTGACTGGCCTGCACAGAGTCCTGACCTCAACCCAATAGAACACCTTTGGGATATATTAGAGCGGAGACTACAAGCTAGGCCTTCCTGTCCACATCAGTGCCTGACCTCACAAATGCACCTCTGGAAGAATGGTCAAACATTCCCATAGACACACTCTTAAACCTTGTGGACGGCCTTCCCAGAAGAGTTGAAGTTGTTATAGCCACAGAGGGTGGGCCAACTCAATATTAAACTCTACAAGGCTAAGACTAGAATGCCATTTAAGTTCATGTGCGTGTAAAAGCAGGCGTCACAATACTATTGACAATATAGTGTATTTGTAAAGTGTTGATACTTTATAAATACCTGTGATAGATTCAATTTGACAATTTATGGACTTAAAGAATTTCTTGGGATTTTCCTTACACTCCTCCGCGATGTGCCTTTCGTGTTCTATCTTAACCACCCGGATTACACCCTTACATTTCTTATTGCATTCTTTATACAGTTGGAATGCTGATGATTAGGGATGAGCTTCGAGTTCGAGTAGAACTCATGTTCGACTCGAACATTGCCTGTTCGCCGAACAGCGAACTATTTGGGGTGTTCGCAGCAAGTTCGTGTGAACTTTAGAACCCTGTTAAAGTCTATGGGACTCGAACGTTTGAAATCTAAAGTGCTAATTTTAAAGGCTAATATGCAAGTTATTGTCCTAAAAAAGTGTTTGGGGACCCGGGTCCTGTCCCAGGGGACATGTATCAATGCAAAAAAAAGTTTTAAAAACTGCATTTTTTTTTAGCAGCAGTGATTTTAATAATTCCTTTAAGTGTATCAATAAAAGTGAAATATTCCTTTAAATTTCGTACCGGGGGGGGGGGGGGGGGGTGTTGTATGCCTGTAAAGTAGCGCTTGTTTCCCATGCTTAGAACTGTCCCTGCACAAAGTGTAATTTCTGAAGGAAAAAAAGTTATTTAAAATCACTCGTGGATATAATGAATTGTCGGCTCCTGGCAATACAGAGAAAAGTCATTCATAAAAAAAAAAATGTGTGGGGGTCCACGGCATTTTTTTTTTAAATTTGGGGTGGCGTTCCCCTTAAAATCCATACCAGACCTGAAGGGTCAGTTCTAAGCACAGGAAACAAGCGCAACTTTACAGGCATACTATACACCCCCCTAGGTACGAAATTTATTTATTTTCAAATAAAATTTTTTATTTATGAGAAACAGATTCGCAAGATACAGGTGAATGCAGGCAATAACAAAAGCCAAAGCAGACAGTCATCCAAGAGTACAAATGTTACTCTAGCCCTTTATGGGTAGAGGAGGAATTAAGTTCCCGGCCCATTGGGCCCTGTTTCAAAAGCTGACTCTACTGCCTTTCATGTCAACTTGTTATGCATTTCTAACCATTTCCTAAACTCTGGTGTCAACGGTGACACCTAACCAGTAAATTGTATAAGAGGAGAGAGGGATCAGGAAAAGAAAAGAAGGGAAGAGGGGGAAGAGAGAATCAGGTCACCGCGTCTGCCACCTCGCCCGCTCCCGGCTGGTCCTCCCGTCGGCGCCATTCGCTCCAGACCTCGTCGTGGGCGTCCATGCTATTACGTATCCTGGCTGTCATCCGCTCCATCAGCTCTACGTCTTTGATCCTAGCGTAAAGGGCCTCTTGGGACGGGGGGGTGGATTTTTTCCAGTTAAGGGCTACCAGGCATCTAGCCGCCGTTAGTATATGTCTAAGTAGTTTCTTATATGGTTTGGCCAGGCGGGGCTGGGAAATCCCTAGCAAGAATAGTTTAGGGGTCAGGGGGATTGGCGTCTCAAAGAGACGGGTAAGCAGCTGCTGCGTGGACTGCCAAAACGGGGAGATAAGGGGGCATGTCCAATAGATGTGGAAGAGAGAGCCCCTATCCCGATGGCATCGCCAGCATCGGTCAGAGGTGGTGGGGAATATTTTGTGGAGTATTTCCGGGGTTTGGTACCAGAAGCACATAATTTTATATGAGTTTTCCTTATACAAGGTGCATAGGGACGATTTAGCAGCGTGCCTCCAGACGGCCTGCCAGGCCTCTATCGGCATTGACTCCCCTAGCTCTCTCTCCCACCTCAGCATATATGCATGCTTCCCCCGTCCCTGCCAATCATATGCATTCAACAGCTGATAGATGTCAGTGATCAGCCCCCGTCTATGGCGCCCTTCCAGGACAATACGTTCAAATGGAGACGGCTGTGAAAATTGGAGCTTCGGGGCTATTGTTTGGGCATAATGCCTTATCTGTAGATAGCTATAGAACACCTGTCTGGGCAGGTCGTGTTTCACCTGGAGCTCCGAGAACGTCAGCAGCCTGCGGGACCTGGGGTCCACTAAGTGTCCCAAATGAAATAGGTCTCGAGAGGCCCAGGGCCATGACATCTGGTGGGTCAGGCTGTCCGGAATTTTGGGGTTGCAGATGAAGGAGTTCAACAGGGAGGACTCGGACTTCAGCGCCACCTCCCGGGACATCCTACGCCAGAGCCCCCTAAGTAGGGACATTGAGCCCAACAAGCGGCCAGGTTCCACTCTCACATCGGCATCCCATAAGAGGCTGTTTGGGTGGACCGGGGCTAACCATATCTTCTCTATCTCCGTCCATTTATTGAAGGACCTCTGGGGGAACCAGGAGACTACTGCATGCAGCTGGGTAGCTTGGTAATATTTAACAAGGTTGGGGAAGGCCAGGCCCCCGTCCCCCCTTGAGGCTGTCATGACCGACCCAGGGATCCTATGCTTCCTATAGTTCCAGACAAACTTCAGCATATCACTCTGGAGTTTACGGAGGTGGGCGTACGGAATCGGGATGGGTAGCGTTTGGAACAGATAGAGGAGTTTGGGGAGAATGACCATTTTTATGGCCGCCACGCGGCCTAGGAGTGAGATATGATGTGCCTTCCATTTCAGAAGAAGGCCCCTAATTGTGCGATATAGGGGAGGGAAATTGGCTTGGTATAGGGAACTGAAGGACGGGGTGATATGGACCCCGAGGTATTTAAGGGATGAGCTCTCCCAAGTATAGGGGAAGTTCGACTGTAGGTGATGGAGCTCACCTTCTGGGATATTGATCGGGAGGGCCGCTGACTTTGAGGCGTTCGTTTTGTAACCCGATAGTGTCCCGTATTTATCTAGCTCAACATGAAGGTTAGGTAAAGAGATTCTGGGTCGGGTCAGGGTGAGAATGATGTCGTCCGCAAATAAGGATGTCTTGAATTCCTTTCCCCGCACCGAGATACCCCTAATGTCCGGATTTCCCCGTATGGACGCTGCCAGGGGCTCGACACATAGAGCGAAGAGCAGGGGCGAAAGTGGGCATCCCTGGCGCGTTCCGTTGGCTACTTGAAAGGGGGGGGATGTGGCGAAGGGGGTTTTAACCTGGGAGGTAGGGTTTGAATATAGGTGTTGTATCGCCCGCAAGAAGGGTCCTTTAAACCCCATGTGGTGTAGGGTAGCAAACATGAAGGGCCAACTCAGGCGATCAAACGCCTTTTCGGCGTCTAGGCTCAGTATGAGAGCTTCCGCACCGTCCCTGTTGGCTACATCAATCAGGTCAATGACCTTCCTGGTGTTGTCCCCTGCTTGGCGTAGCGGCACAAAACCTACTTGGTCCTTATGGATCAGGGAGGGGAGAATGGCATTCAGCCTAATCGATAGAAGTTTGGTGAATATCTTAAGGTCCGAATTCAGTAGCGCTATGGGCCTATAGCTAGCGCAGGAGGCTGGGTCCTTGTCCGGTTTAGGTATAAGGGTCAAAAAGGATCCCTGCATGTCACTTGGGATTGGGGTCTGGTGGAGAAAGGCGTTAAATAATGTGGTCATGTGGGGGCTGAGTAACGGGAGGAAGGTCTTATAGTACTCGTAAGGCAATCCGTCAGGGCCCGGGGATTTATGGGCTGGGAGGCCCTTCACTGTCTCTGCCACTTCCTCCGCTAGTATAGGAGCGTTCAGGCCCTGCAAGTCCGCTGTCTTAAGTCGGGGTAGACCCGCTTGTTCTAAGTATCGGGCCATTTGGGCTTTCATGTCGGGAGACGGGGGGTTGTGTGGGACTTCCGGCTTGTTATATAGGTCTATGTAATAGTCTGCAAAGGCTCCCGCTATGTCCTTAGGATGGGTCAGAAGATCGCCCCCCCTGCCCTTTATCTGGTGTGGGGTAGAGGCGAGGGCTCGGTCCGCCAGTTTCCTGGCCAGGAGAGCCTGCGCCTTGTTGCCCTTATCGTAATAGAGTTGTTTCAGTCGGGTCAGCGCCTTTTCTACTTTGCCTAGGGCTAGTTCCCGCAGCGTCGTGCGTGTTTGGACAATCCGTTTAAGGAGTGCAGTGGAGGGGTTTAGCAGGAGTTTTGCCTCCAAGGCCTTTAGCTGGCTTTCAGCCAGTGCTTTAGCAGCACCGGCGTCTTTCTTCATCGCTGAGGAAAGGGCCATGCATCGTCCTCTAAGGACCGCCTTGTGGGCAGCCCACAGGGTAGAGGCGGAGATGTCTGGAGTGTCGTTTTCAGTGAAATAGTGCTGGAGGGTTTCTTCCAATGCCCGTTTCGAGGGGTCGTGTTGCAGAAGGAAGTCATTAAGTCTCCAATTATAGGGGCGGCGGAGGGGAGCGTTTAAGTTCAGGGTTAATGTGATGGGGGCATGATCCGACCAGGAGATAGGCAACACGCTAGCCGCTTCCGCAATCCGGAGCGTGTTGTTATTCACAAAAAAGTAATCTATTCGCGTGTGAGTGCGATGCGGGGCCGAGTAAAACGTGTATTGTCGATCTCCTGGATGGAGGGCTCGCCACACATCAAAAAGTGCATTTTTCCTAGTCAACTGGCGGAACAACTTTGAGTCCCTGAGGGCCCGGGTTTGCGAGGTCTGGGTATTGGCCACCAGGCGGTCCCAGGTGACCGAATGAGCTAGATTATAGTCTCCTCCTATTACCAGAAAGTCATGTGACTCTCGGAACAGTCGTGCATAAACCCTGGTCAAAAAGTGGTGTTGATGTGTGTTGGGCGTGTAAACTACACAGAGGGTAATGGCCTGTGACTGCCACAGGCCCCTAAGAATTAAAAAGTGTCCCCGAGGGTCTAAATATGTGGAGGAGCAAGAGAAGGGAGACCCCTTTTTAAAGAGAATGGCTACGCCCGCCTTTTTATGTGGTCCGAAGGCCTGGTATACCTGGGGGAAGTATCGGGATGCAAACGTGAAGGAGTCCCCCCTATCAAAGTGGGTCTCCTGCACCATAATAATATCTGCCCCCGACTGCCTAAACTCTCGGAGCGCCAGGTGTCGTTTCTTGTTGGAATTCAGCCCATGTACATTTAACGAGAAAATTCTAGCCATAATCTAGGATGGGGTGTGCTATATGTTTACTTATCTGATGGAGCAGATGGCGTGTCCAGGCCAGGGGGGGCGACGGCCAAGCGAGGAGAGCCGGGAGCCGATGGGGACGAGGTACAGACTGCGGCGACCAGGAGCAGGGAGCTCTAGAGGGGGGAAAAGAAATGAGAGTAAGAACACACAGATTAAACACAATAAACATTTGTATGCGTGCCCTGGCTGACCAAGAGGTCGCGGGCCATACAAGTTCCAATCGGACTCCCCGGCCGGGAGCTTTAAGAGGTCCGGGCCGGGGAGACTCAGGGGGACCGAGGTCCAGGGAGGAACTCTCTGGCGGATAGCCACCAGGGGGGATCAGCATCCAGAAATCCGATCAGTCCAGACAGGGGCCGCCTCGGGACAGCCCGATAAATAAAAAACAGAAAAAATGTGGTGATGGCCTTCGGGGGAAAGGCAAGGGTACGGAGCTTGTGAGCGTCCAATAAAGGGGTCATAGCATACCCGCACCGCCAGGGACAAAAAAAAAAAACAACAACAAAAAGTGGAGAGTACATATCAGTAGTTGGCGTCATCTGGCTTGGGTTGGTCGGGTTGCACAGGACAGTCAGTTGGTCATCGGGGAAGGGGCCTTCCAACTCCGGGACCTCCGGTTCTGTGTTTAGGGGATCGCCGGGATGGCCCTGGGCCCTTGGGGCGCTTGTTCGGTGGAACCTTCTGTAACGGCTACCCATGTAGGGAGAGGGTATCAGCCGCTGACGACGTCCTTTTCCCTGGCAAGTTGCTATATAAGTAAGTCCAGTATAAGCCCATCCACGAGATCCAGAGGGAGAGTCAGGTCCAGTTGTAAAACAAACAGAATAATATTCCCATAGCATACCCTTTTCAAGAACGAGACATGACTACGTTTTGAAGGGTCAAACATCAACAGCTTTAATGAACATCTCCTGGTTTATATCTAGTTACAAGCTTGTGAGTACTCAAGGAACAATGGAACTCTCCGCCCCCTCCCTCCACAGGGGGGCCCCAAGGCAGACACCCTGTCACCAGGTCAAAGAAGACACATTTCTTTCTCACATAGACTTCAATCAACCCCCAGAACAATACTCAATCACTTAAGGATAAACACAGGTCTTTCACACACAAATAGATCAATTAACCTTTGGGGATAGGCAGGTGCATGAATATTATAGATGTACAGGCAAAATACATAGTTCCGTTACACTGCTCCCCTTTTGTGGAACACTCCGGCAGACCCGGAGTGATCCTTTTCGGGTCAACTTGGGGATGTCCGGTCTGCTGTTAGGGTGAAAGTTCAGTTTGCCTGGACAGTCCATCGGCATTGCCATTAAATCTGCCAGGTCGGTAGCTGATGGTGAAGGTGAATAATGGAATTCAGTTCTGGAACAGTCACTTGCTTTGCTCTCTCAATGGCTCCCAGGACCTGTTGCTGATGCTCTTGGGAGAGATAAGGCACCACCTGAGCGCAGATCCCATTTAACCTTTTGACAATTTCAGCCTGTTTGTGCATTTCAATGTTCAAGCCACGGGACATCTCATAATACATGACGTAGTGTCGTTGCATCTCCGATTTCTCACTGGCCAACTTGTCACATTCCCATTTTAGACTGTGATATTGGGCCGGATCTACAGTACATGTCGGGACAGGTAGTCTTACCCGGGTCTCAGCAGCAAGCGAGTTGGTTCCAGCAACGCGGGTTGGGGCACAGGTAGTCACGGTGTGGACTTCAGCGGGGCACATCGGGGCGTACGCAGAAACAAGGGGGGCCAAATCATTCCCCAGTAGTACATCTGCTGGCAAATCCTTCATCACCCCCACATTCACATGTCCCGAACCCACCCCCCAATCCAGGTGAACCCGGGCAACGGGTAGCCGGAAGACGGTGCCTCCTGCTACTCTTATGGCTACGGTGTCTCCGGTGTGCTGGATCTCTGGGATGAGTTTCTTCTGTAGCAGGGTCATAGTGGCCCCAGTATCACGTAATCCATTGGCTGCCTTTCCATTGACCCAGACAGTCTGCCTGTGTTGCTGCCTGTTGTCCTGGTTAGCTGCTTGTATCGGATCTGCCTCATGCAGAACCCTCCAATGTTCTACCTCCCCAACGCCGTGGGCCGCAGGCATGGATGTGTGGGGGTTCCCCCTTTCTGGCTGTCTCCATGACTGGGACTGCCTGGGTAAATTTAATGAACAGTCTGACTTTTTGTGCCCTGGTTGTTTTTGAATCAGAGCGATAGTAGCCTCGGTATCTCTTAGGCCTTGTGCTACTTGTCCATTCACCCGTACCTCCTGACGGTGATGCTGACGGTTATCTGGAGAGGCCGCTTGTATTGGGTCTGCCTCATACAAAATTCCCAGACATTCCTCAGGGCCCACCTCGGTCTCTAGGCAGTGGGCCGCAGAGGGCCGCGATGGAGTGACCTCTGTGTTGGATGTCGGACGTCTCCAGTTGTTATTTGTAGCTCTCAAAGGACAAAAACGAGCAATATGTCCCGTGTTGCTGCAGTGATGGCACGTCACCCTAGACGAATCCCGGGGATAGTTGTTGGGTTCCTGAGGACGTGGTGGTCCTGGTGGGACTGGAGCCTGAAACTCTGGGCGTGAGGTGCTGGTTGGAGTACACGGTTCTACCTTATGAGCCAGTCGTGTAGTACCCTGGCTTACTTTCCTTGTTTCCGCGTACTCATCTGCTAGCCGCGCCGCCTCGTTTAAGTTAGCGGGACGGCGATCTCGTACCCAGTCCTGTATGTTTGCGGCCAGGTCTTGGAAGAAATGTTCCATTAGGAATAGCTGCAATACTTTCTCCCCAGTGTTGGCCTTGCACCCTTGGACCCAATGGGATGCCACCCTTTGCAACTGGTTGGCCCATTCCATGTGGGAGTCCACAGCCTTCTTCTTGGATTCCCGGAAGCGACGGCGGTAGGTTTCTGGGGTTACGGCATATCGGGTTAACAGCGCCTTTTTCACTTGCTGATATTGTAAAATATCTTCTGGAGCAAGAGCCCGAAAAGCTTCATTGGCTTTGCCCGACAATTTCCCAGACAAAATAGTGACCCATTGGTCTGGTGGTACCTGGTGCAGTGAGCACTGTCTCTCAAAATCCGCCAAATATCCATCTATTTCCTCCTCACTTTCTACAAAAGCTTTAAATGCAGTGAACGGTATTTTCTTTCCTGTCGCAGCGGGTGGGGAAGTAGGAGCTGCGTGTGTAATGGGCTGTCTAGCTCTTACCAGTTCCAGTTCTTGTCCCCTCTTGGTTTGAATCTCCTCTCTTGCTTCCCGGAAAAGCTGGTTTATTAGTTCCGTGGACGTTTCTGGATACAAGGATAATCTCCGCTGTACAATATCAGTAATTACATCTTCCTTGCTGACAGGTGCTAGAGGCTCCGCTCCTTCCACGGATCCATCCATTTGGTCCAGCTCCAGTAAATCCGCTATGAGCTCCCTCCGTGGCCTGTTACTGGCACTCCTACCACGACTCTCCAATAAATCTTTTAGTGTGGATCTTTTCAGCCTGGCGTACTGAGACTCCATTCAGAACTTGCTCCTTGGATAAAAGGACCATCCCACCGCTGCCAACCAATGTAACGGCTACCCATGTAGGGAGAGGGTATCAGCCGCTGACGACGTCCTTTTCCCTGGCAAGTTGCTATATAAGTAAGTCCAGTATAAGCCCATCCACGAGATCCAGAGGGAGAGTCAGGTCCAGTTGTAAAACAAACAGAATAATATTCCCATAGCATACCCTTTTCAAGAACGAGACATGACTACGTTTTGAAGGGTCAAACATCAACAGCTTTAATGAACATCTCCTGGTTTATATCTAGTTACAAGCTTGTGAGTACTCAAGGAACAATGGAACTCTCCGCCCCCTCCCTCCACAGGGGGGCCCCAAGGCAGACACCCTGTCACCAGGTCAAAGAAGACACATTTCTTTCTCACATAGACTTCAATCAACCCCCAGAACAATACTCAATCACTTAAGGATAAACACAGGTCTTTCACACACAAATAGATCAATTAACCTTTGGGGATAGGCAGGTGCATGAATATTATAGATGTACAGGCAAAATACATAGTTCCGTTACACCTTCTGCCAAACCACCGGAGGTGGAGGGGGGGTGGCCACCAAGTCCCAGTCAGGTAGCTGAGGTACAGGAATGTCCAAGGCGTCGCAGAAGGGGTCTAGGTCTTCGGGGTATCGTAGGATCGCCGACCTCCCCTGGTGTTTGGCCGTCAAGCTGAAGGGGAAGCCCCATCTATAAATGATGTCCCGGTCCTGCAGGGTGCGCAGTAGCGGTTGTAGGAGTCTCCGCTTCTGGAGCGTGATCCAGGAAAGGTCTGGATATATTTGTATTGGGGAATTGTCGAACACCAGGTCACGTGCAGCGCGGGCCTTGTGCATGATGGTCTCCTTCAGCGGGTATGATTGTATGCGGCAAATAACATCCCGTGGTTTAGAAGCGGGGCCTTTCGGGCGTAGGGCCCTATGAGCTCTGTCCATTTCGATATGTCTATCCAAGGGTGCCCCTATGAGGTCGTTAAACATCGTCTGGAGCGTTTTCTGCAGGTCCTCAGCCTCTTCTGCCTCAGGGAGGCCTCGCACTCTAATGTTGTTGCGGCGCCCCCTGTTGTCCAGGTCCTCTAAGTGGCGCTGCATGTCCCGTAGCATAAGATGGTGGTCGGAGCCCTGAAGTTGGGTCCTATGTACGGCCAGTTTAGTCTCCTGTATCTCTTCTTCAGCCATCTCTACTCTATCGGCCAGGTGTTTAAGGCCTGCTTGAATGGTTTGAATTTCGGTCCTACAGGTGTCCTTTACGTCTGCAATCAGTTGCTTAAAGTCCTCTTTGGTAGGGAAGGCTTGCAGAAAGGACTGCCAGGGGGGCTGCTCAGCCCAATCCGGGCCCCATGGCTGGCGGGGGGATGCAGGGTCTGCGTAGCGGTGGGTCTCTGCAGCACCGATCATGGCTGGGGTCAGGGGGCGTTCAAATGGGAGAGCACCCGGGTCAGACCCTGAGGCGGTCAGGGGGGGCTGCGGGGTAGGCCCCGGGGACCCGTCTCCCCGAAATGGTGGGGCGGTCTGTGCCATCCGGGCGTAGGAGAGGTGGGGGCGGAGAACTGCCTCATGTGCCCCCGTCAGGGGCAAGTCTGTGGGGTGGGGTGCTCTCTGGGCCTGGGGAGGATTTGAGGCCCACCCCGAGGGAAAGTCATGTGCCTGGGGGGGACCAGGCCTCGCCATCATGGGGGGGTGCGCTGGGTTCGGCAGGGCTGGGAAGTCCAGAAGTGGGTCTGGGGGGGAGGGTGGCTCCACGGTGGCTCCACGGTGGCGTCTTGTGACCCCAGGGCCTGTGCTGTGCCGTGCGATCCGGGGGCGGGCTCCGCGGCCTGCCGCCACTGCGATGGAGGATGCGTTGCGGCCTGGTCCCCGCCGTGCGTGTGTGGGTCCTGAGGCGGGCGGTTTTGGTCACTCACCCCCTGCTGTTCCGGAGTCCTCCGCGGGGATGATGGTGTGTCCCCGGATGCCTGCGATTGAGCGGCGTACTGGCCGCGCTGTGGGGACAGGTCCCGGCGCTGCAAGGCCTCGGTGTCCGGCGCCATCTTGCTATGGCCAGCCGGCGGCATGTCGGGGACCTTGAAGTAGTCCCTGAAGGACGTGGAGGCTCCGGAGAACGGTAGGGCAAGTCCTCTGGAGGCGGAGGATCTGCTGGAGCGAGAGGAGCTCATGGAGCTAGGAAGATTTCCCCCGAAATCGGCCTATGTGCTGCGGGCTGAAGCGGAGCTCCTAGGCAGCACGTCCGTCCAGCTCGGCTTCCGGTCACGCCCCCCTAGGTACGAAATTTAAAGGAATGATTCAATTTTATTGTTTCACTTTAAGCATTATTAGAATCACTGCTCCTGAAAAAACTGCAGTTTTTTAAAACTTTTTTTGCATTGATACATGTCCTCTGGGGCAGGACCCAGGTCCCCAAACACTCCCCTGGGGCAGGACCTGGGTTTCAAACACTTTTTAGGACAATAACTTGCATATTAGCCTTTAAAATTAGTACTTTAGATTTCAAACGTTCGAGTCCCATAGACTTTAACAGGGTTCTAAACTTCACACAAACTTTTGGTCTGTTCGCAGGTTCTGGTGCGAACCGAACCCAGGGGTGTTCGGCTCATCCCTACTGATGATGACCCCTCAGCCTTGTATTTTTTAAAGGTCTTCTCCTTTGATTTTATAATAATTTTTCACATTGGCGTTTAGCCACCCAGGGATTTTATTAGCTCTTTTAAATCTATTACCCTTTGGGATGCACTGGCTAATACCCGTATTTAATATGCTCTTAAAGCACACCCATTTTTCATCTGTGTTTTTTGTTCCTAGGATTTTATCCCATTTAGTGTCTTCTAACAAGGAGCATCGTTTCTGGAAGTTGACTCTTTTGAAATTCATTGTCTTTATATTCCCCTTACCATTCCTATTTGTTTGATTTATACTAAAACAAATTGACCTGTGATCGCTGTTTCCTAAGTTGCCCCGTATTTCCACATCCATGATCAGGTCTGTATTGTTGGTAATCAGTAGGTCTAGTAACGCTTTGTTTCTAGTTGGTGAATTTACCATCTGACCCATGAAATTGTCCTGTATTAGGAACTGGCAAGCCTTAGATGAATGTGCGGTCTATGTCTGGATAATTAAAATCCCCCATTATAACGGCACTTCCTTTTCTTGCTGCCATTCCAAACTGTGATAGGAGATCCGTCTACCCCTCCTCCCTCAGGTTAGGGGCCCTATAGCATACTCCTAGTGTTACTCCCTCCTTGGTTTCCTCCCTTTGCAACTCTACCCATAAGGATTCTTCCCTTGCTCCATTAGTGATGTCATCTCTCACATTCACTTGCAGTGGTGGCTGGTGCTCAAAATGTTTGGGCGGGGGCAAACAAAGTGAAAAATTGCAGTAACTGTGCCCATCAAATGCAGCTACTGTGCCATCAAACGCAGCCAAAGTACCCATAAATTGTCGCCACTGTACCATCAAATGCAGCCACTGTACCCATAAATTGCTACCAGTGTGCCCATTAATTTTCTGCTACTGTGCTTTATCAGATGCTGCCAGTGTGCCGATCAATTGCAGCCACTGTGCATTATCAGATGCTGCCAGTGTGCCGATCAATTGCAGCTACTGTGCCTTATCAGATGCTGCCAGTGTGCCCATCAATTGCCGCTACTGTGCCCATAAAATGCTGCCAGTGTGCTGATCAATTGCCACTACTGTGCCTTATCAGATGCTAACAGCGTGCCCATCAATTGCTGCTACTGTGCCCATAAAATGCTGCCAGTGTGCCCATCAATTGCCACTACTGTGCCCATAAAATGCTGCCAGTGTGCCCATCAATTGCCGCTACTGTGCCCATAAAATGCTGCCAGTGTGCCCATCAATTGCCGCTACTGTGCCCATAAAATGCTGCCAGTGTGCCCATCAATTGCCGCTACTGTGCCTTATCAGATGCTGCCAGTGTGCCGATCAATTGCAGCTACTGTGCCTTATCAGATGCTGCCAGTGTGCCCATCAATTGCCACTACTGTGCCCATAAAATGCTGCCAGTGTGCCGATCAATTGCCACCACTGCGCCTTATCAGATGCTAACAGCGTGCCCATCAATTGCCGCTACTGTGCCCATAAAATGCTGCCAGTGTGCACATCAATTGCCGCTACTGTGTCCATCAAATGCTGACAGTGTGCGGATCAGTTGACGCTACTGTGCCCCATCAGATGCTGCCAGTGTGCCCATCATTTTGCTGCTACTGTGCCCCATCAGATGCTGCCAGTGTGCCCATCAATTGCCGCTACTGTGCCCCATCAGATGCTGCTCGGCACTTACCTGGCTCGCAGCGGGTCAGCAGCGGTATCCTGCATTTCCTCCATGTGTTCCTCCGTCCTCTCTCAAGCGTCAAATAACAGCGCCAGACGTTTCAGCCAATCAGGTGATCGGTAACAGTTTCGGCAAGCTGAGAGGCGGTTCAGTTTTAGCAAAGCAAATTCCTTTGCTTTGCTAACACACAGCTGAGTGAACAGCGGACGCCCAGCATGGCATCCGCTGAACGGTCATCAAGACAAATAAAACACAGACAGTAACAAAAACCTGACAGGGGTTCTGACCCCTCTACACTTTATCCAAATAAAAAAATAAAGTTTTATTTTTTTATCTTAGGCAGTTATACTTTTCGGATATACTTGTCTGCTGGTGCTTTATATTGTAGACATAGGTAACAGCTCCAGACACAAAGTTCAAAGAGCTGAATTTCTTGGAGATGTTGTCAGCGAGATCTAGTATGCGGTAACTGAGGCCGGCCTGGACTGTCAGTGCTGTGTCTGCACTTAGTAATATAGTAACATATAATAGAAGGATTCCTAAGGCTTTAATCTCTGCTATTATAACATGGCAGGAAAATACCAAAGTGTGGAAAGGAAACTCAGCTCAAGCTTTAATTTCCATGTAGGTGATGTTTACTGCTAATGAGGACTTTTATGTTAAAGGGTAAACTTTGCAACTAGTTCCTTAATGGCTGTAATTACCTGTATGTCCTGTCTGCTTGTACCACTCCATCAATAAAACGTCATCTATGTATCCAGGTCAAAGTCTAATGAACACTCCCTCTGATATTACTTTGTGTGCTTCCCTTTTCACCTTCTTCATTGCTGCAGGGCTAGACTCAGCAAAGCCGGCCACACACAGGTAGATTTTCATTAGTCCGGAAATTCTGAAAAATCGTTCATCAGAAAATTCTTTATTGCCATCATTGAGTCAACTCATTACATTCAAAAACCTTTACCAGTTGGGTTGATTTATAATTGCACCTGCAAAGTGCACAGTCTGTTTGCCTTTAATAAACTCACCCCATTGTGTTAGCTCGCACAGGATGTTGGGAGTAGCAGATCAACAGGTAGATTCTGTACTAGAAATGTTTGTAACGGGATACAGCATAGGGACATATGCATGTATCGAAGAGATGTACTGACCCGTTTTTTTTTTATTATTATTATTTTTTTTGTCCTGACGGATATTATACCTACAGTACCTAACTAGGTGCTGGAAAGGAGGGCAGGTAGGTACAGGCTTGGAAGGGATGGTATGCAAAGCAGCATGGGATAGTCCATAAAATGTCAGCAGGAAATGGAAAAGATTTGTGAAAAAACTGTGGATATTTGCATTAAGAAATTATTTGCTGAACTAATCAACTCTATTCTCTTAGGCAAGATCCAACTTATCATGTGCTAAGTGCTGAACTGCAAATTGAAATCTAGGCCTAGAGTTCTGCTGAATTGATATGAGTCATTTGTATTTGTAGGTGGTGGTGTGGTTTGGGCAGGAAATGGTAGTAAATTAAACCTAAAACGTCCTAATTTCGCTGTACAGCCCACATTTCCCTTAAATGATTCAATATCTCATTCTAAATGTGTTTATAATTGAACAACTCCACCAAATGTAGCTAAATGTGCCTTAGTTAAAGCCTACGCTTAGAAAAAAAACCCACAAAAAATCATCGCAAGGGACTCGACTTACCTTCAGTGAGATGTGTCCCTTGTGCTGCTGTGTCTTGGATTATCAGAAATCTTCCTCCTGTGATGCCCCACCCCTCCCACCATCATTGTCCAGTGCAGTGGGGGATAACGGAACCAAGGGAGCTGCCACAGGCCCACAAGAACACACAGGGCCGGTGCTACCACTAGGAAAACTAGGCAGCTGCCTAGGGCACCCTGCTG
Organism: Rana kukunoris; assembly: GCA_029574335.1. Taxonomy (NCBI): domain Eukaryota; kingdom Metazoa; phylum Chordata; class Amphibia; order Anura; family Ranidae; genus Rana; species Rana kukunoris. The sequence goes on from CM056051.1 coordinate 41,755,447, forward strand.
TCTAGGAGCGCCCAGCCACCAGTTTTCCTACTCTCTTCTCTCTACAGCAAGCAACTAAGTCTCAGCATCAGCAGGCAGCCACCGCTCTGTTAGCACATAGTGTCAAAAGCGCAGTGGCGGCGGAGGACTGTGTCTGTGTCCCGACTTCCGAATGAATGGAAGCAAGCAAACATTCGTTGATGGGCGCTGGTGAAGCTAGATTTAATTGGCGCTGGTTAGGCTGCATTTGATGGGCGCTGGTGAGGCTGCACTTGATGGGCACTGGTGCGACTGCATTTGATGGGCACTGGTGAGGTTGCATTTGATGGGCTCTGGTGAGGCTGCATTTGATGGGAACAGGTGAGTCTGTATTTGATGGGCGCTGTTGAGGCTGCATTTGATGGGCACTGGTGAGGCTGCATTTGATGGGCACTGGTGCGACTGCATTTGATGGGCGCTGTTGAGGCTGCATTTGATGGGCACTGGTGCGACTGCATTTGATGGGCGCTGTTGAGGCTGCATTTGATGGGCACTGGTGAAGCTGCATTTGATGGGCGTTTCATTAAAAAGGTGGGGTTTACATGGGCAGGGAAAAGGGGGTGGAGTCACTGGTGAAGCCAAGGGGGTGGAAAAATTAGGTTTTCGCCTAGGGTGGCAAAAATCCTTGCACTAGCCCCATAGGTGTGCGCAGCCTAATGCATTAGGGTGTGCACTATAAAGCTCAAACACATGCATGTGTATGCATCTACATATATATGGTCATGACACATTGATTTCCTTGCCGACACAGTGAAAGAGAAGAGCATAAACACTTCTCTTATGGCAGAGCCGGTAAGAAAAATATCTTTCCCATGTTTCTGCTGCTACACAGAGCGATAATACTAATGTGCATGGGGTGATTAGGGTGTGCCTCGGCGGCCTTTTTACCGGCGAGAAAACCGAGCGTGTGTACAGAGCTTTACAAGATGTCTGCTTGCCCCCTTCTCAGTGTATCAGAGTGCAGGGGTGTACCAAGATGGCGGCGACAAAACGTCACTTCCGTTACACATTCTGACGGGTCACCTAATCTGACGAAACACCTGCAGATAACTACAGGAGGGGGCGGAGGCAAGACCAGTCACCCTGCACAAGAAGAGAGAGCAGCAGTGAGTGGTCTTTATTACAGGAAGCTCCTCCACAGAGGGAAAGTCTCACACTGGATTCCGAGACAGATCTGGAAGACATACACACAAAAAAAAAAAAATCAAGATTGAAGGAAGCATACACATGATCCTAGTAGTTAGATAATATTTGTTTGTCACAGAGTCCAGGTTTATTTTTTTTTCTATATATAATTTATTATTTTTATGGAAGTATCTGAGACACTGGTCATTGAGATGATGTGGAATTTATTATGCAACCAAAACTAATTATGTTCGGCTATCACCAAGTATTGCCAGGATAATTACAGCATTACTCTAACAATATTTTTTACTGCTAGTAGGTAAAAGAACTTATCCAATTTTATAAGCGAAACGGTGTCTGTGTCATTAGAAATGAATTTGTATTTTGATCCCTATATGACATAGAGTATGACCTACTTGGCTTTACTGGTGGAAGAAAACGATTGTCTGTCTCTTCTGACTGCCATCATCCAGTTACTTTGGTACATTTTCCCCTTGGCAGTTCTATAGCTATGGTGTTCACCATCACTTGAAGCATTGGTAGTCTTGGTCTGGCCAATTACAGTACATGATGGCTCTCTGTTATTGGTAATCTATAAAACACACAGGTCAAAAGTATTTTCTCAGCTGCCAAAGGCAGGGGGCGTAAATCTGACATCACACTGCACAGCATAGAGCTGAGTGTAATCTGAGACCTGTGTGGAGGGAAAGGACACACACCCTGCTACACAGTCTTCAAAGAAAACATGGGCAACTGAGGCTGTCAATTACCTGCTGTGTACTGGAAGGGGGGTGGATTGTCTGGTGTTGGCATAAATGGTCAGAAGTGACTCCTGTGTGGCGTTAGCTGCCAGTGGGAGGGAGAGGGGGGTACACAGAGGGCCCTGGCAGCAGGGGGAAGAGGATGGTCTACAGCAGAGGTGTCAAACTTAATTTCATTGTGGGCCGCATCAGCATTATGATTGCCCTCAAAAGGGTCGTTGTATCTGTAAGATTAGATGTCCAGTGCATCCCCTCAGGGCTGGGGCAAGGGGTGGGCAGGAGGGAAGGCTGCCCTGGGCACTGTGGTATCATGTGAGATGGGGGGGGCACCACAAGGAGATTGGGGGGAGGGAATTTGTGTTGGAAGGGGGAATCTGGGGAGTGGCTAAGGGTAAATATTGTTCTAGTAGGGGGAATTTAAGGGGGGAGGGGATTTGTGCTGGGAGGGAGAATGGGTGAAGAAGATTTGTGCTAGGAGGGAATATTTGGGGTTATTTGTGCTGGAAGAGTTGAGTTGAAGCTGGGGGGGAGAAAATATGTAGCAGGAGGGGAAATGGGGGGGGGGGGGGATTTGTGCTGAGAGCAGGGATTTCAGCAGAGGGGCGGATTTGTACTGGGAGGAGGGAGAATTTATGCTTGGGGGGTAAGCATGTTAGTGCTCAGTGTTTTTATGGGAAGATTTTAGCTGACACACATGCTCAAATATCTGAGGGGTGCAGTTTGGCATGTCTGCCCCGGGCTCTAGATGACCTTGTCCCCTCCCCTTAAAGCGGAAGTTCATCCTAAATATACTCTTTCCCATGTGATCCAGCATACTGGCGTCAGCGCCAGTATGCTGTTTTTTTTTTTTTTAAATGCCCCACTTACTGTGTAATCCTTAATTTTGATTTATTTCCCCCGCGGTGGATGGCGCCTGTATAGCCCATCACGGCTTCCGAAAATATCCGATTTAGGACTCGGGTAACCTAGGAGCTGACTGCGCAGGCGCCGTATTTCTCAGAGTCCTATGGCTATGGCGCGTCACGCCCTCCGAAAAAATCCGAAATAGGACTCGGAGAAATACGGCGCCTGCGCAGTCAGCTCCTAGGTCTGTGCGCAGGCGCCGTATTGCGCCGGAAATACCCGAGTCCTAAATTGGGTATTTTTGGAAGCCGTGACGGGCTATACAGGCGCCATCCACCGCGGGGGAAATAAATCAAAGATTACACAGTAAGTGGGGCATTTAAAAAAAAAAAAAACAGCATACTGGCGCTGACGCCAGTATGCTGGATCACATGGGAAAGAGTATATTTAGGGTGAACCTCCGCTTTAAGTTAGATGTCAAGAGCCACCCCACCATCAGAAGTTGAATCCCCCTCTCTCCCTTACATCATAGTGCATCCCCTTTCCTTATGCTCCTGCTGGGAAGAAGCTGGATGCAGTGCTTAAAAGCAGAATGTAGGGGTCTGGAGGAGGACCAGAGGAGGGCTGGAGCTCTCCTGCAGCTGCCAGAGAGGTGCGAGGGCCACATGAAATGGCCTGGAGGGCCGGATTCGGCCCACGGGCCTTGTGTTTGACACCTATGGTCTACAGGAGGAGGGATTAGGGTGGCGGTGTGCCAAATACTGGAACCCATCCCCTATATGGCTCTCTCTGTAGCAGATAGTTGAAGGGAAAGGAGAAGTCGCCTTTCATCTGCTGCAAAGAGAGCCATACAGGGGATGAGATCCATTAATTGCCCCAACCGCCTCGATCACTGCCCACATCCTTTTCCCCCTGCTGCCCCGGTGTTCCCTGATGGCCCAGGTCCCATACAGGAGGACCGGTGATACCCCATTATCGATGGCCCGACCACATATACAAGAAAAATGTGTTATAACATTTTACCGTAAAATGGACTGATGGCTAAATGACAGGTATGGCCTCACACCGTATAGAAAATGGACTGCTAAAGACATGACCTATAATAATTCCAGGTATCAATACCACAAAACTATCTTTTCTCCTATTCTTTGTAATATGCAGGAAGTGGAGTCAGCCGGCATCAAGCTCAGCAGGATATGTAAATAGGTCAGCATACAAGTTGTAGCAACAAATTGCAAATATATATTTTGTCCTTCTTATACTAAAAAGCAAAAGTCGCTCATTGAGTTCAATAATGCAGCACCACAACTGCCAGTGCTGTTGTGCCGCAGTGCCACAATGTAAAATTACAGTTTAACAAAAAGCAACCAAAAAAAAATGGATTCAGAAGGCCGTAGTAACGGTAGCAGTCAGTCACTGCTATACCATCCCCTGAAAAGCGATCCACTGCAGATCACTTTTAGAAAGTGGTAAGCTTAGAATCCCTTTGTGCGACTTGTCCTGCGACTTGTGACTGCAAAGTCGCATGACAAGTCATTCCTATCTCTGCGACTTCAAGTCGCAGCGACTTCAACATAGTCCTTGCACTACTTTGGTCCGACTTTGAGGCGACTTGAGGTCCCCAGACCTCAACATTACACAGGCATTACTTCAAGTCACGGCTAAATCGTGGCAAAACCGTGTCACAGTCGCGGCAAAATCATGAGACTTTCAGGTCACACAAGTGTAAAAGGGGCCTTACACTTGTGCGAATTGTCATGCAACTTTGGACATAAAAGTTGCATGACAAGTTGTTCCCTGTGTTTTCCAATGATACCCATTCTTATATGCGCAACTTAACCACTTGCTTACTAGGCACATATACCCCCCTCCTGCCCAGGTGAAATTTCAGCCCCCGGCACTGCGTCGCTTTAACTGACAATTGCGCGGTCGTGCGACGTGGTTCCCAAACAAAATTGACGTCCTTTTTTCCCCACAAGTAGAGCTTTCTTTTGGTGGTATTTGATCGCCTGTGCGGTTTTTATTTTTTGCGCTATAAACAAAAAAGAGCGACAATTTTGAAGAAAAATACAATATTTTTTACTTGTTGCTATAATAAATATCCCAATTTAAAAAAAAAAAAAAATTGTTCTCAGTTTAGGGCGATACGTATTCTTCTACATATTTTTGGTAATAAAAAAAATTTAAAAAAAATCGCAATAAGCGACTGGTTTGCGCAAAAGTTATAGCGCTTACATAATAGGGGAGATAATTATTATTTTTTATTATTTTTTTTAACTAGAAATGGCGGCGATCTGCGATTTTTATTGGTACTGCGACGTTATGGCGGACACATCGGACACTTTTGACACATTTTTGGCGCCATTCACAGTTATACTGCGATCAGTGCTATAAATATGCACTAATTACAGTATAAATGTGACTGGCACTGAAAGGGTTAACACTAGGGGGTGAGGAAGGGGTTAAATGTTTATCCTAGGTTCTAACTGTGGGGGGAGGGGGGGGTGACTGGGGGGGGTGACCGATCTGTATCCCTATGTACAAGGAACACAGATCGGGCTCCTCCTCTCCAGAGACAGGACGCTGTCTCTGTGTAAAACGGCAATGAGTGATGATTTATGAGATCATCTCTCATTCGCCGCACAGATCGCATCGCAAACGGCCACTCTGACTGGCCGTTCGCCGCGATCTGTGATTGGCCGTGTCCAAGGGACACGGACAACACAGGGCTTCCCCGCAGCGCTGGGAACGCCCAAAGGGGCGGCCGTCAAAAGACGGCATGTTGGCTATTCAGTCCCGCGCTGTTTGACAGTAGCGCGGGTCTGAAGTGGTTAAAGTTGCAGCAACTTCAAGGTAGTTTATGCTCTACTTTGGTCCGACTTTCATGAAACTTGAAGGCCACAGACTTCAATTATAACCCTCAGAAGTTGCATGAAAGTTATACTTGAATGTTATACAATGCAACGTGTGTGCAACAGTTTTCATTGGTCAAAGCCAGAGTCATATCCAAGTTGCACCCATCCAAAGTTGCACCAAAGTTGCACTCCAAAGTCGGCGCAACTTTGGAGTCGTACAAGTGTGATTGGAATCTTATTGTATTTTCTGCCTGGAAACTGGCAGTGGTGACGCATAAAAGGAAAAAAAATGAATGCAGCAACCACATTAAACCACTTGCCAGCGGCAGGTCAGCTCTTTCCTGCAAATTGCCGCAGCTGTAAGTCGGCTTCTTTTAAGAGCCATAGCAGGGAACCAATGCTCGTGGCCAGAGGCCGTGATGTCCACCGGCCACCCGGGATCGCGGGAAAGAGAGCCAGAATGGGGATCTGTCATTGTAAACAAACAGATCCCCATTCTGACAGAGGAGAGAAAGATCTGCTGTTCCTAGTGATTAGAAACAGCGATCTCTCTCCTCCTCCAGTCAGTCAGTCCCCTACCCCCACAGTTAGAAACACCTCCCTAGGACACACTTAACCCCTTGATCGTCCCCTAGTGTTAAGCCTTCTCCTGCCAGTGACATTTATACTGTAATCATTTTTATAGCACTGATCGCTGTATAAATGTGAATGGTCCCAAAAAAATTGTCAAAAGTGTCTGTTCTGTCCACCGCAAAGTCACAGTCCCACTAAAAATCGAGGATCGCCGCCATTACTAGTTTAAAAAAAATCTATTACCTACTTTGTAGATACTATGGGCCAGATCCACAGAGCCAGTATGCACTTTCAAATTACCCGTGTCGTATGATTAGTTTGAATCCTCAAACCATGATACGACAGCTTCGGGCTTCGATCCGACAGGCTTACGTCTTCGTACGTCTTCGGATCGTAGGTGCAATATTTCTGCGCCCGCTTGGTGGAGTTTGCGTCGTTTTCCGCGTCGGGTATGCCAATGAGCTTTTTACGGCGATCCACAAAGGTACGAGCGGTCGTCCTATTATCTTACGTCGTCGCTAGTCGGCTTTTTCCGGCGTATAGTTAAAGCTGCTATTATCCGGTCTATAGTTAGACTTGCCATGTTAAGTATGGCCGTCGTTCCCGCTTCGAAACTTCAAAAAAAAATTCGTTTTTGCGTAAGTCGTCCGTGAATAGGTATGTACGTAATTTACGCTAGTAAAAAACAAACAAACGACGTTTCGACGTAATTTTGCGCAATGCACGGCGGGAAATTTCTGAACGGAGCATGCGCAGTTCGATCGCCGCGGGGACGCGCTTCATTTAAATGATTCACGCCCCCCACCCGCCGATTTGAATTCCGCCGCCAGAAATACTCTACGCCGCAGTAACTTACGGCGCAAAATCTTCCAGGATTCGACTTAGAGCCAGGTAAGATACGGCGGCGTAGTGTATCTCTGATACACTGCGCCGGGGCAATTGTATGTGGATCTGGCCCTATAACTTTTGCGCAAACCAATCAATAAATGCTAATTGCAAATTTTTTCAAAAATATGTAGAAGAATACATATTCCCCTAAACCGATGAAGAATTTTTTTTTTTTTTTAATTGAGGGGTATTATAAAACAAAAAGTAAAAAAATATTATTTTTGTTTTTCAAAATTGTCACTTTATTTTGTTTATAACGCAAAAATCTAAATAAACAGAGGTGATCAAATACCACCAAAAGAAAGCTCTATTTCTGGGGAATAAGGACGTTTTTTTTTTTTGCGTCACACGATCGCGCAATTGTCAGTTAAAGCGACGCAGCGCCGTATCGCAGAAAATGGGCTGGTCATTAAGGAGGCACATCTTCCGATCTGTAAGTGGGACTTTTAAGCTGCATTTTGATACATTGGGGTTTAGCCCAGGTTCACACTGAGCTGCGGGAATTAAGCCGTGCGAGTTCAGTTCCGCTTTTGGGTGCGATTTCAGAGACATCTGTGCAATGTAAATCACGGCCCGAAATCGCAAAAAGAAGTACAGAAACTACTTTTTGAAATTGGTGCAGCGCTGTAGATGCGGCGTCTCAACGATTAGGATGGCGCCATTGCGGCAAATGCCACCGGTTTGACATGTCAAATCGCATGTCAAAACGCGCCAGGGCTTAAAGTGATGCTAAACTATTTTTTTTTTCTTATTTTTTTTTTTTTTCAGTACATACCCCTGTATTCTATTTATAATGAAATTATTTCTTACTTGTGTAAAAGCACGTCCCTAAGAAAGTGTGAATGGCAATTTATTGGAGTGACATCAGAGAACAGGCGGTGACACTACTCCTATCGCTGTGGCTGCCTCCATCAGGACTGGGTGGGGAAGGCGTGTTCTAGTCAAAGTCCAAACGCTTTTTAATCTACCATTCCCTGTAAGCACTACACTTTATTTTCCCTTCAATTATTTTTTATGGAAACTGTGATTTATTTGACAAGGACTCAGTGTTTTAAAGCGAGCTTTGTACCTTAAACTTCCATTAGCGGGCGTTTAGTGTTTAACAGGTGTTGATTTTGCCTTTTTCTTCCCCCGGAAAGGGGAACAGAACTGACACCCATTTCAAGTCATGAGGAGGTGGAATCCAGAAAATAAAGCAGCTCACGCATTTTACTGGCGCAGTGTCAGCTCGTCTAGACTCCGCTGCTTTCTTAAACAATAAAAAAGCAATAAATAAAATAATCCATCCATTGTAAAAGTGTGATTCGATCGCTACTACGCGGAGAGGCCCAGGGAAAGCCGATACCCAAACATTTGCACTGTAATATCAAACACTGTTGGGTTTTGCAGCTGGCACGGCATCGCGCGGAAATATACCCCCTGAGAACATATTAACGTATTCATGAGGATTACACTTTTATATTCTTTCTTAGCGGTTTGCGTTTTTTTTTTTTTTTTTTTCTGCAAAAAGTTTCAGATTCTCAGACATTCGTACTTTAAAATATTAATGTGAATACAATTTTTTTCTCTATTTTTTATTTGCTGACAAATTTCTATATTTTTTTTTTTTTTTAGTAAAAACATTAAAAAAAAAAAAAAAAATGGCACACAGGGCAAACAATGCAATGGGGTGGATTTACTGCAGGCAAATAGACTGTGCACTTTGCAAGTGCAATTGCAGCAATTTTCCTTAGTAAATAAAAATATAGCGAAGCTTCACTTTGTAAAGAATTTTCAATCACATGCAGGAATAAAAAAATAAAACAAAATCAGCACACGGGACAAACAATGCAATGGGGTGGATTTACTAAAGGCAAATACATTGTGCACTTTGCAAGTGCAATTGCACTAATTTTCCTTAGTAAATGAAAATATAGTGAAGCTTCACTTTGTAAAAAAAACGGATGCAAGAATAAAAAAATTAAATTAGGACGAGGCGCATGCGCGGAGCTCTGAAGATGGCTGCTTGAGCCGGGAGCTCCTCACCACCCCAGACCAGCGGCGCCCATAAGTCAGCCGAAAACGGGCTGGAAGGGGAACTATCACCACACACGGCTTCCCCAGACATCAGGGCACCCCCCTATCAACATAATTTTTTTAAAGGGACACTTTAAAGCCGCATTTTATTCATTTAAAAAAACGGCAGAAATCCAAGATGGCCGCCGCTGCAGCACCTCACAAGAACGGAGCTGAGGAGATGCCTGAGGGAAGGACTTTTTCAAATATGGTACCCCTGCCTTTTACCCCACTGGTCCAAGTAAGTTACCAGCAGGACATGTCCCCCTCAACAATTCCCACAGAACCCCTGGCAGGCAGTAATATGGAGGGCATAAATAGGGAGGGCTCTGCACTTCCCCTCATAGGACCTAACATAAGGAGCCAGCCTGCTCAATTCTCTGTCAGCACCCTGTCAGCAGCGTCTGCATTCTCTGTGACTGACTTATATCAGGCTCTGGCTGAACTCCTGGATAGGGGACTCGCTCAGACTGCTACCAAAATAACAGGAGATTTGAAAGCAGATTTCCAGAATCTGGGCACCAGAATTGAAGCGATAGAAGACAAGCTTGATCAAACGGTGGCAGCCACAGACCAGAACTCAGAACATATTCATACAGTACAGGAGCAATTGGATGTGGCCCTTTCCAGGATCGACGAGTTGGAGAGCAGATCCAGGAGATACAATTTACGGATCAGGGGACTGCCCGAATCCATCACTGACACTACAGCAGCGGTACAAAATTTGATCCAGAACTTGATTCCAAACATCCCTCAAGCTCGCTTAGAGCTGGATAGAGCCCACAGAGCCCTGGGACCACCCAGAAAGGACGGCTCACCGCGGGACATCATCGCCAAACCCCACTTTTACGCTGTAAAGGATGAAGTCATGAGACTAGCACGTTCTGTGCCCAGTGTTTTGTGCCAAGGTCATCCCGTCCAAATATACGCAGACCTTTCTCCCTCCACAATGCAGCGAAGAAGGTCATTAAAGCCGCTACTCCTAGTCCTGGTCCAAAAGGATATAAAATATAAATGGGCATTCCCCTTTGCGGTCAAGTTCTCGGATAAAGGGAAAAACTACTCCTTCTCAAATTTTCCTGATGGAGAAAGACTACTACAGCGCCTTAAGCTCATCTCGCAAGAACCCGCCATGGATACTTCTCATAGCATCCCAAACACCTCCAAGAGACCGACCCCCACCAGCCCTAATTCCCTACTCTGGACCAGGTCGAGATCTAAGAAAGCTAGAGACAGTGGACCCACTTAACCAGATCTCGGTTGACACATTGGTCATATACTCCTTGAACTTTCAAGATTTTTGGTCGGTCCTATGCCTGAGATTTGGACGTTCTCTGATCAGAAGAATCAACTTTTTGGATAATTGACATTTCAACAGTATTTCTCCTGCTAAAAAGATCTCTTCATTTGTCCTAATTTTTCCGCAGGGGGTTGTCCCCACCTTGCTTCTGAGGTCCCCTCCTCCTCGATCCCCGTTGGGGGGGGGACGGGGGGACATCCGGATCGGATTTAGATCCGACCAAACTGAGTTTAGAATTACTCAATTCCTTCCGGTTTCGTTTTTGATAGTTGTTGTAACCAATTTTTCAGGGGCGCCCTGGCTGGGGTGGGCCCCATGTACCTCCACCTCTCCCTTAGACTCCAGAAGGTTTCTGGGGGCGAGGTCGCTTGTTCGCATTTGGAGCAAGCCCTTTTTTTGATCTACCTTGGTAGAAATTCTCGAGGAGCATCTCCCCTCCCCGAGAATGTATTTTTTCTTATTTTTTCTCTTTTTCCTTAGCTGGATTGGGAGTCTTCTTCACCACTTCTTTCTCTCTTTCGAATCTGTCCTTTCCTTTTCTATTCCCCATCTTTCCCACATGAGCCTAACCATTTATTATTTTTCAGCTTGCAGTATCTACGATCGAGGAATGTCCACTGGGCTGCCAGTCATCCATCCTGACAAATGGCAAGGTTGGGAGGACAGAAGACATCTCAGGGTGAGTGGAGGTAGAGACAGACAGAGTTGCTTTTCAGTTCCCCATGGCTGACCACGTACAGAGCTCCCTCAACATAGCCACACATAATGTTCAAGGCCTGAACTCCCCAGTCAAAAGGCGAAAGATCTTTGATAGTTACAAATCACTCAAACTAGACATTATCATGATCCAAGAGACCCACTTTCCTGGGCGGTACAGTCCCAAATTTGTCCACTCTCACTTTCCCCTCTTCTACTTGGCTAATGCCGAGAACAAGACCAAGGGGGTCGCAATCTTTTTCTCCAAATCCTGTAACTTTGAGTATCTCTCTGACTTCAAAGACCCAGAGGGACGTTTTATACTGGTTAAGGGTAAAATTGAGGGTCATCTATACTCCCTGGTCTCATACTATTCTCCCAACAAAGGGCAAGACAAGTTTTTCCAATTAACCTTGGATACTTTAACCCCACTTCTGGAGGGTACAGTCATTTGGGGGGGGGATTCCAATGTGGCTTTTGACCAGGGTTTGGACAAATCCAGACCTCTGTCCGCTCAACTTACTAGACCCTCTAGGGTCAGCCTGAAAATTGCCAAACTACTCCATGACAGGGGGTTGACGGATGTTTGGCGGGAGTCTAACCCCTCAAAGAGGGACTACACTCACTACTCTCACCCGCATAGTACCTATGCCAGGATCGATCATATTTTAATCCCTTCATTTGTACTTCCGGCAGTGATCAAGGCCCAAATCAGAGACACAGTCCTATCTGACCATTCTATGGTCATCATGTCCATCCGCTCTTTAGCAGGTATGGCAAGGAACGGACATTGGCGGCTAAATGAGTCCATTCTTTCCAATCCAACCACTACAACGGAAATTAATAAAGCCCTTCAAGAATATTTCACAATTAACAATGTTGAGGATATCTCCGCGGAGACCCTGTGGGCAGCCCATAAAGCCTCTATTAGAGGGAAGATCATTCAGATCTCCACGCGAATCAAAAGAGAACACGAAGCAGAAATTGTACGTCTGGAGAAGTCTTATAGGACCCTAAGGGCACAACACAAAAAGAAACCATCTTTAGCCTTACTAGAGAATATTGACAAGCTGAGATTAGAACTTAACTTAGCCCTCACAACGAAGGCGGAGAGATCTCTCCGCTGGAGTGGCAATAAATTTTACACCCAAAAAGGAAAAATAGGCCAGTTGTTAGCGACCAAATTGTCCCCTAAAACAAGGTTTCACTCCTTACCCAAAATACGCTTGGCAGGTCAAGAACCTACATCCAACCCTAAAAAGATCCTGGAGGCATTCGAAACATTCTATTCTGACCTGTATAGTGCCCCTCCACAGATTCCCAGGGTTTCGATTGACAACTTTTTGGACAGCCTACCCATCCCATCCTTAGACGAAGAACATAGAGACAGGCTGGAAGCACCCTTTTCGGTTGAAGAGGTGGCGACAGTAGTCAAGGGCCTCCGAAAGGGCTCGGCCCCAGGCCCAGATGGACTGTCGGCCCTCTATTACAGGTCATTTGCAGATACCCTAGTCCCACATATGACAAACTTTTTTAATTCCAAAACTCAAGGCACCCCTCTGGGTACGCAACTTAATACAGCATACATTACGGTTATCCCAAAGCCGGATAAAAACCCAGAAGAAGTCTGTAACTATCGCCCCATTTCTCTAATAAATAATGACCTAAAAATTCTTACAAAAATTCTAGCTCTCCGTATCTCCTCTTTCATTAATAAATATATTCACAAGGACCAAGTCGGATTTATTCCAGGTCGACAAGGCCCAGATCAAGTGAGAAGGGCAGTGGACATTGTCTCAATTTTGCAATCCAACTGGGACGGAGGTCCGAAACAAAAAGGCTTTCTCCTATCTCTTGATCTGCAGAAGGCCTTTGATTCTGTGTCCTGGCAATATCTTCTCCCCCTACTAGAACGATGGGGCTTTGGCCCAAGATTCATAGGTGTAATACAAGCTCTCTATTCTAAACCAAAGGCCCAAATTCGAATCCAAGGGTACTACTCTTCTCCAATAGACATAGCAAGGGGTACCAGACAGGGATGCCCCCTCTCCCCAATCATTTTCGCAATGGCAATTGAAACCCTAGCGATAGCCATTCGACAGAACCCCGACATTCAAGGCGTTTCATGTGGAGATCAAACTCATAAATGTGGGCTCTTTGCCGATGACTTACTACTATTTCTAACTTCTCCTATTACTTGCCTACCAAACCTTTGTAAGGTAATTTCGGAATTCTCTAAATTCTCAGGTCTCCAAGTCAATTATGCCAAATCACAAGCCTTGAACGTATCCCTTCCACCTACCACAGTATCTCTCCTCCAACAGTCATTCAAATTTGAATGGTGTCCCTCATCTATCAAATATCTAGGGATTTCCTTATCAGCTCGGACAGAATCCCTTTACACAAATAACTATCCCCCCCTATACCAAAAACTTACGGCCGACATGAATAACTGGGCCAAGTATGATCTTTCCTGGCTGGGCAGAATTAACTCTATAAAGATGACTTTACTTCCTAGAATTTTATATCTATTCCGCTCCCTTCCCATTCCCATCAGAAAAGATCACGTGCAGACTTTACAAAGCAAAATACTCAAATTCATTTGGGGCAGGTCAGGTTACAGAATCCCCCAAAACACGCTATATAACCATAGGAAAAGAGGAGGACTAGGACTACCGCACCTATATAAGTACTTCGTAGCTGCCAGACTAGCCCAACTATCCGTAGTTTACTCTAAACTGGACATACCAGACTGGGTCCACATAGAGGGTCAAGCTGTCCCCCAGTTCTCCCTAGAACACTTACTCTGGTGCCCCCAAAGGAAAAGACCACCCATTTTGTCTCCCTCCCTTTCTCAATCCTACGCCCTTTGGGATAGATTTCGTAACCTTCCTGCCCTGGTTTCGAAGGGTCAACCTCTAGCCAGTGTATTCCAAAACCCGGATTTCCCACCGGGAATGGACAGGAAAGCATTCAGTTGGTGGTTGGATAAGGGTCTGTACCGCATAGGACAATTCTTCACATCCAAAGGCCCCCTTACACTAGACCACTGTGTGACTAAATTGGACATCCCTGACACTGAAAAATTCAGATTCAAACAAATATCACAATTCCTACACACTTTATGGACGGATAGGCCTCTACCTCCCAAATTTACAGATTATGAGCTCTGGTGCGGGCAGACCATGGGACAAAGGGGAGGAATATCTGTCATCTACTCTTCACTCACCCGCCCGACTGAGAAGTCTTCCTATATGACGGCTTGGGAGGCTGACCTCCAAATAGGGTGGGAGTTGGAGACCTGGCAGGCAGCTTGTTCTGATTCTTTTCAGGGCATCTTGAATACTTCCCTGATGGAAGCAAACTTAAAGGTCCTTATGAGATGGTATATGACTCCCGCCAGGCTTGCGGCCATCTACCCATCATCAGATCCCAGCTGCTTTAGAGGTTGTCAGCTCCTGGGCTCGATGGTGCATGTCTGGTGGGAATGTCCCAGAATCAGACCAATCTGGAAGAGGATTTTTAACCTCATTTGTACAGTCACTGGTTGCTCGGTCCCCAGAACGGCTTCCGTAGCTCTCCTAAATGCTCGGATTCCGGGTATATCCAAGCCCAACCAGAAGCTGATCCGATTTATGCTCCTCGGGGCTAAAATTACCATCGCAAGGGCTTGGAGACAGCCCAGGGTTTCCATTGCAGAAATAAAACGCAAGATTTCGTGGATCATGGTGCAGGAAAAACTGGCCAGCATTCTTTCAAACACGAATCAGAAATTTGAAGCCGTGTGGGGATCATGGGCATCCCACTGTGGTGTGCCTTTGGCGACTGGGGCACACCCCACGCAACCTGCATCCTTCAGTACAAGTTAAGCTCATGTTTCCCTTCCTTTCCCTCTTTCTTACCCCCACTTTTCTCTCTCCTTTTTTTTACTTCTATTCTTTTAAGACAGTTGTATGACCAGAAGGTAATGTTCTTTGTTCTTCGTCCGGTTATTCATATGGGCAATTTGGTAACACTATAGGCCTATCTTATTTTATTAGTACGAGCTAGAGGTTCAATGAAGCCATATTCGAACCCACTAATTTCCCATCAAATAAATTTATAGGAGGAGGCGGATTGGGAGGCGCCTGGCTGGGACACAGATTGATCCCATTAGGGGTGTCCGGGACAGGCAGGTCTCCCCTGAGCGCAAGATTACCATATACACCTCTTTTTCCGCCCCTTCCTATGTTATTAAGCTCGCTGGATTTCTTTAATCAACCCATAGTTGGGAAATTTGAAATCAATAGAGTCATTGTTACTGTCATTATGCCCGGTTTGTTGAATGTTTTGATGATGTAATTTCAACCTTTTGTCATAATTTATCTGTATTCTTTATTTGAAAAATAAAAATCTATTGAAAGAAAAAAATTAAATTAAAAAAATCAGCACACGGGACAAACAATGCAATGGGGTGGATTTACTAAAGGATAATAGACTGCGCACTTTGCGAGTGTAACTGCACTATTTTTCTGTAGTAGGTGTAAATATGGCGGAGCTTCACTTTGTAAAGAATATTCAATCAGATGCAAGAATAAAAAATAAAAATAAATCAGCACACGGGACAAACAATGCAATGGGGTGGATTTACTAAAGGCAAACACATTGTGCACTTTGCAAGTGCAACTGCACTAATTTTCCTTAGTAAATGAAAATATAGTGAAGCTTCACTTTGTAAAGAATTTTCAATCACATGCAGGAATAAAAAAATAAAACAAAATCAGCACACGGGACAAACAATGCAATAGGGTGGATTTACTCAAGGAAAATAGATTCTGCACTTTGCAAGTGCAACTGCACTAATTTTCCTTAGTAGGTGTAAATATGGCGGAGCTTCACTTTGTAAGGAATATTCAATCAGATGCAAGAATTGAAAAAAAATAAAAAAAAATCAGCACTTGGGACAAACAATGCAATGGGGTGGATTTACTAAAGGCAAATGGATTTTGCACTTTGCAAGTGCAACTGCACTAATTTTCCTTAAATGTAAATATGGAGGAGCTTCACTTTGTAAAGAATATTCAATCAGGTTCAAGAATTTATTTATTTTTTGATAAAAATGTTCTTGCACGTGATTGGATGTGATGTAGTGTACAGTCTATTTGCCTTTAGTAAAGCAACCCCTATCTGTCCATTGTGCTGTTGGCTGCAGATATAGGGCCGGTGACTTGTCTGTATTGTTCCCCTAACGAGATGGTTCCTTTAAGGGCTGCGCAGGCGCAATCCTTGCTGACGAAAATCTCCGAACCTCGGCCGGCATCCAGGCTCATTCTTTAACATCTGCGTGGATTGGAGGAATTATAAAAAAAAGCCAGGAGGCCGAGCGAGCAGAGCCGACTGGCCACTTTCCTCAAATTCCACGTCGCCCTGGATGCCGGCCGAGGTTCAGAGATTTCCGTTGGCAAGGATTGCGCCTGCGCAGAACCAGCTCGTTAGCCGGAACCAGACCCTCAGATCAGATTGCGCCTGCGCAGTCCTTAATGGAACCAGCTTGTTAGCCGGAACCAGATAGGCAGATCACCAGTTCAGACACATGCAGTCCAGTGTTTTTTTTTTTTTCTGCATCAGAAACACATGGACTGTGGGTTTTATAGTTTCCAATGGCATAGTTCCCACCAGTGCAGTCAGTTCCAGAAAAAAAAAGTAGAGCATGCAACACTTTTTCTGCACCGAACTGTACTGGAACACGCTTTAAAAATGCACTTAAATGCACCAAAAATGCACCAGAATGCACGTCACTATTTAAGGTAAGAAAAAAAGAGGAGGAAAAATGTTCGATGTTCTCCCAGGTCCCGCCCTCGATGTCGCTTCAGCCAATCAGGTTACTGGTAACCAGACCCGGTGAACCTGATTGGCTGAGATGCGTGTCAGTGTTAACCAGGGAACACACACCCCCCGCAACCCCTGGTTAACTTTTTGGAAGCCGATTAGAGCTCACAGGCTGTAATCGGAAAGCCTATCAGAGCCGCTGGCTCTGATAGACACTTCCGCGGCCAACCAGCTGCCATTATTCAGATGGCCGGCGCTCACCAGGGGGCCGGCCATCTCAATAGTGGGCGGCAGCGGTGACAATACATAGAAAATCATGCATTGCATGAATCTCTATGTATTGTACACCTGACGGCGCAGGGGAGAGAGGGGGTGGCGCTTATGTACCCACTATGGAAGCACCGCCGCTGACCAGTGTTTTCCAGGCATTTGGGAGCTGGCAGAGGCCAGTGATGCATCTGTGCACGAGCCTTGTAGTGCCCCATGGCATTTCTGTGCATGTGTGGACACCTGCCACATGTGCACAAATTGTAGCCTACTAAGACACTAGGATTACAGTGGCGTAGCAATCCCAGGAGGCGGTGGGCCCAGTCTAGTCAGAAAACCCAGAAGTGGGAAAAAAAGATTTACTTACCGGATCCTCGGCTCCTCTGTGATGCTTGACCGGCCCACGAAGTGTCTTCTTCCTCATGCTTCAGTGGTCTATGGTCCAAACCAGAACCAGCTGGTGGTATATTTTTTTGGGGGGAAGGACAAACAATGTCACCCGCACACCCCCCAGTCACTCGGGCGGTTGGGGTCTCCTCCATTCTCCTTCTAGGCGGCCAATAGGATTGCTTATCCTTTTAGTCTATCGGGTCTCAGGACCCGCTCCCTGATTGGCCAGGACGAGAATTAGAAAGACAATAGCGAATATTCACTTGCTATTGTCACACGAGTGGGTGGGCCCGAGTCCACCCTTATTTTAAGCCAATTAGGACCCCAGGCTCTAAATCATGTGCTCCTTAAAAAGAAAAAGAAAAAACACATTGGAATTCATGCCTCCAGTGCCCTGCATGTAAATTAGGGCCCCGATCTCTACAAAGGCACACGTTTACTCAAGTACTGGTTATACTGGCTTTTGTTTTCAATAGCTGGCTATACACTAATAGATTTTTAAACAAATGTCCATATGAATATTCCCATTACTAAAGAGACTGATCACTTTGTAGGGAAGTTTCACTTTGCAAGGGAATTTTCCTCAGAGCTTAGTAAATGAGGTGTAACGAATACCCAATCATGTGCAAGGAAGATACAGCATTTTTTCTTGCACATGATTGGATGATGGAAGTCAGCAAAGTTTCACCTTATTCATTAACCGTCTCTTGTTCTGGGATGCCCAGCATGGAGATCGCGGCCGCGTCGTTTTGATAGGACATGGTGTGACCCCGATCTCTGTAAAGAGACGTGCCCGTGGCTCTTTAACCATGTAATCGGCTGTGTCCAATCACAGCCGGTCAAATGTAAACACAGAGATGCTGGTAATCTGCGCTCCTTGCCTCACACTGAGTGCCAGCAATCGGTGCCCACAAGTGGCAGCAATAAGTGCGCATTAGTAATGCCAGTAAGTGCTGGCCATCACTGCTGCCCATCAGTGCCCACCAGTGGCACCCATCAGTGCCGCCTATCCGTGCTACCCAGCAGCATTTTCTGGAGGGAGGGAAGTGTTACATGTACTAGCAGATTTAGATACACTAACAAACTGAAGCCAAGCTCCAGCTCACATTTTAGAAGCCATTACAACAAACATTTTTTTCCTCTTTTAGGATAAAGGTTTTACATAAATAAAACTGATCATTGTAAGCACCCCTGTCAATGGGAGCTGGTTTGTCTCAGCACTCTAAGGCCTTGTACACACGATCAGACCGGTCTGATGAAACTGATCTTAAAACCAGTGTTACCGGACCAGTTCCATGGTGTGTACGGCCCATCGGACCGTCATTCGTCGGACCAAAGTTTTAAAACCTGTCCGTCAGACCAAAACGATGGTTAGTACACAAAAGCATCGGACCAAAAACCCGCGCATGCTCAGAATCAAGTCGACGCATGCTTGGAAGCATTGAACTTCGTTTTTTCAGCACGTCATTGTGTTCTACGTCACAGCGTTCTGGTCTGATCGGATTTTGGCCCGATGGTGTGTACGCACATCAGACTATCAGACAAGTTCAGAGTTGTCCGATGAAAATGGTCAATCGGACAAGTCTCATCAGACCGGTCTGATCGTGTGTACAGGGCCTTATTGTTACATTTGCAGGCCAGCTTGTTCTGTTGAAAAACAACAGACTTACTAGGCCAGATCACTAGTTGATAATAAAGGAATCACAACTAGATGTGGTGTGAATTCACAGCGGATTCTGCACCGCATCAAAATCGCCACCGTTCACGCAAGCCGATTGCGGAGTGTATGTTAAGGTAACGACACCCCGCAAATCGGTTTGAAAAAAATGCAGGGAGATTTACAGAATCGCATTGCATGGGTGTGAGGACCCGTGTGATCTGATTCTGGTGCGGACAAAAAAGGGTCCTGCGTGAGTTTGGTGTGATTTTGGTGATACAAAATCATGGCCCAAATCGCACCCCAGAGACACCGCATGTAATTCGCTCATTAATGTGCTGCGATTCCTGTGCGATTTACATGCGGTGTCCCGGACCGCATGAGTGTGAACCCGGGGTAAGAAAGAAAACGCAGCCATCCCATCTAAGAATTGGTAAGCTGTAATATAATAAATATTTGCTTTGGGGGTTAACCGCTTCCTGCCCGCCGCACGTCATATGAGGTTGTCGGGTTTGAGCGGTGAGAACTGAATGACGCCTGCAGGTACAGACATCAATCACATATCTTCTGTTAGAGCCGACCATTCCCTGCACCATCATAGCGGCTGTTCAGCTGCCTGATCGTTCTTACAGGGACAACCCCCCCCCCCCCCCCCGCCACCCTCTGGTGCTTCTACCTGGCGCCCAGGGCCGTCTTAATAGCCTCATGGGCCCCTGGGCAAAGTAAAGCTCTGGGGCCTCTACAATGGAGACAGTGCAGGTAAACAGAAATCAAGTAGGTAGGAGTTAGGGGATATCTAGGGTGTAGAGGGGTCAGAGTGCTGGGGGGATATCTGGGGCGTAGAGGGGTCAGAGTGCTGGGGGGGATATCTGGGGTGTAGAGGGGTCAGAGTGCTGGGGGGATATCTGGGGTGTAGAGGGTCAGAGTGCTGGGGGGATATCTGGGGTGTAGAGGGGTCAGAATGCTGGGGGGATATCTGGGGTGTAGAGGGTCAGAATGTTGGGGGGATACCTAGGATGTAGAGGGGTCAGAGTGCTGGGGGGATATCTGGGGTGTAGAGGGGTCAGAGTGCTGGGGGGATATCTGGGTTGTAGAAGGGTCAGAGTGCTGGGGGGATATCTGGGTGTAGAGGGGTCAGAGTACTAGGGGTATATCTGGGGTGTAGAGGGGTCAGAGTGCTGGGGGGATATCTGGGGTGTAAAAGGGTCAGAGTGCTGGGGGGGATATCTGGGGTGTAGAGGGGTCAGAGTACTGGGGGGATATCTGGGTTGTAGAAGGGTCAGAGTGCTGGGGGGGATATCTGGGTGTAGAGGGGTCAGAGTACTTGGGGTATATCTGGGGTGTAGAGGGGTCAGAGTGCTGGGGGGATATCTGGGATGTAGAGGGGCAGCCTGGGGGTCAAGGACCAGCTGCTTTGGGGAAAGGGCAGGGGACCCCCATGCAGCTGGGGCCCCTGGGCAGTGCCCAGGTGTGCCCTCTTATTAAGGCAGTCCTGCTGGCGCTGAATGCTGACCATAGATATTTTCGGCGGACCAGATGGTCCTGGAGTCTCTATGATCGTTTGGATGCCGGGCGCAATGTTATGACGTCACGTCCAGCCCCTGCATTTGAAAAAATGGCGGCGCCTCGGTTCGGAAGCTGAGAACGTTTTTTTTTTTTTTTTTTTCAGGCTTCCCAGTTTGGAGGTGAGATGTGGAGACTTATTGACCCCATATCTCACTGTAAAGAGGACCTGTTACACTTCTTCCTATTATAAGGGATGTTTACATTCCTTGTAATAGGAATAAAAGTCATCAAAAAAGAAATAAATAATAATTTAAAAGGAAAGTGTCAAACAAGGAAAATAAAAGTAAGATTTACAATAAAAAATAAAATGTAAACGCCCCTGTCCTGCTTTTTTGCAGAACGTATTCGTAAGTCGCGCCCACATATGTAAACGGTGTTCAAACCACACATGTGAGGTATCACTGCAAACGTTAGAGCGAGAGCAATAATTCTAGCCATAGATCTGTAACTCTTGTAACCAGTAAAAACAATTACAGCGTGGGGATTTTTAAGTACTGAAGTTTGACGTCATTCCACGAGCGTGTGAAATTTTGAAGCGTGACATGTTAGGTATCTATTTACTCGGCGTAACATCATCTTTCACATTATGCAAAAAAATTGGGCTAACTTAAGACCCCTTTCACACTGGGGCGGTGCCGGCGCTTTACCGCTGTTATAGCGGAGCTTTTTGGCTGATTGCAGGGCGCTTTAAACCCCTGCTAGCAGCTGAGGAAAGGGTTAAAAGGACTTTTTTTCCTGTCCTGCAAGCGCACCATTCCAGTGTGAAAGCACTTGGGCATGAGAGGCACGTTACAGGAGCTATTTTTAGCGCTAAAACGCCTGAAAGTGCGAAAGGCGTCTTACTGGTTTTTTTTATTTATTTTTTACTGTTTTGTTTTTTTACTGTTTTTTTTTTCCTTTTCTTTTTTCTTTTTTTACTGTTTTTTTGTTTTTGTTTTTTTACTGTTTTGTTTTTTAATGCATGAAACTTTTTTTTTTTTTTAAGCATTTGAAAAATTGCTACGCAAATACGATGCAAGATAAAAACTTGCATTGACTGCCATTTTATTGTCTAGGGTCTTTGCTATATATATATATATATATATATATATATATATATATAAAATATATTTGGGGATTCTATGTCATTTTCTAGCAAAAAAAATTAAAAATTATGATTTTTACATGTAGGAGAGAAATGTCAGAATTGGCCTGGTAGACACTAAGGGCTAGATTCAGGAAAGAGATACGACGGCGTATCTCCAGATACGCCGTTATATCTCTGAGTCGTATCCCTCCTATCTATGCGCCTGATTCATAGAATCAGTTACGCATAGATTTCCATTAGATCCGACTGGCGTAAGTCTCTTACGCCGTCGTGTCTAAGTTGCATTTTTACGCTGGCTGCTAGGTGGCGTTCCCGTCGATTTACGCGTCGAGTATGCAAATGAGATATATACGCCGATTCCCGAACGTACGCCCGGCCTGCGCAATTTTTTTTACGTTGTTTGCGTAAGCGTAACTCTGGCGTAATGTTACCCCTGCTATATGAGGAGCAGCCAATGTTAAGTATGGACGGCGTGTCGGCATATTTTTTCCCATCGTTTGCGTAAAACGTTAGCGAATAGGGCTTTGCGTAAGTGACGTTCACGTCGATTTCATTGAGTATTTGCGTCGTGATTTAGAGCATGCTCACTGGGCTACGTTCCCATCCGGCGCATGCGCAGTTCGTTCGGCGCCGGGGCGCGCTTAATTTAAATAGAAGACGCCCCCTACCTTCCTATTTTGCATTACGCCAGCCTACTTACGCTACGCCGCTGCAACTTACGGAGCAAGTGCTTTGAGAATACAGCACTTGCCCAAAAAAGTTGCGGCGGCGTAGTGTAAATAGCATACGCTACGCCAGTTTACATTAACGCCACTCCTACCTGAATCTAGCCCTAAGTGGTTAATACCGCTTAAGGTAAGTCGTGTCAGTTGAGGTTTTTTTTTTGCAATCTCAGGCTTTATTAATTATTATTTATTATTTCCCTGATGTAAAGCGCCGCGCAAACTGTTGGCGCTATATAAATCCTGTATAATAATAAATAATAATTATTATTTATTAATTATTATTTATTAATTACTCTTGCCTAAATTTCAGCTTTTTTACAATTAAATAAAAAATTGCTTGCTATTCTGGTTTACATGATTATTAACTATATATATATATATATATATATATATATATATATATATATATATATATATATATATATATATATATATAAAAGAATAATGAAAAACTGCTCCAAGTGTCTCTACAGCCCAAACTTTTTACACGTTTCAATACAAAGGACTTTTAAAATATTTTTGGAAGTTTAGAAAAAATGAAAAACGTGCATGGGACTGGAAGGATTACCTGCCTCTCACCTCTTGTTACCCAATAACCTTGCTGAGTTGTTTTTTATTTGTGACAGGTCACCCAGGAGGAGGAGGAGGAGAAGTGAGGAGGAGAAGAAGAAGAGAAGGAGAAGTGAGGAGGAGGAGAAAAGAAGGAGGAGGGGGAGGAGTCCAGTCCTCCAGATGGGCGGTCTCTTCTCTGCACTCAGCAAACTTTTCAGTCTTCTTCTTCATCATCAGAGAGAGTAAATCTCCGAGCACCTCCGGACCCGCCGCCCCTCCGCCTGGAATTATACACACGACTCCCCCCGATCTGTGGATTATACAAACCAAGGGCGATCCTCATCTCCTGCCAGGCTGGGCTATGGAGAGCTGGGCATGGATCTTTGTCATGGGACACACGCTGGCCACCCTTCTGCTGGCTCACTCTACAGAGGAGGTCGTTGCCAGGCTCACCTTGCAGTATGGTAAGTGCTGGTGGAAGGGGTTAATCGGGGAGTGGAGGCGCCCCCTGCTGGGTGCTGGGGAGTTACCCGGGGTGACAGTTCTGTGTATACAGGACCTTCCAATCACTTCTCATCTCACTACTGATTGTTCTATAACTTCTCATGTCCCATCTACACTCCATATACAAGATCTATACGTGTTACATTGTATACAATATCTATACTAAGAGTGAACTTGTTACATTGTATACAATATCTATACCAAGATACCTTTCTACTATATTTATACCAAGAGAGGACTTGTTAGATTGTATACAATATCTATACCAAAACAGAACTTGTTACATTGTATACAATATTAATACCAATATACATTTCTACTATATTTATACCAATATAGAATGTGTTACATTGTGTACAATATATATATACCAAAATATAACTTGTTACATTGTATACAGCTATACCTTGTTACATTGTATACAATATCTATACCAAGAGTGAACTTGTTACATTGTATACAATATTTATACCCAGATACATTTCTACTATATCTATGCCAAGATAAAACTTGTTACATTTATACAGCTATATCTTGTTACATTGTGTACAATATTTATACCAATATAGAATGTGTTACATTGTATACAATATCTATACCAAGATACATTTCTACTATATTTATACCAAGAGAGGACTTTTTGCATTTATACATTTTTTACATTTATACAGCTATACCTTGTTACATTGTGTACAATATGTATACTTTTTTACATTATATACAATATACCAAGATAGAACTTGTTACATTGTATACAATATCTATACCAATATACATTTCTACTATAATTATACCGAGAGAACTTGTTACATTTATACAGCTATACCTTGTTACATTGTGTACAATATTTATATCAAGATATATTTCTACTATATTTATAACAAGTTAGAACTTGTTGCATTTATACAGCTATACCTTGTTACATTGTATACAACATTCATAGAAATATATAACTTGTTACATTGTATACAACATTCATAGAAATATATAACTTGATAAATTACATACACTATTTATACCAAGTTAGAACTTGTTATATTATATAAAATATTTATACAAATATTTAACTTGTTACATTTTATATACAATATTTATACTAATATCGAACTTGTTTGTATACAATATCTCTACCAAGATACATCCCCTACTATACACCAACCTATAACTAATACAGAATACTTTATTAAGCCCAAAGGGAAATTGGGAAATTGTTACAACACAGACACACTTACTTAACAAAGACAACACAAAATCACAACAAGAGACTGAACAAGATGCAAAAACACAATGAAATTACCAATAACATCCATTAACACCAAATAACAACATTAAAACGACACTACCAATAAAACATCCATATAATTAAAATACATAGAATAAATAAAGTAAATTAAAAACAACAGGCAAACTACCAAATACAAGTAACACACCACTTTCTCTAACACCACCCCAGATAATAACCAACACAATACCAACATACGATAAAAACAACACATTGTTACATAGTTGTTATGGTGGCCATTCATGCTTCGGTTTTATTATCCAATCAAATCTACAATTATAAAGGCACAACTTGTTTTCTGATCAATTTGGACTCGGCTTCGTTGTTATTCTATCAAACTGAGTCTGGAGCAGATCAGCAGCGCACATTGTGGCCATACATGCTTCAGGTTTATTATGCAACCGAATCAAAACGATCGAATTTACAAACAAATTGATTAGCCATGACTTATTTTCTGATCAATTTAGGCTTGGGTTAGATCAACCATGGGGGGGGGGGGGGGTGATTGATCGTTTTGTATTAAGTTGCTTTGTTAGTGAATATGATGATATTTTGATTAATCAGATTATGAGACTATATGGTGAAAATGATCAAAACGATCGAATAGGCATAACTTCCCTTCCCGATGGATTTAGAGTCGACTTAGATGGGATTCAATCAAAATGGGTTGAATGGCTAAATTATCAATCGTCTTCCACCGATCAGCAGCACTGGGATACTTTGTTGATGAATGCGATCGTATTCAGGTTATGAGGTTACATGGTGGAACAAGAGATGCAATCAATAGTTTATGATTGTAAGTTAAAGAGCAGAATCCACTTCCCCATGTGTGGCATGTTATTGGGTTGTTGACTATAGATCGATTTTTTTCCTATCGGAATAGAACAATCGCTAGAGAAATCAGGTATTTATCAAAGTGTGTATGGTGTAAATTATTCAGGTGGAAGAAAGACAAAAGTCCATTTAGTTCAACTAATAGAAATAAAAAAATTCATTGCAGATCTAGAGGAGGAGAGGCACTACTATGGACGTCCAAGGGGCCAGAAATGGCTGAGCATGTGTGATAGGAAGCTCAAGTACTTTTCAGAACGTAGGTCAACTGAGTGTACAAGTACACAATACAGTGCAGTTGCTACTACACTTCTGGTGGTGTACACAAAACAGTGCAGCCATAGTGCAGTTGCTACTACACTTCTGGTGGTGTACACAGTACACAATACAGTGCAGCCGTAGTGCAGTTGCTACTACACTTCAGGTGGTGTACACAATACAGTGCAGCCGTAGTGCAGTTGCTACTACACTTCTGGTGGTGTACACAGTACACAATACAGTGCAGCCGTAGTGCAGTTGCTACTACACATTTGTTGATATACACAGTACACAATACAGTGCATCCATAGTGCTGTTGCTACTACACTTCTGTTGGTGTACACAATACAGTGCAGCCGTAGTGCAGTAGCTACTACACTTCTGATGGTGTACACAGTACACAATACAGTGCAGCCGTAGTGCAGTTGCTACTACACTTCTGGTGGTGTACACAGTACACAATACAGTGCAGTCACAGTGCAGTAGCTACTACACTTCTGGTGGTGTACACAATACAGTGCATCCATAGTGCTGTTGCTACTACACTTCTGTTGGTATACACAGTACACAATACAGTGCAGCCGTAGTGCAGTTGCTACTACACTTCTGGTGGTGTACACAG
Organism: Rana kukunoris; assembly: GCA_029574335.1. NCBI lineage: Eukaryota > Metazoa > Chordata > Amphibia > Anura > Ranidae > Rana > Rana kukunoris. The sequence continues at coordinate 41,782,110 of CM056051.1, forward strand.
TACACAATACAGTGCAGCCGTAGTGCAGTTGCTACTACACTTCTGGTGGTGTACACAATACAGTGCATCCATAGTGCTGTTGCTACTACACTTCTGTTGGTATACACAGTACACAATACAGTGCAGCCGTAGTGCAGTTGCTACTACACTTCTGGTGGTGTACACAGTACACAATACAGTGCAGCCGTAGTGCAGTTGCTACTACACTTCTGGTGGTGTACACAATACAGTGCATCCATAGTGCTGTTGCTACTACACTTCTGTTGGTATACACAGTACACAATACAGTGCAGCCGTAGTGCAGTTGCTACTACACTTCTGGTGGTGTACACAGTACACAATACAGTGCAGCCGTAGTGCAGTAGCTACTACACTTCTGGTGGTGTACACAATACAGTGCATCCGTAGTGCAGTTGCTTACTATGTAGGCTTAATGTAGGTGTAAGTTCTCCCTGAGGGTTTACAACCACTTTAAGGGGAGGCTGAAAAAATGCAGCTCAACAGTGCATTTTTGCTGCCCCTCAACCACAAGTCTGAATGAAGCCTAATACAAAGATATCATTTGTTACATTTATAGCCCAGTAGGGCCTCATGCACACTGAAATAAGCAGGTCTGGACTGAGTGTTACTCTGAGCTGTGTGCGTTCACCGACATAAACCAGGTGTTCAGTATTCCAGGCATGCGTCCCTGAACCTATAGGATCTTAACAACAAGTAGTACTCAGTACAGTATATAGCTGCAGCGTATTTCAGCTCTTCATAGACCTTGGTAGGCTGCAGGCAGTGGTTCTGGGCACTGCACCTGCCCTCCCTAGGCGCACGGACACACCAGTATTGGACGCAAACAGGCTTAGCGCCCAGCATGCATGTGGCCTACAGCCCTCTTAGTACAGAAGATATTCTCATATCCCATTGCATCCCATATCACAGAATTATATTCCTCATTCCAGAAGAGTGGACCCGTTCCTGTATATGCCACCCCTGCTGACCCTCCTGTCCAAATGTAAAACACAATGGCCCGGATTCACGTAGCACTTACCCTGACGTATCTCGAAATATGCGCCGTCGTATCTATGCGCCATAGAACTAAGATACGCCAAAAAACTGACCGACATAACTTGCCTACGCCGGCGTATAGTGGGCGCATAGTTACGCTGGACGCATTTGGTATTCCCATTTGTGATGCAAATATGCAAATGAGGGAGATACGCCGATTCACGAACGTACTTGCGCCCGGCGCATGTTTTAAGCGATTTGCGTAAGGGTTACGTCCGGCGTAAAGTTATTCCTCATATAGGAGGCACAACTCATGCAAAGGTATGGACGTGGGAACAGCTGTCATATTTTACGTCGTTTACGTAGTACTACGTAAATAGGGCTGGGCGTAGGTTACGTTCACGTCGTAGGCAGTGATTCAACGTGATTGTACACATGCGCACGGGGATACGTCCGAGTTACGACGCATGCGCCGTTCGTTTTTTAAGTACTTGGATGACGCTCAGCCCATCATTTGCATGGGGTCACGCTTCATTACCATGCATCACGCCCACTTCCAGCCCACTTCAACCTACTTTGGCTTACGCCGACGAATATACGCTATGCCGGCGCAATGTTGGGCGTATTTTCTTTGTGAATTTCATACTTGCCTCTCAACGTTGCGGCAGCGTAGCGTAAAGAAGATACGATACGGCGGCATAAAGATGCGCCAATGGCTGTGAATCCGGGCCTCCGTGATAGAATGGAAGGCCACACAGGTCCCCTAAAACCATTGGTGGTTACTGTAAATCAGGGGTCTCAAACTGGCGGCCCTCCAACTGTTGCCAAACTACAAGTCCAATGAGGCATTGCAAGGCTGACAGTTACAAGCATGACTCCCTCAGGCAGAGGCACGATGGGACTTGTAGTTCCGCAACAGCTGGAGGGCCACCAGTTTGAGACCCCTGCTGTAAATGCTTCTATTACATTAGTGGTCAGTGTAAACCCCTATTACATTGGTGGCCAGTGTTGAAACTCTTCTATATATTGGTAGTCGGTAAAAATAAAAATAAGCATTGCCATTGATCACACCCTCCCCCCAGCACTGCCTCTGATCCCAGGAGTTCTAGGATCCCTAGGAGTTTCTTGTCTATTGATGGGTCCCCTTACCTCTCCAGCCCATGGTGTGCAGGCAGTGAGGAGATGATGTTCTGTAACCTCTAGCAACCAATCAGTAAGCAGTAATGATGTGCAGTAACCTCTAGCAACCAATCAGTAAGCACTAATGATGTGCAGTAACCTCTAGCAACCAATCAGTGAGCAGTATTGATGTACAGTAATATCTAACAACTAGTCAACAAGCATAAACCATTTGCTGTAACCTCTAGCAACCAGTCAGAGAGCAGTATTAATGTACAGTAATATCTAGAAACCAATCAACAAGCATAAATCGTTTGCTGTAACCTCTGGTACCCAGTCAGTGAGCGTTAATGATACTGTAACCTCTGGCAACCAGTCAGTGAACGTTATGCTCTGTACACACGATCGGTTCACCTGATGAAAACGGACCGATGGACTGTTTTCATCGGACGAACCGAACGTGTGTGGGCCCCTTTGTTTTTTTTCCCATCGGTGAAAAAAAAAAAAGAACCTGTTTTATATTTTTCTTATGGTTAAAAACCGCTAGAAAAAAACGATCGTCTGTGGGGAAATCCATCGGTCAAAAATCCATGCATGCTCAGAATCAAGTCGACGCATGCTCAGAAGCATTGAACTTAATTTTTCTCAGCATGTCGTTGTGTTTTACGTCACCGCGTTCTGACACAATCGGATTTTTGACTGATGGTGTGTAGGCAAGACTGATGCAAGCCAGCTTCATCGGATATCCGACGAAAAAGTCCATCGGTCCGTTTTCATCAGATGAGCCGATCGTGTGTACAGTGCAGTAATGATACACTGTAACCTCTAGCAACCAGTCAGTGAGCGGTAATGATACACTGTAACCTCTAGCAACCAGTCAGTGAGCGGTAATGATACACTGTAACCTCTAGCAACCAGTCAGTGAGTGGTAATGATACACTATAACCTCTAGCAACCAATCACAATTGATGCCTGATCTAATTCAGTAAGTCTAGCTGCTATTTATTGTATGTCTCGTAGGAGGTGGAGAGCAAAACTGCATGGAGGGGGCCTAAAAATATCTTTGCCCAGGGTCCAATCAATATTAAAGATGGCCCTGGTTTTGGTGTGCTTTCATAAAGTGCCCCAAACCCTCAAGATTTAACAGAAGTGTGTCTCCCTCGTTTGAGGTCGAGGGCCACATCAGAGGGCTTCGAGGGCCACATGAGAGGGCTTCGAGGGCCACATCAGAGGGCTTCGAGGGCCACATCAGAGGGCTTCGAGGGCCACATCAGAGGGCTTCGAGGGCCACATCAGAGGGCTTCGAGGGCCACATCAGAGGGCTTTGAGGACCACAGGTTGGGCACCCCTGGATTAAAGCAATGAAAAAGCCCTTACAAGTATTTATACTAAGATATAACTTGTTACATATTTACTAATAGTTTTCTAAACCTGTAACTTGTTACCTTTATATCATATGTTTTACCGTGTTACATTTATACAAATATTGATCAAAGTGTATAACTTCTACAAGAAGTTTTTCAATAACCTTGTTTGTCGGCGATAGAACAAGTCAGATTCTTGCTTCGTTATTTGTTGTGTAGTTGGCTCTGGGCACACCCCGGCCTTTAGATCCCTTGTTATTATTATTCTAATGGGCTCAGATTGCCTCTGGTTGGGTGACCTGTGACTGTACTGCAGGCTGTGTTGATAAGTAAAGTGTGGATCTCTTTCATCCCCCCCCCCCCCCCCTGATACCTTCAGCACATTAACTCCTTCATTCCTTGGCGTCCTCTCCAGCAACTCACAGCAAATAAAACGCTAAAGTTGCAGAAAATATTGCTGTATTACAAAAGGATTTAAAGTAGGGTTGTCCTCATACCACTTTTTTAGGACCGATTACCGATACCTTTTTTTAAAATGTGTCCCCAAATGCAGCAATGTGTAGCCTTGTGTCCCAAAATGCAGCCTTGTGTCCCCAAATGCAGCCATGTCCCCAAATGCAGCCTTGTCCCCAAATGCAACCATGTCGCCAAATGCAGCCTTGTCCCCAAATGCAACCATGTCGCCAAATGCAGACTTGTCCCCAAATGCAACCATGTCCCCAAATGCAGCCTTGTCCCCAAATGCAGCCTTGTCCCCAAATGCAGCCATGTCCCCAAATGCAGCCATGTCCCCAAATGCAGCCTTGTCCTCGACTGCAGACATGTGTCCCCAAATGCAGCCTTGTCCCCAAATGCAGCCTTGTCCCCAAATGCAGCCTTGTCCCCAAATGCAGCCTTGTGTCCCCAAATGCAGCCTTGTTCCCAAATGCAGCCTTGTGTCCCAAAATGCAATCATGTCTCCAAATGCAGCCATGTGTCCCCAAATGCAGCCTTGTGTGCCCAAATGCAATCATGTCCCCAAATGCAGCCATGTGTCCCCAAATGCAGCCATGTCCCCAAATGCAGCCATGTCTCCAAATGCAGCCTTGTGTCCCCAAATGCAGCTTTGTCCCCAAATGCAGCCATGTCTCCAAATGCAGCCTTGTCCCCAAATGCAGCCATGGCCCCAAATGCAGCCATGTCCCCAAATGCAGCCTTGTGTCCCCAAATGCAGCCATGTCTCCAAATGCAGCCTTGTGTCCTCAAATGCAGCTTTGTCCCCAAATGCAGCCATGTCTCCAGATGCAGCCTTGTCCCCAAATGCAGACATGGCCCCAAATGCAGCCTTGTCCTCGACTGCAGCCTTGGCAAAGAGAAAGCCAAGACCCCCCCCCCCCCCGCCGCCGTCTAGTTAATGAGTGCTCGGGGAAAACAACAGCTTTCATTTTAATAGTTTCCAGCTGCGTCGTCATATATAGCCCCTCCCCCTTGTCCGGGCACATTGATAGATAGATCACCCATCCAATCCTGGGATTAGTGATCTGTCTATCAAAGTACTCGGACAAGGGGGAGGGGCTATGTATGATGATGTAAAGCGGGGAACACACAGCTATTCAAATGAAAGCTGTTATGTTCCCCGAGCGCTCATCAACTAGACGGCGGCAGCGGCAGCAGCTCTCCTCTCCTCCATTAGTGACATACCCGAGGATTGCTCTGCTCCGCTCTCTGCCCCCTCCCAAAATGCAGCCTTGCCTCCAAATGCAGCCTTGTCTCCAAATGCAGCCTTGTGTCCCCAAATGCAGCCTTGTCTCCAAATGCAGCCTTGTGTCCCCAAATGCAGCCTTGTCTCCAAATGCAGCCTTGTGTCCCCAAATGCAGCCATGTCCCCAAATGCAGCCTTGTTCTCGACTGCAGCCTTGGCAAAGAGAAAGCCAAGCCCCTGCCGCCGTCTAGTTGATCAGCGCTCGGGGAACATAACAGCTTTAATTTGAATAGTTCCCAGCTACGTGTCGTCATATATAGCCCCTTTCCCTTGTCTGGGCACTTTGATAGATAGATCACCCATCCAATCCTGGGATGGGTGATCTGTCTATCAAAGTACTCGGACAAGGGGGAGTGGCTATGTATGACGACGTGCGGCGGGGAACACACAGCTATTCAAATGAAAGCTGTTATGTTCCCCGAGCGCTGATCAACTAGCGGGAGCAGCTCTCCTCTCCTCCATTAGTGACATACCCGAGGACTGCTCTGCTCCACTCTCTGCCCCCTCTCTGGCCGCTCTCGGGTGAAAAAAAAAGTATCTGGTGAAGCGTTGGGAGCATTTTATTACAAAAGATAGTTAAAAAAACATGAGATCAATACAATCCATAATTCAATTATTTTCTTTATACAGCATTTGTAGAGACAATACCAAATTGTTCTCTACATGTTTCGCTCGGAAGAGCTTCTTCAGGAGAATATCATGGCGTTATAAAAACGGCAGTAGCTTTGCAGTGAGTTTTTTCAACATTATTGCAATAGCGTTTTTTAACGTTTATCAGCATTTTTCCATGTTAGCGGGTTTTTTCGATGCATCCAAAACGTCCAAAAACGCTGCTGAGCATTTATTGACGTTTATCATCGTTTTACTTTGTAAAGCGCTACGCACACTGTTGGCACTATAGAAATAAATCCACTGTTATAGTAATAATGATCTTGGATGTGTCCATTGATTTCTACTCTCTTTTATTTGGAGTAGAAGGAAGCAGAATAAGGAATCACGTAGCTGAAACATGAACAGTATATGAGAGCCGTATATAAATATTAATGAGCGCTGTCACATCTGTCACATGTCACCCTTGCTCCTCTCGGGATGACTGTACATATCGTATATCTCATATTGCTTACCAAAGGCGACAATATAGGAATAGCGGTTTACTTTTTTTTCTCCCATCTCCCAGTGCCGGTCATTGTGCCATAAGGAGACGCGGTATATGGTTGGGTGGGAGGTATATAATAGGCTCAGGTCATAAATATTAGGAATAACTTGTCTATTTTGGTGAAGTGGTGCCCAGCTGTCTTCTGTGCTCAGCGGCTTCATCTACTCCCTGTGGCTCCTGTTTTCTTTTACAAGTGAGTGTGGACTGGAGTAGTTTGCTTCTGGAAAATAACATAAAAAAAAAAATGAAATATAGAGGCGCAAGATATAATCCTGCCTAAAGCGGATACACATGATGAGATTATCGGACGAACGATTGTTTGTTTTTTGGGGTTTTTTTTGCATGCAAATCTCCATCTCAAAAATGAAGAGGTTACTAAAGTTCGAAAATTCACGTACTACAGAATGAAAATTTGGAAGTGATGTAATGTGTTGTATTTGTATTTTCGGATGAAAACTGCGCCGATTAAATGAAAATCGTACAATCTCGTATTGTATGAGAAAAAGTTTGTTTTTGTCCCTTCAGATGATTTCAGACAAAAGCTGTGTACTAACGACCAGATTATCGTACGATTGCTTTGAAAGCGGTATTTTTGCCCCAGCTCCTGTTCAAATCCAACCCGGGGACAAAACTGGGGACAGACTTGGCCCGGGGGCAGTATCTTCATTCTGGGGACTGTCCCCTGAAACCGGGGTTTCACCAGGTTCCAACCACCAGACGAGATCTACAAACATACAAGCATTCACTGATCCGACCACTAAAGCCGCGTACACACGATCGGTCCAAACCGATGAAAATGGACTTAAAGGGTCACTAAAGGAATTTTTTTTTTTTAGCTAAATTGCTTCCTTTACCTTTCTGCAGTGCTGTTTTCATGTCCTCATTGTTCGTTTTTTCTTTGATGTTGCTGTAATCCTGCTCTGTTCTGGACACTTCCTGGTTGTCTGTTTTTTTAAAACCACAGTGCTGGGAGCTTTCTCACTGTGGTCACTAATCAAGGAGGTGTGATTACTGTGTGTAAACTGAAACTGGGTTGGTGCTGAGGGGTTTTAGACAAACCATCACTGCCCTCTATTGGCTCTCTGGCTCTGTACATCAGAGAGACAGGAAATAACAGCAAAAACGAAACTAGAACTGTAGGTTGATTATATGATTGATTTTTATCTATTTTTAATCATTTTTAAAAGGAATCAGTTAACTATATGTCTCTATACCCTGTAAACAGTCATTTCAGCCCAACATTTTTTTTCCTTTACTGACCCTTTAAGTCCAGTTTCATCGGTCCAAACCGACCGTGTGTACGGCCCATCGATCAGTCGTCCGTCGGACCAACGTTTTAAAACTTGCTTTAAAATCTGACCGATGGACGCCTGACCATCAGTCCAAACCGATGGTTCGTACGCAAAAGCTTCGGTCCAAAAACCCGCGCATGCTCAGAATCAAGTCGACGCATGCTTGGAAGCATTGACATTTTTTTCAGCACGTCGTTGTGTTTTACGTCACCGCTTACTGACACAATCGTTTTTTGAACTCATGGTGTGTACGCACATCAGACCATCAGTCTGTGAACCGATGAAAACGGTCCGTCGGATCATTCTCATCGGTTTGGACCGGTCGTGTGTACGCGGCCTAACAGCCAGGCTGGGTAAACCTTTTCTGATATCCCTAGGCATGGTAATGTGTTGTGCGTGTTTTTTTTGTCCAGACGCAGTGACCAGATGTAACTACTTCTCATTCGCTGGTCGTTTTTTCAGAGCTCTTTCTTCTTTTACTCTTCTGTACATGAAAGCCCACGTGTCTATGGAGGAGAGTCTCATGCCCATGCTTGTTGTTAACCTGTTTTACAGTTCAGGCTTTGATGTCAAAGGGTGGGGCCAGGTCTGGTTCTAATACCCAGCAGCGTAAAAGGTCTGTGACAAATGGGGGAGGGGTGTCTCTGTCCATGCCTATGGGGGATAAACAAGAGCCAGCTTTGGTTTAGGAGCCTATTTATTATGAGCTTGCTAGACCCTAAACAATATCCTTTATTTTCCAAAAGTAATCTATACACATTCACTATTTAAAGTGTTTGTAAATCCTTACAATCCACCTTTTGCTACAGGTAAGCCTATAATAAGGCTTGCCTGTAGCTACCCCGGATATCTCCTAAACCTGCACGGTTTAGGAGATATCCCCTGTATCAGCATGTGCCGACGTCATCGGCACATGCGCCTGTATGTGCCATTGCTTCAGCGAGTGTGCCAATACCGGCGGCTCTGGCCAATCACCGTGCTGGAGCCTGCAATACTCAGAAGCAACTGCGGGAGCAATGTCGCCAGCCATTGCTGTGTACGGGCGCTGCAGCGGGAAGGGGGGGGGGGGGGCTTCGATCTTAAGTGAATATTACATACAGTATTAAGCTAGTAGCCTATTTGTAAATCAGAGGGGTTGATTTATTAAAGGCAAATAAGCTGTGCAAAGTGTAGCTGCACTCTGTAGTACAGTTGCTCCAGAGTTTAGTAAATGAGGTCAAGTTTTACTTTGCAAAGAATTCCTGCAAGGAAAATGAAAAAGAAAAAAAAACAGCATTTTTGCTTGGACGGGATTGGATGATGGAAGTCAGCAGAGCTTCTGCTCATTTTCTAAGCTCTGACGCAATTGCACTTGCAGAGTGCACAGTCTTTCTCTTTCGTCCATGGACGGGCACAGCTTCCTTATAATCTTGACTGTAGGGTTATGTTCCATCTATCAGGAGAGGTCTCCTATGAACCCATAACCCAAATGTCAAGATTTAAAGAGCTGTGTCCGTCCATGGACGACAGAGAAAAGGATTTTACGGATTTTACGGTGAGTACAAAAAATCCTATTTTCTCTTATCGTCCATGGAGGGACACAGCTCCTTTAGACCCTGTACACACGATCGGACCAACCCGATGAGAATGGTCCGACGGACCGTTTTCATCGGGCCACCGCTGAAGTGGTCTGATGGTCTGATGTGCGTACACACCATCAGGCCAAAATCCGATCGGGTCAGAGCGCGGTGACGTAGAACACAACAACGTGCTGAAAAACGGAGTTTAATGCTTCCAAGCATGCGTCGACTTGATTCTGAGCATGCGCGGGTTTTGGTCTGACGGTCAGGTGTCCATCGGACAGATTTTAAAGCAAGTTTTAAAACTTTGGTCCGATGGGCCGTACACACAATCAATTTGGTCTGTTTAAGGCCAGTTTCATCGGACCGGTCTGATCGTGTGTACGCGGCCTTAATCTTGATATTTGGGTTATGTTCCTGTTCATAGGAGACCTCTCCTGATAGACGGAACATAACCCTACAGTCAAGATTATAAGCAAGCTGTGTCCGTCCATGGACTTCAGAGAAAAGGATTTTACAGTGAGTACAAAAATTCTATTATTTGCCTTTAGTAAATCTACCCCAGACTGTCCAGGGGCAATTTCTTATTTTTTTTTGCAGGTTGTGCAGCCATGTCTGACCCCCTTATCCACCTCCTCCCTGAGTGTCTTAAATGATCTGATCCCTGTTTGGAGCAATTTGGCAGATTAAATTAATGATGGCCGCCAACGGATCGAAATAATAATAATACATTTTATTTATAATGCCCTTTTCATCAATAGAACTCAAAGTGCTACAGATCAGAAACATTTGCAATTTACACAATGAAATGAACATCTAAAAAGGACAAAAAAAAATGCAGCTGGCTTGCCAGGAACCGGTCGAATTTCGATCCATCTATGGCCAGGCTCATTGTACTGAAGTCGATTTATCAGTCAATTAGAGTATAACCAGCCTGTTAATTTTCTTCACCCGATTACTACCGGTGTCTATAGTCCCCAGCAGTGATCATTGCATTCTGCCGGTGGGGAAGGTTCCATAAGTTCTCTGCCGGCAGAACACAATGGCGCTGCGGGAGGGTTTGTGATTGTGTTGTGATGATTGTGTTGATGGGGAAATCAATTTATTGTATTCTCGTCAACCTTTGGTTGAAGGAAAGAAAATTGCATAATGTATGGCCAGCCTTACCATGGATAGGATGTTTTGGGTTATTGTTTAGTAGCAAATGTAGCCTTTATTATACAGGATTTATATAGTGCCAACAGTTGGCGCTTTACAACATGAGGGGATATGAACATGCGCGCAGCATTTTGCTGCGCAGCAAAAGTAAGGCCTCTTTCACACATGCGGAACTTATGTTCCGCGGCAATAACGCAGAAAAATCGTGGTAAAACCGCGCAACTTCCTGCCTAAAAAAGAAACACTCAGGTGTGAATGCAGCCTAAGGCCCCTTTCACACCTGCGGACCATATGTCCACTTTTTCATCCATTCGTTTACGGATGAAAAAGGGACATACATTGATCCCTATCAGATCCGCTGACACCCGATCCCATCCGGGTCCGCAATCCTCCGATTCTGCAGGCGGAGGAAAACTCAATTTTTTTTATCCGTCTGCGGATCGGATTGGGTGAACACGGACAGACGGTTCGTGTTCATCCGATTCCCCCATAGGGGAAAGCGCAGATCTGACAGGGCGGTCCCTGCACAGTGTGGGGGGACTGCCCTGTCATCCGCCGGCTCAGCGGGGATCAACAGAGGTTCACGGGGCGGATCATCACGGATCTCTCCCGTGTGAAAGGGCCCTAAGACACCTCTGCATGGAGGGCAGCGCAGAATTTACACATAAACGGGTCTAAATGCGAATGCGCATAAATGTGTAGCCATTCCTTTTAATGAAAGAAGAATTGTACTAAAGCTGTACCAATTAAACGTTGGTATTGTAGGTGCATTTTTTACACAGGATCTTCTGCCAGCTCTGCCAGCAAGAACCTGCCCTCATGCAGAAAATATGCATGTCCTGTGTGAATGAACCCTGACGGGCATTGTATTTTATTGTATTTCACAAGATCTTAACAAAAAAACTGCCAGAAATGTAGAAAATGAGCCAAAATCTTCCAGCCTACGATCTCTTCCTTTCCCGTGTGGCACGTCCCGCGTGGCACGTCATTGTGTAAGTAAAGCACACGTCAATATCCATCCCTGGGCTGGGTTGGGCAATAGATTATCAGTTCAGGTAATAGACTTTACCCTCTGGAGCAGAGAGCACCAGAAAGCCTGCAAACGTCTGTAGTAGACCATAAACATTCATTTTTTAACCTGCTCCTGCCTGTTGTGACAATTCTGTCTGTGGCCCACTGAAACTCAACCTGCGCCCAAACAATGCCCACTTAGGCTACATTTAGACTTTCATTGCCGCACCTCTGAAAAGCAATCTGCAGTTGATCACTTTTCAGAGGTTTTTGACTGGCAGTGAGGAGGCAATGGGGTTGATTTACTAAAGGCAAATAGACTGTGCACTTTGCAAGAGCAGTTGCTCCAGAGCTTAGTAAATGAGCAGAAGTTCTGCAGACTTCCATCATCCAATCATCTGCAAGCAAACATTTTTATAATTTTTTTAATTTTCCTTGCGTGTGATTTATTATTTATTAAAGTGGAGAATTTGGGACCGAAGAGTATAGGGAAAAAGAGGCTGCTTGAGGCCTAATGTCCAACTATAGTCATTGGTCGGGTGTGTTGGCTAGGATTTTCCCTATACTCTTCGGTCCTAAATTCTCCAAGTATATTTCTGGATGATGGCACACTGCTTATCGGCTATAATTGAGGCGATACTCTCCTTTTTGATTATTTATTGAAGTGGTTGTAAACCTATATTGACCAAAAAAAAAACGCCTACAAGACAAAGACATAATGAGCTAGTATGCATAGCATACTGTGAACCAATTTGGGGGTGTCATTAACTTAACCACTTCAGCCCCGGACCATTTTGCTGGTCAATGACCAGGCCACTTTTTGCGATTCAGGACAGCGTCGCTTTAACAGACAATTGGGCAGTCGTGCAACGTGACTCCCAAACAAAATTGGCGTCCTTTTCTTCCCACAAATAGAGCTTTCTTTTGGTGGTATTTGATCACCTCTGCAGTTTTTATTTTTGCGCTATAAACAAAAATAGAGCGACAATTTTGAAAAAAAAAAACAATATTTTTTACTTTAATGATAAATATCTCCAAAAAAGATATAAAAATGTTTTCCCCTCAGTTTAGGCCGATCCGTATTCTTCTACATATTTTTGGCAATAAGCGTTTATCGATTGGTTTGCGCAAAATTTATAGCGTTTACAAAATAGGGGATAGTTCTATTGCATTTTTATTGATAATTTTTTTTTATTTTACTACTAATGGCGGCGATCATCGTTTTTTTTCGTGACTGCGACATTATGGCGGACACATCGGACACTTTTGACACATTTTTGGGACCATTGTCCTTTTCACAGCAAAAAGTGCTCTAAAAATGCACTGGTAACTGTGAAAATGGAAATGGCAGTGAAGGGGTTAACCACTAGGGGCCGCTAAAGGGTTAAGTGTGACCTTATATGTGTTTTTTCTAAATGTAGGGGGGCGTGCCTGGACGTGTGACGTCACTGATCGTCGTTCCCAGGGCCAGATTAAGAACATCATGGGCCTGGTGCTGAGGATTTTGGTGGGGCCTTTTATAAATAATAAATAAATGCGTGAGAATCACAGCGCAGCAATGGAGGGCCCAGTCTGAAAATGTAAGTGTACCCTAATGTGCTAATATGCTGTGCATATTTGTACATTGTGGCATAACCTACCCCAGGGCCTCTAAAAAGTAGTAATGTCAGGAAAGTAGCTGAGATCCCCGATGTTCCTCTGTACATCACCGTAGTAATCACAACATTAAATAAGTTCTAATAATGGGACAGAACAAATATGAGAACTGAGATTTCCAGTGTCCATTCTAGAGCTGGTAACATTGAGGGTATTCAGTATCATTTTAAAGAACTGTTTTTGTGGGTAAGCGACATAAGGGAGGAGTACGGATGGTATATAAGTGGGAAGTATGTGCAGGTGAGTGAGAGGAATGTGGAGGGTCTAACATTGGGCACTATGTACAGGAGAAGAGTGCAAAGGGTACGGCAAAAGGCACAATGTACAGGAGAGAAGTGTGGAGGGTATGACAGTGGGCATCATGTACAGGAGAGAAGTGTATGACAGCAGGCACCATGTACAGGAGAGGAGTGTGGAGGGTATGATAGTGGGCACTATGTATAGGAGAGGAGTGTGGAGGGTATAACAGTGGGCAGTATGTACAGGAGAGTAGTGTGGACGGTATGATAGTGGGCACTATGTATAGGAGAGGAGTGTGGAGGGTATAACAGTGGGCAGTATGTACAGGAGAGGAATGTGGAGGGTATGACAGTGGGCAGTATGTACGGGAGAGAAGTGTATGACAGCAGGTATTATGTACAGGAGAGGAGTGTGAAGGGTATGACAGTGGGCAGTTTGTACAGGAGAGGAGTGTGAAGAGTATGACAGTGGGAAGTATGTACAGGAGGAGTGTGGGGGTATGACAGAGGGTAGTATGTACCAGAGAGAAGTGTGGAGGGTATGATGGGGCAGTATGTACAGGAGAGAAGTGTGGAGGGTACGACAGTGGGCAGTATGTACAAGAGAGGAATGGGGATGGTATGATAGTGGGCACTATGTATAGGAGAGGAGTGTGGAGGGTGCGACAGTGGGAAGTATGTACAGAAGAGGAGTCTATGACAGCAGGCAGTATGTACAGGAGAAGAGTGTGGAGGGTATGATAGTGGGCACTATGTACAGGAGAGGAGTGTGGAGAGTATGACAGTGGGCACTATATATATAGGGGAGGAGTGTGGAGGGTATGACAGTGGGCACTATGTACAGGAGAGGAGTGTGGAGGGTATTACAGTGGGCACTATGTACAGGAGAGGAGTGTGGAGAGTATGACAGTGGGCACTATATATATAGGGGAGGAGTGTGGAGGGTATGACAGTGGGCACTATGCACAGGAGAGGAGTGTGGGGAGTATGACAATGGTCACTATGTACAGGAGAGGAGTGTGGAGGGTATGACAGTGGGCACTATGTACAGGAGAGGAGTGTGGAGGGTATGACAGTGGGCACTATGTACAGGAGAGGAGTGTGGAGGGTATGACAGTGGGCACAATGTATAGGAGTGGAAGGATGTTTAGGGACTGCGTAGTGGTTAAGCGGGTAATACATGAATTAAAATTACACCAATTATGCCGAGACCAGCCATACTCGATCTATGTATGGGCTAGCTGGTTTTACACAAGTCAATCTATTAATTGACTTGAGTACAACCAGACTGTTTTTCCCAAAACAATCAGTGCTGCAAGCTATAGATAGCAACACTGATCATTGTACTCACTGGCAGAACACAACAACACTACAGGAGTGATTCCCCCATCCACAGGTCAGCAGGTGAGAGGGTGTGTGGGGACAGGCTGGGGAGAGATACTAGTCAGATGCTGGGTAGGCACGGGCTAGTATCAGAGCCAGATACACACAGGTTACATACGTTGCGATCGTTAGAGCGAGAGCAATAATTCTAGCACTAGACTTCCTCTGTAACTCTAAACATATAACCTAAAAAATGTTTAAAGCATCGCTTAGGATACCAAAAAATAAAAAAATCGTGCTAACTTTAGTGTTTTTTTAATGTATGAAACAGTTTATTTCCAAAAAAAACATGTTTGAAAAATTGCTGCGCAAATACAGTACCGTGCTAGAGCTGCACAATTAATCGTTAAAATTGTGATCTTGATTCCCCTCCCCCCTGACACCCCCAATGCAGAGTTTGCTGATTCTTTCATATAACAAATGGAGAAACTTTCAGCTGTCAAAAGAAAATATCTGGGCAGTCTGCCAAGTTCTTAGCAGGAAACATTGTAACTAACGCTTTCTTCTTATATCAAAGGGATAAACTTCTGTGTGTAAAGAAAATATCCGACTGTCTGCCAAGTTTGTAAACAACATGAAACATTGTAACCAACTTCCTTTTTAGATCAAACTTCTGTGTGTAAATGCAAGAAATGTAACCACTTAAAGTCCAACACTTGTTTAAGTTAAAAAGCAATATTTGTTGCTAGAAAATTACTTGGAACCACCAAACATTATATATATTTTAGCAGAGACAAAAATGGCAATTGCTGCAATATTTTATGTCACGCTGCATTTGCCCACTTCAATGAATAATAAAAACCATAAAAACAAAACAGTAAAGTTAGCCCATTTTTTTTTTTTTTTCATTTTAATGTGAAAGACGATGTTATGCCGCACGAATCGTGAGAGAATCGTCATCTATCTTCTAAGCAAAAAAATTGCAGTTGTCGTTTTAGCCAGAATCGTGCAGCTCTATACCGTGCAACATAAAAAGTTGCAAAGACCACCATAGAGTAATTTTCTAGCAAAAAAACAAATGATGATTTTTTTTCTCAGTCTGCTGCAGTGTGTCAGCTTGTATTTATAATGGCTGCTCTGTATGTAGCTTCTGACAGGCTGTGCAAGCAGGCCCGTATCTCCGGAACCATAAATGATAGCCATCCCATATTTTGACCGGTTGTGGGGTAGGTCTTCAACTGACTACCCCCCAAATGTGGGGTTTCTGTGACCTCTGGTCATCGAGCTACAACCCATGAAGGTTGGGGCAAATGGGCCTATCTTGAGAAAGGGGCCTGGAGCTGCAGCT
The DNA here is from genome assembly GCA_029574335.1 of Rana kukunoris. Classification (NCBI taxonomy): domain Eukaryota; kingdom Metazoa; phylum Chordata; class Amphibia; order Anura; family Ranidae; genus Rana; species Rana kukunoris. The sequence continues at coordinate 41,798,072 of CM056051.1, forward strand.
CCATCAGCCCCTCTGTTAATCCGGCCCTGGTCGTTCCCTATGACAGGGAACAGACGATCAGTGACGAGCCACAGAGAAGGACGTGGAAGGTTTGTTTACACTCACCTCTGCGTCTCCCCGCAGGGATGTAGTCCCAAAGGAGGGGGGAGCACACAGACTAACCCCCAGCCAGAACGGCTCGGATTATGGGGGTAAGCTTACTGAGGAGAAACAGGAAGTGAGAAGTTCAGACAAAGTAAAAAAACATTCAGAAGGGAAGTGCAAGGAAGAAGTAAGTGAACCAACAATGCACTAGCTTAAAGGTACCTATTTAGAAAAAAAAAACTTTACAACTCGTTTAATATTGACACCCATAGCGGTTCGCAGAGCGCAGTGTGAACTGCCTGTGAGTCAGATGCGATTTCGGGAACCCGCACCGGAATCGCTGTGATTCCTAAAATGTAAATATAAAATAGAAGCCGGTTCTAATGAAATAAGACATATCAGCCATGAAACTGGATATATACATTTTTCCTTTTACCTACGCCTGTGAAACCGAATATTTTAATAGAACGTGTTATGTGAAGGTCACAGCCAGCGAATTTTGCCTATATCGGTTATCATTCAGGTAATGGTGAGACTGTATCAGTAGGGGAGAAACAAAACAAAGTTGTCTAGAGGTAATCAGTGTGTGAAAGAGGCTTCTGTTGTGTGTGTGTTGAAATAGTATCTAAAAATAGCCACCCACTATACAATCTGATTGTACTATCTTTGTACATTCTACTTTAGGGCCAGTTTCATACCATCTATGCACACGTATCAGTTTAGTGTTCAGGTAGCGCTCTGTTCCGGCTACAGTGAGGCGACAGTAGGGGGCAGTGTGGTGCGCATTTTATTGCATCACACAGCTCCCCTTTTATTTATTTTTAACTGAACTTTATTTGAAGTGCAAAAAAGTGACATTTAATTCATGTCACTATACAGAAGCACGGTGTGTTGTGCTGCCGTACAATGGCAGGTGGTGCCTTCCTGTGCGCCATGATGAAATTCGGCATGTCTGCATGTCTCAATTTCTTCAGTGCCAGGGGGTGAACCAATGACCCCATCTTGTGTCCCTTTACTGTACTATTTAGTGATATTTTGGGATTATCCACTTTAATAACCGCTCAGTGTCTGCTAGCCCTCTCCTCTAATCCCTCACGATCGCCCCACAAATTAAATTCAGAGTGCTAACCACAACATACAAAGCCAACCACAACTCTGCCCCGAGCTACATCACCAATCTTGTCTCCAAATATCACCCAAACTGTCCTCTCCGCTCTTCTCAAGACCTCCTACTCTCAAGCTCCCTTGTCTCCTCCTCCCCTGCTCGTCTCCAGGATTTCTCCAGAGCCTCTCCCATCCTCTGGAACTCGCTACCTCAACCTGCCCGGCTATCCCTTAAAGCATGGGTCCTCAAACTATGGCCCTCCAGTTGTTCAGGAACTTCAATTCCCATCATGCCTAGTCATGTCTGTGAATGTCAGAGTTTTACAATGCCTCATGGGATGTGTAGTTCTGTAACAGCTGGAGGGTTTAGGATCCCTGCCTTAAAGGGACACTTAAATAAAACTTTTTTTTGCTGAAATGACTGTTTACAGGGTATAGAGACTGATTCCTTTTAAAAATGACTAAAAGTAGATACAAATCAATCATATAATGTGCCTCTAGTTTCTCATTTTCGTTTTTAAACTGGTTTCATGTTTCTGTGAAGTAGAGAGAGACACAGAACAAAAACAAACAAATCCAGGGCAGTGTTTTGATTTTAAAATAAATCTGATGGTTCTAAGGAGTTTTAGACACACAGTAATGAGCTTGAACCACAGTGAAAAGCTGCCATGAGATTTTTCATAAGGAGCCAGACAAGCAGGAAGTGTGGAGAACCGAGCAGAATTACAGCAACTTCAAAGCAAAAACGAACAATGAGGATATGAAACCAGGACTGCAGTGCATCTAAGCCAGCCATTCCCAACCAGGGTTCCTCCAAAGGTTACCAGTGCGGCTGATTGACCTGTGCCTGGGTTGGCACCACTTGGAAGAATTAACTGCAAGGCACCAATAATCTTTTTAGCTGTCTGTAAGGCGCCGTACACACGGCAGAGAACCTCAACGGGCAGAACACATCGTTCCGCCCGTCGAGGTTCTCTCCCGGCCGTCGAATTCGGCGACCCGCCCGTCGGGAATGGCAACCAGCCATTCTTCCAGGCGGGCCGTCGAGGAAATAGAGAGCGTGCTCTCTATTTCGGCTCGACGGGCTTCCCGACGGGAAGCTCGCCGAGACCGTACACACGGCCGAGGTCCTCGCTGGAATGTGCATTCCAGCGAGGTTCTCGCTGGTTTTCAGCGAGAACCTCGGCCGTGTGTACGGCGCCTTAAGCCTCGTACAAGAAAACTGCTTCTTGCCGAGATTCCCGTTCGTGTGTACGAGGCTTTCAGGTTTCTTGTCAGGAAATCTGCCCAGAACCTGCGTTTTTTTTTTCTCGTCGAGATTCTTGTCGGCCTGTTTCCCGACGAGAAACCTGAGAGTGTGTATACTTACCTGACGGCGTGGAATCCCACGCATGCTCGAAATGACTTTGACACATGCGCAGCAGCTTCCACTGCATAGGTAGGGTGAAGTAAGATGGCAAGGATGGCATCAAATGTGACGAGCGCATTCTCGTCGTACGCGATGACGTCACCGCGTTCTTTCCTTTCAAGAGACTGCGGTTCTTTTGAAACGAGAGTCTGTACACTCGGGCGGCAAGAGATTCTTGCCAAGAATCTCGTCAGGGAAAACAATGTTTTTTTCCTGACGAGATTCTTGCCCGTGTGTACAGTGCCTAACTCTTGCTACCTTCAGGCGATCCCTGAAAACTCATCTCTTCAGGGAAGCCTATCACGTCTCCAACTAATCTTTTACCACTTCCATCAGCTCATTCCCCACAGTTAGGCCCCTTTCACACTGGGGCGTGGGCAGCGTCGGTGGCAAAGCGCCGCTATTTTTAGCAGCGCTTTACCGCCAATTTTGCGGCGCTATTTGGCCGCTAGTGGACGGTTTTACCCCACGCTAGTGGCCAAGAAAGGGTTAAAACCAGCGCAAAGCGCCTCTGCAGAGGTGCATTGCTGGCGGTATAGCCGCGGTGTCCCATTAATTTCAATGTGCAGGATCACACCGCTCCTTCACTGCTCCAAAAATGCAGCTAGCAGGACTTTTTTTTTTTGTGGCTTTCACACTGGAGACACAGCAGCTGCTGTTTAGGGTCAGTTTGCAGCAGTGGCGGTGTGTCCATAGAGGGCGCCAGAGCGCCGCCCCCTTTCGCTCCTGCACCGCCACTGAATAAAATACATGGATTCATGCATTGCATGAATCCATGTATTGTCGCTACCACCCACTATTCAGATGGCCGGCCACCTGGTGAGCGGCGGCCATCTGAATTGGCTTATGAAGTGCCTATCAGAGCAAGCGGCCAGGGCACAGTGGTAGCATTTAACAGGGCACAGTGGCGCTAATTTAAGGGCACAGTGGCACTTATTTATGGGCACGGTGGTGATAAAATTGATGGGCACAGTGGTGACAATTGATGTCACAGTGGTAACAATTGATGGCACAGTGGCTGCGTTTGGCATGGCACAGTGGTGACAATTGATGGGCACAGTGGCGACAATTGATGGCACAGTGGCTGTGTTTGATGGTATAGCACAGTGGTGACAATTGATGGGCACAGTGGTGATAAATGATAGCACAGTGGCTGGATTTGATGGCATGGCACAGTGGCAACAATTGATGGCACAGTGGTGACAATTGATGGCATGGCACAGTGGTGACAATTGATGGGCACAGTGGCTGCGTTTGTTGGGCACAGTGGCTGCGTTTGATGGGCACAGTGGCTGCGTTTGATGGGCACAGTGGCTGCGTTTGATGGGCACAGTGGCTGCGTTTGATAGGCACAGTGGCTGCGTTTGATGGGCACAGTGAGGCTGCAATTGTTTGTTTTTTTTAGTTTGTTTGCGCCCCCCAAAAAAATTTGAGCACCGGCCGCCACTGGTTTGCAGGCTCTATTTTTAGCGCAATAGAGCCTGCAAACCGATCCAGTGTGAAAGGGGTCTTACAACCTTTTGTACCATCTGCCCCACCCTATTAGATTGTAAGCTCTTCTGAGCAGGGCCCTCTTAATCCTTGTATTTTATTGTATTATAACTATATTGTCTCCCTTTTATATAGTACAGTGCTGCGTAAACTGCTGGTGCTATATAAATCCTGTATAATAATAATAATATAATCGCAGCACCGGGGTCCCCGTTGACTTTATCTCCAATGGTTCCATTGATATTACAATATTCTAATGATTGTAGAATAATGAAGTAACAACTTTCTTGATAAAGTCTTGTGTCGAGGCAGCGATGCCATTTCTCGGTGTATATGCTCCTGCATTATAATTCTCCTCCCGCGGGAGAAGACCTCTTTTATTCCTGTGTTAGTCAAGCAGAAGAGGTATATGCTCCCATACATGCACAATTAATAGTTCCGGTTTCAATAGGGAAATTAACTGAGGAGATCCCAAAGGTATCACGCCTCTCCATTCATCTGTATCATAATTAATACTTTTCCATGTTACCTTACATTGGTTTATACATAAATACGCAGCTTATGAATATGGAAGCACAAGCCTGACTGACTACAAGGGCCTATTACATGTTTAATTCTCTTTTCACGTCTGTTTTGGGCTTTGTAGGGCAGGATTTCCATTTTTATCTGCTAAGCGTATAGATGGGTCAGATTTGTTTCTGGACAATTGGAAATCATTGTAAATTATAAACCATTGACTATAATCCGCCATTATTATACAGGATTTATATAGCGCCAACAGTTTGCGCAGTGCTATACAAAATGAGGGCAGGCAGTACAGTTACAATACAAATCAATACAGGAGGGATAAGAGGGTCCTGCTCATTGGAGCTTACAATCTAGAAGGGGGTCAAGTGAAACAAAAGGTAATAACTGGGGGAGATAACCAGATGGAGAAAATGAAAATACAGTTGTTAGGTGCGGGTAGGATAGGCTTCTCTGAAGAGAAGGGTTTTCAGGGATCGTCTAAAAGCTAATAGAGTAGGAGATAATCGGGTTTAGATTGGGGTAAGGAGTTTCATAGGATTGGAGGGGCTCTGGAAAAGTCCTGGAGGCGAGCAAGGGAGAATGTGACGAGGGAGTCTGCAACATCTCCAAAATACGCCGCTTTCTAACCAATGACACAGAAAAGCTCTTAATTTACTCCCTGCTCATCTCTCTCTTCGATTACTACAACTCCCTCCTCATTGGTTTATCTCTCAATAGACTTACCCCACCTTCAGTCCATCATGAATGTTGCTGTCAGACTCATCCACCTTACCATCCGCACTGTCACGGCTGGGCACCATAACGTAAGGGTACGTCTCCCTTTAAGTGCCCAGCCGCGGGTCGCGCCCGCGACCCGGTCCAAAGTGCTTGCCCTTGGGACTACATATGCTGTGCGTCTCCCCGCTGGGATGTAGTCCCAAGGGAGGGGGTGAGCACACTGACTTACCCCCAGCCAGAATGGCTCAGATGATGGGGGTAAGCTTTTTAAAGAGGAACAGGAAGTAAGAAATTCAGACAAAGGAAAAAACATTTAGAAGGGTAATTGAAGGAAAAGGTAAGTGAACCAACAATGCACTAGCTTAACCACTTAAGGACCACTGCACGACGATATACGTCGACAGAATGGCACGGCTGGGCACATGGACGTACAGGTACGTCCCCTTTAAGAGCCCAGCCGTGGGTCGCGAGCACACCGCCGGCGGTGCACTCGCAACCCAGTCCAAAGCTCTGTGACCGCGCCCGCGGGACCCGCAGACCCAATCGCCACCGGTGTTCCGCCATCAGTCACAGGAGCTGAAGAACGGGGAGAGGTGTGTGTAAACACACTTTTCCCCATTCTTTACAGTGGCAATGTCAGTGATCATCTGTTCCCTGATATAGGGAAAGACGATCAATGACGTCACACATCCAGCCCCGCCCCCCTACAGTTAGAAACACATATGAGGTCACACTTAACCCCTACAGCGCCTCCTAGTGGTTAACTCCTAAACTGCAATTGTCATTTTCAAAGTAACAGTGCATTTTTATAGCACTTTTCGCTGTGAAAATGACAATGGTCCCAAAAATGTGTCAAAATTGTCCGATGTGTCCGCCATAATGTCGCAGTCATGAAAAAAATCGCTGATCACCGCCATTAGTAGTAAAAAAAAAAAATATCAATGCCATAAAACTATCCCCTGTAAACGCTATAAATATTGCGCAAACCAATCGTTAAACACTTATTGCGATTTTTTTATTTTTTTTACCAAAAACAGGTAGAAGATTACGTATCGACCTAAACTGAAAAAAAAAAAGTTTTTTTATATATTTTTTGAGGATATTTATTCAATATTAATATAATAAATAAATAATGGGGGAGCTGTGGTGGCTCAACGTGATTGGCACTGCGCTGACAAGCCGTTCACCTCTGCAGCCAAGGGTTCGGATCCCGGTCTCGGCTACATGTGAATTGAGTTTGGTGGTCTCAGCCCGGCTCCCGGTGGGTGTGCTATGCAAGGTACGCCTGTGCTTAGTACGCTCACACAAAATTGGTTTAATACGCACGCACTTTGGCCATGCGGTCTCCTAAAAAGAGAGGCGAAGGACCTACGGGGCTGGCTTGGTGGGTCGGGCCCCCTCACTCCCTCATAGGGGGAGTCCCTCTGCCCCGATGGGGTCCTGTTGGGCCCCAGTTGGGTTTCCAAGTGGAGCAGGTAGGGCGGGGTGAGTGGGAGGCCCCCCCTCACACCCGCCATTGCCACCGGGGGCATGGAGAAGGATGGCGATTGCCTCCGGGGGGAGGGTCTGCCTACTCCCAACTCCTGCAGTCCGGCTCCTCTCTCTCGAGTTCACGCACAAAATACACTTTAGAAAAGAAGAAAAAAAAAAAAATAAATAAATAAATAAATAATATAATAAATAAATAAATATAATTAAAAATATTGCATTTTCTTTTCAAAATTGTCGCTCTATTTTTGTTTATAGCGCAAAAAATAAAAACCGCAGAGGTGATCAAATACCACCAAAAGAAAGCTCTATTTGTAGGGGGAAAAAAATGCCAATTTTGTTTGTGAGCCACGTCGCATGACTGCGCAATTGTCAGTTAAAGGGACGCAGTGCCGAATCGCAAAAAGGGGCAAGGTCCTTAACCTGCATAATGGTCCGGGGCTTAAGTGGTTAATGAAATGAATTCCAACACTGACCCAGTTTCTGCAACATACAGCTTAATCCAATTATTAATAATTGTCATTCGAATGTTGTTTACGTTTTTCGATTTCTTTAACCATTTGTACTAGCCTGACAACTTTGGCCAGTTTGGAAAGCACCTCTGATGTTTTCGATATTTTTAATTGGGAGGAGAGCTTATTGAGAACATCCACCCACCACTCCCCTGTGCAAATAGATGTGTCCACATTTCGTCATCTATATAGATATGTACACAAGGAGAAAGTAAAGAATGGAGTGAAGTGGTGTCTACGACAGCAGTTCTCAATTTTTTTTTTTTCCACCATTGTCTCATGCTTGTCATGAATGACGCTTTGGCCTGAAGTATCTGTACATCAAAGGGAAGACTGAGGTCATGTGAAAGGTGACATTGAATATATCTGTAATACAGGGAAGGTCAAATATCAGGAGACAGGTAGCTGAAGAACGTACAACAACAGCGAGCTCCTTTTATTCCTATTGTGAGTACCTAGCTCGTAAATCTCAACCTTTAACATAAAGGAACCCTTGCAAAAACTTCCCAGGCTCAGGGAACCCCTGCTAATAATTTCTATATCAAAAGATCACAGTAGCACAGATAGCTAAAAAAAAAAGACTGTGGGTTTATTTACTTAACCACTTAAGCCCCGGACCATTATGCAGCTAAAGGACCAGGCTACTTTTCGCGATTCGGCACTTCGTCGATTTAACTGACAATTGCGCGTCGTGTGATGTGGCTCCCAAACAAAATTTACGTCCCTTTTTCCCCACAAGTAGAGCTTTCTTTTGGTTGTATTTGATCACCTTTGCGTTTTTTTTTTTTTTTGCGCTATAAACAAAAATAGAGCGACAATTTTGAAAAAAAAGCAATATTTTTTACTTTCTGTTATAATAAATATCCTCAAAAAAAATATATATATTTTTTTATTATTTCCCTCAGTTTAGGCCGATACGTATTCTTCTACCTATTTTTGGTAAAAAAAAAATCGCAATAAGCGTTCATTGATTGGTGTGCGCAAAATTTATAGCGTTTACCAAATAGGGGATAGTTTTATTGATTTTTTTTATTAATAATTTTTCTAGTAATGGCGGCGATCAGCGATTCTTATCGTGACTGTGACATTATGGCGGACACATCGGACACTTTTGACACTATTTTGGGACCATTGTCATTTATACAGTGAACAGATCTATAAAAATCCACTGGTTACTGTAAAAATGACACTGGTAGTGAAGGGGTTAATTAGGAAGGGGCGCTGTATGGGGGTAAGTGTGCCCTAAGAGAGTGATTCTTACTGTGGGGGGACGTGGCTGGGTGTGTGACATCACCGATCGTCGTTCCTTATGACAGGGAACAGACGTTCAGTGACAGGCTCACTAGGAAGCAAGGGCGTACATGTACATCCTCTTTAAGATCCAAGGCATGGGTCGTGAGCGTGCGCTTACGACCTGGTCCTATTCTCTGTGAACGTCCCCACGGGAACAGCGGACCTGATCGCCGTCGGTGTCCCGTGATCAGGTCACAGATGGGAAGAGCAGGGAGAGGTAAGTGTAAACAAACCTCTCCCTGTTCTTCCTATCTGTGACCTGATCACGGGACACCGGCGGCGATCAGGTCCGCTGTTCCCGTGGGGACGTTCACAGAGAATAGGACCAGGTCGTGAGCGCGCCGCCGCCGGCACGCTCACGACCCATGCCTTGGACCTTAAAGAGGATGTACATGTACGCCCTTGTGCCAAGCCGTGCCATTTTGCCGACGTATATCGTCGTGCGGCGGTCCTCAATCTGTTAAACTGCATGGTGCAAAATCTGGTGCAGCTCTGCATATAAACCAATCAGCTTCGAAGTTTTATTGGCAAAGCTTAATTGAACAAGCTGAAGTTAGACGCTGACTGGCTGCCATGCACAGTTGCACCGGATTCTGAGAGCTCCAGTTGTAGTAATTCTCCCCCATTGTTCATAGTGGTTACTCATCTGAGATGCAAAAGTTGCTCATTGCTCAAGGAACCCCTGGCAACCTCTGGACTGGAGGAACCCTAGTTGAGAAAGATTGTCGTAAATAGCGCCCGCTGACTCTATAATTGGACGTGTTAGCATCAGAATTCATTGATCTGTCCACATTTTACAAAGAAAAAACAACATATTCAACTTTGCACTTCTAGCAAAAATACATCCAAGTTCAACAAATTGGATCAAAAGCGCTAGCTGACCCAAAAAAAGTTAACTCAGAGCAACTCTATTTCTTTACCAAAGTTGCCAAAATAAACTCAGTAAAAGAATAAAGTAAATACTTACCTTCCTTTCTGTCCCTGCCACTGTTCCGTCAGATTTGGCGACCCGTCAGAATTGGTAACGGAAGTGACGTCCTGACGCCACCATCTTGCTACACCCCGAACTCCCCCACAGTAACGATACACGAGAAGGGGGCAAGCAGACGTCTTGTTACACCCACCGGAGTTTTGCATTTCACAGTTATTTTTAGCAGGAAACAGAGCATATAAGGTGACATACAGGATTTGGATATCCATCGGACTGATTAGATGTGGAATTATAAAAGTAGCGATGTTCTGTCACATTAGCAAACCTGTGAGATCAGCAGGTTTGCCGCTGCTTTTAAAATTCAACATATAAACAATCCGTCGGATTTCCAAATACTGTATTCAAGCACATAAGCTCCGTTTTGTGTAAAAAATAACCGTGAAATGCAAAACTTCCGGTGGGTGTAACAAGATGTCCACTTGCCCCCTTCTCTGTGTATCGTTACTATGGAGGAGTGTGGGGTGTAGCAAGATGGCGGCGACTGAACGTCACTTCCGTTACCAATTCTGACGGGTCGCCGTATCTGATGGAACACCACCAAATGCCACTCTGTTCCTCCCAATGACCTACTGTTTCCTGTAGTGACCTAGGGGTCAGCTGGAGGAAACACTGAATGTTGCATGGGTCACAGCAGATTGATGATTGACCACATGTTGCATGGGTCACAGCAGATTGATGCTTTAACATTTTTGACTATTGCACCTTGTTTTAAACAAAAAAAACAGAAATGTGAACATTTAAGAATACAAGTCAGACAAAAATTGAGATCTGGGATCATTGATTCTAAAAAATATAATACAATCTTTTCTAGAGCAATATTTTAAATTAAAATATAGACAGATATCTAAAATCACAGTGGGGTCCCATTTTCTAATCAAAACTATATCACAAAGTCTATGATTAGTACACAACTGTAGATTACACTGCCTCATGAATAGTCAGTAGGAGAGCACAGGGGCGTACTGACCATTGAGGCACTCGGGCACTGCCCAAAGGGCCCCATGCCACTAGGGGGCCCCATCAGGGTTGCCAGGCTCAGTAATACCAGGGACAGTATGTAAAAATCTGTTTTTTTTTTTACATCTGTCCCTTATATGTCCGAAACCGACATGTTTTTGATGTGAAAATCCCGAGATTTTAGCTGCCCCACCTCTGCACTGCCTCCTGGCATGGTGGCCATCTGTAAGCCTAGGGGCTCCATAATCTTCTATTGCCCGGGGGCCCCATGAGTTGTCAGTCCGCCCTTGGGACATCATATCTCTCCAAGGAATCCTATTAAAGAATCTTGTGAATAATCAACAAAAGAGCATATCCCTATGAGGAATCCTGGGGACGAAACATGTCTGGACTGTGGTGCTACTCCCATGTAAACCCCTAACACTGCCTATAACCTAATAACCTAAAAGCACATACTTTACCATTTAGTGTCTCTCGAAGAACTAACATGGACACGATGGTCATCGTTTTGGAGTGTATACAGTACAAACACCATTATGGCAGGGCGGTCTTAATGACTGGGCACTGCCCAGGGGCCCCAGCTGCATTGGCGGCCCCTGCACCTTCCCCAAAGCAGCTGGTCCTTGAGCCCAAGCTGCCCCAAAATTAGGGGCCCCATGATGGCACTGAGAGTGATGGATACACAGCAAAGGCAGGCTGGCAGTGGTGCACCGTGCTGTGTAGAACGATACCTTTTATTTCACGGCCAGCAGTGAGGGGCAGGGCTGGAGCGCCAGTGATGCTCTGACCCCGCTCCATGCAGCTTGAAGCTCAGGACTCGAAGGCTGCAGGGTAGGGGCTGGAGTGGGAGCTGCTGAGTTGGCAGCACTGAGAGCCTACCTGCAGGAGTAGCATTGTGAATGGTGTCATGGTGAGCCCAGCTGTCCAGCACTGTTTTCACCGAAAGGCTTCTGCCTGCTTGATCCTGCAGTGCTGGAGGTGGGCACATAGCCAAAAGTTTACATGCACTGTATCTCCACTGGGAAAGGGGGTACTACATGTCTGGAATAATGGTGCTGGGGGGTATCAAGGGTGTATGGGGGGAAACAATGCTGAGAGAGGTCTTGGATGTATAGGGGGTAGCAATGCCTTGGGTAGCTTGGGAGGTTATAGTGCTAGAGGTATCAGGGATGTAGAGAGACCACGGTGTAGGAGGTATCAAGGATGTAGTGGGGCCATAATACTAGGGGTATCTTATGGTATAGGGTAACAGTGCTGGGGGGGATATCTGGGGTGTAGAGGGTCAGAATGCTGGGGGGATATCTGGGGTGTAGAGGGGTCAGAGTGCTGGGGGGATATCTGGGGTGTAGAGGGGTCAGAGTGCTGGGGGGATATCTGGGGTGTAGAGGGGACAGAGTGCTGGGGGGATATCTGGGGTGTAGAGGGGACAGAGTACTGGGGGGATGACTGGAATGTAGAGGGGTCAGACTGCTGGTGAGATATCTGGGGTGTAGAGGGGTCAGAGTGCTGGGGGGGATATCTGGGGTGTAGAGGAGACAGAGTGCTGGGGGGATATCTGGGATGTAGAGGGGTCAGAGTGCTGGGGGGATATCTGGGGTGTAGAGGGGTCAGAGTGCTGGTGAGATATCTGGGGTGTAGAGGGGACAGAGTGCTGGAGGGATATCTGGGGTGTAGAGGGGACAGAGTGCTGGTGAGATATCTGGGGTGTAGAGGGGACAGAGTGCTGGAGGGATATCTGGGGTGTAGAGGGGTCAGAGTGCTGGGGGGATATCTGGGGTGTAGAGGGGTCAGAGTGCTGGGGGGACATTGGGCGTGTAGAGGGGTCAGAGTGCTGGGGGCATATCTGGGGTGTAGAGGGATCAGAGTGCTGGGGGGATATCTGGGGTGTAGAGGGGTCAGAGTGCTTGGGGGACATCGGGCGTGTAGAGGGGTCAGAGTGCTGGGGGGATATCTGGGGTGTAGGGGGGACAGAGTGCTGGGGGGATATCTGGGGTGTAGAGGGGTCAGAGTGCTGGGGGGATATCTGGGGTGTAGAGGGGTCAGAGTGCTAGGGGGATATCTGGGGTGTAGAGGGGTCAGAGTGCTGGGGGATATCTGGGGTGTAGAGGGGTCAGAGTGCTGGGGGATATCTGGGGTGTAGAGGGGTCAGAGTGCTAGGGGGATATCTGGGGTGTAGAGGGGTCAGAGTGCTGGGGGATATCTGGGGTGTAGAGGGGACAGAGTGCTGGGGGGATATCTGGGGCCCAGGGGCCCATGATGCTATTAAGACAGCCCTGCATTATGGCATTTTGAATATAGCAATACACCCACTTCACCTATAACATTAAATGACTTGTGTAACAGGAATATTGCGTGTCTTGCAGTTTACATTTTGAATCTTGAATCTAATATATGCATTTTTTATGCAAAAAACATTTAGAGCTGGTTGTGGTGATTGATGTGTTCCACCCTTCCTTACCTTGCTGGTGGATCATTAAGGTGTAGCACAATATTTCCTATGACTTGCATGCATATTTTCCATATAAAATGATGTTCTAATTTCGCATATGACTGTGCGATAAACTACCTCTGAGCCTGGTACAAATAAGGAGTACCTGATGATGATGATGATGATGATGGTGGTGATGAGAATACAATACGACTTTAAAAGTATTTTCTTTGTATATAACTGAGATATTCTCTTTAATTGACTATTCCTGAGAATCCTCCCATTGGTCGATGGACAGTGTAATCTACAGTTGAATAGTATACATGCCCTTTGTGATACAATTTTCTTTATACATGAGGCCCCAAGGCCATTTTGGATATGTATGTATATTTTAATTTGAGTCATTAAAGCGGAGTTCCACCCAAAAGTAGAACTTCCGCTTAATCCACTCCTCGCCCCTTAGGCCCCGTACACACAAGCAAATACATCTGGCAGACTGATTTGAACAGATTTGTCTGCTGGGCTATTTTAGTTTGATCGCTGTACACACGATCAAACCAAAATCCCCGCCGGCAGACAGCGCGGTGACGTGGCGTTGACGTTGACGCCGCCACGTCACCGCACCAGGAAGTAAATTACTTCCACGCATGCGTCAAATCCATTTTGTAGCCTGAAGCAAAACGCCTAAAGCTCAAAAAATTACATGAGTTTCTTTTTTTTAGCAGATTATAGGCGTTTTTCTGCTTTTTTACATTGGTGACCTTTTGACCTGCGAAAAATCGCGGCAATAACGCAGAAAAATGGTGGTATAACCGTGCGACTTTCGGCCTAAAAAAGAAACACTCGGGTGTGAATGCAGACTAAGGCCCCTTTCACACAAGCGGACCGCAGAAGTGTGCGCAGTCTATTGCATTTGGGTGTGCACCCCAAAGCTCAAACACACACTACTGATCACTCACAATGTTCATTCATAAAGGGAAGGGGATGGTCAATTTCATATTTATCGGCCCCTTCCTCTACTCATCCTAACACATCCTTGCAGCAACAGCCGGTGGGAGAGGAGGAAAGCTGTGAGCACTGCAGGGGGAAGGGGGGTGCCAGGAAAGTAGGGGGAATCTGTGCTGTAAAGGGTTTTTAGGGTGTGCCTGGGCACACCTGGCACACCCTGTGCGCATGCCTATGGCTGACCATATGTCTGCTTTTTTATCCATCCGTTTCCGGATGAAAAAGGGACATACATTGGTCCCTATGTGATTGCGGGTGTCAGCGGCTAAACAGCCGCTGACATCCGATCTCGTCCGCCTCCGCAATGATCCGATTCTGCAGACGTAAGAAAACCCGATTTTTCCTTTTGTCTGCGGATCGGATCAGATGAACACGATGGTCTGTGTTCATCCGATCCCTCTATAGGGGAGAGCGGAGAAAAGACAGGGCGGCCCCTGCACAGTGTGCGGGGACCGCCCTGTCATCCGCTGGCTCAGCGGGGATCAACGGAGCGATCATTACTGATCCGCCCCGTGTGAAAGGGGCCTTAAGGATATTGTTCCATGTACAGTATGTACACTCTAAAGCCTGGTACATACGATCGTATTTTCCGCGGTGGAAGTGTAGGACTTTCGTAACTTTTTAGATTTGAACGTTTGCCTGATTTGTATCCTTCACAGCATATTGACACTGGCAGAAATGTTGGTTTTGGAAGACACTTCAGAGGAGGATTTCTTTACCACAAAGTATCGTTCAGTGCCACGGGCAGAAGGCGTTCTCTGGAAGAAGGTGGAGAGCATAGGTGGTTACATAATCTCCACCTAATCCAATCAGAGAAGGACTTGTATTCATATGAAAAAAATACGAGGCATTCTGTGAATGGCACCAGTGCCGAGCGAGTGCCCCCTTTGTGGTGCAGCCACTTGGCACAGGACCCAGTAGTAGTAGCGCCAACTACAACTAAGTGCAGCCTCACATCTTCTCATCATTGCAGCATGACCAGTGCCCATCAGTGCAGCCTCACATGTTCCTATCATTGCAGCATGAGCTGTGCCCATCAGTGCAGCCTCACCAGGGCAGCACAGTGGTGCGGTGAGTAGCACTTTTTTTTTTTTTTAAGTGTATTTTGTGCGTGAACTCGTGAGAGAGGAGCCGGACTTTGGAGTAGGCAGACCCTCCCCCCGGAGGCAATCGCCATCCTTCTCCATGCCCCCGGTGGCAATGGCAGGTGTGAGGGGGGCCTCCCACTCACCCTGCCCTACCTGCTCCACTTGGGAGCCCAACCGAACCATTGGCCGCAGAGGTGAACAGCTTGTCAGCGCAGTGCCAATCACGTTGAGCCACCACAGCTCCTGTGAGTAGCACTTTCGCCTGGCAGCAAAAGGGTCGCTGGTTCGAATCCCGACCACGACACCATCTGCCTGGAGTTTGCATATTCTCCCTGTGTCTGCGTGGGTTTCCTCCGGGTACTCCGGTTTCCTCCCACACTCCAAAGACATGCGGCTAGGTAAATTGGATCTCGTCCAAATTGGCCCAGTATATATGTATATATGTGTGTATGACTGTGTGTCCCTAGCGTGTCAAGATCCTACGGATCCTGACCGCACCAGCCAAGCAGTCACTGGCTGGAATAAGCGCCCAGAGGCGATTCAGTTTGCATGCGTTGCGCTATACAAGTCATTCATTCATTCATTCATTCACCAGTGCCCATCATTGCAGCTTCGAGAGGGGAGCTGAACGGCGGATGCCGCCGTGATGCAGAGAGGACACAGCAGCCCGCAACCACCCACCACCCATAGGAGCCTGCAACCCGCCCATAGGAGCCCACAACTCTGCCACTGCCCGCCACCCGTAGGAGCCCACCAGCCTGCAATCGATGGTGTATGTGCTGGTGTTGGAAAAGGGGTGCCGCCCAACCGACTGGGGGGGATTGGTTGTTTGCCACCCCCATATGGATACAATGGATGGATGTCAAATTTCATGAATGGAGTTTACAACCACTTTAATGCAGAGAATGCATTAAGGTAAAAAGCCGTCTGTCTTTAGAGGCACTTTAACCCATGGAAGGTGAGGTCCGGTTGCGGTGGGTAATAGTTTAAGCACATTGTCTCTGCTTCTGGTTCTATGCTATTAAATATGGCCATACATCATATTTCTCCTCCACAATTGCAGTGTTGGCTGCTGTTGCACAAACCCTGGAAGAGCGCAGTAAACCTGTTCCAGAAAGCCCAGTCTTTTTGTTTTTAATTATAAAATGTACATTTCCTGCTCTCTCCAATATCATCATTAGAGGACAGACTGCCAAACATCTTCCTCCTCCTCAGAAAGCGCAGTACTTCCGAAAACCTTCAGGCTCCTATTACCACACTGATAATGATGGCTATTGTTGAAATATTATATTGCAATATAATGATGCCGCATTGCAAAACTCAGAGTCTAATTGGCCTTCACAAAATAAATTTTCACCTGGTTTAGTTGTGTCGCCTTTGCTGCACAGCAAATATCCAAGTCCAAGCCACCTACCTGTTATTTCACACAGAATGTATTTTATTTCAATGTTTGTTTGTCAAAATCTCCATTCAGTCCTGCTTGCCACTTGCTTAAAGTAATTGTAAAGACTCTTTAAAAAAAACAAAATATCAAACATGTTGTATGTACCTGCTCTATGCAGTTGGTTTTATCAGGGCCGCCTTTGGGGTGTGCGAGCGGGGGTGCCATGGGCAACAGGGGCGCCGTGCACAGGGCAGTTCCTAGACGGGGTACGAAGGGTGCAGTTCACCCAGGCGCCACAGAGGTGGGGGCGCTCAAGTGCCAGAGTGCTCCCCTCCATGTCCAGTGGTGTTCTCTCTCCGTCGCCGCTGTTTCCTGGCTGGCTGCCTAAGTCCACCCCCCTTCATCCTCCTGTCAGAGATCTGAGCGTTTGTCTCTGTTCAGCGAGAGACATGCAGTGACGTCGTAGGGGGCGGAGCGGGCAAGGTGGTCCGTGCCGTGCATTTGTTCTCCTCTGTCATGATCTTCTCATGCACACTGTCCTCTCCTCTCCAGCTGCCGCCCGGGTGAGGTTTGTCCTGTGGGGGGTCTGTTGTACTAATGGGGGGGTCTATACTAATGGAGCGGAGGGGGGTGGTCTGTACTAATGGAGGGGGTGGTCTGTACTAATGGAGGGGGGGGTCTGTACTAATGGGGGGTCTGTACTAATGAAGGGGGTGGTCTGTACTAATGGGGGGGTCTGTACTAATGAAGGGGGTGGTCTGTACTAATGGGGGGGGTTTGTGGGGGGTGGTCTGTACTAATGAGGGGTCTGTACTAATGGAGCGGAGATGGGGGGGGCGCCACAGGATTAGCTTGCACAGGGTGCCTGAACACTTAAGGCCGGCCCTGGGTTTTATACAGAGCAGCATGGATCCTCCTCTTCTCGGGTCCATCTTCTGTGCTCCTGGCCCCTCCCTCCTGTCTGGTGCCCCCCCAGCAAGCAGCCTGCTATGGGGGCACCTTAACTAAGCTGCAGCTCCATGTGTGCCTTCAGACATGGGGCTGCAAATCAGCCAGAGCCGTTTTAATAGCATCATAGGCCCCTGAACAAAGTAATGCTCTGGGGCCCCTACAATGATGACAGTGCAGGTAAACAGGCATCAAGTAGGTAGGAGGCAGACTGCCTCATCTGTGTATCTATGACTCTCAGTACCATAATGGGGCTCCCAATTTCGGGGCAGTGTGGGCTCAAGGGCCAGCTGCTTTCGTGAAAGTGCAGGGGCCCCCCATGCAGTGCCCTCTCATTAAGACCGTCACAGCCCTGAGTTCAGCCCCACCCCTTCAGCGGCAGGAGCCAATAGCGGCGCTGCTCTGTCTTAGCCAATTAGGAGGGAAAGTTCCTGAAGGCTGAAGGACTCATGGATATTGCTGGAAGGAGATGGACCTCAGGTAAGTATTAGGGGGTAAGAACAAAAGATGATCAGGACAGCCGCACTCCAATCCAACGTAACTTTAATGTGAAAAACTGGAAACGGGCACTACAAGTCACTGCAACGGAACCTAGGACAACTGACGCGTTTCACACTAACTTCAGTGTTTACTCATAGCTATCTCTGTCTCTTTATAAGTATTAGGGGGTGCTGCGGGTGGGGGGCTGCTGCACACAGAATACTTTTTTATCTTAAAGCAAAGTTCTACCCTAAAATGGAACGTCCGCTTTTCCGGTTCCTCCCCCCTCTCCGGTGTCACATTTGTCACCTTTCAGGGGGGGGGGGGGAGCAGATGCCTGTGTAATGCAGATATTTTACTCCCACTTCCGAGCATAGATACCCGAGTCACCTGGGGGTATCTACGCCACTTCCGGCGCCTTCTATGTCCCCCCCCTCCCCGCTGTCTTTTGGGAGACACACAAGGACCAGTGGGAACGCGCAGTGTGACTCACGTACGCGCAGTAGGGAACAAGGAAGTGAAGTCGCAAGGCTTCACTTCCTGATTCCCTTACCGAAGATGGCGGCAGGCAGCACCCGAGAGCTGAGTGATAGATCGGCTTTGGGTGCCGCCCCCCCCCACCGCGATTACCATGCAGTCTCGCGATTGCCCCCCCCCCCCCCCGCTCAACAACTCTGATCCATGGACCTCCCCCACTCACACGCTCAACAACTCCGATCCGCGGAACCCCCCCCTGCCCAACAACTCTGATCCGCGGAACCCCCCGCCCCCGCTCAACTAGCTGCTGACTTTAAAAAAAAATGGCGGACCTCGGCTTTAATACATAGAATGCATTAAGATAAAAAGTAAAAATCCTGCCTTTACAACCCCTTTAAGTCTCTTTCTGAAAGCTGTGTGAAGCCGTCATACAGAAAATTCATTATGATTTAGATCTGTTTAAAATCAGATTTAATAAACATTTGCATTCCATGGCTCAGGCTTGCTGGGCTTTTTTCCTTTTTTGCTTTTAATTAACAGTTAATGTTGGGGATGCGCCAGAAATATCTTCTGTATTGAAAAGAATAAGTGCTGCTAAAGAATAACAGCTTCATTTATATCACTTTTTGAGACCATTAAAAATACCGTGCTTAATGATACTGTAGTAAGTATTGTGCTGACAGCTGCTATTATGCTATTATGTAGATTGTAGTGATTCATTATTTCCTTGAACCAGGTCCACAGATTTCTATATATACAATGAACGTTTTACTGTATCTATATAGACCTGACAGGGCCGTATGTGCTGCACCCCCATTATTAGGAACCTCTTATGTGAGCAGTCAAGCAAATGTTAAATCGGGACTCCAGTTGTTTCTGAAGGCTGAACGTTTTTTTATCTGCATGCATTCTACGCATAAAGGCAAAAAATCCTTCTGTGTGCAGCAGTCCCCCCCCCCAGCCCCCCCAGCCCCCCTTATACTTACCTGAGCTTTCTCTCAGCGATGTGCAGACAGCATCGGCTCTCCAGGATTCTCCCTCCTCATTGGCAATGTGGGCGAAAAGGGGGCGGGCCAAGCTGTGGCTCCGTGTCTGAATATGGACACAAAGCAGCAGCTCGGGAGCGCGCCTGCTTGGGTGAACCCATTGCAAGCTGCTTTCTATGGAGGCACTCGACAGGAGGGATTGGCCAGGAACACCAGCGAGGGATCCAAGAAGGGAAGGATCCGGGCGGCTTTGGGCACACCCTAATCACCCGTGCGGTGCATATTCCCCCTGTTTATACCCCTGATATTTCACCAGAGCCCCCTAGTGGGGCTCCTAAAAAAAATGTAAAATAAATAAAATTGAAAAAATAATAAATTAATTAATAAACGTAAAAACTACTGACACTGTCCACTGCCCTACTGACATCGTAATTTTTGCTGAAATTACTGTTTACAGGGTATAGAGACATAATAGTTAACTGATTCCCTTTAAAATTGATTATAAATAGATACAAATCAATCATATAATCAACCTACAGTTCTAGTTTTGTTTTTGCTGTTGTTTCCTGTCTCTGATGTACAGAGCCAGAGAGCCAATAGAGGGCAGTGATGGTTTGTCTAAAACCCCTCAGCCCAATCTCTAGTTTCAGTTTACACAGTAATCACACCTCCTTGATTAGTGACCACAGTGAGAAAGCTCCCAGTACTGTGGTTATAAGGAAACAGACAACCAGGAAGTGTCCAGAACAGAGCAGGATTACAGCAACATCAAAGCAAAAAACGAACAATGAGGACATGAAAACAGCACTGCAGTAAGGTAAAGGAAGCTATTTAGCTAAAAAAAAAAAAATCCTTTAGTGACCCTTTAAATCTAACCATATTGCTACACTTGGAGGCTCATCTGTTCTCTTTTATACTCAGTTGTGACATGATGCTACTCTTATATTAAAACATTTTGCTTGTCTTGCAAAACGTTCTCAAACCAAGGTACTCTCAAACCAAGGTTTTACTGTATTGTTAAAAATGAATGCAGTATGTTTTCTTGCCTTTTCACATGGGTCACCTTTAAAGATTTATTTGGAGAGCCACTGTATGTTTTGGCTTTAGTGCACCATTGATGATGCAATCATGTTGTGAAAAGTATAATATTGGAAGTACAGTTTATTTCTACAAAGGGCTCTTCCTGTGTGTGATCAGGATGTTTGGACTGACCACTGAAATAGGTCAAATAGCCTACAAATATCAACATAAGTAGAGCGAGATCAAGAGCAACTGTAATAGCATGTCGATTGGGCATATGTTTGCAACACTGGGAAATTTTCATTTGTGTGTAATCGTGTCCTGGGAAAAAAATCACTACTTATTATCAACAACAAAGAAACCTTATAGGGACATTGACCCCATAATTATCGGTTTAATTGCTGGTAGCATATAGACGCTGTATCCCATTTCTCCTTCTCAATACACTTTACCAGGAAACTCAATGGTTGGTTGTTTCCCCTTTTTATGTGTTCTCTTTTTCTATTTGATACCATAATTGGCCTTATTTGTTTGGTTCATTGTTTTCAAATTACCGGTATATGGCTTTTTACATTGTTGTGGTGGCACAAGTCTGACAGTGTTATCTGAGCTGTAGTTGCAGTTTGGGCCCTGTGTTCTCTATGGGCTGCCCTGTGTTCCCTATGGGCTGCCGATTGCTACTAATGCTGTGATCCCTGGTTCGCCCTATTGATTAATGACACTTTAGCCCAGCCTTTCTCAGTCTTGTAACCCCAGAGCAGTCATTCTCAACCAGGGTTCCTTGGAACTCATGGGGTTCCTCCAGAGGTTGCTAGGGGTTCCTGGGGTTCCTCCAGAGGTTGCTAGGGGTTCCTGGGGTTCCTCCAGAGGTTGCTAGGGTTCCTGGGGTTCCTCCAGAGGTTGCTAGGGGTTCCTTGAACTCATGAACCACCTTTTTGATGGTGCCTACAGAGTTTAAGGTTCAGCATCACTTAGCAAAGCCAACAGCATGACAACAAATGTCTTTAGTTGTCTTTAAGGGTGGCATTCTGAGCATCACTTTAAGGGGTACATTCTTCCTATTGGCCATCAGTATAAGGGGCATTGTTCCTATTGACCCCTGATGAATTGGTTTTGGTAACGGTTCCTCGAGACCTAAAAATTTATTTTGATGTTCCCTTAGGCCACGTACACACGATCAGACCAAACCGATGAGACTGGTCCGACGGACCGTTTTCATCGGACCACCGCTGAAGTGGTCTGATGGTCTGATGTGCATACACACCATCAGTCCAAAATCCCATCAGGCCAGAACTCGGTGACGTAGAACACAACGACGTGCTGAAAAAACGAAGTTCAATGCTTCCAAGCATGCGTCGACTTGATTCTGAGCATGGGCGGGTTTTTGGTCCGATGCTTTTGTGTACTAATAATCGTTTTGGTCCGACGGACAGGTGTCCATCGGACAGATTTTAAAGCAAGTTTTAAAACTTTGTTCCGATGGACAATGGTCCGATGGGCCGTACACACGATCAATTTGGTCCGATGAAACTGGTCTTCAGGCCAGTTTCATCGGACCGGTCTGATCGTGTGTACGCGGCCTTAGGGTTAAAAGGTTGAGAAAGCCTGCCCCAGAGCAACCCCTAAAATAATGTTCAGGGCTTGGAGAACCCTTACTATATATGAGGGATCAACAGTAATGATGTCCCTTACGTTGGCAGTCAATAAGAATGTAACTCTCACAGTGCTGTTCAGAATGGATCATTTTGGATAGAAAAAAAAATAATTGGTATCATGCGGCTGGCTTGACCAAGTGGCTTTGACCCTGGAAATATGCAGGCACCACAGTATAGGGCAGGGTTCCTCAACCAGGGTTCCTTGGAACCCTAGTGTTCCTCCAGAGGTTACTAGGGGTTCCTTGAGCAATGAGCAATTTTTGCGTCTCAGATAAGTTCCCACTAGGGTGACCACATTTCCAAACTACCATTCAGGGACACCCCCCTTCCCAAAAATCAGCTTGTGCTGTAACGAATCACAGCGCAGTGATTGGACACAAGAGGTGGGATTTATGATTTCTCCAATAACAAGCAGGGGGCGGGGATTGTGCTCCTTCAGGCATTCCCGGCCAGGACAAGTACTGTCATTGAGTAAAGCAGTGATATGGCAGCCTTTTTTGTAGGCATCAGATTGGCTGGGGGGGGTAGCTGTGTCAGTTTCATTCCGGGACATTGTATTGTCCTGGAATTAAGGTGCCTGGGACAGACCTGCAAAATGCAGTACTGTCCCGGACAATCCGGGACACGTGGTCACCCTAGTTGCCACTGACACCATTGATCTTTTTAGTAATTCTTCCCAATGACCACAAGTGTAAGGCTGGCCATATACAGAGCGAATTCCTTTCTTGCAACCACGGGTGTCAGGAAAGAACTTTGCTTGATTCCCCCTTCAACATAGACAGTGTTGATGCAGGAATCCCTCCTGCCAGGAAATTGTCATTGCTGCGGAGGGCAGGCAGGGCAAACCGTCTCTACTGGGAGAGGACAGTGATTATCGCAAATGAATCTGGCAGGCTATCGCTATAATTGCAAGTGAATCCGGCAGGCTGGTTGCACCCAGGTTGATCGATTGACCATTCAGCCTACCCATTAATGGTTCCAATCTTGGCCATGTTCCTGTTGAACTGGCTAAGATTCGAACCGTGTATGACCAGCCTAAGGAGCATTCTTCCCACTGACCATCACACTAATGTATCATGAGTTGTAGTTATAATAATTTTAGTAGGGGTTCCTTGAGACTGGAAAGGTATTTCAAGAGTTGAAAAGGTTTAGAAAGATTGGTATAGGTGATTAGCTCAAGGAACCCCTAGTGACCTGACCTCTTGAGGAACCCTAGGGCCCACAGAACCCTGGTTGACGATACCAACTTTAACCTAACCTGACCAAAATGTTGAGTTGTTCCTGAAACAGCAACAGAGGGTAATGCCTTGTACACACGAGCGGAATTTCCGACGGAAAAATTCAGACGGGATTAGATAGAGAACATGTTCTCAATTTTTCCGATGAAAACAAATGTCTATCAGAATTTCCGTTTGTCTGGATGCAATTCTGATGGACTAAAAACCATGCATGCTCAGAAACAATTTGACGCATAGAAAGCATAGAACTTGATTTACTCGGCTCGTTGTAGTGTTTTACGTCACTGCGTTCTTGACGGTCGGATTTTAATGTGACCGTCTGTATGCAAGACAGCTTGAGCGGAATACCGTCGGAAAAACCGTTGGAGTTTATTCTGACGGGAAGACCGGTCGTGTGTACAGGGCATAAGTCTTCTAAAGGGTAAGGGTAAGTCTTCCAATAGAGATAAATATTGCAGTGACAATTATTTCGTTCACTTTGGGGAGATTTCCTCCCGCTGTCTGTTTTGTCTACTGGACAAGAAGTGAAGAGAGAGCAAGAAGGAAAACTGGCCGGGTTGGAGCCCTTCCTACTCCATCCAAAACATTTTGGGCCAGATTCAGGTAGATGGGCGAATCTTTATTTTGGAGTAACTTTTCTCATTTACGTTACTCCGCCGAAACTTTAGGAGCAAGTACTGTATTCACACAGCACTTGCTCCTAAAGTTGCGGCGGCGTAGAGAAAATGAGCCGGCGGAATTCAAATTGGGTGGGTAGGGGGCGTGTATTATTTAAACTAGGCGCGATCCCGCGGCGAACGTACTGCGCATGCATCGACTGTCAGTGCGCATGCTCCAAATTCTGTCAGTGAACGTCAATGACGTCAATCCCCATTCACGGACGTTTTACGCAAACGACTCAAATTTTTTTTTTTTCGACGCGATGACGACGGCCATATTTAACATAGGATACTCCACTAGGGGGCTGGTTTTTCTTTACGCCGCGTATCTCTTACGGAAACGTTGGAAAGTCGGGCCCGAATACGATCGTGAATTGCCGATTCTCGCTGATTAACATATTCTCGGCGTTAATCAGCGGGAACGCCCCGAGCTCCATTTTTAAAATTGCAGTTCCGATACGACGGCGAAATACAATTACGCCACTCGTATAGGAACTCCAACCCGGCGTTTCTTGTTTTCTGCTTACTGAAAACAGAAACGCCGGCTCAAAGTGAAAGTTAGGCTGGAGTATCACTGATACTCCAGAGTAACTTCTACCTTAATCTGGCCCTTTGGCTTTAGGTATACGTCTTCCAAAGGGTAAGGGTAATCTTCCAATGGAGATAAATATTGCAGTGACAATTGTGGTAATAGAGTATTTCGTTCACTTTGGGGAGATTTCCTCCCGCTGTCTGTTTTGTCTACTGGACAAGAAGTGAAGAGAGAGCAAGAAGGAAAACTGGCCGGGTTGGAGCCCTTCCTACTCCATCCAAAACATTTTGGGCCAGATTCAGGTAGATGGGCGAATCTTTATTTTGGAGTAACGTTTCTCATTTACGTTACTCCGCCGAAACTTTAGGAGCAAGTACTGTATTCACACAGCACTTGCTCCTAAAGTTGCGGCGGCGTAGAGAAAATGAGCCGGCGGAATTCAAATTGGGTGGGTAGGGGGCGTGTATTATTTAAACTAGGCGCGATCCCGCGGCGAACGTACTGCGCATGCATCGACTGTCAGTGCGCACGCTCCAAATTCTGTCAGTGAACGTCAATGACGTCAATCCCCATTCACGGACGTTTTACGCAAACGACTCAAATTTTTTTTTTTCGACGCGATGACGACGGCCATATTTAACATAGGATACTCCACTAGGGGGCTGGTTTTTCTTTACGCCGCGTATCTCTTACGGAAACGTCGGAAAGTCGGGCCCGAATACGATCGTGAATTGCCGATTCTCGCTGATTAACATATTCTCGGCGTTAATCAGCGGGAACGCCCCGAGCGCCATTTTTAAAATTGCAGTTCCGATACGACGGCGAAATACAATTACGCCACTCGTATAGGAACTCCAACCCGGCGTTTCTTGTTTTCTGCTTACTGAAAACAGAAACGCCGGCTCAAAGTGAAAGTTAGGCTGGAGTATCACTGATACTCCAGAGTAACTTCTACCTTAATCTGGCCCTTTGGCTTTAGGTATACGTCTTCCAAAGGGTAAGGGTAATCTTCCAATGGAGATAAATATTGCAGTGACAATTGTGGTAATACAGTATTTCGTTCACTTTGGGGAGATTTCCTCTCGCTGTCTGTTTTGTCTACTGGACAAGAAGTGAAGAGAGAGCAAGAAGGAAAACTGGCCGGGTTGGAACCCTTCCTACTCCATCCAAAACATTTTGGCTTTAGGTAAACTTCAAGCTTGCTAACATTTGCTTTCTCTCCTATTTTTACCAAATATGCTCTTAAAATACTGCCCAGGTGCTAATTCTCCCTGTAATACATCCGTCCTTGTAATACGATATTGCAATTTACGATAAAAAGACCAGGTGAATAAAGTGCCTGCAGGAGAGGAGAGGTAATGATACTGCATGTTGGAGTTAAAGAGCTGTTAGTACACGCCTCTTGTGCGCAGGATTTATTTGTGTATGGAGAGCGATAATAGTTAACCCTTTAGACGGTGCCCTGGCGCAGAGTCCATAGAGTGTTGACAGTTTGCAGGCTACTCGCTCTCTATGTGTTGTTTGGGTTCATAGTTCCAGCTAATGGGAGATCATGCGTTGATAGGTTTGGCTGGGAGGGGCAGGCCCTGTTCTAACATGTTTATTTGGCTGAACATCCATTTCCTTGGCAATATTACAACCTACAATAAAGAGCTGAAGAGATTGAGGACTTTGAAAAACAAGCTGGGATGGTCTATTTTATGAAGGCGTGTTTTCTGTTGGGTCTTTTCAACTTGTGCGGCGCACGTTTCATGTGCCTTAGATGACTATTTGTTGCTGACAGATATGTGACACTAATGGTCCTAGGAATTAGTATCCATCTGATGTTTTTTACAAGGATAACAAGAAAAATCATTAGGCAAAATCAAAAGGCCGTTCAGAAAACATCTTCGTTATGCTAAATTTACAATGCATATCCTTTTTCAGGGAATGATTTGAAACTCCTTTAAAGGGGTTGTAAAGGTACAATTTTTCCTAAATAGTTTCCTTTACCTTAGTGCAGTCCTCCTTCACTTACCTCATCCTTCCATTTTGCTTTTAAATGTCCTCATTTCTTCTGAGAAATCCTCACTTCCTGTTCTTCTGTCTGTAACTCAACACAGTAATGCGAGGCTTTCTTCCTGGAGTGGAGTGTCCTGCTCGCCCCCTCTCTTGGACTACAGGCAGGCCCGTCGCTACAGAACAGGCAAGACAAACAATTGCTTGGGGCCCCGAGTTGGTCTGGGACCCCCAAATTCCCCTTCCTAGGCTTTAGCGTGGCCCAGCTCCTCTTTCTTCCTCCAGGAGTCCTGTCAGTGTAGCCGGGTACCACATGTGGTACAGGAGATTTAGTTTCCTGTTCCCGGCTGGACTGACAGGAAGTGCACACTGGGTGCTCACTTCCTTTCAGTCCGGCCCGGGAACACAGAAAACTGAATCTTCTGTACCGAGCGGTACCCGGCCTGGGCACTATCTGATAGGGGACTGGGGACCCATAATGATAGAACACCTGACTGACAGGAGGAAGAGGAGCTTGGCCACACTACAGCGACAGCCTACAGGAAAGAAGGGGAGGTGAGAATAGAAAAACATTCGGGACTAGGGAGGGGGGGAGGAGTAAGAACAAGGGAGTAAAAAATTTGTGTGGCGCTAACGTATGCTTTGCTTGGGGGGCCCCCATTTTGCTTGGGGCCCCCAAATTCCTTCAAACGGCCCTGACTACAGGAGAGTCAGGACGCCCACTAACACACAGCTCCTTTCTCTATCTGCAATGTAGAGAGTGTCCTGACTCTCCTGTAGTCCAAGGTAGGAGGAGCACGACACTCCACATGGGACATGGAATGCAAAAAAAAATAAAAAATAGTACTGATGGTTTTAAACTCTATACAGTAAAACCTTGGTTTGAGAGCATTTTGTAAGACAAGCAACATTTTTTAATACGTTTTGACTTGATATACAAGCGATGTCTTGATATTAGAGTAGCGTCATGTCACAACTGATTATAAAAGAGAAGAGAGGAGCCTCTAAGTGTAGTAATATGGTTACATTTAATGAAGGTACATTTAGAAACATATTGCTACACTTAGGCCACGTACACACAATCAGACCGGTCCGATAAAACTTGTCCGACGGACCGTTTTCATCAGACCACGCTGAAGTGGTCTGATGGTCTGATGTGCGTACACACCATCGGACCAAAAATCCGGTCAGACCAGAACGCAGTGACGTAGAACACAACGACGTGATGAAAAAACGAAGTTCAATGCTTCCAAGCATGCGTCGACTTGATTCTGAGCATGCGCGGGTTTTTGGTCCGATGCTTTTGTGTACTGACCATCGAACCTGTCCGACGGACAGGTGTCCATCAGACAGATTTTAAAGCAGGTTTTAAAACTTTGGTCCGCCGGACAACGGTCTGATGGGCCGTACACACCATCGAACTTCTGCAGAGAAGTTTCATCGGACCGGTCTGATCGCGTGTACGCGGCCTTAGAGGCGCCTCTCTTCTCTTTTATACTCTGTAGCTCCTACTTAAATTTGCTTCTAATCCCCTTGTGGAGGCTTACATTTGTGGATGGACATTTCAATGGTTACACAACCTGCTGTAATCTTTTTATATGGACTATAAACTGAAGGATTTATGAATAAATTATTGTGGAACGAATCATTTGAGTTTCCATTATTTCCTATGGGGAAATTCGCTTTGATATACAAGTGCTTTGGATTACAAGCATGCTTCTGGAACGAATTATGCTCACAATCTAAGGTTTTACTGTACATACATACAGTACATTCCATTGACTTCACTCTGACCTGCATGCCTATTCCAAAAGATGCAAGTTTCCATTTAAATTCACATTCTAGCATGTAGAACTACCATTCCAAACCTGTTCTCCATATATATCTGTTTTTCATCAACTTCTTTTTATCAGTCTTGCAGCTTCTTTTAATCAGCCTCACATGTGATTTTCAGATAACCTTTCCTTGTTGTTTTTTATTGGAGCTGCAGATCAAAGTTTCAGATCAGCTCTTATGTGTCATATATGACATCTACAGAAAACAGGTTTTATACAGAGGTTGGTGGGGAGTGTGTTGGGTTCTGATTTAAGTCACATGTGGCAACACGTTACATATTCCAGAGCTGGTTGTACTATATATGCAGGCTCGTCGCTACAAGACAGGCAAAACAAACAATTACATGGGGCCCCGAGCTGGCCTGGGGCCCCCAACTTCCCCTTCCCAGGCTGTAGCATGGCCAAGCTCCTCTTCCTTCCTCCGGGAGTCCTGTCAGTCCAGCTGGGTACCGCGAGTGGTACAGGAGATTGTTTCCTGTTCGTGGCCGGACTGACAGGAAGTGCACACTGAGTGCTCACTTCCTTTCAGTCGGGCCAGGAAACTGAATCTCCTGTACCGCGCGGTACCCGGCCTGGCCCTGGAACTATCTGATAGGGAACTGGGGGCCCATAATAATAGAACACCGGACTGACAGGAGGAAGAGGAGCTCGACCACGCTACAGCTGCCGTCTACAGGGAAGAAGGGGAGGTGAGAATAGAAAAACATAGGGACTAGGGAGGGGGGGGGAGTAAGAACATGGGTGCAAAATAAACGTGTAGCGCTAATGTAGGCTTTGCATGCTTGGGGGCCCCCATTTTGCTTGGGGCCCCCAAATTCCTTTAAACAGCCCTGTATATATGGATCCCTCAATTGCTTCATATCATGTTTGTGGTTCTTCCCTTCTTTTATACATAATAAAGAGAAAAAAAAGTTTTGGCTGGAAATCTTCTTGAGGCCGCATTCACACCGTCCCCGCATGCGGCTCACAGCAGGGGTCCGGTGGGCGCCGGTTCACTGGTTCAGGTCCGATTTCAACCTGTATTTTGGTCTGAAATCGAACCTGAAACGCACCAAAAAAGGCACACGTTTTTCCGGCACACAGCACCGGACCCGCTGCGGAGATATGTGAACCGGCTCCACAACCTTCTGCTGTGTGGGGATGCGAGTGAGGGCAAGACGGCCCCCACCTGTCCCCATAGCATAGCAGGGCGGAAGTGACGTCAAAACATCACTTCTGCCCATGCTTCTTAAAGCAACAATTTCTAAATGTAATTTTTTCAAATTACAATTTTTTTTTATTTTTTTTTTGCATTGAAGTCTAAATATGAGATCTGAGGTCTTTTTGACCCCAGATCTCATATTTAAGAGGACCTGTCATGCTTTTTTCTAGGGTTGTCCCGATACCAGTATCGGGACCGATACCGAGTATTTGTGGGAGTACTTGTACTCCCGCAAATACCCCCGATACCTAAATAGAATACTCCGCCGCATCGCGCCGCCGCATCGAAAGCCGCCGCATGGGTTAAACGGCATGCGGTAACATCACAGCTTTCATTTGAATAGCTGTAGTGTTCCCGCGCGTATAGACACTCCCCCCTTGCTCGGGATTGGATGGGTGATCGTGATCTGTCCAATCCCGAGCAAGGGGGAGTGTCTATATGCGCGGGCAAAACAGCTATTCAAACGAATGCTGTGATTTTCTCCATGCGGCGGCAAAGGTATGGGGGAAATGGCTGGAAGGACATGGCTGAAGGGACATGGCTGCATATGTGAGGGACATGGCTGAAGGGACATGGCTGCATATGTGAGGGACATGGCTGAAGGGACATGGCTGCATATGTGAGGGACATGGCTAGAGGGACATGGCTGCATATGTGAGGGACATGGCTAGAGGGACATGGCTGAAGGGACATGGCTGAAGGGACATGGCTGCATATGTGAGGGACATGGCTGAAGGGACATGGCTGCATATGTGAGGGACATGGCTGAAGGGACATGGCTGCATATGTGAGGGACATGGCTGCATATGTGAGGGACATGGCTGAAGGGACATGGCTGCATATGTGAGGGACATGGCTGAAGGGACATGGCTGCATATGTGAGGGACATGGCTGCATATGTGAGGGACATGGCTAGAGGGACATGGCTAAATGGACATGGCTGCATATGTGAGGGACATGGCTGCATATGTGAGGGACATGGCTGCATATGTGAGGGACATGGCTGGAGGGACATGGCTGAAGGGACATGGCTGCATATGTGAGGGACATGGCTGAAGGGACATGGCTGCATATGTGGGGGACATGGCTGCATATGTGGGGGACATGGCTGCATTTGGGGACACATTTAAAAAAAAGTATCGGTATTCGGTATCGGCGACTACTTGAAAAAAAGTATCAGTACTCGGTCCTAAAAAAGTGGTATCGGGACAACCCTACTTTTTTCTATTACAAGGGATGTGTACATTTCTTGTAATAGGAATAAAAGTGATACATTTTTTTTTTCAGTGTAAAAAATAATATAATAAATAAGAAAACACAAAAAAAATTTTTTAAAGCGCCCCGTCCCAACGAGCTTGTGCGTAAAAGCGAACGCATACGTGAGTAGCGCCCGCATATGAACACAGTGTGGTACACAAGTGAGGTATCACCGCGATCGCTAGAGCGAGAGCAATAATTCTAGCCCTAGACCTCCTCTGTGACTCAAAAGATGCAACCTATAATTTTTTAGACGTCGCCTATCGAGATTTTTAAGGGTAAAAGTTTGATGCCATTCCACGAGCAGGCGCAATTTTTAAGCGTGACATGTTGGGTATCGTGTTACTCGGCGTAACATTATCTTTCACAATATATTAAAAAAAGGGGCAAATTTATTGTTGTCTTATTATTTAATTCAAAAAAGTAATTTTTTTCCAAAAAAAAGTGCGCTTGTAAGACCACTGCGCAAATACGGTGTGACAAAAAGTGTTGCAATGACCGCCATTTATTCTCTAGGGTGTTAGAAAAAAATATATAATGTTTGGGGGTTTTAAGTAATTTTCTAGCAAAAAAAAACAGTTTTAGCCTTGTAAACGCCAAATCTGAAAAACACCCAAGGTCCTTAAGTGGTTAATAAGTTACAAGACTGTCAATAGATTGTTAAACATTAAAAGAAGCGAATGTTCATGTAGATGATGAACTTTTCTTTATTCCTGTCCCTAGCTCTTCTTTTTATATCTATCCAGCCACAACCCTGATTTCTGTTTTCCTACTTGAGCTTTATACAGAGAGTTGTGAAGAAGCTGCGACAAGCTTCCTTTAATAAGAAGAGGTTATATAAATGTGGAACTTTCTCACACACTCCCTCGCTCTTCCTCTACAAGAAAAAAACGCCAGTGTTGTTTCCACAGCAACTGAAAATGAATTTTCATGAATATGTGACATGCCGTGCCCTGGATTTCCCATACGCCATGTGTGGCCAGGTTGTCTACAATTCAGGCACAATACTTACCTGATTTTATGGATTTTTGTGTTTTAAATCAGATTAAAATAAATGTTTCGAATAGTAAAGTGGCTCGTGGAGCTGGACCAATGTAAGTATGTATAAAATCTCCATATCTGTATTTCTTCTGTAATGTTCTGCCTTTATTTAACCACTTAAGACCCGGACCATTATGCAGGTTAACCACTTCCATACCAGGCACTTACGCACCTTCCCGCCCAAGCCAATTTTCAGCTTTCAGCACTGTCGCAATTTGAATGACAATTGCGCGGTCATGCTACACTGCACCCAAACAAAATTGGCGTCCTTTTTTCCCCACAAATAGAGCTTTTTTTTGGTGGTATTTGATCACCTCTGCGTTTTTTTTTTTTTGCGCAACAACTAAAAATAGAGCGAAGATTTTGAAAAAAAAAAAGTTTTTATTTTTTTCTGTTAATTTTTTTGTAAATGAGTATGTTTTCTCTTTCAATTACGGGCACTGATATGGTGGCACTGATGGGCACCGATGAGGTGGCACTGATGGGCACCGATGAGGTAGTTCTGATGGGCACCGATTAGGTAGCACTGATGGGCACTGATAGGCGGCGCTGGTATGGGGCACTCATGGGCGGCACTGATGGGCACTCATGGGCGGCACTGATGGGCACTCATAGGCAGCACAGATGGGCACTCATAGGCGGCACAGGTGGGCACTGATAGGCGGCACAGGTGGGCACTGATAGGCGGCACAGGTGGGCACTGATAGGCGGCACAGGTGGGCACTGATAGGTGGGCACTGGGCATGGATTGGCACTGTGGGGTGGCACTGACAGACACTGGGGTGGCACTGATGATCACTGAGGGGTGGCACTGATGGATCAATGTT
Organism: Rana kukunoris; assembly: GCA_029574335.1. Lineage (NCBI taxonomy): Eukaryota > Metazoa > Chordata > Amphibia > Anura > Ranidae > Rana > Rana kukunoris. Next base: position 41,830,704 of record CM056051.1, read on the forward strand.
GCCAATCAGTGCCCATGTGTGGGCACTGATTGGCATCTTTTTTTTTTACTGCCCCCTTTTTATTTATTTTTTTGCTGACTTATTTTTTTTTTTTGTCATTTTTTTTTTTTTTTTTGCCCTTTTTTTTGTATTTTTTTAGTTCCCTGGTGGTCTAGTGTGGCGATCCGAGGGGGGGCTGCGCTGATAAACAATCAGCGCGAACCCCCCCTGTCAGGAGAGCCGCTGATCGGCTCTCCTCTACACGCGTCTGTCAGACGCGAGTGAGGAAGAGCCGTCGGCGGCTCTTCCTGTTTACATCGTGATCAGCCGTGATTGGACACGGCTGATCACGTGGTAACGAGGCTCCGCCGGAGACTCGTTACCGAGATCAGAGGTGCAGGGTGTCAGACTGACACCCCGCTTCACCGATCGCTGCGCGCCCGCACGGGCGCGTGCGGCATGAAATCGTGCAGGCCGTTTGAGAACGGCCTGTCACGATTTCATAACCACTTCCCGGCCGTAAATCGGCTATTGGCCGGGCGGGAAGTGGTTAAGGACCCGGCCCCTTTTTGCGATTCAGCACTGTGTCACTTTAACTGACAATTGCGCGGTCACGTGAAGTGGCTCCCAAAGAAAATTGGCGTCCTTTTTTTCCCACAAATAAAGTTTTCTTTTTGTGGTATTTGATCACCTCTGCGGTTTTTATTTTTTGCGCTATAAACAAAAATAGAGCGACAATTTTGAAAAAAAAATTCTATGGGCCAGATCCACAAACATGTTCCGCTGGCGTAGCTTAACTTAGTTACACTACGCAGCTGTAAGTTACAGCGGCGTATCCATATCCTCAAAGAATATCCTCTGTAACTTACGGTGGCGTAGTGTAATTGTCGCGGCGTAAGGCCACGCAATTCAAATAAGTTGGATGTGGGCGTGATTTCATGTAAATCAACATGACCCCCGGTAATTGACGTTTTTTTTAACGGCGCATGCGCCATCCATGGAGATATACCAGTGCGCATGCGCAAAATCACGTCGCAAAACATCAATGAAAACGACATGAGCGTGACTTACGCAAATCCCTATTCGCGAGCGGTTTACGTAGACAACAGAAAATTTTACGCTGGCCCGACATCCATACTTAACATTACGTACGCCCAGCGCTTTTTTTCTCAGAAACTAGGTGCAGGAACTCAACCACGGTCTTAAAGGGGCATTAAATGCCAGGATTGCATTACATACAGAGTGCAGAGTTCAGGGGGGTTACACACAGAGTGCAGAGCTGTCACTTGTAAACACAGAAACCAGACTTCTGTGTTTACAAGTGATTGTGGTGAGCAGGCCCCCCCCCCCCAAGGGTCTGAGCCAAAGGGTGGTGGAACTGAGTTCCCCCAAGTTCCCCCTGAAAAAAAGCCCTGCGTACGCCTCTATACAGCAGGGGTAACTTTACGCCAGACATACGCTTACGCAAACGACGTAAAAACACTGCGCCGGCCGTATGTACGTTCGTGGATCGGCATATCTACCTCATTTGCATATTCGACATGGAAGGGCCCCTAGCATCCAGCGTAAATAGGACACTTCGGGACGACGGCGTATCTACGCAAAAAAACGACGTATCTTGTTTTGTGGATACAAAACAATGATACGCCGGCGCAGATTTGAAAGTACGGCGGTGGATCTGGAGATACCCGCCGTAATTGTTTGTGGATCTGGGCCTATATTTTTAACTTTTTGCTATAACATATATCCACCAAAAATATAAAAAAAAACCATGTTATTCCTCAGTTTAGGCCGATACGTATTCTTCTACCTATTTTTGGTAAAAAAAAATCGCAATAAGCGTTTATCGATTGGTTTGCGATAGTTTTATTGCATTTTTATTAATAATTTTTTTTTTTGCTACTAATGACGGCAATCAGCGATTTTTTCGTGACTGTGACATTATGGCGGACACATCGGACACTTTTGACACATTTTTGGGACCGTTTTCATATTCACAGTGAAAAGTGCTAGAAAAATGCACTGTTTACTGTAAAAAAATGACAATTGCAGTGTCAAGTGTGACCGCATGTGTGTTTCTAACTGTAGGGGTCGGGGGCTGGACGTGTGACGTCAGTGATCATCGTTCCCTGACGTCAGTGATCACCCGGAACAGCGGATCTCTCTCTCCTCCCCTGTCAGAACGGGGATCTGTTTGTTTACATACACAGATCCCCGTTCTGGCTCTCTGTGGAGCGATCGCAGGTGGCTGGCGGACATCGCGGCTCCCCATCACGCGCATTGGCTCCATCATCATTTAAAGCGGCCAACGTACACCCACGGTGATTTGCGCAGTCGTGCCAACTTGCCCGCAGAATAATGACGGGCTGGTCGGCAAGCTGCTTTTGGATCAATTATGAAAACATTCTGGTGGGCAAAGTTGCTATAATCTAAAGTGACCCTAGAACAGCCTTTCTCAAACTTTTCAACACAGAGGAACCCCTGAAATAAATTTCCAGCCTCAGGGAACCGCTGCTAAAAATGACTGTCTACTCATGATACATTAACCACTTCAGCCCTGGAAGAATTTACCCCCTCCCTGCCCCAAAGCACTTTTTGTGATTCGGCACTGTGTCGCTTTAACTGACAATTGTGCGGTCATGCGACATTGCACCCAAACGCTTTGCTATAATAAATATCCCCCAAAAATATGTCTTTCTCAGTTTAGGCCAATACTTATTCTTCTACATATTGGGCCAGATTCAGGTAGAGTTATGCCGGCGTATCAGTGATACCCCGGCATAACTCTGACTTTGCGCCGGCGTATCTGTTTTCTGTATTCAGAAAACAAGATACGCCGGTTTGCAGGAAAGATCCAACAGGCGTAATTGTATTACGCCGTCAGATCTTAAATGCATTTTTAAAATGGCCGCCAGGGGTGTTCCCGCTGATTTACGCCAAGAATATGTAAATCAGCGAGATACGCCAATTCCCGCCCGCCCGACGCAGTGACTTTACGCTGTTTCCGTAAGGGGTTTCCCGGCGTAAAGATAAAGCACCAAAAAGATGGCGCATCCTATGTTAAGTATGGATGTCGTGACCGCGGAAAATTTGCGTAACTCGTCCGTGAATGGGGATTTACGTTGATTACGTTCACATCGAAAACACCGTCATAATTCGGAGCATGCGCACTGGGATTTTACAATGGTCGACGCATGCGCAGTACGTTCGGCGCAGGGACGCGCCTAATTTAAATAGCATACGCCCCCTACCCGCCCAATTTGAATTAGGCCGCTCAATTTACGCTACGCCGCCGCAACTTTACATGCAAGTGCTTTGTGAATACAGCACTTGCGCGTAATGTAAATAGGAAAAGTTACTCCACCGCAAAGAACCGCTCGCCATCCTGAATCTGGCCCAATTTTGGTTAAAAAAAAATCGAAATAAGCGTATAGTGATTAATTTGTTCCCAAAATAGGGGAATAGTTCTATGGCATTTTTATTATCAGCGATTATTATTGTGACTGCGACATTATGGCGGACACATCGAACACTTTTGACACTATTCTGGGACCATTGTCATTTATACAGCGATCAGTGCTATAAAAATGCACTGATTACTGTGTAAATGACACTGGCAGGGAAGGAGTTACATTTTTTTTTATTTATTTTTTTACAAATTCTACTAGTTTGGCCAGCTTGGCTGTGAGTTGCACCTCCAGCCGTATACATTTGGTGTGTGAAAATCATTGTGTGTTAGATGTATATAAGCTGAGCTAATCATTCCTATTTAATTGCCATGTGGCATTTATTATTTTACATTTATTCCGGCATGTGTTTGATATTTTTGAAGATTAAATACTATCACTGGCAAGTTTCCTGAGCTCACTGTGCTTCTCTATTGCATGTGGAGATGCCTTGTGGCTGCCACGTTTTTATTGCAGAGGGGTTGGGTATCTATCATAGGAGATATTGTGCAGAGACAGTAACTTTTATCAAAGTACTCAGTATGGCGCCCTTACTACGAGCGTTTCTACCCCTCCAGATGGTAGGCAGGCCTCATATCAAGTGATTTTAATTCTTCTGTATTCTTGGTTACACTATTTATAACAGTAGGTTTATGCTGATGAAAATACATTAAAGTGGTTGTAAACCTTTTAAAAATTAAAAACCCTGCAAGACAAAGGCATAATGAGCTAGTATGCATAGCACACTAGCTTATTATTTATTACTTACCTTAGATTGAAGCCCCCGCAGTGGTCCTCACCCCCACCCTGGCTGCGACATCTCTCCCAGGGCTTACTTCCTGGAATCACGGCCAGTGGCATATCTAGGGTATGGCAGCCATGCCAAGTGCCATGGGGAGGGGGGCGCCAAAAAGCCACCCCCCTCACGAAAAAACCCCACCCGTCCTTCCACGGCCGCCTCCCGCACTAATGTAGCTCCCGGAGCCGCGGGCGGTCTGATGGAGCACAGCGCCGACACAGCAATTTGCTAATATTGCTACTTGGCTTGGGGAGGGGAGTGACAGGCGCCCCCATGGTGGCCGATAACTGGCCAGACCGGATCCATGTAGGGTATGGTAACAGTGGCTCTGCGTACCCTCCTCTGTGTGGCATCATCTTCTCCCCAGAGCGGTGGGCACAGTGGCTGCGTTTGCTGGGCACAGTGGCTGCAATTTTTTTTGTTTGTTTTCTAGTTTGTTTGCGCCCCCAAAAAAAAATTTGAGCACCAGCCGCCAGTGGTCCCCAGTGTCCCTCTGTCCTTGTCACACTGCGTCCCTCCCTGTCCCTGGTTATCCGAAAGATGGGTTTCAAGTGTTCTGACAGGGGTGCAGTTTCAGTGCTTGCCATAGGAGCCACGATGACGTCACCGGTAACGGCACCCCGACTGAAGCAACTTGCACAATTTAGGAGATATTCACTGTATCCGCATGTGCCAACGTCATCGGCACAAGCACATTGAATAAACGGCTCGCTCGTGTCGTTTCTTCAGTAGCATGCCCGGGAGTGACGCCATCACGGCTCCGGAGCCCGCGAACCCACTAATAACTCCAGCAGACATGTCACAGGTCACAGCGGTGTGCAACAGCTTCGATCTAAGGTAAGTATTTCATAATGAGCTAGTATGCGATGCATACTAGCTCACTATGCCCTTGTCTTGCAGATTTTAATATTTTTTTATGAGTTTACAACCACTTTAACTGCTTGCTGACCAGCTGCCGGCGGCAGGTCGGCTCTGCTGGGCGAGATCACATAATATTACGTCATCTCGCTAATAGGGGCACACACGTGCGCCCCCCGGGCGCTACTGACACCGACGCTCGTGCCCGGCGGGCGCCCGCGATCGATTGTTACAGAGCGAGAACCGGGAGCTGTGCGTGTAAACACACAGCTCCCGGTCCTGTCAGGGGGAGAAATGACGGATCGTCTGAACAGCGATCTGTCATTTCCCCAAGTCAGTCCCTCCTTCAGTTAGAACACACCCAGGGAACATGCTTAACCCCTTCCTCGCCCCCTGGTGTTAACCCCTTCCCCGCCAGTGGCAATTTTATAGTAATCAATTAAATTTTTAAGCACTGATCGCTATAAAAATGCCAATGGTCCCAAAAATGTGTCAAAAGTGTCCGAAGTGTCCGCCATAATGTCGCAGTACCGATAAAAATCGCTGATCGCCGGCATTACTAGTAAAAAAAAAATATTAATAAAAATGCTATAAAACTACCCCCTATTTTGTAAACGCTATAACTTTTGCGCAAACCAATCAATAAACGCTTATTGCAATTTTTTTTTAAACTAAAAATATGTAGAAGAAAGAATACGTATCGGCCTAAACTGAGGAAACAAATTGTTTGGGAGATATTTATTATAGCAAAAAGTAAAAAAAAAAGTTTTTTTCAAAATTGTTGCTCTATTTTTGTTTATAGCACAAAAACTAAAAACCGCAGAGGTGATCAAATACCCCCAAAAGAAAGCTCTATTTGTGGGGAAAAAAGGACGCTAATTTTGTTTGGGAGCCACGTCGCACGACCGCGCAAATGTCAGTTAAAGCGACGCAGTGCCGAATCGCAAAAATTGGCCTGGTCTTTGTCCAGCGATATGGTCCGGGGCTGAAGTGGTTAAATATTTGCTTTTGGGTTTACTGCTACTTTAAATATTGCAGCTTGTTGTCGTCCATAAAAACGCATAGGAACCCTTTCAGGTAAGTGGTCATTCCTATAGGTATTCTAGTTCCCGCAACGGTTTTCCTTCTTTCTACCATTTACCTTTATTTGTTTTATCATCCGTTCATTCAAAGTGCTTTCCCTTTTAATAAGATTTGTGCACCAGTGATTTCCCACTAACGTATTTAATGAAACGTCAGATTATTTGATTCCACTGAAGCCACATGAAACCTCGCTGGATGTGCTGTGACACGAGTAAATGAACAACGGGGGATCTGAGCTCCGGCTTTATAGAGTAATGTATTCACAGACTGGATAATTGCTGTAAAGGCTGTTAAAGAAAACACGGCATGGATGGCAAGGTGACAGTTGGCTGACCTTTGTATCAGCGGAGGGAGAGCGGAAAATTATCAGCACTCTAAAGTGCAGCGCGCCAGCGACGGCATGTGGCGGTATCATGGGTGTCACCGTGTATTTCTCCCCCTGGGGACGTGGCTTGTACTTTAGGGAACATACTGGTGACTTTTTCAGTTTGGTACTTGGTTTGGTGTAGCAAAGAATTGTGAAACTTGGCTTTGTCCGGAATCTGTGTAGTCCAGAAGAGATTATAAAAGCTGGCATCTGATTGGTTACGTTTTTTGATAAAGAAGAAGAATCCTGATCCAACGGCATACTAAAGTCAGTGGTGGCTGGTGCTCAAAATTTTTGTGGGGGCGCTAACAAACGGGAAAAAAAAGAACATCGATTGCAGCCACTGTGCCCATCAAATGCAGCTACTGTGCCATCCTACCTAGCTACTATGCCCATCAATTGCAGACACTGTGCCATAAAGCGCAACCATTGTGCCCATCAAATGCAGCTACTGTGCCATCCTACGCAGCTACTATGCCCATCAATTGCAGACACTGTGCCATAAAGCGCAACCATTGTGCCCATCAAATGCAGCTACTGTGCCATCCTACCTAGCTACTATGCCCATCAATTGCAGACACTGTGCCATAACGCGCAACCACTGTGCCCATCAAATGCAGCTACTGTGCCATCCTACGCAGCTACTATGCCCATCAATTGCAGACACTGTGCCATAAAGCGCAACCATTGTGCCCATCAAATGCAGCTACTGTGCTATCCTACCTAGCTACTATGCCCATCAATTGCAGACACTGTGCCATAAAGCACAACCACTGTGCCCATCAAATGTAGCTACTCTGCCAATCCATGCAGCTACTATGCCCATCAAATGCAGCCACTCTGCTCATCAAACGCAGCCACTGTGCCCATCAAATGCAGCCACTCTGCTCATCAAACGCAGCTACTATGCCCATCAATTGGAGACACTGTGCCATAAAGCGCAGCCACTGTGCCATCTAATGCAGCTACTGCGCCATCCTACGCAGCTACTATTCCCATCAATTGCAGACACTGTGCCATAAAGCGCAACCACTGTGCCCATCAAATGCAGCTACTATGCCCATCAAATGCAGCCACTCTGCTCATCAAACGCAGCCACTGTGCCCATCAAATGCAGCCACTTTGCCCATCAAACGCAGCCACTTTGCCCATCAAACGCAGCCACTGTGCCCATCAAACGCAGCCACTGTGCCCATCAAACGCAGCCACTGTGCCCATCAAACGCAGCCACTGTGCCCATCAAATGCAGCCACTGTGCCATCAAACGCAGCCACTGTTCCATCAAACGCAACCACTGTACCCATCAATTGCTGCCAGTGTGCCCATCAATTGTTGACACTGTGCCCATCAATTGCTGCAAATGTGCCCATCAATTGCCTCTACTGTGCCCCATTAATTGCTGCCATTGTGCCCATCAATTTTCGGCTACTGTGCCCTGTCAAATGCTGCCAGTGGGCCCATCAATTTCCACTACTGTGCCCCATCAAATGTTGCCAGTGTGCATCGCCACATAAACTCCCCTCTATGGTATTCCATTGGTCCATGTACACATGGAAGTTTTTGGATGTTTATCAGCAATGGAGTTCATGGGCTGTTGTCTGAATGCCCTAAAATCGCGTTCAGGAGTCGTTTTTCTGATCACAAAATGTTTTTAAAAACGTTAAACGCACATAAACGCTGATAGACGTCAATAAACGCTCAAAAACGTGTGATGACAGGCTGTTGTCGGAAAATCTGACTGTTGTCGGATTTTCCGCGGACTAATGTTGGATAGCATGCTTTAAATTTGTCCGCCAAGAAATGTGTGTTGTCGGATTTTCCGATCGTCTGTACACATGTCCGTCAGACAAAACTCCAAAGTACAAACACGCATGTTCAGAAGCAATGCTCACCATACACGACATTAGAAAATGCTGTCCAAACGGTGGTGCTAAAGAGCTAAAAAAACCACGTAGTTTCATGTTTGTTGGCCGACAATTCTTTGCTGTTTGTATGCAATACAAGTTCCTGGCCAATGCCCTTCGGACAAAAGTCCTACGCTGTGTCCGCAGAAAATCTGATCGTGTGCATGAGGCTGCAAACTTGTGTCTCCATAATATAACCCTATGATGCTGCAGTACCTATCATGAGCCCACCTTCATTTCATGTCTGAATGACTTCTATCATCATTCAAACCCATCTCCTCCTTAACCATACTGTTGTTGGTCGTGTTGTCATTGGCCACCTCTCACAGCTTTCATTGCCACCAATCATTTTTGTTCCTGAGCATTATATGAAAGAACACTTCCTTTGCATCCCTTTAGATGTGCATTCTCAAGCAAATGATCAGCAGAGTATGCACATCTAAAGTAAAAAATATTAGTGACTGATCTTTATATTGATATAATATGTATATATATATTTATTTATATATTTATATTGTGTGGTCCTGATTGGGATCCAAAGGGAGGGAGCAGTCAGGCTGTACAGGGCCCGATGGTTTCTAATTAAAGCCCCATATATACAGTATATACACGTTTTAGGTTTTATTTTATTATAGCATAAATGGTTTAATTTCTGAGGACACATTTTTATGGCGAGTGGAGTTCTAGGAGCTCATACCACCAGGAACCTCCATCTGCTGGGGGGAGTCGTCATCCTTGCTGTTGGTCTTGTTGTGTAATATTGGTATTTTAGTTCTTAGCGGCATTCCTACAATTGCCAGTACTCTGTGGGTTTACTAGGAAGTTTACTAGGAAGTCAACTGCATACTTTGAATTATCACAGTACACTGAATTAAAGTACATTTAGCCGTCCTGTTTTCTTGGAACTGTCACTTATTTGTCTGTAAATGTTCACTGTAAATTCCTTTATTCACAATCCAACATGTTATTTCTTGAAACTTGGAGGGGTATTGGCAGAGGCGGCTCTAGGCTTTGTGAGGCCTTAGGCAAAACTTGACACGGGGCCCCACTCCTGCTCATGACAAAAAAAAAAAATTCAAGGACAAGAGCCTCTTCCCCACAACCCTGGCAGGTGGTTGTGGGGGTCTGCTTACAGGGGGCTTATCGGAATCTGGAAGCCCACTTTAAACCAGACGGGCCCCAGATCCTGCCCTTTAATAAAAGGTGCGGGGGCCTCCCGGCGATGTCACCTGGTGAACACAACCCCCTTGTGATGTCATTGACTAAGGGGATGCTGGGTCATTGACATCACAAGGGGTGGTGTCACCCATATTCACTGGTTGTTAGGGATGCTGGCAGCCCTGCTCCTGAGTCAAGGCTCTTAACACTGCCTGAGTACAGCAACGTTAAGGTCCCCTGTCCCTCAAAACTGGGGTAATGCATTGGATAAGTTAGAGCCGCCTCTAGGTATTGGGCTCTGTTCACACCATGGAGGTACATCTCATGTGTTCTCATGCGTTGCATGTAGGGCAGACCATTTATTTCACTGGGCTGCCTTTGCAAGTAACACACAAAAGTAGTCCCCAAATTTTTTAAATCGCAGCCCACTGAACCACATGGCTCGGCATCATGCGACATTGCGCGTTTTGGCCCACGTATTATCAGATGAATACTGGTGCCATTAGAAATGAATGCTTAAGAATTAATGGCACTACCTTATGTCTGCTCAAGGGCTGTGTATGTCAGAGTCAGAAAAACACGCATTTTTGCGTGACACCTTTGCGTAGGCGATTTGCGGCGTAAAAAAATAGGCGTTTTGTCCCACGCTTTGCGTTTTTAACCGCGTTTTTTTTTACATTGTATTGTCGGCTATGCGGAACGCCAAAGCCACCCGATACGCGCGTCGAAAACGGGTCCGGGACTTGTTTGAAATTCGACATTCTATCGACGTACAGCGTTCTGCGTTAGGAGATGTGAACAGTCTCCATAGAGAGCAATGTAAATTCGACCCTCCGGCGTATTGTAGCGTCGCGCTTCAGGCGTAAAAATGCCTAGGTGTGAATGGAGCCTTACACGGACGCCTTATGGCTACTCCGTTGTCATTTGAAAGCAAACTGTGTTCCCTAGGATGACCATACATGGATCAATATTTGGCCAGTTCAGCAAGGATTTGCTGAATTTCGAACTATGTATGGGCACCCTGGTTGTTTTCGAACTATGTATGAACACCTATATGGGGCACGTTTAGGAGATATTTACTGTACATATGGGTAAGCCTTCTTATAGGCTTACCTATAGTTAAATTGCATGCATGGGAGTTTACTCCCACTTTAAGGCAGATTATCATACAATGGCTAAATGAATGTGGTATAGTTAGGAGGTTAACTACATTAACCTAATGGGATAGGCTTATGAGTTTCCAGTGTGACGTCAACTTTGTCCCTTGCTGTGTTCAAAGTTCTCTGTAGAGAAGACCAGACAAAGTTCACTCCTTTACATTGATTACCTATATTATTTATCTTAGAAAATGTTGCATGCTTTAATCATCCTGAAAGTTAATAATTACATGCAGGGTAGCAAGGGTGGTATGTTATTAACATTTAAAGTGACCCCATCAACACTGGGCCGTCTTAATAGCATCATGGGCCCCTGGGCAAAATAATGCTCTGGGGCCCCTACAATGAAGGCAGTGCAGGTAAACAGAAATCAAGTAGGTAGGAGGTAGGAAGGGATATCTGGTGTGAAGAGGGGTCAGAGTGCTGGGGCAATATCTGGGGAGTAGGGGGGTCAGAGTGCTGGGGGGATATCTGGGGTGTAGAGGGGACAGAGTGCTGGGGGGGATATCTGGGGTGTAGGGGGGTCAGAGTGCTGGGGGGGATATCTGGGGTGTAGAGGGGTCAGAGTGCTGAGGCGATATCTGGGGTGTAGAGGGGTCAGAGTGCTGGGGGGATATCTGCGGAGTAGAGGGCTCAGAGTGCTGGGGGGATATCTGGGGTGTAGGGGGGTCAGAGTGCTGGGGGGATATCTGGGGTGTAGAGGAGTCAGAGTGCTGGGGGGATATCTGGGGTGTAGAGGGGTCAGGGTGCTGGGGGGATATCTGGGGTGTAGAGGGGATAGAGTTCTGGGGGGATATCTGGGGTGTAGGGGGGTCAGAGTGCTGGGGGGATATCTGGGGAGTAGGGGGGTCAGAGTGCTGGGGGGATATCTGGGGTGTAGAGGGGTCAGAGTGCTGGGTGGATATCTGGGGTGTAGAGGGGTCAGGGTGCTGGGGGGATATCTGGGGTGTAGAGAGGTCAGACAGGCTCAAGGCCCAGCTGCTTTGGGGAAAGGGCAGGGGCCCCCCATGCAGCTGGGGCCCCTGGGCAGTTCCCAGGTGTGTCCTCTCATTAAGACAGCCCTGCATCAACACAGGGTCACTTTTACAGAGTAGCCCACCTGTAAAAGAAGACTGAATATACTCATGTTTTGAAGAGCCACACATCTCCATTCCCCAACCAGTGCAAGAATCCGCTCATCAAATGAGTCCAGTCCTTTCTCCCCCATTGATCGATATGGCTCCTCCCACTGGCTCCTACGTACTAGAGAGAGGAACATTCAATTACAGGGTAGGAAACACTCTCCAATTGTTCTGGTTTCTTCCTAATTAGCTAATGCCTACAGTGCATGCCCGGTCCTTTCTTCTGCTCCCCCGCCTCTCTGAATAGCATGCACTAAAACCCTTGGCTGAGCATTCATGTTTATAGAAGGGCTCTCCTATGTCTGTGGATGGCCTTAAGCTGGACACTGGTTAGTGGGGTCAAATCAACAATAAAGAAGCAGAATGGAATTTTTTTTCTCCCACTGTGAATGTAGTTTTAGTTCGGGAAAATTCATACATATTCTAATGTGCATGTTCTAGGCACAAGAGAAACCTATTTAGAGCCTAAGTTTATTTTAATTTATTTTAATTTAAGTCGGCACAAGGGATGGTACATACATTGAATATGAAGGGTCCCTTCATCTGAAGTCCTCAGCCTCCTCCCCATCCTCCAGTGCAGCAGGGGTTAATACAATCGGCTGGACCTGTCAAAGAAAATCATCTAGAGTGCCAACTGTGTCCACCCTTTTCGACTCCCCCCCTCCCCCCCATTCATAGAAGTTGTACTATGATATATGAAGGTGGATTAAATGAAGGTCCACCTCCTCCATTCATCGATGGGGTTGTATTGATAAAAGCAATTGTACAGCTTCTGTGAATTAAGGAATTGCGCAAAGGACAGGCATTGTCGTCACACTTGATGAATGCCTACGACAGGTCCAGCCAATCAATCGGCCTACTTAGGGTACGGCTGCAGGTGTATAGGTGTATGGGGGGGGGGGGGACTTGGAATTTCAGCCAGCAGCTCAATGGACACTTGTCATTGAATATAAGTACTGTCCCTTGTGCTGATATATATTTTTTTTTTAGTTAACTAAATTTAGGCTTAAACATGTTTGGGATTCCATTTAAAGCGGGGGATCACCCTTAAAACTACTCTGTGTGATCTCATCCAGCATACTGGCGTCAGCGCCAGTATGCTGTTTTTTTTTTTTTTAATCTTCGTACTTACGGTTTAATTGATCATTTTATATTGTGCCTACCGTGGGTGAATGGCACGCGCTATGGAGCGTCACGGCTTCCGAAAATAGCCGACTAGCACTCGGGTATTCCCGGCGCTATACGGCGGCCGCACACAGACCTAGGAGCTGACTGCGCAGGCGCCGTATATATCCGAGTCCTATTACGGCTTTTTTCGGGGGGCGTGAAGCGCCATAGCCATTGGACTCGGATATATACGGCGCCTGTGCAGTCAGCTCCTAGGTCTGTGCGCAGGCGCCGGGAATACCCGAGTGCTAGTCGGCTATTTTTGCAAGCCGTGACGCTGAATAGACGCGCCATTCACCTGTGGTAGGCACAATATAAAATGATCAATTAAACTGGCTGACGCCAGTATGCTGGATGGGATCACACAGAGTAGTTTTAAGGGTGAACCCCCTCTTTTTGACTCAATGATGGCAAATCAAATGCGTGGAGAATGATTTTTCAGAGTTTCCGTACAAACTTTCAAAATAAATTCTACTGATGTATGGCCAGCTTTTGTGTAATATCCAGGCCCGGTTTTCCCACAAGGCCACCGATGCCATGCCTTGGAGCGGCAGGGCACCGAGGGGCGGCAGCGACATGGAGTCCCCGACGCACGGCGCATACAGTTAAGGGCGGTAAGTTGCTTTCTAGCAAGACTAAATGTAGTGTGGAGGAATCCCCTCGCTCGTTAACAAGTGTTGCCGTCTGTCCTCCCCCCCCCCCCCCCCCCACACATACCTCTCTCTGCTGGCTCTGTCTTCGGGACTCCCTCCTCCCCCCGAGTCGGTCTCATGTCCCTGCCGCCGATGTACACAGTGAGAGGGGTGAGCTTTGTTCTTGCCATTTCAGCTTTGACTGGAGTTCTAGCACAGTGCTAGGACTCCTGTTTTTGAGGTGACAGGGTCAATAAAGAGAACAATTGCTATGACACAGGGAATTGCTTTCTCCTGTGTGATAGCAATAAATTTAAGTGAAAAAAAAATTATAAAAATTAAATTAAATTAAAAAAATAATAAGAAATAATAATTAAATTAATAAAATAAAAAAGTAATTAAAAAGTAAAGAATAAGTAAAATAATATTAAAAAAAATAAGATAATAATACAAAAATTAAAAAAAGTAAACGACAAGCTACAAAAAAAAGTGATAAAAAAGTAAAAAATAAGAAACAAAAAATATTTCAACTAACCGTGCCGCCCCTACCATCCGGTTTCCATTCTCCGTTGATTTTGGGGGGTGTTTCGGTTGGCGGGGAGGGGGTGCATTGCGGAACCTGGCCTTGGGGCGGCAGGGAGTGAAAATCTAGCCCTGGTAATATCAGTGCCTAATTACAACATTGTACTTATAAATATAATGGTATCTTTTTCAAGTGTCTGCTTCCTTCATAAGACTGGGTTGACAAGTCTCAAGTCTCTAGAGAAGATCCGACCATTAATGTCAGAATCCATTAGGAAAAGAGCTCTGAACTCTTCACAAGCCTCTTGACACATTGCAAGCAGATCAGGCCTGGTGCTGTTAAATTGAAATGAGCTCATTGCTATCACAATTGCATTTCCATATAATGTGGATTTTAACCTCCTTATCAGCGCCAACTGAAGCTAAAGTCCAAGCAGTTGTCACGGGGGTGATACTACGGTTGTCACCATATTATTAAATGTACCTTGTGGCACTTTTATCTTCCAGAGCTGCTGTCTTCCAGCGTTCTTCACAGCGCAGTAATTGAGTAAAAGCCTTTCGTGCCTAGAATGTCAGCCTGTTTTTGGATGAATAGCCGCAACCTATAATGATTTTGTGAACTTATGAGACATTGGGTCTGATTTATGAAAACTGAAGGGAAATAGTAGAGAAGCTGCCCCATACCAAAGCTGCCAGATTCATGCTTTTGTTTTCTAAACCGCTATGGAAAATGACAGATGGTGGGCAAAGCAGATAATTCCATCCACCAATATTGATAAATTGGGACTCCAATCCTTCTCTCCTTTGCTTTAATTTGACCAAAATACAGTCCTGATCAAAAGTTTAAGACCACTTGAAAAATGGCAAAAAATCATATTTTACATTGTTGGATCTTAACAAGGTTCTAAGTAGAGCTTCAACATGCAACAAGAAGAAATGAGAGTAAGACAAAACATTTTTGAGCATTCAATCAATTTTAAAAAACGAATATACTGAAACAGGCTGTTTTTTCAGCTGATCAAAAGTTTAGGACCACACCTCCAAAAAAAAAACTAAACCCCCCAAAACAGAAATCCAACTTCCAAACATGAACTCAGTAATGAGTAGCTCCGCCGTTATTGTTGATCACTTCAAAAAATTGTTTCGGCATGCTTGATGCAAGCGTTTCCGTGAAGTGAGTGGGAACATTTGTCCAAGTGGTGAAGACAGGCCATCTACTATCTGGAAGTGTTGTCTATTTTTGTAAACTTCCCTTGCCATCCATCCCCAAAGGTTCTCAATTGGATTTAGATCAGGGGAACACGCAGGATGGGCCGAAAGAGTGATGATATTCTCCTGGAAGAAGAAACTTGTCCTGCGGGCATTGTGTACTGTAGCGTTGTCCTGTTGGAAAACCCAGTCGTTACCACACAGACGAGGGCCCTGAGTCATGAGGAATGCTGTCTTCAACATCTGGACATAGTCAGCGGCCGTTTGACACCCCTGCACAACCTGAAGCTCCATTGTTCCACTGAAGGAAAAGGCACCCCAGACCATTATGGCGCCCCCTCCACTGTGGCGCGTAGAAAACATCTCAAGTGGGATCTGCTTGTCATGCCAGTAAGGTTGGAAACCATCAGGACCATCAAGGTTAACATTTTTCTCATCAGAGAATAAAACTTTCTCCCACCTTTGAATGTCCCATGTTTGATACTCTCTTGCAAAGTCCAAACGAGCAGTTCTGTGGCATTCAAGGAGACAAGGTTTTTGAAGACGTTTTTTATTTTTGAAGCCCTCCAGTCTCAGATGCCGTCTGATGGTTATGGGGCTGCAGTCAGCACCAGTAAGGGTCTTAAGTTGGGTCGAGGATCGTCTAGTGTTTTGATGAGAGACCCTGCTTATGCAGTTCAGCAACCCGACCACGTTCAAAAAGGGAGAGTTTTTTTGCCTTTGCCAGCACAAAGTGTGTCTACCTGACAGAAAATGACAATGAATCCACATTTTTGCACAGATTTGGCCTTTTAAAGGCATGTGGTTCTAAACTTTTGATCAGCTGAAAAACAGCCTGTCTCAGTTTAATCGTTATTTTCAATTAATTGAATGCTCAAAAAATGTTTTGTCTCACTCTCATTTCTTCTTGTTGCATGTTGAAGCTCTACTTGGAACCTTGTTAAGATCCAACAATGTAAAATATGATTTTTTTACATTTTTCAAGTGGTCCTAAACTTTTGATCAGGACTGTATTTAAAGTGTTTGTTTGCTGCGCAGTTGCTGACAAGGCATGGTATAAGCAGTTTCGCACTTTTAGGAGGGTTCAGTAATGATATTCTGTCTGGACTTCATATTCTAGTAAGCATATCGAAAATGTGCGCAAAGTGCAGAAATAAAATCCATAAATTCCAAGAACAGTAAAGCAAACTAATGGAATATTTAGTGATACACGATTTGTCATCTTATACACATTGTAATAAAAGAGTGAACGTGTTTTTTTTTTTTTTTGATCCTCCTCAGCCAGAAAACTTTTGTTGTACTTCACTTTTATAATTCGGACAACTACTGTGCATTTATATATATATAATAGGAGCACAGGGTGAATGAGAACCCCACTATGGTCTGGGCTAGTCAGATTTAATTGTATATGTTAGGGTTGTCCCGATACCACTTTTTTAGGACCGAGTACAAGTACCGATACTTTTTTTCATGTACTCGCCGATACCGAATACCGATACTTTTTTTAAAAGTCACGTGACAGTTTTCAAACCACAATACAGACTAAGGATATTTTCTTTAGAATTATGAAGAACTCTAACTCAAGACATTATAATAGAAGAAAAATGAGTAAAAATGAATAAAAATGTTTTATTTGCTTGTCACGCAGTAGTAAAAAACTCAAAGAATTTTCACAGAACATGTTGATAAATACAAAAAAAGTATCCGGCCAGGCATCGGGAGCATTTGCACGAGTACAAGTACTCCCGCAAATACTTGGTATCGGTCCCGATACTGATACTAGTATCGGTATCTGGACAACCCTAGTATATGTTGTATATATATATATATTGTGTGTGTTGGCTGTAGTGTACTATAAAGCTTGCTGTGATTGCATTCTATTGCCTGTTGTGATGTAAATTAATCTAGGATGGCTTCTGAGGATCTGTCATTGTGGCTTGTGCTAATTGACACTGTATTGTGTGAAGGAGTCCTGTGATAAATGTGTATTGCAAGTTAACAGACAGTCTAAAGGTCATGTGTCTGAGACATCAGCTGTAGTTAATTAGCTCATGTAAATTAGATCAGGAGCCGGAGTCGAGATGTCTACCAAAAAGATGTGTATTGGGTCATTGTTCATTTTGGTTACTGTAGGATCCTAAGTGTATATAAGAGCCTGATTTTCTCAATAAAGGGGTCTATTCGTGTGGAACCTCAAACAGAGCTGTGTGTCTCGTTATTGGGGTTTGTTTGCCTGACTGTGGAGTGTCGATAGCTGTCTTGGGTTCGGGAATGGAATATCTTAAACGGCGTTAACCCCTGTCCCATTTGGGGGTCCGTTACATATATATATATATATATATATAGATATATATATATATATTCACACACACACACATACACTTCGTATATATAGGGCCAGATTCATGTAGAGCGGCGTAAAGTTGTGCGGGCGTAGTGTATCTCATAAACGCTACGCCGCCGTAAATTAGAGAGGCAAGTGCTGTATTCATAAAGCACTTGCTCCTTAAGTTACAGCGGCGTAGCGTAAATGGGCCGGCGTAAGCCCGCCTAATTCAAATGTGTGTGTTTTATTTAAATGAAGTGTGACCCCACGTAATTGACGGTTTTTTAAACTGCGCATGCGCCGGCCGTGGACGTATCCCAGTGCCCATGCTCCAAATTACGACGCTAAGACGCATTGGTTTTGACGCAAACATAATTTACGCCCAGCTCCATTCACGGACGAGTTACGCAAACAACGTAAAATTTTAAAAATTTGACACGGTCCCGACGTCTATACTTAACATTGGCTGTGCCATCTTTTTGTTGGAATATCTTTACGCCTGAAAAACACCTTTACGTAAACGGCGTATCTGTACTGCGACGGCCGGGCGTACGTTCGTGAATCTGCGTATATAGCTAATTTGCATATTTTAGGCGTAAACCCCCTAACGGCGAGTGTAAATATGCATCTAAGATACAACGGCGTAGGAGACTTACGCCGGTTGTATCTTAGCAAGATTTAAGCGTATCTGGTTTCGAGAATACGCTTAAAGATTCTGAGTTACGACGGCATATCTACTGATACACCGGCGTAAATCTATATGAATCTGGTCCATAGGATGTATTGAAAGTAATGAGATTTCACGTTGGTAGAGTAATGCCACGTACACACAATTGGAAATTCCGACAAGAAAAGTCTGTTGTGAGCTTTTTTACGGAAATTCCGACCGCGTGTAGGCTCCATTGGACTTTTTCTGGCGAAATTCCTATCAACAAAAGATTGAGAGCAGGTTCTCTATGTTTCCGTCGGAAAACGTTTCTATCGGAAAATCCGCTCAGCTGTATGCAATTCCAACGTGCAAAAAAAAAACATGCATGCTCAGAATCAAGCAGAAGAGCCAAGCTGCCTATTGAACTTTATTGATCTCGGCTCGTCGATTGTGTTGTATGTCACTGCGGTCTTGATGGTCGGAGTTTCCGACAAGATTTGTGTGACCGTGTGTATGCAACACAACTTTGAGCCAACTTCTGTCAGAAAAAATCCATAGTTTTCTTTTCAGAATTTCCAATCGTGTGTACCGATATCCCTATATTTACAAACAGCCAAACTTTTTCCTAAATCCTTTGTATTCTATTTTATGTTGCATTTGTCCATTTTCAGAATTGCCTCTAATTGTGTAATAAAGTAAATACACGGGTCACAAAACATCTTTTCCCATCTGTGGTATTGGAAAGGAATTAAAGAAAACTCGGGCAATGTAAAATCCATGCGTTGTTCAATTTTTCCTAAATGACTTGATAGAATTCACCATTCATCCGAGAAAAGTGTGAGCCTGTGCATGGCCTGCCCAAAGCAAACCGGCTTCATTTCCAGATGTCCAATACACATCATGTGAATTACAAAGATGAAAACAGAATCGTAATAAGTTTTGCAAATGCTCACTATGGACGGAGTAAATTGCCAAGTAGATTGTTGAAAGAGCCCTGCAAATCGTTAAGGCACTGAGGTTTTGTCCCATTATACCAGGACAGGAAAGGATTTTCACGGTTTGTAAATTACATTTCGTTCTACTGTGTAGAGCATCAAAGAGCAGCACATCTCTTTCTGCGAAGGCCGAGTCTCTGCGGGCTGTTTTCATTTTAAGGATTGGCACTGTAGTAAACCGCTGTGAGCCGGGCGGTGCGTGCAAGTAAAGTAATCAGTGTTTGGAAAAACTTGGGGAGGGGTTCCAGAGATAGGACATACGGAAAATTCCTAGAAATGAACCCTTATATACGGCTTTAATTGAATCCCTAACCTCCGATACTATAAATATAAGGTTAGAAATGTGAACCCATCACTTTAGGGGTCAACATCATAATTGAAACCAGTATTTAACCCTCAAACCCAAAATGTAATATATTGCTGCTTACCAATCATTAATTGTGGTGGATACATCCGTTTTCTTTTTTCCTTTTTCTTTACCCTCTGTTTTCACCTGGCGGGTGGAACGCAAACACCCACACTTCCTGGTTTTGCGAGTATAATACAGCCGATGCGCGCACATATGCGAGCGCATGCGCACAGACATGAGCGACGCGAAACCGGAAGTGCGGGGTGGAACGCAGGAAGGCCCCGCACTTCCTGGTTGAAAGTGGCGTGTGCTCCAGCGTGTATAGGCGCTGGTGCAGGCCATCGGGGCAGTGAAAGAATGGTGGTAGATGGCCCTGATGTGGCTCAGTTCCCCCAACATAGAAGGCTATCAGGTAGGGACTACTCCGATCACACTTTTTTGTGCCCTTACACTGCTTGATGGTCATTGGCTAATGCTATGGTATACTGGCCAGCTTGGGGTGACCCTGCCAATTGGCACGCACAGACAGGGACTTTGGAGATCCTGATGAAGTACATAGATCACCCTGGCATGGTCTCTCCCTCCACACTGGTGTGTACCTTTCTGGGGTCATGGGTGGGATGGGCGGAGCTCCGGAGGAGAGGTGGGGCTTGTCAGCCAGTGGCCAGTAGCGTTGGCTACTAATGCACCTATGCATACACATACACATATAAAGGATGACACGCAGGAAGAGAGAGCTATCACGGACCACCTAGGCTTTAAAGAAGGGGGTACGCCCCAGAAACGCGCCAGCCATGTTGATGTCAGGGGTTTGACTGGCAGGTGCCTTGAGGTCCAGTTTCAGCTCTTTCAAAAGCGCTTACTTTCGATTGTTTTGTGAGTAGGACCATTGCTTTTTATCTTGTTTATTTAAAAAATATAAAGTGGTAATGCACAAGGTCGGTGCGCCCTCCTTTCTTTTCTTTTTCGTTTTCACCTGGTGATCTAGCCAGTAACACACCTCCTGTAATCACAAAACAAAACAGAGGGCGTGTGGGCCTAGTGCATTATCCTCAATATAAGTCTTTAACCTCTTGCCAGCCCACCGTAAAATGACAGAGTGTGGCTCTCATCTTGGGGCCATGTCATATGACTGCACCCCATAACTGCCACTCCCGCGGGGGCACACAGTCGATTGTGGCCGCCCCGTGTTCCTAGGACATGGCGCGACTCCGAAGTCAGTAATGAGCCGATGATGCAGCTCTTGAACCATGTGATTGACTGTATCTAATCACAACCGGTCACGTGTATATCAGCTCTCCACATTTCACACTGACACTGAGTGTGAGGAGACCATGACACTCCCACCACCATGCTTGACTGTAGGCAAGACACACTTGTCTTTGTCCTCCTCGCCTGGTTGCCGCCACACGCTTGTCACCATCTGAACCAAATAAGTTTATCTTGGTCTCATCAGACCACAGAACATGGTTCCAGTAATTCTATGTCCTTAGTCTGCTTGTCTTTAGCAAACTGTTTGCAGGCTTTCTTGTGTATCATCTTTAGAAGAGGCTTCCTTCTAGGATGCCAGACATGCAGACCAATTTGATGCAGTGAGCAGCACCCCCTCACCCCTTCAAACTCTGCAACAATACTGGCAGCACTCATACGTCTATTTCCTAAAGGCAACTTCTGGATATGACGCTGAGCACGTGCACTCAACTTCTTTGGTCGACCATGGCAATGCCTATTCTGAGTGGAACCTGTCCTGTTAAACGTTGTATAGTCTTGACCACCGTGCTGCAGCTCAGTTTCAGGGTCTTGGCAATCTTCTTATAGCCTAGGCCATCTTTATGTAGAGCAACAATTTTTTTTTTTCAGATCCTCAGGGAGTTCTTTGCCATGAGGTTGATGAGAGTTGAACTTCCAGTGACCAGTATGAGAGACTGAGAGCGATAACACCAAATTTAATACACCTGCTCCCGATTCACATCAGAGACCTTGTAACACTAACAAGTAACATGACACTGGGGAGGGAAAATGGCCAAAATTCCCAAATTTGGACATTTTCACTTAGGGGTGTGCTCACTTTTTTTTGCCAGCTGTTTAGATATTAATGGCTGTTTGTTGAGTTATGTTGAGGGGACAACAAATGTACACTGTTATATAAGCTGTACACTTACTACACAACATTGTAGCAAAGTGTAATTTCTTCAGTGTTGTCACATTCAAAGATAGAATAGAATATTCTCAAAAACGTGAGGGGTGTACTCAGTCCCGTCGGAACCCGACAGGCAAAGCAAGCACTTGCCTGGGGGCCCCAAGCTAGCCAGGGGACCCAGCAGGGAGGGCCCTTGCCGCACCGCTGTGTCTTCTTGCAGTCCGGTCGGGCGTGTACCATAACCGCGCGGTACAGGAGATTCAGGTTCTTGTTCCCGGCCGGACTGACAGGAAGTGCACACACTGAGTGTTCACTTCCTTTCAGTCCGGCCCCGGGAACAGCAAACCTAATCTCCTGTACCGCGCGGTTATGGTACACGGCCGACCGGACTGCAGGAGGACGCAGCGATGCGGCAAGGGCCCTCCCTGCTAGGGCCCCTGTGCAGACACCAACATATGCCAGCGTGTGAGGTGGAGGATAGAGGTAAGCCGCCAACCCCCCCCCCCCCCCCGGCCCTGGGTGTACACATTTTTTGGGAGATACTGTATATGCTTTTTTGATGCAATTCCATTGAAGTCTATGGAGCCAAAAATGCAGGGTGCTGCATGTAAAAAAGGTTCCTGTATTTTTCCAAAAAACGCATTGCAGGAAGCTGCATAGATGTGAACAGGACCCATAGAAAATAAGGGATGGATTGTAGTGCGTTTCTATAGATCTTTAAATGCGACAAAAAATGCATAGATGCGAGCCTGGCCTAAATCACTGACTCAGAAAAATAGATAGATTGGAAGCTCTGACTTCACTGGCCGCATGCTTGTCCTAGGAACAAGGAACTCATAGGTCCATAACAGCAGCTATTTTTGTTCAGTTCAGTTAATCACTTTATTCTCCCTTTTCTGTCATCGTTTTCAATGTCGTTTTTTCCCGAAGGCGGCTGCATTCTCGCCTCTTAATATCAGATTACACTGTTCTGTGTACCAATGAGGAATTTTCTCTTGCATGCAAACGTTCATAGCTGCAAAAAAAAGTGTCCGATTTTTTTTTTTTTTTTCGTTTTGAGGCAAGTTCTGACTGGAAATGTCAAGGCTGTTCAGACAAGCTAATGAACACTAATAACAGAGAGCTGCCTAATGTTGTGAAAGCCGGCATGAACGATGACAAAGGTCAGGCTGTATTGAGGATCGGGCCTCGCAGGGGGCCCCGGGCTGAACACAACGGTCTCTCTTCATCTCACTTGTCACATTGGCACATTATTCTTCAGCTTACTGGTGGCTGCTAGGAATACATTTCTCAATGACAGCTTATATTCATTTTTTTGTATGTTCAAATCAGTTAGATAATTCTAATGCAACAATTTAGAATTTGGATGAAAAGTTTAGCGCTGAGAAATGCTTTTTGAAAGATAAAAAATGCATTTTATATGCAACTATATAGATCAGAGCAACATGAGGGACAAATGAGGAGGAAAGAGGGACAGGTGGACATTGTTCCAAATCAGGGACAGTCCCTCGAAATCAGGGACAGTTGGGAATGTGGGCTGTATGTTGACAGGGATGTCAAGAGTTTCAGTATTTTTATATTCCACCAATGGAGCTGATCGTGAGGTTGTTGTAAAGTAGGGTGACCAGACGTCCCCAGTTTCTGGGGACAGTCCCTGGATTGGATTGAGGACGCTGTCCCCGGAGCCCGTCTGTCCCCGGATCTGTCATCTCAGCATGGTGGCCCGGAGAGGACTCCCAAATCCCAAATAAGCTAATCCCCTGCGTGTAGCTTTTTACAAAACAAACATCTCCGGACCCCCTGTGTTCAGAGGGTTAAGGGGACAGTAAGCGGACTATTTCTTCATTTTTGGGTTTATTCAGATTAATCCACCGCAGCACACTACACAGTTGAAGCCCGGCCTCTTCAATATGAATACACCGTGAACACCTAAACCTGAAAATGAAGAAATATACAGCTTACTCTCACCTGACTCCCACTGAACACAGGGGGCCCAGAGACATTTGTATAAAATAATTCCATAAACACATACCACATACACTGCATATATCATTTGAGGAAAATATCCTATTAACCACTTAAGGACCGCCTCCTGCACATTTACATCGGCAGAATGGCACAGCTGGGCACATGCACGTACAGGTACGTGCTGTGCTAGTACCCAGCCGTGGGTCACGGGCATGCGCCCGCGGTGCTCTCCCGTGACCCGGGACTCACGGACCCGATCGCCGCTGGAGTCCGGCGATCGGTCCCCGGAGCTGAAGAACAAGGAGAGCCGTGTGTAAACACGGCTTCCCCGTTCTTTACTGTGGTGGTGTCTTCGATTGCGTGATCCCTTTTATAGGGATGCACAATCGATGACGTCACACCTACAGCCACACCCCCCTACAATTGTAAACACACATTAGGGAACACATAACCCCATCAGCGCCCCCTTCCCAAACTGCAAATGTCATTTTTTACAATAAACAATGCATTTTAAATGCATTTTTTGCTGTGAAAATGACAATTGTCCTTAAAATGTATCAAAATTGGCCGAAGTGTCCGCTATAATGTCGCAGTCACGGAAAAAATCACTGATCGCCTCCATTAGTAGTAAAAAAAAAAATGTTTTTATAAAAATGCAATAAAATTATCCCCTATTTTGTAAACGATATAAATTTTGCGCAAACCAACCGATAAACGCTTATTGCGATTTTTTTACCAAAAATAGGTAGAAGAATACATATCGGCCTAAACTGAGGACATTTTTTTAAATATATATATATTTTTGGTGGATATTTATTATAGCAAAAAGTAAAAAATATTGAATTTTTCTCAAAATTGTCGCTCTATTTTTGTTTATAGCGCAAAAAATAAAAACCGCAGAGGTGATCAAATATGACCAAAAGAAAGCTCTATTTGTGGGGAAAAAAAAGACGCCAATTTTGTTTGGGAGCCACGTCGAACGACCGCATAATTGTCTGTTAAAGCGACGCAGTGCTGAATCGCAAAACCTGGCCGGGTCCTTTAGCTCACTTAAGGTCCGGGCCTTAAGTGGTTAAAATAGTTTACCATTTGACAATCTGGTCACCTTATTGTAAAGACCAAACTCCCACTCTGCTTTCGTTTTGGAAGATTGATGTAAGCACAGTTCAGAAATCAGAAAAACAGACATTACATGATAGATCATTGACTTGGACTGAATTTCTGTAGTAACACCCAGTTGAAGGTAAACATTCATTCCTGATTGACACTAGACATATAGCCGTAATCTGGTTGGCCATTTTTTGACAACACCTCCACTTTTCTTTCCTTCAGTTTGTATGAGTCAGCCCTTGTATTCTACTATACAGAGACACAAATAGCTTGAGCACAACCAACCCGACAAGACTTTCCAGTTTTGGACAAAAATAATGGTCATTCTTCCTCCAGCGAAGGAAAGTGAGTTTGGGTTCATAGGTTACTTATGAACCCAACAGTATCCTACAGATTGTAGAGAGACGTTCATGGCTGGTTGGTCTTCTTCGCATGAGAATAAAATCAAAACTGCAAGACAGTCAGGCAGGGCCTTCTTTAATGCAGGGCAAAAGGGTTAGCTGCCCTGGGCCCTGTCATTGTTGTGGGGCCTAAAGCAGCTGCCTCATACTTGCCAACTATGCCAATTTAAATTCCCCTGTCCCTTGAAGTTTTAGTCCTGTGCTGTGTCCAGATATCTCTGTGTGAAGTGCTGCTACTAATACTGCCCAGTTCTCCCCTGTTGTTGTGTAAAGATGACTCGCCTGCAGATCCTGTGTTTACATGTAAATAACCGTCATTCATATGTAAATAACAGGAGCATTCATATGTAAATAGCATCAGGATTCATATGTAAATAGCTGAGGCCAGCGGCATTCATATGTATATCATGCCCCTCTGCAGTGAAGAGATCATGTGCTGTAACCTCTAGCATAGGGGGGGTTTCAGGGGACAGTCCCCTGATTGAGGACACTGTCCCTGGACCAAGTCTGTCCCTGGTTTTGTCCCCAGATTGGATTTAATAGGGGGCAGGGGCAATTTCAAAGACAGTCAGTGCAGAATAAAAAATAAAAAATAGAATTACACCCCCCCCCCCGCTCCGCCGTGCCTACTAGCATAGGGGGGTTGTATTTTTCCCATTATCTGTGCCCCTTTCTGATGATCATGTGCTGGTCGGAGCTGAGGGAATATTTCTTCAGTTTCGGGCGCATGCCCATTTAGCTTCGCTCACATGTTCTTCTGCCTTGGCACAAGTCTTGGCCAACCACCTGCTTATCTCCTTGCCTTCCCTGGGGGAGTGATCTTTATCCGCTCCCCACCCAGTAGTAGCCGGGGCACGAAGAGTAAGACTTGAGAGGCTGTGAGGTGGGCGGCGGGCAGAGTCGCTGATTGTTGCCATTACTAGTAAACAAAAAATATGTCCCCGGATTTCATTTTAAAAATCTGGTCACCTTACTCTAGCAACCAATCAGTGAGCAGTATTGCTGTACAGTAATCTCTAGCAACCAATCAACAAGAAGAAATCATGTGCTGTAACCTCTAGCAACTAATCAGTGAGCCATAATGTGTGCTATAGCCTCTAGCAACCAGTCAGTAAGTGATATTGATATGCTGTAACCTCTGGCAACCTGATCTGATACAGTAAACTGATTTTAAGTCTAGCTAATATTTATTGTATGTCTCAGAGCACGTGGAGAGCAAAATTGCATGGGGGGGGGGGGGGATTTTTTCCCAGGGTCCAATCAACATTAAAGACGGCCCTGCAGTCAGGTAGTGTAGTGGCTGAGTATATTGGCACTAATTGTGTAATTGTGTTGTAAACTAGTTGTTTCATACCTCATATTTTTCTGAAATGGTAAAGAGGGACACCTTTTACCTGTCAGTTTTTGGGTAAAGGACACCTCCCCGGCCACTTGGACAACAAAGATCTAATGTGCATGATTGGTTAAACCACCCAAGTGCTATCTGACCTCCATATGAGGGACAGTTGGGAGCTATGCATTCACTGATTGCAAATGTTCTTTCATTTTCTGGGTTTGGTTCATAGTAGCAGAGAAAGTAATCCAGTTGGGATACATACATGTGTGTGCACATTTTTTCTGCACCGGGTGACGTTTTTGGGTGTGTTCACACGCCATAGGCTTTAAAAAAAAAAAAAAAAAAAAGGGTGGTCTCCAAACTGCAGCCCGAGGGCCATATACGGCCCTTTGCTTGCCATTATCCGGCCCTTGGGGCACTATTCGTCCATATGATATGAGGTCCTATTTCTATTTCTCCAACAATGACACCAACAATGGGACATTATTTTTTCCACTGACACCAACAATGGGGCACTATTACTTTCACTGATACCAGTGATGGAGCACTATTCCTCCTCCTATTGATCACTAACATGGAGACCCTGTTTACCCTTAATGATGTTGGGCTGAGGACATTTTCTGCCCCCAATGGCCACAATCCGGCCCCCTAAAGTCTGAGGCGGCGTACACACGAGGGGATATGTCCGCTGAAAACGGTCCGATGGACCGTTTCAGCAGACATCTCCGCTCGTGTGTATGGGCTAGCGGACAGATTTCTCCACCCGACAGATTTCAAAGCAAGCTTTGAAATCAATCCGGTGGAATCTGTCCGCCCGACATGTCTGCTGGTTAGTACACTTACCAGCAGACATGTCGGCCCCCACCGCCGCCGCGCCGCTGCCGAATGGATTCGGCGCATGCGCGGAAGTGTTTTACTTCCTGGTGCGGTGACGTGGCGGTGACGCGGCGGCGTCAACGTCACCGCCGCGTCACCGCGCCGTCCGGCGGCGGGGAATTTGATCCGTTGGTGTGTACACGCCATCGGATCAAACTCCCGATCGGCCATATCCGATGGAAATGGTCCGCGGACCGTTTTCATCGGATATGTCCGATCGTGTGTACGCCGCCTGAAAGTCAGAAAACTGGCTCTTTGTTTGATAAGTTTGGAGACCCCTGCTATAGATCATTGACACATATATCCAAAACTGATATGTCCAATGGGCCACAAAAACAAAACAAAAAATGCTATGCTATGCCATCCATGACTTGTATACCTGTTTTTCTTTCTGTTATTGTTGTTTATATACTCAATAAAAACTTTTACAATTAAAAAATTAAAATTAAAAATAAAATAACCCAAGAATTAGAATAATACAAAACCTTGAAATTCCGTATTTACACCGAGCACTGAATATTTTGACGTAAATAATAAATCAAACTGTCCATTATGTTACGTTGTATATTAAATACAGATCCACATTGTGGATAATAACCCAAAAGATGATAAAGTCCTCAGAATATCCTGGCTGCTTTCTGTCCCTCATGGTTCAGAGTGGAGCGTCAGTCCTGCTGGTGAACATATTGATATCACGTTTCTGTGCCAAAGATCTGCATCCAGCAACACAAGCAATATGTGCAGGCGACGGGGGAATAGCTATCACCTCATGGTTATTAATGAACTGGAAAGCCATTCAAAGGACGCAGTTTGTCCCTTACTACTTTGTCCTGTGTATGGGGGGGGGGGGCTGATAGGTGCAGTGCCTATGGGGACAAGGGTACTTATTCAGATTTTTCTTATTATGCCTACATGACTATAGAGTTTTTACTTAGTAAATATTTGGGTTTATATGCCGTTATATGCTGGTGAACAAGTCGTTAGAATTTATTAGTAAGACGTCATCTAAAATATGCAGTTCCGTTTTGGGCACCAGTTCTCAAAAAGGATATTGGGGAACTGGAGAAAGTGCAGAGAAGGGCAACCAAACTGATAAGAGGCATGGAGGAGCTCAGCTATGAGGAAAGATTAGAGGAACTGAATTTATTCTCTGTTGAGAATAAGGGGGGATTTTATCATTATTTATAAATACATAAGCGGTCCATATCGTGAACTTGGTGTTGAGTTATTCACTTTACGGTCATCACAGAGGACAAGGGGGAACTCTTTACAACTGGAGGAAAAGAGATTTCATCTCCAAATGCGGAAATGCCTCTTTACAGTAAGATGTAAAAATGTGGAGCTGTTTCTGGCCAGCTCAGTAGATTGTTTAAAAAGGGCCCTGGATTCTTTCCAAAACATTTCCTTCAGGCTGTAATTAGATCAGCCTTTTTTTAAATTTTTGGGCCAGAGGAACCTTTAAAAACATTTTCAGGTCTTGGAGAACCTTTGAAAATTCAGTGGGGAAAATGCCCCTTCTTTGGTGGCCAATTTGAAGAACACCGCCCGTAGTGTTGGTCAGAATGCCATCCTTTAGGATTGTGTTGTAAATAGCCGATGGAGCAGATTGTGAAGAGTATATACAAAGAAAAAGAGCTGTGGCTCCAGGTGTACAATGAGAGCCTGAGGTGGAATGTCTCGTAGAGTGTCACCCCCGGCCCGCCTCAGTGGGAAACTTGTAAGAAAAGAAATGGCTGCACATCCAGGAATTCCGATTGCCTTTTATTGTTTAAAGTGATAACACTGACGACACCAACACAAGGTCACATAGACGCGTTTCACACATACATATTGTGCTTAATCATTACCCAATGATTAAAGAGGAGTTCCACCCAAAATTGGAACTTCCGCTTATCCCACTCCTCACCCCCTTACATGCCACATTTGGCATGTCATTTTTTTGGGGGGGGAGTGGGGGCTTCAGGAGGAGTGGGACTTCCTGTCCCACTTCCTCCTTCCGCCGAGGGGCTGGTTAGGCGATTAAGCTTAATCGCCTACAGCAGCCCCTCCCTGTAGGCGTTCGCCTAGGACACTGACAGGTCCTAGGTGATCGCCTGTCCAATGGGACGGCGCAGCGCCAGTCCGCGCACGCATGCGCAGTGCCGCGCGCATGTGCAGTGGGTGCCCGGCCGTGAAGCCGAAAGCTGTCACGGCCGGGTGCCCACAGTATCAATGAGGATGCTGGCCGGGGAGGGGGGAGAGGACCGGCGCCCCGGTCTGTTTGTCTGTTTGTACACTTTTTGTAGCTGCTGACTTTTAATAAACATACATTTTGGCTGGAACACCCCTTTAAGCACAAGATGTACATGTGTACATGTGTGAAACGCATCTACGTGACCTTGTGTTGGTGTCTTTGGTGTTATCAATAAAAGGCAATCGGAATTCCTGGATGTGCAGCCATTTCTTTTCTTACAGGTCTGTGAAGAGTACCACTATTGATACCTGGAAAAGTTAACTTTAAATTAATGGGAAAGGGGAGCACACTCAGTTCCCATATATGACCAGACTCCAATATTCCATTGCTCAAAGAAAGATGTTATATTGTGAATCCTACTTGTAATGGTAATTATATACAAGGGGATGTAAATGGGAAAGCTTACTGGGTCACAATAAATTTACATAGAAGAAAAAAATGATATTGCAATACATATTAAGAAATGTAATATAGATTTTTTCTATACAAATTGTCTCGACCCAGTAAGCTTTCCCATAAATAAATCTAGTATATATCCCTTTAAATGAAAAACATGAGCCTGTCTACTTTTGTACTGCGGTATTTGAATTCTGTGTTCCGTTCTGATTATGCAGGGTCTCCAGAGAGGACAGTCAAGAGATTTGAAGCGGAAGGGGTCAGCCATTACACCACACTCCTGCTGAGTGAAGATGGGAACACTTTATATGTGGGAGCACGGGAGGTCCTGTTCTCACTGAACAGCACAAACTTCATGTCTCACTCCATGGTAGGTCGTTTCTTTATACTTTCTCTAATAGTGTGACAAAGCAGCTCTGTCATGTCCCTTAGTAATGCTGTACTTATTTACTTTCTCCAGTTGACGTGGGAAGCAGAAGAGCTTAAAAAGAAGGAGTGCACTTTTAAGGGAAAAGATGCTCAGGTATGTTCTGTATCTGACGATACATATCACAATAACACATTTATGGATTTATTTACAGTGAAACCCAGTGGCGCAAACAAACGAAAAAAAAAAAATGCAACTTCACTATGCCCATCAAAGGCAGCCACTGTGCCCATCAAAGGCAGCCACTGTGCCCATAAAATGCAGCCACTGTGCCATCAAATGCAGTCACTGTGCCATTAATTGTCACCACTGTGCCATGCCATTAATTGTCGCCACTGTGCCATCAATTGTCGCCAATGTGCCATGCCATCAAATGCAGCCACTGTGCCATGCCATCAAACGCAGCCACTGTGCCATCATTTATCGCCAATATGCCCATCAGTTGTCACCACTGTGCTATGCCATCAATTGTCGCCACTGTGCCCATTAATTGTCACCGCTGTGCCTTGCCATCAAACATAGCCACTGTGCCATCAATTGTCGCCACTGTGCCATCAATTGTCGCCACTGTGCCATTAATTGTCGCCACTGGGCCCATGAGCTGTCACCACTGTGCCATACCAAACGCAGCCACTGCACCATCAATTGTTACCACTGTGCCATCAATTGTCACCACTGTGCAATGCCAAACGCAGCCACTGTGCCATCAAACAATAGCCACTGTGCCCTGCCATCAAACGCAGCCACTGTGCCATCAATTGTTACCACTGTGCCATCAATTGTCACCACTGTGCCCATCAATTGTCGCCACTGTGCCCTGTAAAATGCTGCCAGATTACCCCCGCCCAGCACTTACCTTTCTGGGGGCCGGCCATCTGAATAGTGGGCGGCAGCAACAATACATGGATTCATGCAATGCATGAATCTATGTATTGTTGATCAGTGGCGGTGCAGGAGAGAGAGGGGGCGGCGCTCCTGCGCCCTTTATGGATGCACTGCTACTGGTGGAACCTTGGATTACGAGCATAATCCATTCAAAGAGAATGCTTGTGATCCAAAGCACTCGCATTTCAAAGCGCGTTTCCCCATAGAAGTCAATGGAAACAAAAATAATTTGTTCTGCATTGACTTCTATGGCATGCAATACCACATGTGGCCACAGGTGGGGGTGGGGTGTCGGAGAGCCTCGGAACACTTGAAAAAGCTCTGGGACAGCTTGGCTGAGCGCGGAAGACCTTGAAAAGGATCTGCTCAACTCGGCTCCAGAGCCCCCGCACCTCAGGCCAAACGCAGTACTGCACACCGATGTGGCTTGAATCTTGCTCGTCAGGATTTTCCAACAAACAGTGCTCTTATTGCAATACGCTTGTTAACCGCGTTACTCGCAAACCGAGGTTTCACTGTAATTAGAAATGGGTAGAGATGATTTCTTGGTGTAGAATACGACATTTGATGTATCTTCATTGTTCTTTGTGCCGTATTGATAATTATGTATTGATGGACAATTAATTGTTAGAAACTTGGATCACCCATGATTTATTTTCTTCATTAAGCAATGCAGAAAAGCTAATGAATTACATTATGAACTATCATATATCTTCACCTGCCTTTAGCAGGCCTCTGCTTGTCTAGTTGTTTAGTAATACTTTGCACAATGGTAGTAGACAGTCTTAAGGTATATGACTTGGCATTTATTCTGATAGCCTCTAGGGTTTCTTCCTATGGTTGCTCATGTTGCTGCAAGCAATGTTGGAGGCCTCCCCATGGAAAGTCATGACTTGTTTCCTGGAGCACATTAGCAATGGTGTCATTGTAGATACAGTGCAATTATAATATCAGTTCCCTGGGTTCACCATTATGAATATAGGACTGGGCATAACCTGTAGACAGTTTTTGATTCGGAATGTGGACATTTGACACAATTATTCTGGTGGCCTCTACGTTTTATTCCTGTAATTGGTCATGCTGCAGCGAATAATGTTGGAGGCCTCCACATGGAAAATCATGCATGAATTTTCTCCTGGAGCCAGGGCCGCCATCAGGGGGGGGGTACAGGCATTACACCTGTAAGGGGCCCGAGGGGCCCGGCTGGCCCCCCTCATGTTTTTTTTGCATTACACCTGTAAGGGGCCCGATGGTCCCCAGGGCTCCTTACAGGCCTGGCTGGCCCCCCTCCCTTTTTTTTTAATTTTTATTTAATTATTTTTTGCATTACACTTATAAGGTGGCCTTTACGTTGGTTAGGACTGTGGACTGGATATTTCGCACAACTATTATTCTGGTGGCCTCTATGTTTTATTTCTATGGTTGGTTATGCTGCTGCAAGCAATATTGGAGGCCAACCCAGGGAAACTTAATGCATGAATTGCTTCCTGAGGTAAATCGGCAATGATGTCACTATGGATAAAGTACAATTATAATGTCAGTTCACTAGGCACAGTATTGTGAACATAGGACTGGTACAGCCTGTAGACAGTTGGTGATTAGGAGGACTGTGGAGGACTGTGGATCTATGACACAACAATTACTCAGAGAGCCCTGGACAGAGCAAAGCATAAGGGAGGGGCGGCGTGACAGGGCGGGACTGGCCTCAGCTAATGGCCGGTTCACTTGCAGGGGGAGGGCATGTCAGGTCCTGGGCGGGGGGCAGGGGTAGGCTCATTTTGGAGGAAGTGACGATTCGTCACTCCTCCATTACACAAGAAAGAAGCTGCCCACCCACCCTCCCTGGGTTTTAGGTCCCCTTGGCGGGCGTTTTTTTTTTGGTGTCTCCGAAAGACTAGAACAGGATTAAAGTTGGTGTAGGAAAGGTTGTACCCATACGTGGTATGGGAGTTATCATGTACCTTCCGGTTGACGCGGGTTAACCAGGAAGGGGTTAAAGTTCGTAGGTCACTGAGGACGGTCATACTGCCTCCGAGTCGGTGCGGTGCGACTGAGGCCTAGGGAGGAATTTTTTTTCCAGTGTCCAGGTTTGAGGTGCGGTCTTTGGACCACCAAGTGTTAGGCCTCGTACACACGAGGCAATTCATTTAAACAAATCTGTCTGTTTGGATTTTGGTTTGCTCGCGTGTACACACGAGCAAACCAAAATCCCCGCCAGCAGACAGCGCGCTGACGTGTCGGTGACGTGGCGGTGACGTTGACGCCGCCACGTCACCGCACCAGGAAGTAAAACACTTCCGCGCATGCGTCGAAACCATTTGGCGCGTGTGCGAGAAGACATGTCTGCTGGTTAGCGTACTAACCAGCAGACGTGTCGGGCGGACGGGTTCCCAGCCGACGGATTGGTAAGCATGCTTTCCAATCTGTCGGGTGGCCGTACACACGATCGAATCTGTCTGCTGGGACGGTCTAGCAGACCGTTTCCAGCAGACAGATTTGATCGTATGTACGAGGCCTTATAGTTTTATATGGTTATTTAAAAGTTATTTATAGTGTTATTTATATTACATTTTATATTCAATTTTATTGGTTAAATAAAGAAGGCCGGAAGGCCAATTTTCTCCACAACATAGTCCGTGTTATCTTTGGTAGTTGTGAGGTTAAGTGGGTTCTGGGTAAGGGGTAGGGTTTACACAAAGGTCACTAGGATCAGTCCTCCGCATGTCATGGTTGCCTCTACATTATTTCCTATGGATGCTAATGTTGCTGCAAGCAATGCTGAAGGCCTCCTCTTGGAAAAGCATGCATTATTTGCTTCCTGGAGCACATTAGCATTGGTGTCACTATGGATACAGTGCAATTATAATATCAGTTTACTAGGCTCACAATTGTGAACATAGGACTGGTTGTAGCCTGTAGACAGGTGGTGAACAGGTCTGCAGATATCTGACACAACAATCATTCTGGTGGCCTCTACATTTTCTTCCTATAGTTGCTCATGCTGTCTGAGCAATTTTTTTAGGGGCCAACCCATGGAAAATCGTGCAAGAATTGCTTTCTGGAGCCCACTAGCATCGGGTCACTATGACTGCAGTCAGTTTATAATAATAGTTTATGTTTAAAGGAGTTGTAAACATTAGTTTTTTATTTTCTAAATAGGTTTCTTGAAGCTAGTGCATTGTTGGTTCACTTACCTCATCCTTCGATTTCCCTTCTAAATGTTTTTTTTCTTTGTCTGAATTTCTCACTTCCTGTTCCTCCTCAGTAAGCTTACCCCCATCATCCGAGCCGTTTTGGCTGGGGGTTAGTCAGTGTCCTCGCCCCCTCCCTTTGGACTAAATCCCTGCGGGGAGATGCTGTGAAAACAGCGTCTCCCTGTAGGGCAGTTCAGACAAAGAAAAAAAAACATTTAGAAGGGAAATCGAAGGATGAGGTAAGTGAACCAACAATGCACTAGCTTAAAGGGGTTGTAAAGGTAAAACATATTTTTTTCCTAAATAGCTTCCTTTACCTTAGTGCAGTCCTCCTTCACTTACCTCGTCCTTTCCATTTTGCTTTTTAAATGTCCTTATGTCCTTAAATCCTCACTTCCTGTTCTTCTGTAACTCCACACAGTAATGCAAGGCTTTCTCCCTTGTGTGGAGTGTCGTGCTCGCCCCATCCCTTGAGGGGGGAGGGGATGAGCAGGAGAGTCAGGACGCTCTCTACGTAGCAGATAGAGAAAGGTGCTGTGTGTTAGTGGGCGTCCTGACTCTCCTGCTCACCCCCTACCTCCTCAAGTGAGGGGACAAGCACGACACTCCACACAAGTGAGAAAGCCTCACAAAAATGATCAAACATTCCCATAGACACACTCCTAAACCTTGTGGACAGCCTTCCCAGAAGAGTTGAAGCTGTTATAGCTGCAAAGGGTGGGCCAAGTCAATTTTGAACCCTACGGACTAAAACTGGGATGCCATTAAATTTCATATGTGTGTAATGGCACGCGTCTCAATACTTTTGGCAATATAGGGCTAGATTCAGGATGGAGAGCGTACCTTTGTGCGGGCGTAGCGTATCCTATTTACGCTACGCCTCCGCAACTTTTACAGGCAAGTGCTGTATTCACAAAGCACTTGCTCCGTAAGTTGCGGCAGCGTAACGTAAATGGGCCGGCGTATCCGCGCGTAATTCAAATAGGGCAGGTAGGGGGCATGTTGTATTTAAATTATCCCTGACCCCACGTAAATGACACGCCAAACGAACTGCGCATGCGCCGGCCGTGAACGTATGCCAGTGCTCATGCTCCAAATGGGGTAACTTTACGCCAGGCGCAAGCCTAACGTAAACGATGAAAAAAGATACGCCGGACGCAACTACGTTCGTGAATTTGCGTATCTAGCTCATTTGCATATTCCACGTGTAAATCGACGAAAGCGATACCTAGCGGCCAGCGTAAATATGCAACTAAGATACGACGGCGTAAGAGACTTACGTCACTCGTATCTTAGTTACATTTCGGCGTTTCTTGGTTTCTGAATACAGAAAAAGGATACGCCGGCACATCTTAGAAGTTACGCGGCGTATCTCGAGACTCCGACGTATCTTCTTACTGAATTTAGCCCATAGGGCCAGATTCAGGTAGATGGGCGAATCTTTAAGTTGGAGTAACGTTTCTCATTTACGTTACTCCGGCGAAACTTTAGGAGCAAGTACTGTTATTCACAAAGCACTTGCTCCTAAAGTTGCGGCGGCGTAGCGAAAATGAGCCGGCGGAATTCAAATTTGGCGGGTAGGGGGGGTGTATTATTATAACTAGGCGCGATCCCTCGGCGAACGTACTGCGCATGCGTCGACTCGACTGTCAGTGCGCATGCTCCAAATTCTGTCAGTGAACGTCAATGATGTCAATCCCCATTCACGGACATTTTACGCAAACGACTCAAATTTTTTTTTTTTCGACGCCATGACGACGGCCATACTTAACATAGGATACTCCACTAGGGGGCTGCTTTATCTTTACGCCGCGTATCTCTTACGGAAACGTCTGAAAGTCACTGCGTCGGGCCCGAATACGATCGTGAATTTCCGATTCCCGCTGATTAACATATTCTCGCCGTTAATCAGCGGGAACGCCCCGCGCGCCATTTTTAAAATTGAAGTTACGACGCGACGGCGAAATACAATTACGCCGCTCGTATAGGAACTCCAACCCGGGTTTCTTGTTTTCTGCTTACAGATAACAGAAACGCTGGCTCAAAGTGAGAGTTATGCTGGCGTATCACTGATACTCCAGCCTAACTCTACCTGAATCTGGCCCATAGTGTATATTATATATGCTACATTTTTGTTGCATTGCCCCGGATGATCTCATTTAAATCAATTGTACAGGATTCTTTAAAACGGCAATGTAATGTATATGAGCACCCCTGTAATATGCATTCCCATTTGCTTTATGGTGAGAAAGAACCCTAAAACCACATTCTGCAGGAAACAATTATTTTACTTCTCCTTTTTTACATTGACTATATTTAACTGATTGCTTCTAGTTAATGAATTGGTCACGTCAATCCACTACCAACCGTGGGACAGAAGAGATCGTGGGACAGAAGTGATCTGTAGCACACCATAAAAAGGAGTGTGTTCCATAACATATAAATATATATTACCAGTCTCAAAGTACGGCCGCACCTTAGTTACACACCCCATTGACACAGTAACTTTGATTTTATATTTGCACTGTACCTGACCTATTCCATGAATAGGAATCTGAAACCAAGCGTGGTTAGATGTGGTTACAGCTGAATATCTAGAAATAAAGTGAAATGTCTGCGTATCTAATAAGGAAGGAAAACGGAGATATATCGGGGGCTACTCCTAAAGGGGCCCTGATCCCCAGTGGTGGTAGGACTGTTGCGGTACCCAGACAGAAAACGCTTGTTTATAAAAAGATTAACAATTTATTACAAAAGAATTACAAAAATACAATAAAGAAAGTCACAAAAGTGACATGACACACATGAAACATTTACAAACTCCACAGGTAGAGGCAAATTTGATGTAAATTGTGACGTATCCTCGACGTGTTAAACGGCCATTGCCCACCGCGGTCGCAAAACCGTGCCTGTGGGACCCATCGACTCGATGTCCGCCAGTGTCCAGGGCTGTCTTAATGAGAGGGCACACCTGGGCCCTGCATGGGGGCCCCTGCCCTTTTCTCAAAGTAGCTGGTCCTTAAGCCCACACTGCCCCGAAATTGGGAGCCCCATGATGGCACTGAGAGTGATAGATAAACAGGGGAGGCAGTCTGCCTCCTACCTACTTGATGTTTGTTTACCTGCACTGTCATCATTGTAGGGGCCCCAGAGCATTTCTTTGCCCAGGGGCCCACGATGCTATTAAGACGGCCCTGCCAGTGTCCCATGATTGGGTTACGGAACAACAGAACGAGGGGATGCCTTTGTAAACACGGCATCTCCCTGTTCTGCCTAGTGACACGGCACTGATCGTCTGCTTCCTCTCATCGGGAGCAGCGATCAGTGACGTGTCACAGTAAGCCACGCCCACTAACAGCTAGACTCACTCCCTAAGACACACTTAACCCCTCCCCCTACTGGTTAACCCCTTTACTGTTAGTCATATTTATACAGTAATCAGTGCATTTTAATAGCACCGATCGCTGTATAACTGTGAATGGTCCCAAAATAATGTCCGATGTGTCCGCCATAATGTCGCAGATCGCCGATATAACAAGTAAAAAAAAAAAAATGCCATAAAACGACCCCCTATTTTGTAGATGCTATAACTTTTGCGCAAACCAATCAATAAACGCTTATTGCAAAAAGTTTTACCAAAAATATGTAGAAGAATACGTATTGGACTAAACTGAGAAAAAAATAGCTTTTTTTTTAAAAAAAAATGGGGATATTTATTATCACAAAAATTAAAAAATATTGCTTTTTTTTTTCAAAATTGTTGCTCTATTTTTGTTTATAGCGCAAAAAATTAAAACCGCAGAGGTGATCAAATACTACCAAAAGAAAGCTCTATTTGTGGGGAAAAAAAGGACATCAATTTTGTTTGGTAGCCACGTCGCATGACCGCGCAATTGTCAGTTAAATTAAGTGGTTATTCCTCTCTCTGGAGAAGAGACACCTGAGAGGGGATATGATTTCAATTTACAAACACCGTACTGGTGACCCCACAATAGGGATAAAACGTTTTCTTGGAAGGGAGTTTAACAAGACACGTGGCCACTCATTAAAATTAGAAGAAAAGAGGTTTAACCTTAAACTACGTAGAGGGTTCCTTACTGTAAGAGCGGCAAGGATGTGGAATTCCCTTCCACAGGCGGTGGTCTCAGCGGGGAGCATCGATAGTTTAAAAAAACTGTTAGATAAGCACCTGAATGACCACAACATACATGGATATACAATGTAACACTGACCTATAATCACACACATAGGTTGGATTTGATGGACTTTTTTATGGAACTACTTTATTACTTATCAGCCTATGTAGTAGCAAGGACTCTAAGCTAAATTGTGTTTTCTTACTTCAGGGTTGTCAGAACTACATCAAGATCCTCCTGCAGCTGAACAGCACACACCTGTACACCTGTGGGACGTACGCCTTCAGCCCCAACTGCACCTTCATTGTGAGTACCTTCCTTTATCCCGGCATCACAAAGCTTGCACGTCTTGTTTGGGATGGGCTACTTATTATGTGGGTTACATTTATATTTCGGGACCATGTGGGAGTAACAAGTGTCCTAGAAATAACTCCCGAGATTATTGTGTGTCAGAAAAGTCATATCTGGCGTGTTATTAAAACCTTGTCTACTCTTGTTAAACAAACATTTTAAAGTGGTTGTAAACCCACTTTTTTTACTTTTACCTACAGGTAAGCCTATAATAAGGCTTACCTGTAGGTAAGGAGAATATCTCCCAAACCTGTACGGTTTAGGAGATATTCCCCTCGCAATGCGCCGCTGATTGCAGCGGCGCATGCGCAGGGGGGACTCCACGGCTAAAGGACCGGACCTTGCCGAATTTAAATCTCCCGCGCGCAGTGACGTCATTGCCGCTCCAGCCAATCACAGCGATGGATCGGTGATACCCAGAAGACACGCCGAGTCAAGATGATATCTCGCTCGGCGTGGACCAGGTAAGTTCTACACACCTCGTTCCGAGGTAAGTATTTCATAATGAGCTAATATGCGGTGCATATTAGCTCATTATGACTTTTGCCTTGCAGGAGAAATTTTTTTTTTTTAAATTTGATGCGGGTTTACAACCACTGTAAGTGATTAATTCCATTTACGCTATAAGTATTCCACTTCTTCGTGCATATATTCGTAATAGTTCTCCTTCATATGTAGAAGAGGTGGTACTTGGCTGAGAGGAAGAGACTCTAATGCCCTGTGCACACGATCAGTTTGTCTGACCTATGGACCGTTTTCATCGGACGAACCGATCGTGTGTGGGCCCCATCGTTTTTTTTCCCATCTGTGAAAAAAACTAGAACCTGTTTTAACAAAAAAAAAACGATCGTCTGTGGGGAAATCCATTGGTCAAAAATCCACGCATGCTCAGAATCTAGTTGACGCAGCATTGAAGCATTGGACTTCATTTTTCTCTGCACGTCCTTGTGTTTTACATCACTGCGTTGGACACGATTGGATTTTAAACCGATGGTGTGTAGGCAAGACTGACGAAAGTCAGCTTCATCAGATATCTAATGAAAAAATCCATCAGACCGTTTCCATCAGACGAACCGATCGTGTGTACAGGGCATTAGTGTAGCGCAAGCTGCTTCTAATTTTACCTCTCCTATCATCCTGGACCGCAAACCTTCCTTACTGCGCTGTATGTTTTCTGCTGCACCATTGACATGGTTATATCGTCTTAGTCCTCTCCATAAAATCATCAGAAATTTGTGCTTAAAGTAGAACTATAGGCAACACTATTTTTTTCATTTTGAATAGAGTAAGGCAACCAGCAAGAAAACTGTTTCTTGCCGAGATTCCTGTTGGTGTGTACAAGGCATTCAGGTTTCTCATCTGGAAATCTGGGCAGAATCTCGACAAGAAAAAAAGAGAACCTCGTCGAGATTCTCGTTTGCCTGTTTCCAGACGAGAAACCCGAGAGTGTGTATACTTACCTGTCGCGGTGGAAACCCGCGCATGCTCGAAATTACTTTGACGCATGCGCGGTAGCTTCCACGGCATAGGTAGAGTGAAGCAAGATGTCGGCGACGGCATGGAATGTGACGAGCGCATGCTCGTCATACGTGATGACGTCACAACGTTCTTTCCTTTGAAGAGGACCGCGGTTCTTTTGAAATGAAAGTCAGTACACTCCGGCGGCAAGAGTTTCTTGTCAGGGAAACAACGTTTTTTTCCTGACGAGATTCTCGGTCATGTGTACGAGGCTTATGAGGCATTTTTTTACCATCCCTGTCCCATTGCAGCGATTTCCCTTCACTTCCTGCCCCATAGCCAAACAGGAAGTGAAATCTATGCAAATTAAGGGAATCCAATGCCCTCCCTCCCCAGGCCTTAAAGCGGATGGTTCACACAAAAAAAATATTAAAAGCCAGCAGCAACAAATACTGCAGCTGCTGACTTTTAATATTAGGACACTTACCTGTCCTGGAGTCCAGCGGTGTCCGCAGCAGAGGACGAGCGATCGCTCGTCTCCCTGCTGCTCCCCCCTCCATCCACGGTGAGGGAACCAGGAAGTGAAGCGCTCCGGCTTCACTGCCCGGTTCCCTACGGCGCATGCGCGAGTCGCGCTGCGATTGGCTCCCGCTGTGTGCTGGGAGCCGAGAGTTCCCAGCACACAACGGGAAAAGCCCGTCTTTTGCCCGAGACTGCGGGCCGGAAGTGGGTGCAGATACCTGTCTTTAGACAGGTATCTGCACCCCCCTCCCCCCTGAAAGGTGTCAAATGTGACGCCGGAGGGGGGGAGGGTTCCGATCAGCGGATCTTCACTTTAGGGTGGAGATCCGCTTTAAGAACTAGTGTCCCCACTCGAAAATTTCAGGGCGGGTGTTAAACGGAAAGGGGCATGGCCTTGACAGGAAGGGGTGGCTCATATTCAATTTAGGAGGTGCACAAGTTTAGTCAGGCTTAGGGCAGCACAAAACTTAAATACACTACTGAGTTGGTTACTTGGAAATAATTGAAACCAGAGGAGCAGCATGAGAGCCAGGCAGCTAACACCCAACCCCTTCTAATTGCAGGTTTCCTTT
Organism: Rana kukunoris; assembly: GCA_029574335.1. Taxonomy (NCBI): domain Eukaryota; kingdom Metazoa; phylum Chordata; class Amphibia; order Anura; family Ranidae; genus Rana; species Rana kukunoris. Next base: position 41,872,430 of record CM056051.1, read on the forward strand.
AAACAGTGATTTTCATGGAATAGCACTAGAGATGTATAGAACAGAAAAGAAAGGGCCATGTGTTTCTCTTTAAATAATAAGCATTCTCTTCTACAAAGTTTGCTTCTGTTGCCTGCTGAAAAGGCATTTTTTTTCCACCAATAAGTGGATTCAGCCATCAAGATCAGCTTACGCATTTCCATGATTATTATATGCCGGGGTGACCTCTGGGTTGTATAATTACATTTCCTAATGCATTATTTGTATGATTACCTTGCCTTGTTTGTACTGTGGGGCCATTGTTTGAGTCTGAATAAACAATTGTCTGTATATGTAGGCCATCGCTATAAATTTGTTGAATGGATAGACGTGAAGGCACTGTTGTTTTAGTGACATCACAATCATATCAAAATTCATCATCATTTTCCCAGCAGGTGTAATACCATAGATCCCAACTGTCCTTGATTTCGAGGGACTGTCCCTGATTTGGAGCAATGTCCCTCTGTCTCTCATTCCTCCTCATGTGTCCCTCATTTTGGTCTGATCTATAAAGATGTAAATAAAATGCACTTTTTATTTCTCAAAAAGTATTTCCAGTGCTAAGCTGATTTCGAAATTGCTGCATTTGTAAATCCCAAAATCCAATATAAACCAATAGTAGTGGTAAAAAAAAAGCACTTGTGTATTTAACCACTTAAGACCTGGACCGTTATGCATGCTCCTTTTTGCGATTCGGCACTTCGTAGCTTTAACTGACAATTGCGCGGACGTGCGACGTGGCTCTCAAACAAAATTGGCATCCTTTTTTTCCCACAAATAGAGCTTTCTTTTGGTGGTATTTGATCACCTCAGCGGTTTTTATTTTTTGCGCTATAAACAAAAATGGAGCGACAATTTGGAAAAAAATTCAATATTTTTTACTTTTTGCTATAATAAATATCCCCCAAAAATATGTACAAAAAAAAAAAAATCCTCAGTTTAGGCTGATACGTATTCTTCTACATATTTTTGGTAAAAAAAATGGCAATAAGCGTTTATTGATTGTTTTTTGCGCAAAATTTATAGCGTTTACAAAATAGGGGATAGTTTTATTGCATTTTTATTAATATTTTTTATTTTTTACTACTAATGGCGGCGATCTGCGACATTTTGGCGGACACATCAGACAATTTTAAAACATTTTTGGGATCATTGTCATTTTCACATTAAAAAGTGCTATAAAAATGCACTGATTTCTGTGAAAATGACAATTGTAGTTTAGGAGTTAACCACTAGGGGGCACTGTAGGGGTTAAGTGTGACCTCATATGTGTTTCTAACACACCTCTCCCCGTTCTTAAGCTCCGGTGACCGATCGCGAGACACCGGCAGCAATCGGGTCTGCGGGTCCCACGGTCACGGAGCTTCGGTGGCGCGCTCGCGACCCCACGGCTGGGCCTTAAAGAGACACGTACAGGTACGTGATGGTGCCCAGCCGTGCCATTCTGCCCACGTATATCGTCGGTAGGGGGTCCTTAAGTGTTTAACCAATCTTGTTTTTTGTACAATTCTCCTTTAACCACTTCCTTACTCGGCACATATACCCCTTCCTGACCAGGTGAAATTTCAGCTTGTGGCACTGCATCACTTTAACTGACAATTGCGCGATTGTGCGACGTGACTCCCAAACAAAATGGGCGTCCTTTTTTTCCCACAAATAGAGATTTCTTTTGGTGGTATTTGATCGCCTCTGCGGTTTTTATTTTTTGCGCTATAAACAAAAATAGAGCGACAATTTTGAAAAAAAAACTATTTTTTACTTGTTGCTATAATAAATAGCCCAATTTTTTTAAAAAAAAAAAAATATTTTCTCAGTCTAGGCAATAAGTATTCTTCTACATATTTTTGGTAAAAAAAAAAAATCGCAATAAGCGTCTGGTTTGCGCAAAAGTTATTGCGCTTACAAAATAGGGGACAGAATTATTATTATTTTTAGTTATTTTTTACTACTAATGGCGGCGATCAGCATTTTTTTCGTGACTGCGACATTATGGCAGAGACATCGGACACTTTTGATACATTTTTGGCGCCATTCACATTTATACACCAATCAGTGCTATAAATATGCACTAATTACTGTATACATGTGACTGGCATTGAATGGGTTAACAGTAGGGGGTGAGGAAGGGGTTAATGTGTACCCTAAATTGTGTTCTAACTGTGGGGGGGGGGGGGTGACCGATGCTGTGTCCCTATGTACAAGGGACACAGCATCGGTCTCCTCTCTGTTTACACACAGAGATCCACGTCTTGTCCCTGCAGCCGCCGATCCCGAGTGCCTGGCGGACATCACGGCCGACAGGCACGCGCATTGGCATGTCAGTGGAGCGCAGGCCGTAAAAACACTGCCAGTTAGAGATCCAGGACATCCCTTCGGCCGTACAAAGTCGTACGGTCGTCGGGTAGTGGTTAAGGGTGCGTGGCAAGGGGTGTGTCCTATGCCTGCATACTTTTGCTGATAGGTGTCCCTCATTCCCATCTCAAAAAGTTGGAAAGTATGTAACACCCAACGCTGGCACTTCATGCCACACTATCTCTTAACTGTCAGCTGACTGCCATTTGCAAGGCTTTTTAACAATTTCATCACCAGAAAACTGTCTTTAAATGGGTTAATTGGCATCTGCGAAAAGCAGTTGAAAAGGCATCTGCTTACCTGTACATTATTAACTATATCAATATTTATACACATGCCAACTGCTCCGGAATCACGCTAAAAGTTGATTATGCACAGATGCACCGATGCCCAAGGGTGCCCATGCAAATGTGTAATCATTGTAAACAGGCACACATAAACACATTCTGCCCGGCTCATTGCTTCCCGCAATGAAACCAATTAGAAGAGTCCCCGCTACAGGGAAACATTACATTGACACTCACATCTGTACACAGAGCCTGACTTGTGGATATATAGCCATCCATTATTCCATATATGATACACATCTCAAGTAAGTTCTATGATCAAAGAATCTAGAAATGACAATGCCTTCCATCAGCGTTATTTCGATGGTATTCTGGAGGCTCTGAGTAGTGCATGTGCCCTTTTGAACACATATTTATCAGAATAGAATGAAAGTATTGCAATGTATCACTTAACATGGTAGATGTGAAATGCAACCTTTACTCTCGTCACTCAATATGAAAAATCGCCACAATTTATTTGAAGGATAAAAGGGGATCTGTGGTACAAAAATTGCTATAGATCAATGGCTCCTCTTTCTTATAAAGAAATAACAGATCTCCCTCTCCAGGGACAACTAGTAGCTGCCTCACTGACCATTTCACTTCTGCCGCCATGGTCGTTCTGTATTTGGCAGGGGCACTGCCTGGGTATCCAAAAAAGGGGTATTTGGGATCATACCAATTACAGTAAAACCTTGGATTGCGAGAATAATTAGTTCCAGAAACATGCTTGTAATCCAAAGCAAATTTCCATTTAATCATGGGTCCTTTAGTTTATAGTCCATATAAAAAGTATGTAACAATGTGACCAGGTTGTGCAACCATATAATGTCCATCCACAAATAATGTAGAAGACTCCACAAGGGGATTAGAAGCAAAATCCAGCAGGAGCTACAGAGTATAAAAGAGAAGAGAGGCGCCTCTAAGTAGGGATGAGCCAAACACCCCAGGGTTCGGTTCGCATCAGAACCTGCGAACAGACCAAAAGTTTGTGTGAACTTTAGAACCCTGTTAAAGTCTATGGGACTCGAACGTTTGAAATCTTAAGTACTAATTTTAAAGGCTAATATGCAAGTTATTGTCCTAAAAAGTGTTTGGGGACCCGGGTCCTGCCCCAGGTGACATGTATCAATGCAAAAAAAGTTTTAAAAAACTGCTGTTTTTTCAGGAGCAGTGATTTTAATAATGCTTAAGGTGAAACAATAAAATTGAAATATTCCTTTTAAATTTCGTACCTAGGGGGGTGTATAGTATGCCTGTAAGGTAGCGCTTGTTTCCGGTGCTTAGAACTGTCCCTGCACAAAATTTAATTTCTGAAGGAAAAAAGTCATTTAAAATCACTTGTGTCTATAATGAATTGTCGGATACCAGCAACAGGGATTTCTGCCTACACAAGCGAAGCTTCATTTTGTGCCCCATTACATGCCAGACTGTGCCCCATTACATGCCAGACTGTGCCCCATTACATGCCAGACCTGCCCCCATTACATGCCAGACCTGCCCCACCAGACCGTCCGTGCCCTTACCTTATTCCATGCGAATCGCGGCTGTACGATTTTTCAAAAGCCGCGCCTCTGACGTCTTCTGTTCCGTGATAGGCGGAACATTCAGCTTTCCATGAGGCACTGTGTTCAGTGTTCGCCTATCACGGAGGCTCTCTCGTCCGAGGACGAGAGGGCCTCCGTGATAGGCGGACACCAAACCAGGACGAGAGAGCGCCTCCATGATAGGCGGACACTGAACACAGTGCCTCCTGGGAAGCTGATTGTTTCCGCCTATCACGGAACAGAAGACGTCGGAAGCGCGGCTTTTGAGAAATCGTACAGCAGCGATTCTGGTCATTTTTTCGCCCCATCCCAGGCTGCGGACCTGCCCGCCCCCAAGCGGCCGCTTGGTCCGCCTGGTGGTTGCGCCGGCCCTGACCAGCAATACAGAGAAAAGTCATTCATAAAAAAAGCTCAATTACCAGGCCCTTCGGGAACCCCAAATAATTATGTGGGGTTCCCCCCAAATATCCATTCCAGACCCTTCAGGTCTGGTATGGATTTTAAGGGGAAGTCCACCCCAAATTTAAAAAAAAATGCTGTGGACCCCCACACATTTTTTTTTTTATGAATGACTTTTCTCTGTATTGCCGGGAGCGGACAATTCATTATAGCTGCAAATTATTTTAAATTACTTTTCTTCCTTCACAAATGACACTTTGTGCAGGGACAGTTCTAAGCATGGGAAACAAGCGCTACTTTACAGGCATACTATACACCCCCCCCCCCCCAGGTACAAAATTTAAAGGAATATTTCACTTTTATTGTTTCACTTAAAGGAATTATTAAAATCACTGCTGCCCAAAAAACTGCAGTTTTCAAAACTTTTTTTTGCATTGATACACGTGCCCTGGGGCAGGACCCGGGTCCCCAAACACTTTTTATTACAATAACTTGCATATTAGCCTTTAAAATTAGCACTTTAGATTTCAAACATTCGGGGGGGGGTTCTTAAGTTCACACGACCTTGCCGCGAACACCCCAAATAGTTCGCTTTTCGACGAACAGGCAATGTTCGAGTCGAACATGAGTTCTACTCGAACTCGAAGCTCATCCCTACCTCTAAGTATAGCAATATGTTGCCAAATGTGGTACCTTCATTAAATGTAACCATATTGCTACACTTAGAGGGCCTCTCTTCTCTTTTATACTCAGTTGTGACATGGCGCTACCTGTATATCAAGACACCGCTTGTATATCAAGTCAAAATCTATTAAAAAATGTTGCTTGTCTTTCAAAACACTCTCAAACCAAGTTACTCTCAAACCAAGGTTTTACTGTATTTCATATGGTGTCAGAAGAAAAGGCATGAATCAGACCTGAAGTATTTTTTTTAATTTAGACCCTTGCTTTTGTTCAACTGATTGCCAGTGGTATGGAGGACAATATAGAAAAAAGGTTTTGGGACTTTAAAGGAGCAAAAAAATTTTTTTTATCTTATAATGATTAAAATTGACAGAATACAATCCATCTTGATAATAGAGACAGTTTCAGAGTGTGCAGAATGACAAAATTCTCTACATGTTTCACCAATGTATAGTAGCTTCCTCAGGAGATTTACATTTGTCAGGCACTATCTACTGAAAAAATAAAAATTAATTAACAATACATATAATCACAATAATTGTACAAAAGATGCACAATTTTTGAAGTTTTACACAAAACACGTATCTAATTCTAAATTGGCTGGGGTCACAAGGACCAAAACACGGAGGCAGCAAGCATTTACCTATATGAAAATAAACTGGTTACAAAAATGTATATAAAATGAAAATGAGGCAGAGAAGTCAAGAGGATTATCCTTTCTTCTGGGTTTCCTCTTGACTTCTCAGCCTCATGTTCATTTTATATACATTTTTGTAACCAGTTCATCTTCATTTTTGTACCCCTTGTAACCCCAGCCAATTCGGGATTAGATAGGTGTTTTGTGTATAACTTCATAAATTGTGTAGCTTTTGTACAATTATTGTGATTATATGCATTGTTTATTTTTATTTTTTTTCATTAGATAGTGCCTGACAAATGTAAATCTCCTGAGGAAGCTACTATACAGTGGTGAAACATGTAGAGAATGTTGTCATTCTGCACACTCTGAAACTGTTTACTATTATCTAGATGGATTGTATTCTGTCAATTTTAATCTTTATAAAATAAAAAATGTATTTTTGATATATTTTTTGCGTGTTTTGCACCTTTAAAGTCCCAAAATCTTTTTTTCTATATTGTTATCAATTAAAGGGATGTGGTGCCAATAACTTACGGGTGACAAGCAATCAAAACTTTTCTCCAGTACTATGGAGGAATCAACATCTCTCTATTCTTTTACTTCTAGAAAATCAGTGATTTCACCTTGGAAAGGGACTCCGGTGGGAAGATCATTACAGAAGATGGAAAGGGGCGATGTCCTTTTGATCCTGAATACAAGTCATCAGCCATCATGGTCGGTGAGTAGCTTTTTTTGGCGTCTTATACATTTTACTAGAGATCCATTTGAACTACCGGTAATTTGAAAAGGTGAAACCCAATTAGAAATGATCTTTCCTTGTTCTAAAAGTTGAACGTAAATCTGGTTGGTAGGAGATCCTGTACCCAGTGCCGGTGACCTGCCTATCTGGTTCCATTAAGGACTGCGCGATCTGATCTGACGGTCTGGTTCCGGCTAACGAGCTGGTTCTGCACAGGCGCAATCCTTGCCGACGGAAATTTCCGAACCTCGGCCGGCATCCAGGGCGACTTCGCTCGGACGGCTCGCTCCGCTCGCTCGGCCTCCTGGCTCTTTTTTTAACATCCTCCAATCCACGGGGATGTTAAAGAATGAGCCTGGATGCTGACAAGGATTGCGCCTGCGCAGTCCTTAAAGGAACCATCTCGTTAGGGGAACAATACAGACAAGTCACCGGGACAAGGTCACCCAGCGCCAAAGGGCAAAGAAGCCAAACTGTGCCCTCCCCCTTCCATTAGGGTTAGGGTCAGGGCGCCCCCATCCCTGCAATAAACCCTTGCGCCCATGGTGGCCGACCCTTCTGCCCACCCTTGTCCCGGCCCTGCCTGTACCTCACCTTTTCTCCCTTTTATGAAAAGCCTGTTTTTGTGTTCGTACTTATCATTCTGTCCTCCCCTTGCGCCCATGGTGGCCGACACTTCTGCCCACCCCTTGTCCCGGCCCTGCCTGTACCTCACCTTTTCTCCCTTTTATGAAAAGCCTGTTTTTGTATTCGTACTTATCATTCTGTCCTCCCCTTGCGCCCATGGTGGCCGACACTTCTGCCCACCCCTTGTCCCGGCCCTGCCTGTACCTCACCTTTTCTCCCTTTTATGAAAAGCCTGTTTTTGTGTTCGTACTTATCATTCTGTCCTCTCTTGACTACCAGATGGGGACATGTATGGTGGCACCGTCAATAACTTCCAAGGGAACGAGCCCAGCATATACAAGAGCCAAGACAGCAAAATTCTTCTGAAGACGGAGAACTCCTTGAACTGGCTCCAAGGTTAGCCTTTGATTTGCTCCTTTGATAAGAATGTATTTGGGCGGAATGTCATGGCGTATGATATCCATACAGTAGAGACCATCTTTGAAGTATCCGCAACTTTTCCAGAGCTACAGATACTTGGCTGCTAAGCTGAATCCATTTGAGGCTTTCCTGTAGCGGTAGCTGGTGTTATTATCTAGAATTTGGCTTATTAACTGGTTAATTTACAGCGTCCAGAAGGAAAAGGCATTTTATTCCATTCAGAGATAATTGTGCTGAATTGTTGTAATTTGCACTCAGTAAAGCAGGGTGAGGGTGGTGTGATTATGCATGATGGCTTGTATCTGGTATGTAAATAAGAACATTTCTGGACTATTATTCAGACTGGGATGTGTGTTTGTGTTGCTACTATGATTAACTGTGCCAAGGACCTGCTATTAAACTCATTAGCCATTGCTTTGTCATTAACAGATCCAGCATTTGTTGGTTCGGCTCATATACAAGAGAGTCTTCCCGAAGGAAATGCTGTGGGGGATGATGATAAGATATATTTCTTTTTCACGGAAACGGGAAAAGAGCTGAATTTTTTTGAAAACCCCCTTGTTTCACGGATTGCCCGAGTGTGCAAGGTGAGGATAAGACATCCATCTTTTTACTTGCTGCTTTTTAGTGTTTTTTTTTGTGGTTTGAAGCTTCCTTCATTAAATCTGCCTTTGAAGTACATGTTATGTAAGGCTTCTCTGGTGCAACATCCAGATACAACATGAATTGGTTTCTTTAATTATGTGCTGCAATGACAAAAAAGGTCTCCAGTCTAAAGATCTACAGCCAATCAGAACTTGGCTTTCATAGGTTTGTAGTGCAGAGACCACTGGTGCCCTACCTGTGGCCCTTGGGCATTTTTGTGTGACCCTCGGCGGCCCCTGCCCCACAGACACTTGTCTGTTTTCCTATTGCCCTGTTATAACAGAGATTTCTCGCAGTCTCATGTAATATGTCCCCAGTCTCCAACAACTCATATTGCATGTTCACGGTCTCTGATAGTTTCTAAAGCCACATACACACGATCGAACATGTCCGCTGAAACTGGTCCGTGTGTATGGCCTATCGGACAGTTTTCCAGCGGACAAAAGTTTCTAAACATGCTTAGAAACTTGTCCGCTGGAAACCTGTCCGTCGGACAGGTTCGATGGTTAGTACGCCCAACCATCGGACCAAAATCCCGCGCATGCGTCAAATTGATTCGACACATGCTTGGAAGCATTGAACTTCCTTTTTTCAGCACGTCGGTGTGTTCTACGTCACAGCGTTCTGGTCCGGGGAGATTTTGGTCCGATGATGTGTACTCACATCAGACCAAAAGACCACTTCAGACATGTCCGATGAAAACGGTCTGTCAGACCTGTTTCATCGGACATGTCTGATCGTGTGAACGCGGCCTTACAGTATGTCCACGGTCTCTGACCATCTCTTGTGTCATGTCAGAAAGTCTCTGACCATATTTTGTACCATGTCCGCCATCTCTGGTATCATGTCCTTAGTCTCTGACCATCTCTTGTACCATGTCCGCCGTCTCTGACAATTTCTGGTATCATGTCTGCAGTCTCTGACCATCTCTTGTATCATGTCTGCAGTCTCTGACAATCTCTGATATTACGTCTGCAGTCACTGACTATTTCTTGCATCACAGTCTCTAAACATCTAAACATGTCTGCAGTCTCTGACCATCTCCACGTCGCACGACCGCGCAGTTGTCAGTTAAAGCGACGCAGTGCCTGAAGCTAAAATTTTGTCTGGGCAGGAAGGGGGTGTATGTGCCCAGTAGGCAACTGGTTAATAACAATTATATATATATATATATATATATAAAAAATTTAAAAAATATATAAAAAATATTATTTTTTTATAAAAAAAGGGGGGTTTGTCATCTAGGGCCCTGGGGGCCCCTGGGGACCTCCGGACCTCTAAAAAATAAAAATTGGCCCTTTAATAAAAAAATTTAATACAAATATTTTAAAAAATGTATTTTTTTTTTATAAAAAATAAATTAAAAAAAGGGGGGTTGCCATCAGGGGCCCTGGGGACCTCCGGACCTCTAAAAAAGAAAAAGTGTCCCTTTAATAAAAAAATTAAATAAAAATATATTAAATATATTTTTTTATAAAAAATAAATAAAAAAAGGGGGGGTTGCCATTCGGGGCCCTGGGGACCTCCGGACCTCTAAAAAAAAAAAAACTGTCCCTTTAAAAAAAAATATATATATATATTAAAAAAAAAATTTTTTTTATAAAAAATAAATAAAAAAAGAGGGGGTTGCCATCCGGGGGCCTCTGGGGACCTCCGAACCTCTAAAAAAAAGAAAAATTGGCCCTTTGATAAAAAATGTAATAAAAATATATTAAACAAATATATTTTTTTATAAAAAACAAATAAAAAAAAGAGGGGGTTGCCATCTGGGGCCCTGGGGGACTCCGGACCCCTTACAGGTGTACTGCCTGTACCCCCCTGATGACGGCCCTGCATGTAGGTATTATAATGAATTTGTGTTCTTACCAATGGAAGATTAGAATGCCAATATGAATATATACTGTATATACTCGAGTATAAGCCGAGGCACCTAATTTGACCACAAAATAACTGGGAAAACTTATTGGCTCGGGTATAAGCCTAGGGTGTCCATCTGCATGCCTCACTGTGTCCATGTGCATGCCTCACTGTGCCCATGCCTCACTGTGCCCCTGCCTCACTGTGCCCCTGCCTCACTGTGCCCCTGCGTCACTGTGCCCCTGCCTCACTGTGCCCATGCCTCACTGTGTCCATGCCTCACTGTGCCCATCCCTCACTGTGCCCATGTCTCACTGTGACTAGACTGACGTTTAACATGGAAGGGGTCCCCCAGACAACAAACTTTTCACACTTGTAGAGGAAGAGTAGGGCTACATGTGTGTCAGGTTTGGGGTCCAGAGGACCTCTGACCGTCCGGTACCGGGTCCCCAAATTCACCAGAGAAATTGACGTTTAACATGGAAGGTGTGCCCGGGTTTGAAAAATCGGTGCTCCCCGGTCGTAGGTCCCTGGACAACAAACTTAGCTCACCTATAGAGGAAGAGTGGGGGCTACATGTGTGCCACGTTTGGGGTCCAGGGGACCTACGGCCGGCCGGTACCGGGTCCCCAAATTTCGGGAGATCAGGCACAAAAAAGTGACTCGAGTATAAGCTGAAGGGGGCATTTTCAGCACAAAAATATGTGCTGAAAAACTTGGCTTATACTCGAGTATATACGGTATATATATATATTGTTAAAAATGGGAAAACTAAGATGCTAAAAGTGCTATTTTTCCCCCATAGGGTGATCTGGGTGGAGAGCGTGTATTGCAGAGGAAGTGGACCACGTTCCTGAAGGCTCAGCTCCTGTGCACTCGTCCCGGGGATAACTTCCCTTTCAATGTGCTTCAGGATATGTTTGTTCTCACTCCAGGAGATGACCATTGGGCCAATACCATCTTCTATGGGGTCTTTACCTCTCAGTGGTAAGCAGAACGTGATTTGTATTCTTGCTGTGTGGAACTGTGAGGACTTGTTGTCTTTGTCTTCACAGGTCTCTTGCTGAGACTTGACAAGTCGCAATGTTTCTTTTGCTTGTTTATTAGATTCCAATATTGTTGTCTAGACTTCTGTCTTTTCTTCTGTAATGGCCCCTTTTTGTCTAAATGTTGTGTTCTCACAGCGTGTATGTCTGACCACGTATATAGAGGGTTCCTGACATTTAATGGAATTAAAGGCAGATTGCTTAAATTAGGAACATTCCGTAGGCCTGTAGCATCTTTAAAATGCAAGTCTGTTTTGAAGCTGACAGCTCATTAGAGTGCATTGGATTTGGTCTTTAAAGGAATCTTTTCTCTCCAGGAATAATGGAGGTGTGGGCAGCTCGGCTGTGTGTGCCTTCTCTATGCACGATGTACAGAAGGCTTTCAGTGGCCTCTATAAGGAAGTGAATCGGGATTCCCAGCAATGGAGTACCTACACCAACTCTGTTCCTGAGCCAAGACCTGGAGCTGTAAGTACTGCAATTGTCTTATTTTACAAAATTATTATAAAAATGATTGTCTGAAGGAAAGAAGGGAAAGAAGAGACATGGTTAAAGGCTTTAAAGTGGATGTAAACCCGCTCTCATCCTTTCTAAACTACTGCCATAGTGCTGATCTATAAGGATATAGACGCCTCCTGCATGTATCCTCACCTATCAAATGTCTCCCCTCTGTCTGTTATAAGAACTGAAAAACTGCAGATTCTGTGGGTGGGTCTGTTGTCTGGAGGTCTGTGGGTGGAGTTGTGATGTCAATAGACCCCCGCCCACCTTAACACTCCCTTTGTCAACATGCATTTTTTCCTGTGTATTCCTTACACTAAATTCTGCTATGATCACTAACATCCAGTCAAAACCCAGAATAGTAACCACATGACTTCAGAAAAGGAGTGGGGTGGGAATTAAAAAAATAATCCAGGCTAGTGCATGAGATATGTAAATAACCTGTCACTCACAGCAAGGGGGCGGAACGGACTGAGGTTTTTCTCTGTAAGTCCGTTTTTTTCACTGAACAATAAAAGAGGATTGCTCAGAGCTGGATTAACTCTGTGTGGCAAGACTGGGCACAGATGATAGGAAATCTTATACTCTACATTGTGACATAAAAAATAAATAAAAAATAAATGTGGGTTTACATCCACTTTAAGGAGGTGAATAAGGTTCAGGAGGGCAGGATTTTCAATATGAAGCTAAGATCACAAACACGGGGACATGACCTCAAATGAATTGGGGGCAAGTCTAAAACTAATCTTGGAAAGTATTATTTTACCAAAAGAAATAGTTGATGCTTCCAGCAGAGGTAGTGAGGCAGTCAACTGTAGGTGGATTCAGATTTGTTCGGGACAAACACACACCTCCCAACTTTTTGAGATGGGAACAGAGGACACCTATCAGCAAAAGTATGTAGGCTCAGGACACGCCCCCTTAAAGGAGAATTATGCAAAAAGTGCTTTTTTTTTGTTACCACTATTATTTATTTTATTCTAACGTTTGACGTTTACAAATGCAGCAATTTAGAAATTGGTTGAAAAGTTTTGACACTGGGAAACACTATTTCAAAGTTAACAAGTGCATTTTTTTATACAACTAACTATATAGGTCAGACTAAAATGAGGGACAAATGATGTGGAAAGAGGGACAAACAGACACTTTTCTAAATCTAGGACAGTCCCTTGAAATTAGGGACAGTTGGGAGCTATGCAAGCATAGATCTACAGGGAGTGCAGAATTATTAGGCAAGTTGTATTTTTGAGGATTAATTTTATTATTGAACAACAACCATGTTCTCAATGAACCCAAAAAACTCATTAATATCAAAGCTGAATATTTTTGGAAGTAGTTTTTAGTTTGCTTTTAGTTTTAGCTATTTTAGGGGGATATCTGTGTGTGCAGGTGACTATTACTGTGCATAATTATTAGGCAACTTAACAAAAAACAAATATATACCCATTTCAATTATTTATTTTTACCAGTGAAACCAATATAACATCTCAACATTCACAAATATACATTTCTGACATTCAAAAACAAAACAAAAACAAATCGGTGAGCAATATAGCCACCTTTCTTTGCAAGGACACTCATGCAGCCTGCCATCCATGGATTCTGTCAGTGTTTTGATCTGTTCACCATCAACATTGCATGCAGCAGCAACCACAGCCTCCCAGACACTGTTCAGAGAGGTGTACTGTTTTCCCTCCTTGTAAATCTCACATTTGATGATGGACCACAGGTTCTCAATGGGGTTCAGATCAGGTGAACAAGGAGGCCATGTCATTAGTTTTTCTTCTTTTATACCCTTTCTTGCCAGCCACGCTGTGGAGTACTTGGACGCGTGTGATGGAGCATTGTCCTGCATGAAAATCATGTTTTTCTTGAAGGATGCAGACTTCTTCCTGTACCACTGCTTGAAGAAGGTGTCTTCCAGAACTGGCAGTAGGACTGGGAGTTGAGCTTCACTCCATGCTCAACCCGAAAAGGCCCCACAAGCTCATCTTTGATGATACCAGCCCAAACTAGTACTCCACCTCCACCTTGCTGGCATCTGAGTCGGACTCTCTGCCCTTTACCAATCCAGCCACGGGCCCATCCATCTGGCCCATCAAGACTCACTCTCATTTCATCAGTCCATAAAACCTTAGAAAAATCAGTCTTGAGATATTTCTTGGCCCAGTCGTGACGTTTCAGCTTGTGTGTCTTGTTCAGTGGTGATCGTCTTTCAGCCTTTCTTACCTTGGCCATGTCTCTGAGTATTGCACACCTTGTGCTTTTGGGCACTCCAGTGATGTTGCAGCTCTGAAATATGGCCAAACTGGTGGCAAGTGGCATCTTGGCAGCTGCACGCTTGACTTTTCTCAGTTCATGGGCAGTTATTTTGCGCCTTGGTTTTTCCACACGCTTCTTGCGACCCTGTTGACTATTTTGAATGAAACGCTTGATTGTTCGATGATCACACTTCAGAAGCTTTGCAATTTTAAGAGTGCTGCATCCCTCTGCAAGATATCTCACTATTTTTGACTTTTCTGAGCCTGTCAAGTCCTTCTTTTGACCCATTTTGCCAAAGGAAAGGAAGTTGCCTAATAATTATGCACGCCTGATATAGGGTGTTGATGTCATTAGACCACACCCCTTCTCATTACAGAGATGCACATCACCTAATATGCTTAATTGGTAGTAGGCTTTCGAGCCTATACAGCTTGGAGTAAGACAACATGCATAAAGAGCATGATGTGGTCAAAATACTCATTTGCCTAATAATTCTGCACTCCCTGTATATTCAGAAAAAAAAATGTGTATGTCTACAGTGTGTGTATGTGTGTATATATATATATATATATATGTATATATATATATATATATATATATATATATATATATATATGTTGGGCAGATTTAATGGATATTTTGGTCTTTTTTCTACCATCGCTATTTTTGTACAAAACGTAGTCCTTCTTGTTTATAGTTTCTCTCCCAGTCCTGAGTTTTCTTGGCTATTATAAATTTGAAAAGCCAAGCATGGACACATTTGTGGCTGTATGGAAAGAGTTACAAGTAACAAAAATTGTTGATGGTTTTTCTTTTCTTAAGAAAAAAAAAACTTGCTAAATGTGGAACTTTCCTGCAACCTAACATGGATTTAATGGTAATACTGCCCTCTAGTGGTAAGGTGTAGGAACTGTTTATATGCAGTAGTATTTATGTATGTATGTATGTATGTAGTATTTGTTGGCTATACTATTTATTACAGGTACACTATATAAATAAATAATAATTTTCGGGTTTACATCCACTTTACGACAAACAGGCACAAAACAAATAAGTCAATAATAATATGTTGGCTCAAATACCAATACATACATACATAATGCATATATAATGTGTTGTCATGTGAATGAAAACATAAGAGTACATGTATGAAAAATAAGGGAGGGGATAAAGTTCTTTTGTATTGCATGAAATGGCAACTAATTGAGTTCTTTGGATGTACAACAGTGCATTACCAACAAGGCAAGAAACATAAAGATCAACTCTTCACTTCAAATGCCGGACAGAGTGTTAAACTTCATCAAAGATCATTTTCTGATGGACAGCGCGGTACGGAGCCAGCCGTTGCTCCTGCAGCCACAAATGCGCTACCAGCAGATCAGCGTGCAAAGGGTCAAGGGCCTCAAGAAAACCTATGATGTCATGTTCTTGGGAACAGGTAAGAGACAATGAAAATGTCAGACTTCTTTCACTTCTAAAAGAAACTATTATTTGTCTCTAGATTTATAGGGAGTGGAAGTAAATGTGGTAATGAGACTACTGGTTGTGAAAGACATTCGTACATTTGAGATTTTTTTTTTTTTTCATGAATTATCGAATGGAAATATACAGTAGGTTTTAGTCAATGGAGCTTTTAAGTGCTGGAACCTATAACGACTATTTATAATCCACACTATACTGATCGGACTTCAGCATAGGCAGCTTCTTATCAAATTAGGTTGCAAATAGGGGAGCATGATTGTCATGAGATTCCACACGTGTGCAGATGTGTTGCAGGTGTCTACTACCTGGCTGATAAATGCGGCACAGATGCGCACATGAAGGATACACACACTTGCACACGCATGGTATAGTTGACTGCAATGTCTGAGATATCAGATCCCAAAGACCTGTCAGATAAGATCCCAGGAACCTGTCAGAGACCTGCAGATACCCATGCATGCACAAACATGGTGCACTTTTCTGGCACCATGCAGAAAATTGCAGATAACTACACCATATATGTGCATCTATCCACAGGTCTACGCCAGGTCTTTGGCATCTGGTATCTGGGACATTGCAAAGACCTGGCAAAGGCTCTTGAATACATGAACACATATGGTACACTTGTCTGTAATGTCTCACATACCAGATCCCAAAGACCTGGCAGAGACCTGCGTATACCCATGCATGCACACTTATGGGTGCAGCTGTCTGCAAAGACCTGGCATAGACCCGTGGATACATTAACACATATGGTACACTTGTCTGCAATGTCTCACATACCAGATCCCAAAGACCTGGCAGAGACCTGTGTATACCCATGCATGCACACTCATGGGTGCAGCTGTCTGCAAAGTCCCAGATACCAGATCCCAAAGACCTGGCAGAGACCCATGGCTACATGAACACATATGGTGCACTTGTCTAAATTTTTCACATACCAGATCCCAAAGACCTGGCAGAGACCTGTGTATACCCATGCATGCACACTCATGGGTGCAGCTGTCTGTAATGTCTCACATACCAGATCCCAAAGACCTGGCAGAGATCTGTGGATACGTAATCGCATGTGGTACACTTGTCTGTAATGTCTGACATACCAGATCCCAAAGACCTAGCAGAGACCTGTGTATACCCATGCATGCACACTCATGGGTGCAGCTGTCTGTAATGTCTCACATACCAGATCCCAAAGACCTGGCAGAGACCCGTGGATACATTAACACATATGGTACACTTGTCTGTAATTTCTTACATACCAGATCCCAAAGACCTGGCAGAGACCTGCGTATACCCATGCATGCACACTCATAGGTGCAGCTGTCTACAAAGTTCCAGATACCAGATCCCAAAGACCTGGCATAGACCTGTGGCACATCTGCACATGCACAGGATATGTAAAGATGGGTAGAAGAGTGGCAGGAAATGACCACAGGAGAGTGAAGCTCCTCTTTAAATCAAATATTGCTGCTGCATTATAATACATTTTTTTCTTTTTGGAACCTAAAATGTTTGAATATATTGGACAGTAGTTACTACTTACAGCTTTAGTAGCGCTTTCATTGTTGTAACGCAAACAATTGGTAGCGTCTCCTATTGAGTATTCAGGTAGCTGCACTCATTGATGCCCATCTAGTAACTATTTTATTCAGATTCCTGGCTTTCAAAAATTAAATGCCATTTGTACAGAACAATAGCAGTAACTTAACCACTTAAGACCCGGACACATACGCTGCTAAATGACCCAAGGTGTTTTTACAATTCGGCGCTGCGTCGCTTTAACAGACAATTGCGCGGTCGTGCGACGTGGCTCCCAAACAAAATTTGCGTCCTTTTCTTCCCACAAATAGAGCTTTCTTTCGGTGGTATTTGATCGCCTCTGCGATTTTTATTTTTTGCGCTATAAACTAAAATAGAGCCACAATTTTGAAAAAAAACACAATTTTTTTACTTTTTGTTATAAAAAAAATCAAATAAACTAAATTTTAGTAAAACATTTAGGCCAAAATTAATTCAGCCACATGTCTTTAGTAAAAAAAAAAATCGCAATAAAAAAAAATAGCTACCTAGCGGGAACAGCGACACTAATACAGCGATCAGAAAAATGATCGCTTAGTGACGCTGGCAATAGGGAGTGAAAGGGTTAACTAGGGCGGTGATCAGGGGGTTAAAACTTTATTAGGGGGGGTGGGGGGGCTACCCTGGACCTAACAATAACTGTTTTTTACACTGCCTGTCACACTGACACTAAATGCAGTGATTAGATCACTGCATTCAGTGACACTGTGACAGGGGGGTGGGGGGGGCGATCACAAGGGGTTAATTTGCCTATGTGAGTGTGTGTCAGTGTTGTGTTGGTGCACACTTACTTGTGATGTCTTCTCTCATCAGCAGCGCTGGGAAACAGCGCTGCGATGAGAGATTACATCATTTCCTCCTTCCTGTGTAAACACAGGAGGAGGAACTGACACGATGGGAGCGCGCTCCCATTGGCTGGGAGCGATCGCGGGGGGGGGGCGGAAATCACGGACATCCGCCCGCTCGTCGGCGATCGCTCCCAGAGGCAGGGGGACCCCCGCACGCCGCGGAGGGGGTCCCGATGGGACCCCCGAACCGCACGAAGGCGGGGACGTAAATTTACGCCCTTGTGCCTGTACGAGCCATTTTGTGGCCGTATATGTGCGTGCGGGGGTCCTTAAGTGGTTAAAGTGGAGTTCCACCCATTTTTTTATGTTTGTCTGTGCTGCATGTCCTAATCTCATAGTGTTCAGAATAAACAATTTTTATTTATTTTGTTGCTTGTAAATACCTTTATTTTGTAGACCTTCATTACTTCTTCCTCCTTATTAGCCTAGGCTATTAAGTCACAAGGCTATTTGCAAGGGTTTCTGGGATAGGCATCATGTTTCCCAGTAGTCCTTGCAAACCTGACTGAAACCTATTACATTGCTTGTGCAGCACTGAGCATGTGCGAGGTATGCAAAGCTGAAATCCAGTAAGTCATACAGTCTGGCTTCATGATGCCCACACTTAAGATGGCCGCGGTCTATTTCTAGATTATAAACTAAATGCTGTAAAAACCTTAAAAAATGGACCTTAGTTTACAGACTAACTTTACTAGAATACATGAAGCTTGTGTATTACAGGGGTATTTATATTTAAAAAGTGAAATTGTGGGTGGAACTCCCCTTTAAATTGTAATGTAAAGTGCATTCTAAGCTAAGCTAACCTTTATCTGAGTTTTCTGGTCCATTAAAAGGGAGTAGAGATAAAAGAAATGTAGATCTTATTGCTAATATTTGTTGCTTTGATTTCTAGATGACGGAAGGCTGCACAAAGCTGTCGGTGTAAATAAGAAAGTCTACATCATCGAGGAGATTCGGCTCTTTCCAGATACTGACTCAGTGCAGGAGCTGATGCTTGATCACAGCAAGGTAGGAGCATATATCAATGTCAGCACTTGATTAATGAACATATAGAATACATCATGTTGTTATGTGCCATTTGGTCAACCATATATAAGAAATACAATGTTACATCCCATCAACTCAGCTGCATACACTTAAGTCTAATGTGTGATGCTGCATGCCACATTTTATGGAATTGGAACAACTCCACTAATTGCTTCTTCAGTCTAGAGTGGATGGTGGAGATGATGCACTTAAAGGTAACCTGTGTTTTGTCTATACTGGACAAAGTCACAGTTTAATTTTAATTGCAGCCCCACAGCTGCTTTTACTTACCTTTCCTTCACTTTCACCATTCCACTATTGTCCTGGGTAGGTAAAATCACTTACCCTATACTTCTGGGTAAGAAATCATGTGACTCGCTCCCCCTCCTCCTGTGTGATAGCTATGGCGCTTGACAGGCGGCCAACTCAGGCACCCAACGGTATGATACGGGGCAGGAAGAGAAATGGAATAAATCTGAGAAGTGCAGTGAAAAGACTTATGTTCTGACAAGGTAAATTGATCTTTTTTTTTATCAATAAAGGGCCTGGTGTACGCCTCCTCGCGATCCATGGTGGTACAAGTGCCAGTCTCTAACTGCAGCATGTACACAACTTGCGGGGAGTGTGTCCTGTCACGTGATCCCTACTGTGCATGGAGCAAGAAGGGCTGTCGTAGTATCCATCACCATGTTCACGAATCAAACTCACAGTAAGTCACCAGTTTTAAAATGTGATCATTGTTTGGTCTGGCTCCAACCATAACAGTTTGTTAAGCATGGTTGTGTTCCTGTGTTTCAGGCACTGGCTCCAAGATATAGAAAATGCAGATTCAAATCTCTGCGAGCAAAAGAATGGCACAGGACCAGGAGGACGAGTCAATGTAGTGGATGGTAAGAATTCTTGATACTCATATTTTACTCATGATGCTTGAGTGGGTCTAGGGCAGGGGTCTCCAAACTCTCTAAGCAAAAGGCCTACTGTCCTTCAGGCTTTGGGAGGCTGGACTGTAGCCAGTGGGAATTCAAAAATGCCCTGGCATCAGTGGGCATAAACAATGCCCCCTCATTGGCTATAAAGGGGGGAATAAGAACCCATTGTTGGTATCAATGGGAAGAATACTGTCCTTCAGGCTTTTATGGGCTGGACTATAGCCAGTAGGAGTAATAAAAAAATGCCCTGCCATCAGTGGGCATAAACAATGCCACATCATTGGCTATAATGGGGGGAATAAGAACCCATTGTTGGTATTAATGGAAAGAATGGTGCCATCAATGGTGTCAGTAGGAGTAATGGTGTTCCATCATTTGTGTCAGTTAGTGGAATAGTGGTCCAAAGGCCAGATAAAGGCAAACAAAGGGCCACTTCCACCCCCCGGGGCATAATTTTGAGACCACTGGTCTAGGCAGAGTAAAAACATTTACTTATTAAATCAGCCACTCCCCTGGCAGACAGCACTCTCCCATGCTCCAGCTGTGGACTGTCCCTTGGCATCATCACATCCAATGCAGGGCTTTGGTCTCTCTTTCTTGGTCTTGATGACATCGGAACCTTAGACTGCTAAGATAAATAAATCTTCATTTCTGTAGCCCCTAGACCTAAACAATGAGTTAACCCTTTTAACCCAATTTTATAGGGCCCCCATGCCTGCAACAGTCATACCATTGTAAAAGACTTAAAAATGTGTGTGTGGCCACCCTGTTGTTAGCATGTCATAACTGTCATTGTTGAGTCCAGACAATGCTTAAAGCGGAAATTCCGTAATTTTTTCATCTTTTCATTTATTAAATCTTCTGCCCTTGTTATTTTAACTTAGGATATTAAAACTTTTTTTTTCTGCAAGTAAATTACTTATACAGCCCACTTCCTGTTTCTTGTTTGGTAAAAAGCCTAGGCACAGCTCTCTCTCACTCTCGTGAGAGTTTGCCAAGAAGGGAAAAAAAATTAAAACCATTTATTATGTCCTTCATCTTCACAATTATGTGCCACTTTATGTTGGTCTATCACATAAAATACATTTACATTTTGGTTGTAACATGACAAAATGTGGAAAATTTTAGGGGGTATGAATACTTTTTCCAGGCACTGTAAGTGGAATAAACCAAATGATAAGTGGGGACTGCATATTTTGTGGAAAACCCTATAAAGTACCCATGTGCCTCAATGTGTAGTCATCTAGCATTAGACATTTTATCCAATTGGGGCAATAACTGGGCAATGTAACTGCTACAGGATATACCAAATTTAAACCAAAAAAAGTGTCAGGTTTAATAATTTTTAGATCTAAACTGCAGAGAATTAGTTTTAGTGATTACTGTATATACTCGAGTATAAGCCGAGTTTTTCAGCAAATTTTTTTGTTGTCTGGGGGACCTACGGCCGGGGAGCACCGATCTTTCAAAGCCGGGCACCCCTTCCATAGACTCCCATGTTAAACGGTCATTTCTCCGTTGAATTTGGGGACCTGGTACCAGTCGGTTGTAGGTCCCTTAGACGCAAAACTTGGCACACATGTAGCCCAA
Organism: Rana kukunoris; assembly: GCA_029574335.1. Classification (NCBI taxonomy): domain Eukaryota; kingdom Metazoa; phylum Chordata; class Amphibia; order Anura; family Ranidae; genus Rana; species Rana kukunoris. The sequence goes on from CM056051.1 coordinate 41,893,946, forward strand.
TTTCTCCTCTACAAGTGTGCAAAGTTTGTTGTCTAAGGGAACCTACAGCTGGGGAGCACCGATTTTACAAAGCCAGGCACCCCTTTCATAGACTCCAATGTTAAACATCAGTCTAGTCATGGGCACAGTGAGGCATGGGCACAGTGAGGCATGGGCACAGTGAGGCATGGACACAGTGAGGCAAAGTGAGGCAAAGTGAGGCACAGTAAGGCATGCAGATGGACACCCTGGGCTTATACTCGAGTCAATACGTTTTCCCAGTGTTTTGTGGTGAAATTAGGTGCCTCGGTTTATATTCAGGTCGGTATATACGGTAACGAAAAGTGTTCATTTTGATTACTTAATGATGAATGTTCTCTATTTTTTTATTTTTTCATAGAAGAGCCACAGTGCAAGAAGATTGTACTTCAAATAAATAACGCCACCACCTTGCCGTGCAATTTGCTGTCCAACTTAGCAACTCGCCAGTGGCACCACAATGGCAAAACCATTGATTCCTCTTATTTTGTTTTGGAATCCGGAGACCTGATCCTAGTCAACAGCCCTGAACGTCTGGGAACATACGAATGCTGGTCAGTAGAATCCGACTTCAGAAAATTAATGGCCATGTACTGCGTGGAGACCGATGGTCCCGTAAAGCCAACTACTCCGAGACCTCACACTGAATTGAGCTTTAAGAAAGTTAGCGCCATTGATAAACTGGTCAACTCCTCGAAATTTGTGTCTGTGTCAGAAAGCCATACAGCTAAACTCCTGGGAAAATCATACTGGAATGAATTTTTAATCATGACTGTCCTTTTCGTGGTGGTATTGGTCATTTTAACACTGTTCATCTTATATAAACATCGAAGTGGAATGAAGTCCATCCTGAAGCCAGTAAAACACGACAAGCCAGCCAAGAAGATCCGTAGCAACGGCAAACAGACCGAAAGTTTGCCGTTAAATGGAACAAGCGCTCCAATGCCACAAGCGGACCATAAAGGCTATCAGACACTGAATGACAACTACATTATCAATACTCCTGTTCATGATCCTTTGGTTGCTAGTAAAATTGAGTCAGAATCTGAAAAAAGGCCACTAAACGTTAAGGACACTATTGTAGAGGTCACGTCAGTAAGCCCAAAACCCCGGGTACGACTGGGATCCGAAATACGGGATTCTGTGGTATGAGAGACTACTACACTGGGAGATAATCCTTCCCCGGACTTACAATGCCAAAAGGGACCACAAGTATTTTATGTGTGTGCATGCAAGTTGGATTATGACAATGGTAAACTTTTAATTGTCTACCCAGGCTACCTAAATCCGTGGATAGCTTCTGTGTGCAGAGAGCATAAAAGTCTACATTGTGGAATGATATGATGTCACCTGTTACATTGTCATGATTGCCAGACTCTGAAGGAGACTTGTGTTTGGGAAAAGTACACACTTGGTCCAAGGGTAGCACATTTCCATTTCACCTGCCATTGTATAATTCATGCATACGGACCATCTTTTTTTATTTTTTTTCGTAAGATTGCACACATCGGTAACTCGTATTAGTGGTATCATCCCAGCACTGCGGCCGGTCACAAAGACCAGATCTGGAGTAAAGGAGTAAAATCGCACAAAGAACAAGAAGTTCCTAAAAAAAAAAAGTCTGACGTTAGGAAAATATTAGGGTACCAGTGAAAAGCCTGTATATCACTGTCTGGACTTATGGCGCAAAAGAAGCCACAACTATGGAACCAGTATGGACATGCACATTTTCTACAAGAAGAAGCACAATTAAAATGTGGCACAATATGGAAGCCATGATTAGTAATGGACAGAATTTGGCTACTACTAGCCGGTGGCAATACTCTACAAGACAGCAACTCACCAAGCAGGAGAAGAAGTAGTCCATCATGAACATCTGTCAGATGATCTCAGTGTTCCTCTCCCACCATCCTTCATCACTCTGTTAAACATACTGTTGACATTATTTTATAGACAGATTTTTTTTTTATTTAAATATTTTATTATTTCTCCTTTCTGGTGTTCATTTTTTTTTTTTTTTGATAATGTGAATCCAGGAATTGGTGTTTTATGCCTACAACCAGCTATAATCTGCCTAAGTATAGAGGATACACAAGTGTATCTTAATGTGTGAATCATTTAGTGAAGACAGCAAAGATCATGCGTATGTAAATATTGTACAGGGATTTTTTTTTTTTTTTTTGTGTGTGTGTTTTTCGGGATGTTTGTTTCCATTTGTTTTCATAAATGTGTATATAGGATATGTTTAAAAGGGAGTATGTCCTGACAGTGGGAAAAAGCAGTTTTGTATACGTTCAATGGTACAATTCCCCATTTGCCTGTCACGCCTTAGAACTGCTAGTGCCTTCATCATACAGACACCGGACAAGCCATGCACAAGTGACATACTACATACTCCAGCCTTTCTCAACCAGGGTTCCTCCAGAGGTTTTAGGGGCTTCTTAAGCAACGAGCAACTTCTTCCTCTCATGAGTAACCACTGGCAATGATAATCGTTTTAGCTTCCGGCAAAGGGGGGTTCTTCCCAATGGCCTCAAATCTAAGGAGACTTTTTCCTAGTAGCCATCATAGTAATGTACTGTGAGCTATAGATATTGAGCCAGATTCATAACATATTTACGTTGGCGTATCTAGATATACGCCGCGTAGATGCTAAGAATAGGTGGCGTATCTTTTTTTGGTATTCAGAAAAGAAGATACGCTGGAAATTCTGCTAATATACGAGCGGTGTAAGTCTGTTACACCGTCGTATATTAGTTGCATTTTTGCGCTGGCCGCTAGGTGGCACTTCCGTCGTTTTACGCGTCGAATATGTAAATTAGGGAGTTACACCGTTTCCCGAATGTACTTGCGGCCAGGCATCGTGGTTTACGTTGTTTGTGAATCACGCCCCCTGCATTAATAATTTTAATTAGGCGCCCTTACGCCGGACACTTTACGCTACGCCGCCGCAACTTATGGAGCAAGTGCTTTCTGAATAAGGCACTTGCCCATAAAATTTGTGGAGGCGTAGCGTAAAGAGCATACGCTACGCCCGCAGATATTTACGCAGTTTTCTCTGAATCTGGCCCATTGTTTGTAATAGCAGGAGTTCCTTGACCCCGGAAAGTTATATCAATGGTTCCCCCCCCATGTTAAAAAGGTTGAGAAAGGCTGCTCCACGCCTTTCTAGAATAACATATCCTGGAGAAAAGCGAAATCTGGGCTGTTGTCCATAGCAGTGAGTCAGGCTTTTGAATTTCCATTTTCTGTCTAAAGGCCTGTACACACGATCGGATTTCCCGACAACAACTGTGTGATGGTAGGGTTTTTGTCCGATAATCCGACCGTTTATACGCTCCATCGCACAATTGTTCTTGGAATTATCGACAACAAATGTTGGATAGCCATGCTCTCAAATTTTCCGACAACAAATGTGTGCCACAAATAAAAGTCACTGCCCCTACCTATGACTCGTCTATACAATAAGGAGCGCTGGAAAGGGCGCATATACATACAAAGACATAGAATTTCCAGGCTCAAACTTACTGACCAATCAGCAACCAACCAAATTCACCTGTCTTAACAGTGTGCGTTAAAAACTGAGGTTTAGTTGCACGCATTTGAAAATGCATGTGTAAGCTGCAGGCCCCGCCAAGGCTCTCTGTATACTGCAGTCCTAACTATAACATTACATTTTAAGTCTCCTAAGTAGAAGAACATGACTGCTGATGGATAGATAAGGGGCAGATGACTGGAGGTAGCCCAGCCCTCACAAATGTGTGCTGTCGGATTATACGATTGTGTGTACACAAGTCTGTCGGACTAAAATCCAAAGTACAAACACGCATTCTCTGAACCAATGCTAACCATAAGACAACATAAGCAGAAGTTGCTCAAAGGGTGTCGCTAAAGAGCAAAAAAATGTAGTTTCATGTTCTGCCATCTGTGTGCAGAATAAGTTCACGGCCCATGCACTTCGCACAAAATTCCACGGATTTGTCCGATAGAAATGCGATCGTGTGTACTAGGCTTTACGCTAGAAGTATCAATGGGTCTGACTAGCTGTGATGGGCAAGATCTTCCTCTTTTCCTTACTGTTTTTGTATAAATAAAAGACCACTTGTGGGGTATTTGTTCCATATCTGATAACAATGACTTGTGGTGCTTGAAAGTAGATATTGCATATTTAAAGCACATACATTTTACGCGGCTAGATTGTTGCCTCTCTGACTTACTGCTATGACCTCTAAGCAGTATTTAAAAAAAAAATATCATGGTAATCCTCAGACTACTATGTACAGTATAAAGTAGCTTCTCAGGTTGTTAGGAAACCCATGCTGCTATCATCATGGTATTCACCTTAAATATAGATCAGCTGGAACCGTTCTTTGGGTTGTGTTGATAGGCCTCATTTAATCATCTAAAAAAAGTTGTGTAGTAGCTTTTAGGAACCAATCAAAAATTTGCTTTCTATGTAGCCCAATGAAAATTACCCTAGCACCTTTTGCGGTTGTTGCCTTTCGTTTCACTAGGTGTATTAAAATCCAACGTGTAATGAAAACGCATGACACATCATACGATTTAGATCGGCACATTGAGAGAGTGATATTTACTATGCATACTTAGGGGTCTATTAGAAAAAGAATTGCATAATCATTTGTCCAGTGGATCTGCATGTACATTTTTTCTGTATGAACTGCGCAAACACAATTGTTCTTTAGGCTACTTTCTCTTTTGAACGAATGTTCTTTTAATTTTGGGCAGCAGTAAATGATTGGATTATGGCCACTAGATAGAGCTGAGGAGAATGGGAAATGCACATTTAACCATGTAACAATCCTAGATAATGAAGAGTTAGGCCGCGTACACACGACCAGTTTTCTCGGCAGAATTCAGCAAGAAACCCGATGGGAGACGGGTGTACACTTTTCGCCGAGAAACCCGTCGAGGAATTCGTCAAGCCAAAAAGAGAGCATGTTCTCTATTTCCTCGTTGGGCAATGGGAAAATTTGGCTTGATGAGTTTTTTGACTGCCGAACTAGGAACTCGACAGAGAAAACTATGTGTTTCGCCCGGCGAGTTTATCGGTCGTGTGTACGCCGCTGAACAGTTAATACGACCACCCAGGTAATGCAGGAAGACCTTTAGTGACCCACAGATCTGTGAGAGACCAAATGAGACACGGGAAACTTGAGGCTTGAGTGTGTTCATAGGATCTCTGACTTGTATTGAGTACAACAGTGGCTTATATGCAGAAGAAAGAAAAGAGGGGCTGTGTTTTAATGCATATGTTTCTAAAAGTTGTACAAACTCAGTACTTTATCATGATTTAAACTGCTGACTTAGTTAACAAGAACTAGCTGATGATTTTGCTGACGCAACAGGCTGCTCTGTGAATCAGCTTAACCACAGTGACTCACATGCCTCGTACACACAACCGGCTTTCCCAATGGGAAAACTGCCATGTTTGCTTTTGGTCAAAACCGGCCGTGTGTATGCTCCAGTTTTCCTGACTGTTCTCTTTTTTTCCCGCGGCAATTCTCTGTGTTTTTTTGCTTGGCAGTTTTCCTATGGGAAACACTGCAGTGGAGCAGACACACGGCTGTTTTCACCAATCAAAGCTGTCATGGCAGTTTTCCTGTCGGAAAAACCGGCCATGTGTACACGGGGAAAAGCAACCGAGCAGGTTCTCTGTTTTCCCGGCGGACTTTTGACCGCTGGGAAAACCGATCGTGTGTACGAGGCAACAGAGTGTGTTTCTATGCAAACTGTTATGCCGCGTACACACGATCGAACATGTCCGCTGAAACTGGTCCGCAGACCAGTTTCAGCGGACATGTTCGATCGTCTGTACGGCCTATCGGACCGTTTTCCAGCGAACCAAAGTTTTAAAACATGCGGACAGGTTCGATGTTTAGGACACAAAACCATCGGACCAAAAACCCGCGCATGCTCAGAATCAAGTTGACACATGCTTGGAAGCATTGAACTTTGTTTTTTCATCACGTCGTTGTGTTCTACGTCACCGCGTTCTGGTCTGATCGGATTTTGGTCTGATGGTGTGTACGCACATCAGACCATCAGACAAGTTCAGAGTTGTCTGATGAAAACGGTCCATCGGACAAGTTTCATCAGACATGTCTGATCGTGTGTACAGGGCCTCAGTTAGGCTAGTTATGTAAAAAAAAAAAAACACATAAAGTTCATGTCTACTCAAAAGAAAATAGAGGGGAATCTAAAATGGAGTCAGTTATGTATACATTCTATTACAGAGAACACTAGAGGGAATTAGTAAATAAATGGTTACCCTCTACCATTCTTTATATAATTTACAATGTATTTCTTGTTACAAAGACGTATTTTCTTTGCTCCTTAGCTCCACCTAGTAGCCATAGTGCCTTATATTCCTGCCTATAATAAAAGAACATTCATTCTGAAGAGAAAAAAGCGTAAAGAACAGTCACTTGTGCCCAATTCACAAGAAACAAATGTACAGGCAAATTCACTGGACAAAAAACTTTCCTTTTTTTATTTTTTTAATAAATAGACCCCTTAAATCCATTTACCATGTTGGAGCGTTGTTTTATATCATGTACCCCCTAAAGCTTCTCTCAAGTACCCTTTGACAAGTATAGGTTTATTACAAAAACCTTTTATCGGTACAAACTATTTATTTAGGTCTATTTCGCATTCTATTTATTATTTGCAAGCATCAGTACCGGGCTGGGTTCACACTGCTACAGAACATTAACACACGTTATGCCCCGCGTCAATGTGCTTTGTGTTAACAATGACCATTCATGATATCGCATCAAAAATGGTGCATGTATTAGTTTTTGTAACAAACCCACCACAAGGCACAGTAATGCTTTACCCTGCGTTGTTGCTAAGAGTCGGTTCACACTGGGGCGACTCAGCCGCCTGACAAGACGCGTCCCATTCTATTTAGTAGAACCATTCTGATAGGAGCGACGCATGTCGCTCTGACTTAGAAAAAGGTTCTTGTACGACTTCGGGGGAGACTCGGGGCGATTTGCATTGGCTTCTATACAGAAGTCATTTTGCTATTCGCCTCTGAAGTCGTCTTCAGGACGACTTGCCGAGTCGCCCCCCGAGGTCGTGCCGCCCCAGTGTGAACCGGCTCTAAAGAGCTGAAAAGCCATGGCATTTTGTGTTTGTTGGCCGACAAATCTTTGCCCATTGTATGCAATACAAGTTCACGGCCAACGACCCTTCGGACAAAAGTCCTACACTTTGTCCACGGAAAATCCGATCGTGTGTACGAGGCTTTAGAATGAATGGCACCACAGCACACCAACACACAACACATGCATGACCACAGCACACCAACACACAACACATGCATGACCACAGCACACCAACACACAACACATGCATGACCACAGCACACCAACACACAACACATGCATGACCACAGCACAACAGGGTGAACCCAGCCTTGGGGGACGTCACAAACCTACCTACAGGTCATCCACCAACAGTGCCAGTTGCTCATTATTAGAAATGAACACGTGAAGGTCAGCCAGTGTGGGAACCTACAAAACCACAAATGTCGGCAGAACGTATTTTGGGGAAACTACTTTAGAACAATGTACTATAACCTTTGAATGTACAGTATTAAGTTATGACCTAAAGCAAAGCACATTATCAAAATCCACGTAAGTGAACTCTTGTAGCAAAAAACTAAAAAGGTACTCGGTGTCCTAGACACAAATATTCAGTTACTAACTGGTGTGTAAATGTTCTACCAAACTGTGAGCCAGACAAAGGGGTGTAGTGTGTTCAGTAAGGTGACACTAGACTCTGCTTGGCAGGGAATACTCGATGTAAAAAGGACCACTAGAGCTCAGATACACCCGCCGTACCTGTGCTAGTAAAAGGACTATGCTGTGCACCTTATCATGATGCATGCTTGGAAGCTCCCCATCTGTTGTAAATATTAAAGTTCAGCTTTTCCGTGCCAAACCCTTAGTCTGTGGTGTAGGTGTGTCCTGATGTACAAAGTCTGCTTCTTCCTGTTGTTTGCAGTATATGTACAATTTTCATTTTTTATTACAGCACTTTATTTTTAATAAAACTTTTGAAAGTTACGATGTTTATGATTGTTGTCTTTTTTTGGGGGTGGGGGTTATGCTTGTGCTTTATAGAATGCCAACATTTAGGTGGGAACGTGGGGAACGCAGGTCCGGCACCTCCAGCACTTTGATGCTGACTGCTGGGGGATCTATTGTAACTGTTAGGGATCTATTTTTGCATGGGGGTCTATTGTTGCTAGGAGGCATCTTATGTTTGCTGAGGGCTCAATTGTTGCTGGGAGGGATCTACTTTTGAGGGAGAGGTCTATTGTTACTGGCTGCTGGAAGGTCTGTTGTTTCTGCTGGGGGTATATTGTTGCTGGGGGTCAGTAGTGTATTTAGGTTTTGTGCTGCCCTAGGCCTGACTAAACTTGTGCACCCCCTAATTTAAATATGACCCACCCCTTCCTGTCAAGGCCACACCCCTTTATGTTTAAGACACGCCCTGAAAATTTCAAGTGGGGACACTAGTTCCTAGGGCATGGGGGTGGCAATGGATTCCCTTAATTTGCATAGATTTCCTCTCACTTCCTGTTTGGCATGGGACAGGAAATGATGGGAAAGTTCTGCAATGGGGCAGGGATGGTAAAAAAAATTAACTGACGGGCTATAACCCTCCCTTACTCTATCCAAAATGAAAAAAGTGTTGCCTATAGTTTTACTTCAAATTTCTAATAATTTTATGGAGAGGACTAGGAAGATATAACCATGCCAATGGTGCAGCAGAAAACAAATAACACAGTGAGGAAGGTTTGTGGTCCAGGATGATAGGACAGTCAAAATTAGAAGAAGCTTGCTTTACAATAAGTGTAGTGCAAGCCGGCGGGGACTCTTTTTGTGCTGCCCCCCTGCAAAGTGCTGCCCTATGCCTGGGCCTTATTGGCCTAGGCCAGGATACAGCGTTGCTAGGGGTATAATGTTGTGTGAGGAATCTATTGTTGCTGGGGGGGTATGTTATTGCTGGGGTGTGGTATTTTGTTGCTAGGGGGATCTATTGTGCGCTGGGGTGGAGTCTATTGTAGCTGAGGGGAGATCTTTTGTTGCTGGGTGGATCTGTTTTCGCCGGGGGGAGCCGTACTGCTTCACTGCCTGTTTCCCATAGTGTGGATGGTGGCGCGGGACCCGGAGCAATCGTGGGACTGGCATCGGGGGGGCCATCAGCGCGGGCAAGTAGGACAAGGTAAGTGTCCATATTTAAAGTCAGCAGCTACACTGTTAGTAGCTGCTGACTTTAAAAAAAAAAAAATCGCGCCCCCCCCCCCCCCGAGCCCCCGTTTTACTTACCTCACCCCTCGAAAGTCCGGTGCGCGTGCTTGTCGTTCTGTTCGTTTCCCAGCCTGGCCGTTGATTGGCTAGGCTGGGTGGATTGATAGCAGCGCAGCCATTGGCTGGCGCTGCTGTCAATCACAGCGGATGACGCGGCGCGCCGGGGGCGGGGCCAAAAGATACAGTCGGTGGCTATGGCCGCCGCTGTATCACGGGAGCGCGCTCGCAAAAGCTTTCCACCATGCTCACGGGATCACGGGAGCGCGCTCGCAAAAGCTTTCCACCATGCTCACGGGATCACGGGAGCGCGCTCGCAAAAGCTTTCCACCATGCTCGCTCGCTCGCATGATAGTAGAAAGCTTTTGCAAGGAGGAGCCGAGACAGCCGCCGAGGGACCCCAAAAAACAGGATTCGGGGACACTCTGTGCAAAACGAGCTGCACAGTGGGAGGTAAGTAATAGTATAACATGTTTGTTATTTTTAAACAAAAACATTTCTGACTTTAGTGTTCCTTTAAAGAAAACACAACCAGCGCTAAGTGATAGGTGAAACTCCTGCGCTGAAATGGGTGAAAAGGGATTGGACCGTGGGAAAGGGGCCGTGGGAAAGGGGCACGGGAGGTATACTGCAGCAAACAAAGAATGGGTCTATCCAAATGGACAATAAAAGGTATACAACAAGTGATATTGTTTGCGCTGTGGTGGTGATGCCTAAAGGGTGATGGGAAAGGGGAAGTGAAGTAGTAAACTAGGTGAATACAATAAGTGACAAAAAAGTATAAATATATAGAAAAAATTCTATAAAACACAATGTGAACAAAGTAACAGTAAATAACAGTGACCGTGTCATCTATAAAGATGTGTGGTGGACATAATAGAATGCATGGTCAAACTCAGTCCTGCAGACAAAACCAAATAAAAGAAGAGAGTCCAACTTAATCATGCAACTCGGTGCAGCAAGTGAAATCTGGTGTGAAGTCAAAAGGAGGTGTTCCAGCAGCCAAATGAGTGAAGGTGCAATGGAGGATTCCAAAACGTGCAGCCCACACCTCTAGTGATCCTATCAGCTTACCTCAAGGCTATCTGATATAGCCAGAAAGATAGGGCATCAAACTCTTGATGAATGGAAGCCTCAAATCCGATGGTGCATGGAAGGGGAAAGTACAAAAAAACAAACATAGAGTAGTCCTGTCACCACTGGAGGGATTCCTGCTAGCAATCAAAAGATGTGCACTTACACAGAGTGGTGAAAGGGGGTGCCTATCTCCACGAGCAGCGAGCTCGTCAGGTGCTGCTCTGCTGCCGCCGTTTGGCTAGATGTTGATCCGCCGATACTCAAACGTCACACCACGTGACTTCATCACGTGGTGTGACGAATACGCGTCGGGATTGGAGCACTGGACCCTTTACACCTGACGGACGGTAGACGAGCTCGCTGCTCGTGGATGTATGACCGCCTCAGCTGACTTTATGTGAGTTTTTATTTTGTGCTTTGTTTATTAAATCTTTATTTTGCGGTATTATGCGATGTGCCCTCCTATTTTTGTTTCAAACACCATCGTTTGAGTATCGGCGGATCAACATCTAGCCAAAAAACAGCAGCCGAGCAGCACCTGACGAGCTCGCTGCTCGTGGAGATAGGCACCCCCTTTCACCACTCTGTGTAAGTGCACATCTTTTGATTGCTAGCAGGAATCCCTCCAGTGGTGACAGGACTACTCTATGTTTGTTTTTTTGTACTTTCCCCTTCCATGCACCATCGGATTTGAGGCTTCCATTCATCAAGAGTTTGATGCCCTATCTTTCTGGCTATATCAGATAGCCTTGAGGTAAGCTGATAGGATCACTAGAGGTGTGGGCTGCACGTTTTGGAATCCTCCATTGCACCTTCACTCATTTGGCTGCTGGAACATCTCCTTTTGACTTCACACCAGATTTCACTTGCTGCACCGAGTTGCATGATTAAGTTGGACTCTCTTCTTTTATTTGGTTTTGTCTGCAGGACTGAGTTTGACCATGCATTCTATTATGTCCACCACACATCTTTATAGATGACACGGTCACTGTTATTTACTGTTACTTTGTTCACATTGTGTTTTATAGAATTTTTTCTATATATTTATACTTTTTTGTCACTTATTGTATTCACCTAGTTTACTACTTCACTTCCCCTTTCCCATCACCCTTTAGGCATCACCACCACAGCGCAAACAATATCACTTGTTGTACAACCAGCGCTAAAATGTAAAGAATATTGTAGCTGCTTGAATTATAAGTGTAATACACGGAAACCCAGTAAGTACAATATAAAAAATGCAGCTCTTAAAGTGTCGCTAAACCCAGGACCCTGCATTCACTATATCTGGGCTCCCACAGTACACAGATCATGGAACTACAATAGTTTTAGTAAATATAAACTGCTAAATACCTTTTCTCATCAGCCGTATATAGCAATCTTGTGACTTCTATCAGTGTCTGGTAAAGCTTGTAGGAGGAGTTTTCATATAGCACTAGCTGTCCTATCAGGATGCAAGGCCCCTGACCCTCTGTCTGGACGGTGCTGATTGGCCCTGTGCTGATCACATGCACTCTCCCAAGAAAACAAAACAACCCTCTAGCAATACACACCAAACTGAGCATGTGCAGCCTGACTCCATAGACTCTGTCTTATCCGGACATGTTATAGGGACAATGCAAGAAGAGGAGGATCTGTCTATGCATACAAGATCAAACAGTATTTTTACACAATGCAAAGGATTAACCCCTTAGGTTCTACAGTGAGTTTAACCACTTACAGACCAGAAGATTTTCCCCCTTTAATGACCAGGCCATTTTTTGCGACAAGGCACTGCTTCGTTTTAACTGACATCTGCGCAGTCATGCAACGCTGTACCCAGACAAAATTGACGTCCTGTTTTTTCCCACAAATAGAGCTTTCTTTTGGTGGTATTTTTTTTTTTAAAGATATTTTTATTGAAATTTTTACAAAACCAACAATACAACACATACAAAAATTAAACAACACAGAACAGACAACCAAACTTGTTTGCTCCTCAATCACATCACACCATTATAAACAGCATATGTATATTGAAAGTATAAGACAGAGTAGAACGCTGCATACAATCAGGGTAGAAAGGCAGTAGAACCACCTTGTGGGACTGCATATTAAGGTTATTCTATCAAGTGGACATAGGCGTGCGCACATAGGGTGTAGGGTGTGCCTGGGCACACCCTAATCACCCTGTACTGTGCAGATTCCCCCTGCTGCCTGGCTGCAGAGAAAGGGACTGGGGAAACTCTGTCCTCAGTCCCTTGCTCAGTCTCAAAAGTTAGACATCAGGGGTCTGTTTAGACCACTGATATTTCACCAAAGCTCTCAAACAGGGTTTCTAAAAAGAAATAAAAAATATTTTAAAAAAATGAATAAAAAAAATTGTAAAAAATAATAATAATAATAATACAAATATAGATAAACTACTGACACCGATCTCTGCCCTGCTGACAAAGCCCTACTGACTTGCCAACTGCCATATATGGTATATTACACACGCATGTGTGTTTGAGCTTTGGTGTGCACACCCTAATGCAATAGGCTGCGCACACCTATGCAAGTGGATACCACACTACCAACATTATTTTTACGGCTGTACAGGAGATAGGGTCAGGGGGCTAGCCAGCCACCTGCCCCAGATCTTATTGAATGACTTGTTTCTTTTTCTAATTTCAAAGGTAAGCTTGTAGAGCGGGAGGGCGTCATTAACTAGTTTCAACCATAGGCTCCTTGTCGGGGTCGCCGCTCCCTTCCAGGTCAAGAGGATAGATTTTTTAGCATAGAAATATAGGATTCAAAGTAATTTTTTGACCTGGGAGGGAACAGAGAGATCACCAAAGACCCCCAGCAGACAGTTTTTGGGGTCCAGTATATTGGGGAGCCCCAAGGCGGAAGAGAGGAAGGATCCTATACTTCTCCAGAAGTCTTCTACAATGGGGCAATTCCAAAAGCAGTGAATAAAATCAGCCACCTGCCCGCAGCTGCGGAAGCAATCTGCCGAGGCCAGTATGCCCATTCTGTGCATCCTGGCCGGGGTCAAGTGTGATTGGTGGAAAATCTTTAGTTGGATCACCCTGTCTCTAGAGGCTATAACAGAGGTCTTAAAAGTGTCACAGAACTCAGTCCAGTCATCTTCCGTCATAGTAATGTCTAAGGATTCCCACTTGCTCTGCGCTGCCTTAAATCTAGGATTAGAGTTCACCGTTAAGGCTAAATAATAGTTAGAGATGAGTTTCGTTCTGTCCGGGGAACGCAAAAGCTTTTCTAGGTCAGGAATCGCAAGTGGACTATCCAAGGAACCAAACTGGGCTCGCGCGGCATGTCTTAGCTGGTAATAAAAGAATAAATATTTGGGGGGCAGATTAAAGTCGTCTTTCAACTGGGAAAAGGATTTAAGGCCTTCTGCGGTATATAGGTGGCATAGGTATTTAATCCCCTTGGATATCCATCTCTGAGGGTCAGGTAAAGAATTAAATTCTGGAAGTGACGTGTTGAACCATAGCGGATTATTTGGAGAGGTCACCCAGGAACCCGGGGCATGTTTGAGAGTCACTGTTTTAAACAGGGATAGTGACGTCTGCAATACAGTCAGTCCCGGTCCTGGGGGGGTATGCCCACGGTATATAATGTTGTGTAGTGTCTCAAACGAAGTGACCATAGCCCCTTCAGTGGTGGTGCACGCATTATTGGGGTCAGGGTGTAGCCAGTCATGAATATTCACCAGTTGGGAAGCTTGGTAATAAAGGTAGAAGTCAGGGAAAGCCAGTCCTGCCAAATGAGAGGGTAGTCTAAGTGTTTCCAGAGCTATTCTAGGGGCCTTACCATTCCACAGAAATGTTATACAGATCGAGTCAATGCTCCTAAACAATGCTTTTGGGATCTTGCATGGGGCATTAGCTAGGACATACAGTAACCTAGGTAGGTATATCATCTTCAAAACATTGGCTCTTCCCATCAGATCCAGAGGTAAGTCTTTCCACTGCTTAGTCTGAGACTGCAGTTGTAGCAGCACAGGGCTCAGATTGTTGGTAATGTACAGGGACAGTGGCAACTGAACCACTACTCCCAAATATCTAAACGAGGTGGCCACTAACAATTTAGAGTCTGGGTGGTTTTGAGGGGTGGGTGATTGATCTATGGGGTAGATAATGGATTTCTCCCAATTCACTCTGAATCCCGAAAAGTCCCCAAAGTCAGACACCATTTTTAACACATTAGCTAGTGAGTCCTGGGCATCTGCTAAATACACCAGCGTATCGTCAGCATATAGCGAGATTCGCTCCTCCATACCATTGATGGGCAACCCTTTAAGTAGCGGGGAGATACGTATCCTGATAGCGAGAGGTTCCATGGCCAGGGCGAAAAGCAAGGGTGACAACGGACACCCCTGTCTGGTTCCCCTAGTAATTCAGAAGGTCTCTGTAATTTGCGAATTGATACGAATACGAGCAATCAGCATGGTATAGAGGAGTCTAATCCAGGCAACCATACGAGGGCCAAAACCATACATCTGCAAGACCCGGAACAGGTATGGCCATTCCACACTGTCAAAGGCCTTGCAAGTGTCCAGGGACACCACAACCCGTGTCGGGAGGCAGTCATGTACATAGGACAAGTTATGAAACAGTCTACGTATATTCATTCTAGTTGACCTGCCCGGGATAAAGCCACCCTGATCACACCCCACTAAGCGAGCAACCACTTTGTTCAGGCGATTCGCCAGGGCCTTAGCCAGAATCTTTGCATCCACGTTTATAAGGGATATAGGGCGGTAGGAGTCACATTTCAAGGGGTCTTTTCTGGGCTTAAGTAGTAGAACAATCAATGCTTCCCTCATCGAGGGGGGTAGCACCCCCTCCTTCAAAGCTGCATTATAAGTTTTAAGTAATAGAGGGGCAAGTAGATTTTGGAACTGCCTATACCATTCCATTGGAAACCCGTCTAATCCTGGCGATTTATGAGCCGGCATCTGTGAGATTGCGAGTAACAGTTCCTCCTCAGACAGCGGCTCATCCAGTTCCTCCCGCACCCTGTCTGTCAGTGTTGGAAGAGGTACCTGAGTCAAGTAATCATCAAGCTGCACGTCCGAGTAGTCAGCCCTGGAGGTGTAAAGGTCACGGTAAAAGGAAAGAAAGGCCTCTGTTATTTCCTGAGGGACATCACTTATATGGTTTGCTACAGTGATATCCTAGGAATAGAGATAGGGGTACTCTCCGCTCTTGTAATATACGCGAGCAGGCAACCCGCCTTGTTACCATGTTCAAATGTCTTTTGTGTAACATAAAGCATGCGTTTCTTAGTCAGGTCTAACAGCCTAAGTTCGTACTTCCTGCGATTATTTAGCCATGAGGCCAGTGTGTCGGCATTGGGACATTTAGAGTATTCAGCCTCAGATAACACCATACCTTGCTCAAGTTCTTCAGTGTGTATTTGATTGTTCTTACGCAGTATACCCGTAATTGACATAAAGGACCCCCTCAGCACTGCCTTGGAGGCCTCCCAGGCATTGCTGATACCAGTTTAATCCTGATTGAGGGTCCAATAGTCAACCATAGCCTTTTGGCACTCAGCCTGTACCAGCTCGTCCTCGAGCCAATAGGGATTTAACCTCCAGGCCCTAGGGCCTGATTTTGGCAAGAGGAGGAGACCGACCATCAGGGGTGCATGGTCTGATATACCTCTGGGTAGGTATGTGGCCGAATGCACCAAAGATAGTACATCTGATGGAGCAAATGCCATATCTATGCGAGACATAGTGTGGAATGAGTCCGAATGACAGGAAAATTGCCTGTCATCCGGGTGTTTCCACCACCACAGTTCCGTGAGAGAGTAAACCTGAGTCCAATCAACAAATGAGGGGTATGGTCTGCCCCCACCCCGCAGGCGGTCCACAGATGGGTCAAGCACAGCATTAAAGTCACCTACAAAAAGTAGGGGACCAGGAGACCTAGGCAAAAGCATTAGGGACAATTTAGAAAGGACCTCTGGTGAAAACGGTGGAGGGATATATACATTCACCAACGTAAAGATTGAAAAAGCTATGCGAAGAGTAAGTATAACAAAACGACCCGCTGGATCCATTTGTACACTCAGAGTCTCGGCCCCCAGAGTCTTAGCTATCAAGACCGAGACCCCTCTTGAGTAATTGGAGTAAGTGGCATGGTACAGAGAGGCTAGCCAGGGGCGCTTAAGATATTTAAGCGTAGGGCCCATAAGGTGTGTCTCCTGAAGACAGATAATATGAGGCCTATACTTTTTCAGATAGGAAAACATCAGGGACCGCTTGTGAGGTGAATTCAGCCCTATAATATTCCAAGAAATAATTTTAACTGTGTCAGCCATGAGCATGTGCAAGTAGCATATGAGTATAGCAATAGTAAGCAGTCAATGCAGCCCCCCACAAAATGCAACACTTGCAAGACGGTTGACATATGCAGCATATGAACAGTAAAAAATGACAATAGTAACAAACAGGAGCAAACCTATCCTCCAACTTCCACTCTGGGCGGACATTCCCTGCCGGACAGTCCTGTGGGAAAGCCTCCCAAATCTCCATCCCTACCCACCCCCCACCCAGCTCTGCCAACCCCAACATAGCGAGCATTGGATCCCAAAACAGTGTCCCACTCCCTTCAGCAAACATCGTAGAAGGGAGGTGAAAGTCCTGTGGCCACGCCACCTATTGGTAATGGGGAGAGTGGCAGTTCCATATAAGCTCACAGATGCATTATAAACGTCCCTGAGGTAGGATCCAAAAAAAATAAAAAAGGGAGTACATTTCCCAAAAGGCACTACAGCAGGGGTCCTCAAACTATGGCCCTCCAGTTGTTTAGGAACTACATTTCCCATCATGCTCAGTCATGCCTGTGAATGTCAGAGTTTCACAATGCCTCATGGGATTTGTAGTTCCGCAACAGCTGGAGGGCCGTAGTTTGAGGATGCCTGCACTACAGTAAACAGTACTTGTGGCAGTATAGTAACAGTACCTTACATGTAATGCAGCCAGCATTACCGACCAGGATCACAGCAGAATCAACTATCAAGCAGCGGTTCAGGTTTCTCCTGTGTAACAGACCTCTGACACAGGGGAAGAGCAAAGGGCATACTCCCCCTCCCCCTTTCGGATCAATCAAGCAGCCAGGTCCCGGCTCTCCAGAGCCCATCTCCCAGGGGATCGCTTCTGGAAAAAGAAGGGGAGAGAGGGAAGAAAAAATAAAAAGAGGGGGGGGAAAGTGGGGAGAAGTAAATAGGAACTGCCAAGCCGTCGGTCGCTGGATTAAGTGGGACGATGTCGGGGACGTTTACCAAATCTTGCATCCAGCCAGGCCATAACGTCTTTAGGACAGGAGCAAAAATGAGCCTTCCCTTCATGAATGATTCTCAATTTTGCCGGGAACAACATCGCATAGGGGAGACCTTTGTTGCGAAGACGGTCTTTCACTGCAGCAAAGGATACACGTTGACGTTGCACTTCCGCTGAGAAGTCAGGATAGATGGAGATGTTGTAACCATTAAACTTGAGAGGGCCTCTTTCTCTTGCCAGGCGTAAAATAGCCACCTTGTCCCTGAAGTTTAGAAATTTGGCAATAAGGGATCTGGGGGGGGGGGGCCCCAGGCTGCGGAGCACGTGGTGGGGTGCGGTGCGCTCTCTCTATTTCAAATGTTCTGAAGAATTCCTCCAACCCGAAAACGTCACGCAGCCATTGGTGTAGGAACCTTTCTGGACGGGACCCCTCAGATTTTTCGGGGAACCCCACAAAACGAAGGTTGTTCCTTCTGGAACGGTTCTCCAAATCGTCCAGCTTGGCCCTTAGGGCCCCCAACTCATCCGTGGTCGTGCGCATAGTGGCAAACAGGGGATGCACTACATCTTCCAGCGAACTGACCCAGCCCTCTACTTCCCCGGTCCTATCCCTTAAATTTTGGACATCTTGTTTCAAGAGGGAAAAGTCCACATGGATAGTTTCCATTTGCATAGTAAGGGACATCTTTAATGGCCACCAGGATCTCTGCTAGTGTGGGTTCAGCAGCCGAGGGGGGGCTAGGGGCTGTAAGGTCTTCCGAGTACCCTAGGGAATCAGGGGAGCTGGATGTTTCAGCCTGGGTGCGGAATAGGGCAGGGACAGATCCACTCACCCCCTTGTAGGAGTCCTGGGCTGCAGATGGAGCAGGCTGCTGCGTGGCCACGTGTGCTGCTGAAGAATCGGCGCCATCTTGCTTCTGTGACCGGGTCCGCTGCTCCGCCGCAGATTGGGGCGCCGGGGGCCCGTATTTATTAGTCATCATGCCTGGATCGGGTGCCCACCGTCCTAAGGAGCAGATCGGTGCCTTTTGGGGTCAAAACGGGTGAAGGATGCCTGTAGGATGGCTGTGAGAAGCAGGAGCTAGGAACTCACACTGCCTCTCTCATGGAGTCCCGGCCACGCCCCCCTTTTGGTGGCATTTGATCACCTCTGCTGTTTTTATTTTTTGCCCTATAAACAAAAATAGAGCGACTATTTGGAAAAAATTCTATATTTTTTACATTTTGCTATATAAAATATTCCCCAAAAATATATAAAAAAAAAAATTTTCCTCAGTTTAGGCCGATATGTATTCTTCTACATATTTTTTGTAAAAAAAAAAATCGCAATAAGCATTTATTGATTGGTTTGTGCAAAAGTTATAGCGTTTACAAAAGAGGGAGTAGTTTCATGGCATTTTTATTAATATTTTTTTTTACTAGTAATGGCGGCGATCAGCGTTTTATTTTCAGTACTGCAACATTATGGCGGACACATTTTCGGGACCATTGCCATTTTTATAGCGATCAGTGTTCTAAAAATGCATTGGATTAGTATAAAAATGCCATTGGCAGTGAAGGGGTTAACACTAGGGGGCGGGGAAGGGGTTAAGTATGTTCCTGGGTGTGTTCTAACTGTATGGGGGGGTGGACTCACTAGGGGAAATTACTGATCTTCCGTTCATACATTCAACATTTCTCTCCCTGACAGGACCGGGAGCTGTGTATTTACACACACAGCTCCCGGTCCTCGCTCTGTACCGAGCAATCACACGCCCCCTAGTGGCCGCAAAAAGAGCCGACGTAGAGCTATGGGCTCTCGCCCAGGAGAGCCGACCTGCCGCAGTAAAATGACGGCGGCAGGTCGGCAAGCAGTTACATTTACTTCCCCAGCGAAACGAATGTCACAGTGGGGAAAATAATTATTTGATCCCCTGCAGATTTTGTAAGTTTGCCCACTTATAAAGAAGGTCCTGTCAGGGAGAGAAATGCTGAATGTATGAACGGAAGATCAGTAATTTCCCCTAGTGAGTCCACCCCCCATACAGTTAGAACACACCCAGGAACATACTTAACCCCTTCCCCGCCCCCTAGTGTTAACCCCTTCACTGCCAATGGCATTTTTATAGTAATCCAATGCATTTTTAGAACACTGATCGCTATAAAAATGGCAATGGTCCCGAAAATGTGTCCGAAGTGTCCGCCATAATGTTGGGTCTATAATTTTTATCATAGGTGTAATTGAAATGATAGAGACAGAATATCAACCAAAAATCCATAAAAATTAAAAAACACATGATACAAAAGTTACAAATTGAGTTGCAGTTCAGTGAGTAAAATAATTATTTGATCCCCAAGCAAAACATGACTCAGTACTTGGTGGAGAAGCCCTTTGTTGGCAAGCACAGAGGTCAGACCTTTCTTGTAGTTGGTTACCAGGTTTGCACACATCTCAGGAGGGATTTTGGTCCACTCTTCTTTACAGATCTTCTCTAAATCCCTAAGGTTTCTTGGCTTTCTCTTGGCAACTAGAAGTTTCGGCTCCCTCCATACATTTTCTATAGGATTAAGGTCTGGAGAATGGCTAGGCCACTTCATGGCTTTAATGTGCTTCTTCTTGAGACACTCCTTTGTTGCATTGGCGGTATGTTTTGGGTCATTATGACCCATCCACGACCCATCTTCAGTGTTCTGGCTGAGGGAAGAAGGTTCTCATACAAGATCTTACAATACATGGCTCCACCCATTGGCCCCTCAATGCAGCAAAGTCAGCATGTATCTTTAGCAGAGAAACGGCCCCAAAGCATAATGTTTCCACTTCCATGCTTGATTGTAGGGATGGTGTTCTTAGGATCATAGTCATCATTTTACTTCCTCCTGGCCAATCAAGACAGAAGGCGGAGCTAAAGAAGACCGTGTTAACCGGGAGGAGAGGCCGTGGCACCGTGAGCCTGGAGGGGTGAGTGTGGACCTGAGGGGGGGGATTGCTGCCTCCACCCCCCAATAAAATTTTTTTAGCACCGACTACCACTGAACATTTCTCTTAGACAAAAGTTAATCATTACATTTATTTCTGTGAAGCAGGAACGGCCATAGATCAGATTTTTGTAACGATCCAAGGACAAGTATGGGGAGTAAAGTCACAACTGATCTACATACCCGTTGTAGGTTACCAACTCAGAAATGAATAGGCTGGTGACCCAAAAGTGGAAGCTCAACTTATCCGCTTCCTCACGCCCCCCCACCCTCCAGTGCCACATTTGGCACCTTTTGCCAGGGGACGGTGTGTGAAGCGGTCAAGCGGATACCTTTCAAAAACAGGTAGTGTCTCCCACTTCTGTGTAACGGCACCGAGGCGACCTACATCATTTACAGCTCCCCTCGCTGCTTCATGGCGACACAATCAGGTCCTAGAAGACAGAAAAGACTATTCCGAAAGCGCAACCTGGCACATGTACAGTAGGAAACAGGCTTTACTGCTTGGTTTCCATATTAAGGATTCCGGCGCCGATGGATGGGTCAGCTTCGGGTGCCGACATTGCAGGCTCCCTAAGTCCTTATATTAAAAGTCAGAAACTATAGTATTGTAGCTGCTGACTTTTCATTTTTGTTAATACAGCCTGGAATTCTGCTTTAATGCATTCTTTGGATAAAGTTAAAAAAAAAAAAAAAAAAAACTTCAGTGTGCTGCAGCCCCCTAATACTTATGTGAGCTCCATCTTGATCCAACAATGTTGCACATGAACATCAGCTGTCCTCTCCCTCCTGATTGGCTGAGACACAGGAGTGGGCACCATATGCTTCTGCTGCTGTCAGTGAGCCAATGAGGAGAGAGGGGCAAATATGAATGGACACAGAGCAGCGGCTCAGCTCAGGAGCCCCCATAGCAAGCTGCTTGCTGTGGGGGGCACTTGGTAGAAGGGAGGGGCCAGGAGCGCCAGTGAGAGACCCAATAAAAGGAGGACCTGGGCTGATCTGTGCAAATCCACTGTACGGGGGGGGGGGGGGGGGTATAACATGTGTGTTATTTTAAACCCCCGAAAAAACAGAGAATTTAGTTCAATCACTAACTTAACAATCACCTCAACAATCTCTGATATAATCTGTGTTTTATTGCGTGGAAAGAGTACAGGTGAAGTTCATCAGTCGGCACAGTAATCAGATAGGATTTATTGCTGACCTTTTGGGAAGGGGGGGGGGGAGATATTTCACAATCAGAAAACAAACATAAGCCAGGATTTTTATCTCTTGTATATCTTCCCTTTCTAAATATTTAGATCGCAGTTACTGCCAACGTGTTTACTGTAATCTAATCTTTAGCAGCCCATAGATTATGCAATCTTCTTCCCTTCTACTGTCAGTGGAAGGAAAGAAAATTCTCGATTTCCTTATCACAATTCAGTATTGATGTGAGAATCCCTCCCACGGCGCTAATGTGTTTTGCTCGCAGGGGGCCTTCCCTACACAATGATCAATGCTGGCGGCTATAGAAACTGCCCGAGATTACATGAAAAAAAAGACTGGTTATACCGATATTGATTAATGGATCAAGTTCAGTACAACCAGCCTGCCCATAGATTGGGTCAAATCTTGGCCGGTCCCTGCTGAATGAGCTGAGATGTGATCCATCTATGGCCAACTTTTAGTCCTCATGCACACAGGTGCAACAAGGTCTCATTCACATGCGAGGTTGGGGAGGGGGGGTGGTAAAGCCCCACAATTTTACCGATCCACAGCCACTCCCCCTTTAGCAGCCAGGGGGTGTACACATACCACCGATGCATAGCATTGCAGCAGCAATTATAACCCCAGAATCTACTGCCCACCGATCAAGACCCATTCAAGTGAATGGAGCTGCCTTGCTTTCCTTATTATAGGCTTACCTGAAGCTAAAAATCACCAAGCGGGGTTTACAACTGGCGATTAAGGGTTAGATTTTCGTTCCAACATTCGTTCATTGAAAGCCCTTAAAATTTCATCCTGGTGAAATTCCAGTGCTCATGAACACTGCAGACCAAAGAAGCAGCTCCTTCAGGCTTTTGAGCTTTTTTGAGCTCTTTTCGTGTCCATACATGCCATGGCTTTTTCAGGCTTTTAGCCCAGGTTCACACTGGGCTGCAAGAGTGTTCAGCTGAACTCAAACGATTTCACTCCCGCTTGTCGGTCCCAATTTCGGCCGCGATTACAGAGACACCTGTGTAGGTTTCTGCACAGATGTCAATGTAAATCGTGGGCCAAAATCAAAAAAAATAGTACAGAAACGACTTTTTGAAATCGATGCGGCATCGCACCGATTAGGACGGTGCTTTTGCCGGCAAATGCCACCGATTTGACATGTCAATTCGCACTAGCGTAAACCTGGGCTTACAGGCAGAATAAAAAAATAAATAAAATAAAAAAACTTGTATTTTTGAGAGGAGCGTTCGAGCAGAAAAAAAAATGCCCCAAATGCCCAAAAACACGTGAAAAAAAGCAGTTAAAAAGTTTAACCACTACAGACCCTCACTATAGTCGAAAGACGGCTACAGCGCAGACCTGAATTGCCACGAGGGCATCCCTGAACCTCTGTCCGTACTCAAGCAGCCTGCGCGCCCCCTGCAGGGCACGCTCTGTGATCAGCAAGTCTATGAGACTCGGCTGATCACAGAAATAGAGTAAAGGGTCGAACCCGACCCCTTACCACGTGATCAGCTGTCAGCTAAAGACATATGACGGTAATCGGCTTTTTTTTCTCCTCACGCTAAAAAATAGCCGATCGCTGGCGGCTGTCATCGGAACGTCGGTCCCAATGAAGGAGAGCCACCTGCCAGTGACCATCAGTGCTCGCAGTGCCACCTACCAGTGGCCATCAGTTTCACCTACCAGTGGCATCTTATCTGTACCGTCTATCAGTGCCCACCAGTGCCGCCTCATCAGCCCATATCAATGAAGGAGAAAAATGACCTGTTTGCAAAATTGTATAACAAAATATGAAACATGATTTTTATTTTCAAAATTTTCCATGTTTTTTTGTTTGTTTACCAAAAAATAAAAAACCCTGGCGTTGATTAGATACCATCAAAACAAAGCTCTATTTGTGTGAAAATAAAATGATAAAAATGTAATTTGGGTACAGTGTTCTATGACTGCGCAATTGTCATTCAAAGTGTGCCAGTGCTGAAATATGGTCTGGGCAGGAGGGGGGTTTAAGTGCCCAGTAAGGAAGTTGTTAAAGAAGCTCAAAAACACACAACAAAAATAGTTCTCCTTTGAATCTCCAGTCACTGCGGTCAAAAATGAATAGCAATTTGATCCTATTGACTATTCTAACGTCAAATGAATGTTAGGAAAATGTATAGTGGTGTATGGGCAGCATTAATCAGTAGGGAGGACATATTGTGCATTGCATTCATCTCTGTAGATTTAACATGTTGCATGCAAAGTCTCATACACAGCACCTTATGATGTGATAGTATGCAGCTAGCTCCCTCTGCTGGAAAATGCTGGAATCACAGAGATATATGGGAAATCTCTGACTTCTCAATAGAGGAAACAAAAAATTGCTTTCCCATACAGGACAGTAGCAGTATTACGATTCAAAAATCAGGTGTTTAAAATGGAAATTCCAGTTTTGCCAATTTCCATTTTACCATTGAAGATTTGTATATGTGTATATATATATATATATATATATATGTGTATGTGTGTGTATGTATGTATGTGTGTGTGTGTGTATGTATGTATATTCACACACATATACTGTATAAATATTTATATATATATATATATATATATATATATATATATATATATATATATATATATATATATATATATATATATATATATATATATATATATATATATTGAGAACAGTGTTTTTACTGCAATAAACATTTACACGATACAGTAAGCAACACGAGGAAACAAGTTTTTATGCTTTAAAAATATTTATAAAATTGTGCTTCGATTAGTAAATTAAAACATACCTTATATAACAAATATTTCATTCATAACAAATATTTCATTTTATGAGAAACTTTAACTGTTTATATCAAGCTGTTCATCTGCAGAGATCTACATAGTGGTTACTAAACATATGGAGATGCTGGAATTTTATACACGTCAAGGATACCAATCATCAACAGCAACGTAAAAGTAAAAACACAAAAAAACAATGGCAATCAATAAAATGCGGTGTCTCTGGGGTGCGTTTTGGGCCATATATTTGTATGGCTTAAAGCGGAGTTCCACCCAGGAAAACAACATTTGCCCATTTTGTTTGAAAAAATGAAATTAAAAAAAACCTGAAAAAAAAAAAAAAAACTCACCCGAAATACCTGTTGCTATGCGGAAGTCCGTAATCTGCCTCTTCCACACCGCGGTGTCCTTTCTTCTGCTTGTGAATGGGGCGCGCTGCTTTCTGGGAACTGTGTGTGTTCTCAGAGAGCAGCGCGCCCATTCACAAGCCAGCGTGAGACTCACGCAGGCGCAGTAGGAAATGGGCAGTGAAGCCGTACGGCTTCACTGCCTGTTTCCCATAGTGTGAATGGCGGCGCGGGACCCGGAGCGATCGTGGGACCGGCATCGGGGGGGGCCCATCAGCGCGGGCGCCTAGGACAGGTAAGTGTCCTTATTTAAAGTCAGCAGCTACACTGTTAGTAGCTGCTGACTTTAAAAAAAAAAAAATCGCGGCTGGAACACCCCTTTAAATTGCACCACATTCACACCAAACTGGTGCACTTTTTTTGTAGCACCATAATCGGATTGCTGCGTTTTGCAAACCAATTGTCACCGACATACATTCCGCAATCAGTTTGCATGAGCGGGTTATGGTCCTTTCACCTTTCTTCAGTCCGAAAAACCGGATCCAGACGGACGCGGATCTTTGTGGACGTTAGCGGATGTATCATCCGCTAACAGACGCGATCCCATAGGGGCCCATTACAAGTCCGTTTACGGACTTGTAAAAACGGACGAACGGAGGCGGACGTCTGAAAGGGGCCTTACAATTTAGCTGCGGTGCAGTGCAGAATCCGCAGCAAAGTTCCTGTGAATTCGCACTGCATCTAAAATCGCATGAACCCAGGCTCAGAGGAAAAAGGAGAAGGCAGGAAAATGTTTCACTTTCAGAAATAAAAGAATAAAAAAAATACATCATTCAAACCCAACTCCAGAGAATGTTTTAAAAGAAGAAGTTCTAAAAAAAAAAGAAAAATAATTTACATAAAAGGACTACGAGCCTGTATGGGCGGAGCCCTGCAGGGTTTATGTTCTTTTCAAACAGTGACAGCTGGTATGAGGAGAAGATCCCCGTCCTGCTGTCACAAAGGGGGAGGGGGGAGGCTGCAGGAACGTGAACATCTTAAAAATTGTACCCTAAAAACAGGTTGATTTACTAAGACTAGAGGGTGCAAAATCTGGTGCAGCTCTGCATTGTAGCCAATCAGCTTCTGACTTCAGCTTGTTGACCTAAGCTTTGCCAAAAGAAAAAAACTGGAAGCCGATTTCTATGCACAGCTGCACCAGATTTTATACTCTCTAATTTTAGTAAATCAACCCCAATTGGTTATACATTAGATTGCCTTGCCTTAAGCAAAGTCTCAGCGACAGGTGTACAGAGCTGTGTGTCAGGGCAGCTAGGTGAAACAGTTTGAAAAGTTCTAACAGAGATTTATTATTGAAGATGAGACAGATTCTCTCTATAAACAGATGAAGAATTATGGAGTGGTCAGGGTCAGGTTGAATGTACTTGCAGGCGAAGGAGGGATTTAGGACTCTGGCTATCATTTTGTTATAAATATGTATCTCGATGCATCTCCCTCTCTGTTCAGAGTGCCTTTGCCTTGGGACAGAAATGATAAATGTCCCTCACTGAATACACATATAACCTTATGGGACGATTGTTGCTCTGAAAACAGGGTCTCCTAATGCCTGTGTCCCCACTGGGGAAAGTTCCTGTGAAGTCCTCCTCCTCCACTGACATCTGTCATCAGGACAGCAATTAATAAGACAGAAAATGCCTACATGTTGAATATTCTTGCCCATTTCAACTCATGCAAAACTTATTTAAAAAAATAAAAAAGCTGTAAACTCATATGGATCATTGAGTGGTTGTGAGTTCAGCTCACATGCTCCTATATGTTCAAAAGTATTTCCAGTTTTTTTCCCACATATAAAAAGAGTAAACAGAACGTAAACTGGCAACAAATGGCAACACACAAATCAGTAGTTCAGTAGAAATGCACCAGATACATTATAAAGAGCGTATTTCTGGTAGAAGAAGTCCATAGCAGAGTTTCATTATAAATTGCATAGGTACAACCAGTTATTCACAGTTGACAGATTAATTCCAGTGCTTGTGCTGAAGGGTCACCGCAGGCAAATCGCAAGAAGCAATCACAGAACGATCTTGAAGGAGCTGAAGAGTAAAATGAGAAGAGAAATGTGAAAGTGCAGATTAAAGTCCCTCTAATCCTCAACACAAATTTGTAGTTTTCTGGTAGAATTCGGTCTCATGTACAATGAATGATGTGTGTGTGTATAAAATTAATTTATATATATATATATATATATATATATATATATATATATAATGTGTGTGTGTGTGTGTGTGTGTGTGTGTGTGTGTGTGTATGTACACACACATACATACACACTAATATATATATATATATATATATATATATATATATATATATATATATATATATATATATATATATATATATATATATATATTTTAACACACATAATTAAAAGGGGTTGTAAACCTTTGTGTTTTCTCACCTTAATGCATCCTATACATCAAGGTGAAGAAAAAAAAAAAAAAAACACCTTGCAGTGTCCAGCCCCCCCCGTTTTACTTACCTGAACCCCACATTTCTGTGGGCGCGATCCTGCGTCGCTCTCTCTCAACACCTTCTCGGCTCTTCATTGGATAGATTGCTAGCAGCGCAGCCATTGGCTCCCGCTGCTGTCAATCAAATCCAATGACGCGTTCACGGGGGGCGGGGCCGAGTCATACACTCAGCGTCTATGGACGCTAAGTGTATGACACAGGAGCACACCCGCAAGGTAACCCCCCTAGGAGAAAGCTTCCCAGAAGGGGTTACCTAATGCAGGGAGGAGCTGCGTGAGAACCCAGAAGAGGACAATTGGGGCCACCCTGTGCAAAATTAATTCCACAGTGGAGGCAAGCATGACATTTTTTTTTTTTTAAATAATAAACAACTTGAACCTTTACTATATATATATATATATATATATATATATATATATATATATATATATATATATATATATATATAATAGCTAGCGCCTGTGTACTTTCAGGTACAGGTGCTATTCTAAATATAACCACTTGTCCACCTCCGGCCGTCAAATGACGGCGGGCAGAAGACTCCATTGTTCTGACAGGACGTCTTATGACGTCCTGTCTTTTAACCACTTAAGGACCCCCGCACGCACATATACGGCCACAGAATGGCTCGTACAGGCACAAGGGCGTAAATTTACGTCCCCGCCTTCGTGCGGTTCGGAGGTCCCCCTGCCTCTGGGAGCGATCGCCGACGAGCGGGCGGATGTCCGTGATTTCCGCCTCCCCCGCAATCGCTCCCAGCCAATGGGAGCGCGCTCCCATCGTGTCAGTTCCTCCTCCTGTGTTTACACAGGAAGGAGGAAATGATGTAATCTCTCATCGCAGCGCTGCTGATGAGAGAAGACATCACAAGTAAGTGCGCACCAACACAACACTGACACACTCACATAGGCAAATTAACCCCTTGTGATCGCCCCCCCCACCCCCCTGTCACAGTGTCACTGAATGCAGTGATTTAATCACTGCATTTAGTGTCAGTGTGACAGGCAGTGTAAAAAACAGTTAGTGTTAGGTTCAGGATAGCCCCCCCACCCCCCCTAATAAAGTTTTAACCCCCTGATCACCGCCCTAGTTAACCCTTTCACTCCCTATTGCCAGCGTCACTAAGCGATCATTTTTCTGATCGCTGTATTAGTGTCGCTGTTCCCGCTAGGTAGCTATTTTTTTTTATTACGATTTTTTTTTTTTACTAAAAGACATGTGGCTGAATTAATTTTGGCCTAAATGTTTTACTAAAATTTAGTTTATTTGATTTTTTTTATAACAAAAAGTAAAAAAATTGTGTTTTTTTTCAAAATTGTGGCTCTATTTTAGTTTATAGCGCAAAAAATAAAAATCGCAGAGGCGATCAAATACCACAGAAAGAAAGCTCTATTTGTGGGAAGAAAAGGACGCAAATTTTGTTTGGGAGCCACGTCGCACGACCGCGCAATTGTCTGTTAAAGCGACGCAGCGCCGAATTGTAAAAACACCTTGGGTCATTTAGCAGCGTATTGGTCCGGGTCTTAAGTGGTTAAAGCCGCCCGCACCCGCCGCTTTGCTAAATTTTATAATATATATCTATCTATCTATCTATCTATCTATCTATCTATCTATATATAGTTAGTTAGTATAGACCAAAAGTTTGGACACACCTTCATATTCAAAGAGTTTTCTTTATTTTCATGGCTATGAAAATTGTAGAGTCACACTGGAGGCATTAAAACTATGAATTAACACATGTGGAATTATATACATAACAAAAAAATGTGAAACAACTGAAAATATGTCATATTCTAGGTTCTTCAAAGTAGCCACCTTTTGCAGCAGACACATCTTTAGAACAACTGATAAGAGGAGACTGTGTGAATCAGGCCTTCATGGTAGAATATCTGCTAGAAAACCACTGCTAAAGAAAGGCAACAAGCAGAAGAGACTTGTTTGGGCTGAAGAACACAGGGAATGGACATTAGACCAGTGGAAATCTGTGCTTTTGTCTGATGAGTCCAAACTTGAGATCTTTGGTTCCAACCACCGTGTCTTTGTGCGACGCAGAAAAGGTGAACCGATGGACTCTACATGCCTGGTTCCGTGAAGCACGGTGGAGGAGGTGTGATGGTGTGGGGGTGCTTTGCTGGTGACACTGTTGGGGATTTATTCAAAACTGAAGGCATACTGAACCAGCATGGCTACCACAGCATCTTGCAGCGGCATGCTATTCCATCCGGTTTGCGTTTAGTTGGACCATCATTTATTTTTCAACAGGACAATGACCCCAAACACACCTCCAGGCTGTGTAAGAGCTATTTGACCAAGAAGGAGAGTGATGGGGTGCTGCGCCAGATGACCTGGCCTCCACAGTCACCAGACCTGAACCCAATCGAGATGGTTTGGGGTGAGCTGGACCGCAGAGTGAAGGCAAAATGGCCAAAAAGTGCTAAGCATCTCTGGGAACTCCTTCAAGACTGTTGGAAGACCATTTCAGGTGACTACCTCTTGAAGCTCATCAAGAGAATGCCAAGAGATTGCAAAGCAGTAATCAAAGCAAAAGGTGGCTACTTTGAAGAACCTAGAATATGACATATATTTTCAGTTGTTTCACACTTTTTTGTTATGTATATAATTCCACGTGTGTTAATTCATAGTTTTGATGCCTTCAGTGTGAATCTACAATTTTCATGGTCATGAAAATAAAGAAAACTCTTTGAATGAGAAGGTGTGTCCAAACTTTTGGTCTGTAAGCTGCTTCCGATTGCGATATCTGCTGAACGTCATTGGAAGAAGATAGTCCAGCAAGAGACAAGTGGAGGATCAGATCCTATCAAGATAAAGGAACATGCACTTCAGTCCTCGTAATCATATGTCAATATAGGATGTGAGTGGCCAATGAGGGTGGTTATTTATGAAAGGCAAATCCACTTTGCACTACAAGTGCACTTGAAATTGCACTTGGAAGTGCAGTCACTCTAAATCTGAGGGGTAGATCTGAAATGAGGGGAAGCTCTGCTGATTTTACTATTTAATCAGGTTCAAGCTAAAATGCTGCTTTTTACTTTACTTGCATGTCCCTCTCGGGTCTACAGCGACTGCACTTCCAAGTGCACATTGCCTTTAGCAATAACCCCCATGGTGTGAAGATCTCTCAGGGATAGGCACAGTTTAGAAGATTACAATTGTTAATTGAACAGCACATTCACATGGACTCTATGGTTTTCCGTAGGAGGGATTCCCATGTCACTGTGTTGATGGGGAAAACCAAGCAAATTTCTTAGATCTACTGTATATGGGATGTGGACCACCTATAGCTATGATCACCAATCACTAGGAAATACATACGTGACAAAGTCTGGGGATCTGGAGATGACATGCTGAAATTCAGAATGGTTTATTGTGCCGTCTTTGTCTATATCGGACTCATCAAGGATCTGGAAAAGAATAAAGCAAAGCTTTACAATTACACCAAAGAAGAGCGGACTAACCACATAATAAATGATACCATAAACTCTACTGATTAATACAGTAAATAGATGAATACCAATAGATAAGGTAAACTATTTCATTTCAATATAAAAGGGGGGCTGAAAACCAATAGAGTGAGAACTGCAAGATTCTAGACTGTGTGGCAAAGTCAAAAAAAATGTTTTAGATGCATACACGATCGGATTTTCTGTCTCAAGCTTGGCTTGCATACACACAGTCACACAAAAGTTCTCTGAACTTTCGACTGTCAAGAACGCAGTGACGTACAACACTACAAAGAGCCGAGAAAATTAAAGTGGATGTAAACCCGCTCTCATCCTTTCTAAACTACTGCCATAGTGCTGATCTATAAGGATATAGATGCCTCCTGCATGTATCCTTACCTGTCAAATGTCTCCCCTCTGTCTGTTATGAGACCTGAAAAACTGCAGATTCTGTGGGTGGGTCTGTTGTCTGGAGCTCTGTGGGTGGAGTCGTGATGTCAGTAGACTCCCTGCCCTCCTCTACACTCCCCTTGTCAACATGCATTTTGTCCTGTGTATTTCTTACACTGAATTCTGCTATGATCACGAACATCCAGTCAAAATCCAGAAAAGTAACCACATGACTTCAGAAAAAGGAGTGGGGGTGGGAATTAAAAAACAAAGCCCGTCTCCAGTCTAGTGCATGAGATATGTAAATAACCTGTCACTCACAGCAAGGGGGAAGAACGGACAAAAGTTCTCCTGTTTGTCCGTTTATTTCACTGAAAAAAGAAAAGAGGATTGCTGAGAGCTGGATTAACACTTTGTGGCAAGACTGGGCACAGATGATAGGAAATCTTATACTGTATAATTTGACAGAAAACATAAAAAAATTAAATAATAATAATAATAATAATTATTCGGGTTTACATCCACTTTAAGTTCAATGCTTCCGAGCATGCAGCGAATTGTTTCCGCTAGGGTTGTCCCGATACCACTTTATTAGGACCAAGTACAAGTATCGATACTTTTTTTCATGTACTCGCCGATACTGAATACCGATACTTTTTTTTAAATAATAATAATAATAATAATAATGCAAGTCTTATATAGCGCTGTCTTACCCTAACTTGCCAGGCAAGCTATGAAGCCAGGCGAGCTTCTTGCCAGACAAGCTTCTGAAGCCACAGCCGAAGCTGTAGCTCATCGGGTCTCGAGGCGCTTATATAGTAACATAGCCACTATTACCCAAATCAATGGTACTCATTTTACCGACCTCGGAAGGATTGAAGGCTGAGTGGACCCCGCCGGGATCGAACCTGTGACCCTGAGGGCTCAGGTGATCACAGATTGCTGCAACAGAGCATTAGCCTGCTGAGCCATCTTACCAGCCTTGTGTCCTCTAATGCAGCCATGTCCATAATGCAGCCTTGTCCCTAATGCAGCCATGTGTCCCCTAAGAGAAAGCCCCCCCCCCCCCCGCTGCCTAGTTCATCAGTGCTTGGGGAATATAACAGCTTTCATTTGAATAGCTGTGTTCCCTGCTGCGCCTCGTCATGTATAGCCCCTCCCCCTTGTCCAGGCAATTTGATAGACAGATCACCTATCCAATCCTGGGACGGGTAATCGGTCTATCAAAGTCCCGGACAAGGGGGGAGGGGCTATACATGACGAGGCGCAGCAGGGAACACAGCTATTCAAATGAAAGCTGTTATGTTCCCCAAGCACTGATGAACTAGGCAGCGGCGGGGGGAGCAGCTCCTCCATTAGTGGCATGTTTTACAATACATACCGGAGGACTGCTCTGCTCTCCGCCCACTCAATCAGCTCTCCGCCTGCTAGCCACCCCCTCTCCGCCCATCTCAGTCCACCCTCCACCTGCTAGCTGGCCCCTCTCAGCCCGCTCTCCGCCCCTTGCAGTCCGCCCTCCGCCTGCTAGCCTCCCGCACTTGGCCCGAGTGTAAGAAAGAAAAAAGAAAGTAAAAAGTATCCACCGAAGCATCGGGAACATTTTTCGTGAGTACAAGTACTCGCGCAAATGCTCAGTATCGGTCCCGATACGATACTATCGGTACATCCCTAGTTTCCGCGCATGCATCTGAATTTTGTGCGTCGGACGATCGCAATTTCCGATTGGAATTTTTTCTGACGGAAAATTTGAGAACCTGCTCTCAATATTTTGTTGGCGGAAACTCCGACAGCAAAAGTCTGATACACACAGTCGGAATTTCCGAGCAAAAGCTCACATCGGACTTTTCTTGTCGGAATTTCTGACCATGTGTACACGGCATTAGAGTTCTGTTCCCCAGGGTACAAAGTACACATAGGTCTTTGTCCCATCTTCCTAGATGTGGTCTAAGGCTAGCTGTGAGTCAGAACAGGGTGCCCCTCAATGAATGTCTGAACAGGCAGCTAGCAAGGAGATGGCTGCTTTTACAGTCTTCAAGCACTTGCCTGAGACACTTTAGCTGAAAGCGCCCCCCGCAGGGAGCCATCCCGGCCGGGAGAACACAGTGATTATCGCTAGCTGAATCCATCAAATTGAGTAGAATCAGCCTGCCCATACATGGTTCAAATCTCGGCTGGTCCCTGCTAACCTGGCCGACATTTAAATCATCTATGGCTGGCTTAAGTGTCATTTATGTCTGCTGCTTCATCCCCTGCTATCAGCATGAATCACTTCCGACAGGTTTTCCTGACACCAAGAGAAAAAAAAGATGACGGGAAGGACCTCCAGCGCACAGACTGTGACTGACAGCCTCAGCTCTGTTCTTGTGTGCTGTGTAAAGGGGGGATGGGACAGCCCCCTCCTTTTAATCAGCTCTCAGAGCCCCTTTTACTGAGCTCTGCAGTGTAATTTCAGCTCTCTGCCCCACTTTCTGACAGCTCAGACATGCTTTAAAAATTCTGGACTTTGAACAGATGTAGAGCAGAGAAGACTGCAGATAAACAGGTATAATCTATGTGGGGGGATTTGTTTCATCTCTGCGCAACACCTGAAGCCAAGCACGTCACCAGGTATATGTAAGGGTTTACAACCACTTTAAGCATTTCTGCGATTCATAAACCTCTGCCATACTCCATACCTTTTCATAGGTAAAAAAGCATGTAATTATTTCAAAGGGGTCTCAAGTCAATTGACTGGAGTGCAATGAATCTCTTAACCGCTTGCCGACCAGCCGTCGTCGCTATACTGTGGCAGGTCGGCACGATCCCGCAAACCGTTGTAGCTGTACGTTGGCTGCTTTAATCGGGATAGCAGGTGCACACGCTGCACTGCATAGTAGGTGGGGTAGAAAAAAAAAAAAAAGACACAAGTCCATCCTATGTGTGTGACTTTATGTCAGTATTACATTGTATATCCTTGTATGTTGTGGTTGTTCAGGTTCCTTATCTAATAGTTTCTTGAAACCATCGACGCCCCCCGCTGAGACCACCGCCTGTGGAAGGGAATTCCACATCCTTGCCGCTCTTACAGTAAAGAACCTTCTACTTAGTTTAAAGATTAAACCTCTTTTCTTCTCATTTTAATGAGTGGCCACGTGTCTTGTTAACCGCTTAAGCCCCGGACCAATATGCTGCTAAATGCCCAAAGGTGTTTTTACAATTCGGCACTGCGTCGCTTTGACAATTGCACGATCGTGCGACGTGGCTCCCAAACAAAATTTGCGTCCTTTTCTTCCCACAAATAGAGCTTTCTTTTGATGGTATTGGATTACCTCTGCGATTTTTATTTTTTGCGATATAAACGGAAAAAGATCAAATTTTTTTTTATAAAATTATATTTTCTACTTTTTGTTATAAGAAAAATCGAATAAACTAAATTTTAGTCAAACATTTAGGGCAAAATGTATTCAGCCACATGTCTTTAGTGAAAAAAAAAAAAAACGCAATATAAAAAAAAAAAAAAAAATTAGCTACCTAGCGGCAACAGTGACACTAATGCAGCGATCAGAAAACCGATCGCTTAGTGACACTGGCAATAGGGGGTGAAAGGGTTGATCAAGGGTTAAACCTTTATTAGGGGGGGTACGGGGGCTAACCTGGACCTAACACTAACTGACTGACACTAAATGCAGTGATCAGTAAATATACGATCACTGCAATCAGTGACACTGTGACAGGGGGGTGGGGGAGCTGATCGGAAGGGGTTAAGTGTGTTTATGTGTGTGGTGTCAGTGTAGTGTTTATAAACACAGTGCGTGTGTATAAACATCAGTCCCATCTCCCCACGGTTAGAATACACACTAGGGAACAAAGTTAACCCCTTGAGCACCCCCTAGTGTTAACACCTTCCCTGCCAGTGACATTTGCACAGTAATTAGTGCATTTTTTTTTATAGCACTGGTCGCTGTCAATGGTCCCAAAAATGTGTCAAAAGTGACCGCCATTACCAGTAAAATATAGAGATTATATATAGAGTATATATATATATATTCTATTTTTTTTTTAATAATATTATTAATATACTCAAATATTTTCCCCACTTTGTAGATGCTATAACTTTTGCACAAACCAATCAATATACACTTCTTGCGATTTTTATGACTAAAAATACGCATTCTTCTACATATCGGCCTGAATTGAGGAAAATGTTTGCTTTTTTTTTTTTTTTTAAAAAGGGGGATATTTATTATAGCAAAAAGTACAAGATATTGTGTTTTTTGCAAAATCTTCGCTCTTTTTTTGTCTATAGCGCAAAAAAAGAAAAAAAATGCAGGGATGGTCAAATACCCCCAAAAGAAAGCTCTATTTGTGGGAAGAAAAGGACATCAATTTTGTTTGGGTACAGCGTTGAACAATCGTGCAATTGTCAGTTAAAGCATCGCAGTGCCGAATCACAAAAAATGGCCTGGTCATTGAGCAGCCAAATCTTCCGGGGGCTGAAGTGGTTAACAGCTAAGAGATCAGGCATGCAGGAAGTGCATTGTATATAGTGGACTGATAGAATCGCATGCAGAGATGCAGCAATAAAGAACAAGCATTGTACATCACTGGAGATCAGGAAATAGATCAGAATATGTATTGGGCAAATATTCCCTTCCCCCCATATACATCTAGAATTACAAAAATACATACAAATTTTGTTTCTATCATTTTTAACGATAAATATTAATGAGATCACAATGATATTCTTTTTTTTTTTTTTACATTATAGATTTAAAAAAAAAGGTAAATAAATAGTCTTCCCCGTCTGAACTCACATTTTCTATAAGCTGCTTCATCTCTTCATCACTCAGTCTGGTGTTTGCTTCCGCTCCCGTTAAATGGTTCACCAGAGTTTCCAAATCAGTTTCATTTAATGCGCCATCGCCATCGAAATCTGCATAAGCGACAGGAAAATCATACACATGACTACATCGAATATACAATACACCCAACTTCTTCTCTGCATATCCCTTTAAGGGCCAGAAGCAATGTTGTGATCTTCATGTTACTGACCGATTACTGCTCTGGATTTTAACCACTTAACTACCGGCCGCCATCAATTGACGGCGGCACGATAGCTTCATTGTTCTGACAGTACGTCATATGACGTCCTCGTCTTTTAGAGCCACTAGGGGGCGCACCTGCCACGTTACTGGGAATGCGGTGCGCATGCCGGCGGCCACGATGACCGCCGGGCACCCGCGATTGCCCAGTAACTGAGCAGGACCGTGGCTCTCTGTTTGTAAACACAGAGATCTACGTCCTGTCAGGGAGAGGAGATCGATGCTGTGTCCCTTGTACATAGGGACACCGATCAGTCACCTCCCCCACAGTAAGAATCACTCCCAGGGTACACATATAACCCCTTCCCCGCCCCCTAGTGTTAACCCCTCCCTGCCAGTCACATTTATACAGTAATCAGTGCATATTTATAGCACTGTTCGCTGTATAAATGTGAATGGTCTCAAAAATGTGTCAAAAGTGTCTGATGTGTCCGCCATAATGTCGCAGTACCAATAAAAAACAAAAAAACAAACGCAGATCGCCGCCATTACTAGTAAAAAAAAAAAATATATAAATTATGTCACCTATTTTGTAGGCGCTATAACTTTTGCGCAAACCAGTCACTAAACACTTATTGCTTATATGTAGAAGAATACATATCGGCCTAAACTGAGAAAAAAAAAATATATAAGTAAAAAAAAAAAGGGATCTTTATTATAGCAAAAAATAGTGTTTTTTTTTTAAATTGTCGCCCTTTTTTTGTTTATAGCTCAAAAAATAAAAACCGCAGAGGTGATCAAATATCACCAAAAGAAAGCTATATTTCTGGGGGAAAAAAGGACGGCAATTTTGTTTGGGAGTTACGTCGCATGACCGCGCAATTGTCAGTTAAAGCGATGCAGTGCCGGAAGCTGAAATTTTGCCTGGGCAGGAAGGGGGTTTAAATGCCCAGTAAGGAAGTGGTTAAAGTAGAACTAGAGACAAAACTTTTTGTTTCACTTTGGAAAGAGCAAGAAACGGTTAAAACCCAGTCAGATTATTTATTTATTTATTTACCTCTATGTGCCATTTTGGAGATTTCCCGTCACTTCCTGTCCCACAGCCAAACAGGACGTGAGAGGAAATCCCTGCAAATTAAGGGAATCCCTTGGGGACCCCCCAAGGCCACCAGAACTAGTGTCCCCATTGGAAGATTTCCCCTCAATTACTTTTCAGGGGACAACCCAAAATGTGGGATTTTCTTTTACTTTCAGTGATAATGGTAAGCAGGACAAATAGAAAGAGTGAATCTCCCTAATGGGGACACAGACAGCAATAAAAACCGACAAGCCCTCTCCACTCTAACCAAAAGTAAAAAAAAGTTTTGCCTTTATAGTTATACAGGGCATTTTTATCCCCTTCCTGCCCCCAGGCCAATTTTCAGCTTTCAGCACTGTCACATTTTGAATGACAATTGTGCGGTCGTGCGACGTGGCTCCCAAACAAAATTTACGTCCTTTTTTTCCCACAAATAGAGCTTTTTTTTGGTGGTATTTGATAATTTCTGCCGTTTTTATTTTTTGTGCTATAAACAAAAAAAGACTGACAATTTAAAAAACAAAACAACGATATTTACTATTTCCTATAATAAATATCCAATTTTATAAAAAAAAAAAAAAAAAAAACTGTGGGTCAGATTCTCAAAAGAGATAGGACGGTGTATCGCAGGAAACACCGTCGTATCTCTGTTTTTATCCCTGGGTATCTATGCGTGTGATTCCTAAAATCACTTACGCATAGATACAGCGAAGATTCGACAGGTGTAAAACACTTACACCGGCGGATCTTAGATGTAATTACTTCGCTGGCCGCTAGGTGGCCTTTACGTTGATTTCTCATTTGCCTATGCAAATGAGCCTAATACGCCGATTCCCGAACGTTTTTACGCCGCATCGCCGTCATTTACCTCATTTCCGTAAGCCTAAACCTACCCCGGCTATATGAGGGGTAAGTTTACGAAGTTCCGTCGTATGCCATGTTAAGTATGGCGTCGGGTCAGCGTCGTCTTTTTCCGTCGTTTACGTTGTTTTACCAAGTCGTTCGCGAATAGGGCATTGCGTAAGTGACGATCACGTCGGTTTCAACAAAGTTTTCCGACGTGAGCTGGAGCATGCGCACTGTGCTTTTTTCCCGGCCCGGCGCATGCGCAGTTCGATCGACGTGGGGGCGCGCTTAAATTAAATACAAGCCGCCCCCTTTGAATTACGCGGAGATACGCCGGGCCATTTAAACTATGCCGTTTACACTTGCTCCAGTAAGTTGCGGCGGCGTAGTGTAAATGGCTTACGCTACGCCACCGCGGATTCTACCAGAATCTGGCCCTATTTGTTTCCACAGTTTAGGCCGATATGTATTCTTCTACAAAAAAAAATGCCTTTTTTTATTTTATTTACTAGTAATGGCGGCGATCTGTGATTTTTGTCAGGACTGCGATATTGCGGCGGACACATCAGACACTTTTGACACTATTTTGGGACCATTTGCATAGCGAACAGTGCTATAAATATGCACAGATTACTGTATAAATGTGACTGGCAGGGAAGGGGTTAACACTAAAGGGCGATCAAGGGGTTAAATGTGTGCCCTAGGAGTGATTCTAACTGTGGGGGAGGGGACCGATCGGTGTCTCTATGTACAAGGGACACACCATAGGTCTTCTCTCCCTGAAAGGACATGGATCTCTGTGTGGATCTGGCTGTGTAACTGCCAATCTGCACCAGAGTGCCGCAGGGGGCGTGCGCCCCCTAGAAGCTGAGAGGCCCGAGGACATCATATGACGTCCACCCAGGATGGCAGAGCCACCTTCTGGGCATCATATAATAATAGGCGGGATGGGAAGTGGTTAAGTGTATTGGCATATTGTTGTTCTCTATATCTTTGTAAAAGTTTATCTATGGTCAAGGTGTAAAAATCATATTTCCATCTTGTATTTCAGTTATTTCTAGCCTACTCCTATTAATCTGAATGATCTTACTAAATTTACTTCCTGAAGATCCCCACACAATTACTTCTGGGACACAGTCACTATGCGCTGAGAGGAGAAGATTCAGGAATCACTGTTAGCAGGCAGCAAGGTACCATGGGATATGTAGTCTTTAGAAATGGAAAGTAAACAGCAGAGGAGAAGCTGCAAAACATGCAGGGAATCCAGGAAAATGTGGAAAGACAGCCAGCAGACAGGGAGAGCTCACAAAATTAAAGATTTTATCAGCTTATATTGGATTGTATTGGATTGTCAAAAATAACTATTGTCATTACAATTCTGATGTTACAATATGAACGTGTTTCCTGTGCCCATACATTTTCTTTAGCTTGGTGACAGGGATTACCAGTTTGGAAAAAATCTTCATTGGATCCCAAATCTGGACAAAGCACATTTGGTTTTGGTCAGGGATGGAAAAGACCATTACGTTTTTATTTCAATCTGTAACCCTGTTGGTGATATTTCACCTCACTTCTTGTCTTTGTCAACATCAGGGAAAGATCTAGACTTGCATGGTGTCCAGGACAAGGATAAAAGTACGCACCTTAGCCGCATTTATTTTATAAATATTGTCACATTTTTACTTTCTATCCCGTTTTGATGTCATTTCCTGTCATGGTGACTACACAGGAAGCAAAGAGAACATTTCCCCCCATGGCTACAGAAACAGATTAAAGCTCCAAGCCAGAAACACAGGTGACCATTTCCACCATCAAGAGCTACCACCCTACTAACTCCCTGCCAGGCTATACATCTCTCACATCATAACCACAGTGCCCGTCTACCAGGGCAGGGCTACTACACAACCTTAGTGACTCCTAAATAAAGCTGCACGATTAATCGTCAAGAATTGTTATCGCAATTTTTTCCCAGTTGCAATCTCTCTATCTATGCAGAGAATTCTCTCTGCTCTGCTAAATCCATAGCTGTAAAATCCAGCTAGTCTGCAAGTATCAGAACATTCTTTATCAGTGGAAAGTTAAGTCTAAACATTGTAACAATTTGTCTTTTACATCAAAGAAATAGACTTCTGTGTGTAAATTAGGAAAGTTTAAACTTCTTAAGGACCGCCTCCAGCACATATAAGTCGGCAGAATGGCACGGCTGGGCACATCAACGTATATATACACGTCGATTCTAGTACCCAGCCGTGGGTCACGGGCGCGCGCCCGTGACCCGGTCCGAAGCTCCGGGACCGCGGGACTCGATCGCCGCTGGAGTGCTTGCGATCGGTCCCTGGAGCTGAAGAACGGGGAGAGCCGTGTGTAAACAAGGCTTCCCCGTGCTTCACTGTGGCCGCAGTATCGATCGTGTCATCCCTTTTATAGGAGGGACGCGTTCGATGACGTCACACCCACAGCCACACCACCCAACAGTTGTAAACACACACAGGGAACACATAACCACAAGGGGGCGCTGTAGGGGTTAACTCCCAAACTGCAACTGTCATTTTCACAGTAAACAATGCAATTTAAATGCATTTTTTGCTGTGAAAATGACAATTGTCCCAAAAATGTGTCAAAATTGTCCGAAGTGTCCGCCATAATGTCGCAGTCATGAAAAAAAAAAAAATCGCTGATCGCCGCCATTAGTAGTAAAAAAAATAAAAATATTTATAAAAATGCAATAAAACTATCCCTTTTTTTGTAAACACTATACATTTTGCGAAACCCAACCGATAAACGCTTATTGCGATTTTTTTTTACCAAAAATAGGTAGAAGAATATGTATCGGCCTAAACTGAGGAAAAAAAAATGTATATATATTTTGGGGGGATATTTATTATAGCAAAAAGTTAAAAATATTGCATTTTTTTTAAAATTGTGGCTCTATTTTTGTTTATAGCGCAAAAAAGAAAAACCGCAGAGGTGATCAAATACCACCAAAAGAAAGCTCTATTTGTGGAAAAAAAATACGGTATAGTATATATATATATAATATATATATCCCCTTTTTTTAGTAGAAACCCTATATATAAATGGTGATTGTTGCAATATTTTATATCGCACTGTATTTGCGCAGCGGTCTTTCAAATGGAATTTTTTTTGAAAAAAATTACTTTAATGAATAAATAAAAGAACGAACCAGCAAAGTTAGCCCAACATTTTGTATAATGTGAAAGATTTTACGCCACGAGAATCGTGATCTTTATTCTACGCAAACAAAATAAAAAATTACGATTCTCATTTTGGCCAGAATTGTGCGGCTCTACTCCTTAAGTCACATCTAAGGCCGCGTACACACGATCTAATAGATCTGCTGAAACTGGTCCGCAGACCAGTTTCAGCGGACATATCCGATCGCGTGTACGGGCTAGCAGACAGGTTTCCAGCAGACAAAAGTTTTAAAGCATGCCGCTGGTTAGTACGCCTAACCAGCGGACAAAAATCCCCCGCATGCGTTGAATGGATTCGACGCATGCGTGGAAGTATTTTACTTCCTGGTTCGGTGACGTGGCGGCGTCAACGTCACCGCCACGTCACCGCGCTGTCTGTCCGCGGGGATTTTGGTTTGATCGTGTGTACACTGATCAAACCAAAATAGCCCAGCAGACATGTCCGATGAAAACGGTCTGTCGGACCGTTTTCATCGGATTTGTTTACTCGTGTGCACACAGCCTAAAACTCAACCTGTGAATAGGGACATCTAGTGACCAGCCAGGGGAACTTCACCATCAGTGCTCTACCCTACAGCCTCTACTAGTCATTTATATTCTTACCAAATATTCGGAAGGCATAATGAGATTTGATTTCAAGGGAAGCCGATTCACTGAAAGCACTTAGCATGTCGAGGAAATCTTCAAACGACATGCTGTCATCCCCGTGATTTGAAGTAGAGAAGACGTGGCATATGCGATGCTTAAAGGGGTTAGCCTGCAAAGAGAAAAAGGAATCCCTTGATATGAATATATTATGTTCAACAGAAATCAAAGTACATCAAACTTACATAAAAAAGCACATGACGCTCCATTACTTTCAATCAATGGATATAAAAATAATAAAAAAGGGGGTGTTGCAGTGGGTTTACCAAAATCATGTCTTGGGGCTGCTCACTTATGTCTGGGGAGCTCCATACCAAGGTTCCACCCTCCTAACTAAATTCTGTAAATACAGTTTATTTTGCTTCAAGGATCATCTCCAAATAATAAAATATTACGTACATATCTATAGAATGTGCAGTACTGAATTTCAGAAGTGAGGATTGGTTCACACCACGCAGTAGTGACCGAGCATGCGTTTCTATGCATCGCTTTAAGTGCCGCCCAATAAAGAATAACTGAGGCTGGGTTCACATTGTCTTCAGATGCAGCTCACAGCAGGGGGTCCAGTGCGTCACTGTTCTCTGTTTCAGGGACGAATCAGGACCAGTTTTTCCTGAATTCAGACCTGAAAACTGGATTTGTGTCAACTTGCTTCATTGAGAGCCGGTCACAGTCTTCTGCCATGTAAATTGGATGCGGTGAAAACTCGCATCCAATTCGCATATGTGTGAACCCAGCCTAAAGGCAAAGCTTTTTTTTGGTATTGGATAGAGTTGAGAGGAGTTAGAAGATCTGTCAGTTTTTATTGCTGTCTGTGTCCCCATTAGGGAGGTTCCCCCTCTCTATTTGTCCTGTTTACCAGTAAAAGTAAAAAGAAAATCCTAAACTTTGGGGCGTCCCCATAAAAATAAGAAAGGATAAATCTTCCAATGGGGAGACAAATTCTGATGACCCCAAGGAATTCCCTTAAAGCCAAAACTTTTTTTTTTTAAATCAGCAGCGGCTGACTTTTAAAATAAGGATACTTACCTGTCCAGGGCGCCCGTGATGTCCTCACCCAAAGTTGATCTGTCCCTCTGCACTCGGGTGGAGGAGCCGCCATCTTCGGTAAGGGAATCAGGAAGTGAAACCTTGCGGCTTCACAGCCTGGTTCTCTACTGCGTATGCGCGAGTCACACTGTGTGTCCTCTTTGGTCTCTGCTGTCTTCTGGGAACTGTGTGTCTCCCAAAAGTCAGCAGGGGGGGGGGGGCTAGCTTGGGGGGCTGGAAATGGCATAAATTGCAACGGAGCCTGTGGTTATCTATGCCCAGAAGTGGGAACAAATACCTGGATTACACAGGTATCTGCTCCCCCCTTCCCCTGAAAAAGGTGCCAAAATGTGACACCGGAGGGATTCCAAAAAGCGGAAGTTCCATTTTTGGATGGATTTAAATTTGCAGGGATTTTCTCACATTCCCGTTTGCTTACAAATCGGTTCCTTTAAGCTAGTGCATTGTTGGTTCACTTACCTTTTCCTTCGATTTCCCTTCTAAATGTCTTTTTCTTTGTTTTCTTTGTCTGAATTTCTCACTTCCTGTTCCTCCTCAGTAAGCTGTACTGGATGACTAACCCCCAGCCAGAATGGCTCAGGTTAATGGGGACAAGCTTACTAAGGAAGTGAGAAATTCAGACAAAGAAAAAAAACATTTAGAAGGGAAATGGAAGGAAAAGGTAAGTGAACCAACAATGCACTAGCTTAAAGGAACCTATTTAGAAAATAGAAAACAAACCTTTACAACCCCTTTAACCACTTAAGGACCGGACCAATATGCTGCTAAATGACCCAAGGGGTTTTTACAATTCGGCACTGCGCGGTCGTGCGACGTGGCTCCCAAACGAAATTTGCGTCCTTTTCTTCCCACAAATAGAGCTTTCTTTTGGTGTTATTTGATCGCCTCTGCGATTTTAATTTTTTGCGCTATAAACAAAAATAGAGCGACATTTTTGGAAAAAAAAAATCAATATTTTTTACTTTTTGTTATAAGAAAAATCAAATCAACTAAATTTTAGTCAAACATTTAGGCCAAAATTTATTTAGTCATTTAGTAAAAAAAAATAAAAAAAAATAAAAGCTACCTAGCGGTAACAGCGACACTAATACAGCGATCAGAAAAATGATCGCTTAGTGACGCTGGCAATAGGGAGTGAAAGGGTTAACTAGGGCGGTGATCAAGGGGTTAAAACTTTATTAGGGGGGGTACGGGGATACC
The DNA here is from genome assembly GCA_029574335.1 of Rana kukunoris. NCBI lineage: Eukaryota > Metazoa > Chordata > Amphibia > Anura > Ranidae > Rana > Rana kukunoris. The sequence goes on from CM056051.1 coordinate 41,938,390, forward strand.
TTGGACCTAACACTAACTGCCTGTCACACTGACACTAAATGCAGTGATCAGTACATATATGATCACTGCATTCAGTGACACTGTGACAGGGGGGAGGGGTGATCGCAAGGGGTTAAGTGTGCCTGCGTGTCCTGGTGTCAGTGTAGTGTTCTGCAGACTTACAGTGTAATGGGATCTCTCCTCAGCGGTGGTTACCGCCGACAGCAGAGATCACATCACTTCCCCCTTCCTGTGTTTACACAGGAGGAGGAAGTGACACTGCAGGGAGCGCGCGCATTGGCTGGGAGCAATCCGGAGGGCGCGGACAAAAACGAACAGCCGCCCCCTCAGCACAGATCGCTCCTACAGCAAACCGGACTGCCGCATGTACGGGGGGGGGGGGGGGTCCCGATCGGACACCCGACCCACGTCAAGGCAGCCACGTACAGGTACGTTGATGTGCCTGTCCGTGCCATTCTGCCGATGTAAATGTACATGCGGCGGTCTTTAAGTGGTTAAAAGGAAAGAATCCAGGTCCTTTTTTTTTTTTTTTTAAGCAATCTACTGATCTGGCCAGAAAGACTTCTGCAGGGAGTAAAAAAGTGTCCCCCTGTCCTCTCCTATAGTTCTACTATAATGGCATTGTCATGCATCTGCTAAAGGGCTGCATGTTTTTGTGCATTGAGGGAAAGCGCACAATTGTGTGTACATACCTGCAATGCACAAGCGTGAATGTAGCCCATGAGACACTGCAGATGGAATCTGGAATACAGTTGGGATTACAGTCCCAAAAAAAAAAAAAGTGGAGTAAACCTCCATGTCACTAGACAGAAAAGCAAATGAAGAGCTCAGAAATGATAAACGGCCAAAGTTAGCCCAAATGCGCATGAAGCCCCATCGAAGCTCCACCGGAGCCTCATTGAAGCACCAAGCAAAAAACAGGCGCAAACAGGACTGTAAGCCAACCATTTTATTTAGTGACAGGAGCTTTGCCTGGCTTTCAGAGAGCTTTAACAAAGCCTGTCCGAAGCCTTGTTTTGAAGCCTCATTCAATGCCAGCGTCTTTTTAGTACATTAGTAGGAATGACGATTATATGGAAAGATGTCAGAACATTGTGACCAAAAAATAAATACAATTACCTTTAATTCCGGCAGCGTCAGAAACGTTTCCTTCGGCACGCGCACAGAATTGATGTCGTTTCGGTTTTCTTTCCGTAGGAGTTCACTGAAGCGTTTATAAGCCCTAAAAAGGGAAGTAAAGCAGCATTACATTATATGTATATTTTATGTGTTTGACACTACAAATCCCAGCAGGCAGATACATTGCAACATAAAGATGTACACAGCTAAACTGATCCGAAAAAAACCCACAAATAATAAAACATGACTTTTTTTTAAAAATGCAGGCAGTGCAAATACTAAAGTTTGACTTGGTATTATTGCAGTCTAGTGTACAGCAGAGCTCACGAGAGGGGAGAGGGAAGCAGCGAGGGGAGAGGGAAGCAGCGCAAGGAACTAAAAGGGTTTGATGCAGTGCAAAGTGCATGCTGATATAGAAGGAGAGAGCAGAGTAACAGAGATTGGATCAGCAGTAAGCTGCTTCATATATTACTGTCCCATCACATGCTGGGAGTAGGGAAGGGACCTGTAAGTGAAAATGAAAATGCAGCAAATAAAAGAGAAGGTCCCTCCCCTGACATACTGTGCTGTGTGGCAGAGCTGTAAGAAAGAAAGAAAAAAGCTAAAGCATCTACAAAATAAGGTATACATTTATGGCATTTTTATTAGAATTGTAAGTAATGGCGGTGATCAACGGTCTTTAGGACAGATCGGACACTTTTTGGGGACCAGTGACATTATTACAGCGATCAGAGCTAAAAAAAATAGCCACTCAGAGAGAGAAAAAGAGAGAAAGAAAAAAAATCACTAGGATCAGATTTGTCTGTTTACATTGACGGACCCCAGTTCTGGCTCTCTGTGGAGAGCGGGTGGCCATTAAAAGGGGCCGACGTAAACCTACGGCTATTTCTGCAGCTGAGCCAACCTGCCACAGTATAACTGCCACGGCTGATCGGCAAACGGTTAAAGTGATATTAAAGTTTTTTTTTGTTTTTTTTTAAGAACATGTAATGGTTTTGTACAGAACAGCCCAGATCCTCCTCTTCACAGGTCCCCCACCGGCACTTCTGGCCCTCGCTCATGCACCCAGGCAAGCAGCTTGCTGTGGGGGCACTGCAGCAGGCTCGCCTTCTCTCCTTTTTGGCTCACTGGCTGTGATTGACAGCGCCTGCTGCTGCCTCAGCCAATGGGGAGTGAGAATCCCCAGAGAGCAAAGGCTCTCGTGCACATTGCTGGCTTGCAATGGGGCCCTGGTAAGTATTGGGGAGGGCTGCTGCATAGAGGTTTCTTTACCTTCGTGCACAGAATGCACAAAGGTAAAAAAAACCTTGAGCCTCTAAAACCAATTTAACGCCAACGTTTCATGTATACATAGCTCAATAGCTCATGTTGTACTTACCTGCTCTGTACAACAGTACTGCATAAAGTGGCCACAAATCACCTCTTCTGCCCCCCCACCAGTTCTCCGTTTCTCCTCTTCTTCATCTGCCCCCATAGCTAGTGCAGATGTGTGACCTGGCTCTTGAGCCAAGTTCTGTGTGTCCATACTGCAGCTCGGCCCTGCCCCTGCTCTCTCCTCACAAGATTTGATTGATAGCAGCAGAAGCCAATGGTTCTCGCTGCTGCCTCTAAGCTGGGAGAAAAAGGAAGGACGGAAAGAAGGGAGGGAAGGGAAGGGAAAGGGAAGGGGAGGAAGAAAGGGAAGGAAGGAAAGCTCTCGGGCACAAAGGTGGATCGAAAAAGGAGCCAGGTTAATATTATATTTTTCGCTTGGGGGGGGGGGGAGGGGCTGATAATTGATTACTTTAACCACTTCCATACCAGGCACTTACGCACCTTCCCGCCCAAGCCAATTTTCAGCGCTGTCGCACTTTGAATGACAATTGCGTGGTCGTGCTACACTCTACCCAAACAAAAATGTCATCCTTTTTTCCCCACAAATAGAGCTTTCTTTTGGTGGTATTTGATCACCTCTGCGGTTTTGATTTTTTGCGCAACAACTAATAAAAGATTGAAAATTTAGAAAAAAAATATGTTTTTTTTTGTAAATAAGTAAGTTTTCTCTTTCAATTACAGGCACCGATGAGGTAGTACTGATGGTCACCGATGAAGTGGCACTGATAGGCGGCGCTGGTATGTGGCACTGATGGGCATTAATGGGCGGCACTAATAGGCGGCACAGATGGGCACTCATGGGTGGCACAGATGGGCACTGGGCATGGATTGGCACTGAGGGGTGGCACTGATGGACACTGGGGTGGCACTGATGGATCCATGTTGCCAGTCAGTGCCCATGTGTGGGCACTGACTGGCATCTTTTTTTTTTTTACTGGCCTTTTTTTTTACTGCCTTTTTTTTTTTATTGTCCCCCTTCTTTTGCACTTCCCTGGTGGTCGAGTGTGGGCTTCCCTGGTGGTCTAGTGTCGGCACCCGAGGGGGGGCTGCACTGAAACAATCAGTGCGAACCCCCCCTGTCAGGAGAGCCGCCGATCGGCTCTCCTGTACTTGCGTCTGTCAGACGCGAGTGAGGAAGAGAGAGCCATCGATGGCTCTTCCTGTTTACCTCGTGATTGGACACGGCTGATCACGTGGTAACAAGCCTCCGCTCCAGTCAGGATTTCAGAACCACTTCCCGGACGTCAATCTGCTATTGGGCGGGAAGTGGTTAAGAAATAATGTGCCCAAAAATACTTGTTTTCTTGCCATTATACTAATCTTGACAAGAGTACTTTTTGAGTTACGTGCATGCCGCCAGCAGTGATCGCATGCAAAAAAAAGGGGCAGGCTGGTTGTACTGAAGTTGATCAATGGATCGACACCAATACAACCAGCCTGCACATAGATGGATCAATGGACACACTGCAGATCACTCAAAGCCCCAGCTGCTACCAGATGAACGAGCATATGAGAGGTCCAATCATGCAGGAAAAGAAAATCAGAGAAAAAAAAAACAGGCAGACCGACAGACAAGGAAGCAAAGCATATGCATCGATCGGGTATTCCCCCCCCCCCCCCCCCCCCCCCAAGGACAATTACACAAGGAAATTCCACAACAGTATTTGTTACCAAGAAGTACAATTAATGATTTACCAATCCTCCACACCTTCTACTCCACCCTCCTCTGACACACCCTGTGGCTTCTGCTGACTCAGCAAGTATTCAGACTGCAATGTATGCCTCACATGGCTCCACAGATAGAAGTATTGCTCCAGCAAATGATCTGGCTGACATGCTGAACCTCTGGCTTCCATCTTTAAGGTCATTAAAGAAATGTATTGCATCAAAGATTGGTAAATAAAGCCTGAAATAAGCCACAGGATCTCCTCTCATCCATTCACAGAATGTTTTGTATTTAATGGAAGAATGCAAGATGTTTTGTCAATGGGTGTGCTGTAAATCGGACGACCCACTATCATTGTACTAGAGTCAGAACTACATGGCTGTACACATGCAGCCATCACTGTTGCACCTCTAAAAGTTAATCCGCAGTCTGATCACTTTTTTCAGAGGTGTTTTTAGAGGCAGTCAGTTGCCTTTTTACCACTTGTCAAAATGCCTCTGAAAAGGGCAGTAGGCACTGGTGACATAGCCAGGGCCTTACAGGTCCCCGAAAAGGTTAATATGACCCTGTGCCGTCTCAACCTGATCTTGTGTATGTGCCATATGTAACCTTGCTTAGTTTGTTATTATTCAATGGCAAAGCACACCTGGTCATGTACGGCAAATAACCTTTATTAGACCTGGTGCTATGCACTACTGCTCATGCAGGGCCGATCAAGGGTGGGTGCACGGGGTGCAGCGCACCCAGGCGCTGCAGGGGGACGCCAAAGTGCCAGAGTGCTCCCCTCCCTCCTCCTCTCCCTGTGTGCTTTGTTTTGAAATGTCTGGTGTTCCAGCGACGACAGGGGCACACTGAGCATTCATGCACTGTATAAAACCTGAAGCCTACTACTGAACAATAATACACAGTGCCAGCTCTATACCTGGATCTCGGGCATACGCCACACAGGACCTGGCACAGTTTGTACCAAGCAACAACACAGCATCATGTATGGCGCATGCAAGAGATAAAATTCCTTGCATGCCTCCCCCCCTCGGGTGCAGGAAGCTTTGTATTCATTCTAGAATCCATCACTTTCTATGAATGGCTGAGCGCCGATCAGACTCCATTGTGTTCCGGGTATGAGATAGATAAGTCTTGGCTCCAACCCGGAACACAGAGCTGTATGTAGCCACAGATACATACAGTTTATACCGCACATCCAGCGGCCTCACATGTTAGTGAAGGGCACTGGAATCGATTTACTAAAACTGGAGTGTGCAAAATCTGGTGCAGCTGGTCATGATAGCCAATCAGCTTCCAACTTCAACTTGTTTAATTACGCTTTGACAATAAAACCTGGAAGCCGATTGGTTTCTAAGCAGAACTGCGCCAGATTTTGCACATTACAGTTTTAGCAAAATCACCTCCCATAGTTGGTTTAGGCCAGCTTGGCCCAAACCATCTATGCAGAGAGGAACAAAAACTGGAGTTCAGCTTTAACCACTTAAAGTGAATGTGAAGTCACTCTCATCCTTTCTAAACTACTGACGTAGGGCTGATCTATAAGGATATAGATGCCTCCTGCATGTATCCTCACCTGTCAAATGTTTCCCCCTGTCTGTTAAGAGACGGAAAAACTGCAGATTCTGTGGGTGGGTCTGTTGTCTGGAGTTCTGTGGGTGGAGTTGTGATGTCAGTAGAATCCCCGCCCTCCTTTACACTCCCCAACATGCATTTTCTCCTGTGTATTCCTTACACTGAATTCTGCTATGATCAGTAACATCCAGTCAAAATCCAGAAAAGTAACCACATGACTTCAGAAAAGGAGTGGGGGTGGGAATTAAAAAATAATGCCAGCCTCAGGCTAGTGCATGAGTTATGTAAATAACCTGTCATTCACAGCAAGGGGGAAGAACGGACAAACAGGAGAAAACTTTTGTCTGTTTTTCCCCCTTTCTGTGAATGACAGGTTATTTAAATGCACTACATGCACTAGCCTGAGATGGGATTTTTTGTTCAGTGAGATAAAAAAAAAAAAAAGAAAAAAAAAAGGAGGATTACTTAGATCTGGATTAACTCTGTGTGGCAAGACTGCGCACAGATGATAGGAAATCTTATACTGTACATTGTGACAGCAAAAAAAATTATAATATATATATATATATATATATATATATATATATATTCGGGTTTACATCCACTTTAAGCCCCAGACCATTTAGCTGGCCAAAGACCAGAGTTTTTTTTGCGATTCGGCACTGCGTCGATTTAACTGACAATTGCGCGGTCGTGGGACGTGGCTCCCAAACAAAATTGGCATCTTTTTTCCCACAAATACAGATTTCTTTTGGTGGTATTTGATCAACTCTGCGGTTTCTATTTTTTGTGCTATAAACAAAAATAGAGTGACAATTCTGAAAAAAATGCAATATATTTTTTGCTATAAAAAAAAAAAAAAAAAAAAGAAAAATAAATAAAAAATTCCTCACTTTAGGCAGATACGTATTCTTCTACATATCTTTGAAAAAAAGTAAAAAGGCAATAAGCGTTTATTGATTGGTTTGCTCAAAAGTTTCATCGTCTACAAGAATAGGGGATAGTTTTATGGTATTTTTATAATTTTTTTACTAGTAATGGCGGCGATCAGCGATTTTCATCATGTTTGCAACTTTGTGGTGGACACATCGGACACTTTGACACATTTTTGGGACCATTGTCATTTTTATAGCGATCAGTGCTATAAAAATGCAGCGATTACTGTGAAAATTACACTGGCAGTGAAGGGGGTTAACCACTAGGAGGCGCTGAAGGGTTTAAGCATGTCCTAGGGAGTGATTCTTACTGTTAGGGGGCGTGGCTAAGAGTGACATGTCACTGATCTCTGTTCCCGATGAGAGACAATTAGTGACAGTGTCACTAGGCAGAACGGGAAGATTCATGTTCACACTTGCCTCTCCCCTTTCTAAAGTTCTGTGACCCAATCGTGGAACTATGGCGACATTGAGTCCACCAGTCACTGAGCTTGCATGCGCGCCGCCATTGCGCGCATGCCTGCACGGCGGCAATTTCAAAGTGTCGTATATATACACACACACGCCACTTTGCCCAGCCCTGCCATTCTGCCAGCGTAAAAGTACAGGAGCTGGTCAGGAACCGGTTAATGCAGTCTATGTTCCAAGTAAAAAAAACAAAAAAAACTTCTGCATGTATTTTCCCCCCTCAGCCCCCTGTTATACTTAGCTGAGCCCAATCTCAATCCAATGATGTAGCAGAGGATCTCTCTGCTCTTTCCCTCCTCACTGACTCAGAGACAGTGTAATTGCAGTAAACAATACGTGGGATGTACCTCCAGGGAGTTGCAGGCGAGAGCGAGGGAACATATGGCCAATATTAACCGTTTCCAGACCGGTTCACGCAGATATACTGCAGCTCTCCTGGGTGAAATACCTTATGGGTACATCCTTCACCTTAGTGGCCACCAGAGGGCACGCGTTCGCATGCACAGGCACCAGCACGGAGATTTCTGTGTGTAAACACATAAATCCCTGTGCCGTCAGGGCAGAGGAGACATGTCATTTGTTCCTACTAAGTAGGAACAGCAATAGGTCTCCTCACCTAGTAAGTCACATCCCCATACAGTTAGAACATACATTTAACCCCTTGATCGCCCCCTAGTGTTAACCCTTACCTGCCAGTGACATTTACACAGCAATCAGTGCATTTTTACAGCACTGAACGCTGTATAAAATGTCAACGGTTCCAAAAATGTGTCCAAAGTGTCTGCTCTGTCCACCGCAAAAAAAAAAAAAAAAAAAAAAAAAAAAAAAAAAAAAAAAAATCGCTGATCACCACTATTACTACTAAAAAAATAATAAAATTGCCATAAATCTTTCCCATAGTTTGTAGACACTATAACTTTTGCGCAAACCAATCAATGTACGCTTATTGTGATTTTTTTTTTACCAAAAATATGTTAAAGAATATATAAATCGGCCTTTCATTTTGGGGGTATTTATTATAGCAAAAAAAAAAAAAAGAAGAAGATTGACGCTTTTTTGTTTATAGCGCAAAAAAATTAAAAAACACAGAGGTGATAAAATACCACCAAAATAAACCTCCATTTATGGGAAAAGGACAAAAAAAAGATTGTTTGGGTACAAAGTCGCAAGACCGCGCAATTTTCAGTTAAAGCGACAGTACCAAATTGTAAAAAGTGCTTTGGTCAGAAAGGGGGTAAAATCTTCTGGGCTGAAGCGGAAAAAAAAAAAAAAGAAAAAAAAGAGAACATAGTGTTCCAAAACACTTGAGGATAGAACTTCAGAAAGATCCATTGAGAGTCAGATTTTGGGGATCGAGAAGGTCGGCAAACGTGTCATGTCTGGTTTTCTCTTAGCCCTGAGTTTTACATCTTAGATATGTCACTTCCAGTTCAGGAGTAGAGCGGAAGTGCCCACAAGGTAGACACTAAGCAGGGAGGAAGAGGATATGACCTTAAACTACGTAGAGGATTCTTTACTGTAAGAGCGACAAGGATGTGGAATTCCCTTCCAAAGGCGGTGGTCTCAGAGGGGAGCATCGATAATTTAAAAAAACTATTAGATAAGCACCTGAACGACCACAACATACAGGGATATACAATGTAATACTGACATATACTGACATATACTGACACACACATAGGATGGACTTGTGTCTTTTTTCAACCTCGTCTACTATGTAATTATATGATGTCATGTGACACAACATCCAGCGTCACCCATGCTGATCCCCCTCAGCTGAGTATACAGGTTTCTGCAATTGTGTGACGATTGATAAGGTAGAAATGTATTTATTTCTCCTATTTTCTGATGGCTCTTCTGAAGAAGCTCATTAGAGAGCGCAACGTGTACAGGTGTGAGGTGCCGCCATTCAGGATTTTTTCTCTCAGTTATTGATATGATGCATGTTTTTCACATTTGTATGTGAGCATTTTATTCCTGAGTTAAAGTATCACTAAAGGAAATATTTTTTTTAGCTAAAATAGCTTCCTTTACCTTAATGCAGTGCTGTTTTCATGTCCTCATTGTTCGTTTTTGCTTTAAAGTAGCTGTAATACTTCTCTGATCTCCACACTTCCTGCTTGTCTGGCTCCTTATGAAAAATGTCATGGCAGCTTTTCACTGTGGTCCAAGCTGTGTGTCTAAAACTCCTCAGAACCAGATTCATTTTAAAAACAAAACACTGCCCTGGATTTGTTTGTTTTTGTTCTGTGTGTCTTCTCTACTTTACAGAAACATGAAACCATTTTAAAAACTAAAGTGAAACTAGAGGCACATTATATGATTGATTTTTATCTATTTTTAATCATTTTTAAAAGGAATCAGTTTAACTTGTATGTCTCTATACCCTGTAAACAGTCATTTCAGCAAAAAAAATGTTTCCTTTAGTGATCCTTTAAATCTTATTAAAGGGTAAGTTCACCTTTACAGAATCTGTAAGGAGAACTTACACAGGTCCCCCTCCTTGAACCCCCGCCCCGCTGACCTGTAACGCTGCAATCGCCGGTTCTAAGCCCCGGTATACCTGCATCAGCAGCCCAGGGCTTAGAAATCCTCTGAGCTGAATTCCAAAATATCCCTCGTCAGGGGGGATGTTTTTGAGTATTAAAATTGGTCAGTGCCGACCAATCGGCAGCCGCATAGCTCGTCCTGTCAGCAATGCAGAAGACGCGAGGATGGAGAGAGGGGCGCTAACAGGGGGAGGAGCCAGAAGAATCGACAGGGGTCATGAGAGGAGTAGGATGTGGGGGCTGCCGGTAAGTATTAGCATGGTTGTTATTGAAGAACAAAACAAACCACAACGTCTAGAACCACTTTGAAGGAAAGACGACAGTAACTATTACAATGTTTACATTTTTATTGCGGTGGTCAAGTTTCTGAGGGAGGGGCAAAGTGCATGAAGTCTTCACTTGTTTAATCATTAATGCAGTAGATCTTTACATGATTTAAGAAAAAAATAAAGTGCATATTGATACTTACAGTAAAATTTCCTGTTTTGTCAGATACGTCAGTTCCTAAACAAACACAAATCAAACTGATTAATAAAATAATCAGAGAAATCAGCAATACAAAAAATAAATCCTGCTTCAGACAAAAAAAAAAAAAAAAAAAACCTTTATAATTTTTTTTTCTTTAACCAATTTTTCAAATGCGTTTTTTTTGGGGAAACAAAACTGTTTCATGCTTTAAAAAAATTAAATAAAAAAAGACAGTAAAGTTAGCCCATTTTCTTTGCATAATGTGAAAGTCGAAGTTATGCAGAGTAAATAGATACCCAACATGTCACGCTTCAAAATTGCACACGCTCGTGGAATGGTGCCAAACTTCGGTACTTAAAAATGCCCATAGGCGACACTTTTTTTTTTTTACTGGTTACATGTTTTGATTTACAGAGGTCTAGGGCTAGAATTGTTGCTCTTGCTCTAACTTTCGCAGCAACACCTCACGTGCGATTTGAACGCGGTTTTCATATGTTAAGTTTCACGGGGGACTTAAAAAAAGTTGTTATTGTTAATTATTATATATATATATATATATATATATATATATATATATATATATATATATATATATATATATATATATATATATATATATATATATATTTTGATCACTTTTATTTCTATTACAAGGAATGTAAACATTCCTTTTAATGTAAACAACGTAAACATCCCTTGTAATAGGAATATGACATGATTGGACCTATTTACGGTGAGATATGGGGTCAATAAGGCCTCACTTCACACAGACAGACTCCGTCGCGACAGAGTCCGCCTGCTTCCGCCAGCTCAGCGGGAGATCTGTCCGCAGATCTCCGCTGAGCCGACGGATGACAAGCTCCTCTCTGCTCACTGAGCGGGAAGGGACTTGTCGGGCACCGCCGATTACTATGGAGCAATCTGATGAAAACGGACAGCCGATCCCGATCCGATCCGCATGGACGGATGGGGACGTGCCCCCCATACGTCTGTTTTTAGCGGATCGGATCGGTTGTCAGCGGACATATCTCCATAGGATTGCATAGAACTGCCGTTCAGGTCCGCCGTCAAAACTGACAGGCGGACCTGAACGGTCCGTAGTGTGAATGAGGCCTAAGACCCCACATCTCACCTCTAGTCTGTGAAGCCTAAAATAAATTAAAAAAATACGAAACGATCACCTCTTCCTAGCCGAAGCGGCAACGTTTTTTTAAATGGAGAGGCCGGGCGTGACATCATAACATCGCGCCCGGCCTCCGACGATCATAGAGACTCTGGTGACAATCTGGTCCACCAGAAATCACTATGGTTAAGAACTGGCGGATCCATTCTCCCACCGCTCAGGTGAGTCGGTAGAAGCAGCTGAAACCGACAATATCTGAATGATGCCGGTAGCTGCCCCCATCATTCAGATATAGCCACACAAAGCGGAGTACGTCTTTAGACGTTAGGCGGTCGGCAAGAGGTTAATTGACTCCCTGGGCATTTTACTCTCCAAACCCCCCTAAAGTCCCAGAGCGTTTTTTTTGCTTGTTTTGGTGATCCCTTACTTCCGCACATACCTTTAAGGCTTCGTTCACACCTAGGTATTATTGGGTGTTTTTCTGCTGTAAGCCTCGGCTCTAAAGAAAAAAAACACCCAACAAGACAAATCCCATTCATTTCAATGTCCCCTGTTCACATCGGAGCGTTCTGTCACCTAAAGAAAAATGCAGTCGCTCAAAAAAGTACAGGATTTTGTTTTTCAATCTTTTCACATTGGTGACCTTTTGACCTGTAGAAAAAAATAAAAATAAAAATAGCAGCAAAGACCGTGACAAAAATTGAGCGACTTTCTGCCTGAAAACAATATGCTCAGGTGTGAACGGAGCCTTAATGTTTGTAGTCTACGCCAACATATTATACATTGCTTTTTTGGGGGCATACAAAGATTTAATCTGGTTTAAATGCCGATACATAGATATTTTTATTTCAACACACACAGCAGGTTACATGCATAGTCTGTTAACAGTTTGAGGACCGCCGCACGACAACATACGTCGACAAAATGGCACGGCTGGGCACTAGGGCGTACATGTAGGTCCCCCTTTAAGATACCAGGCGTGGGTCGCGAGCGCGCTGGTCCTCTTCTCCTTGACTGTCCCCGCAGAAACAGCGGATGCGATCCCCGCCGGTGTCCCACGAACGGGTCACAGAGAGGAAGAATGGGGAGAGGTAAGTGTAAACAAACCTTTCCCCATGTTTCCTAGAGAGCCTGTCACTGATCGTCTGTTCCCAGTCATAGGGAACGACGATCAGTGATGTTACACGCCAAGCCACACCCCCCCCCCCCCACAGTAAGATTCACACAGTGTCATTTACACAGTTAGTGCATTTTTATAGCTGTAAAAATGACAATGGTCCCAAAATAGGGTCAAACGTGTCCGATGTGTCCGCCATAATGTCGCAGTCATGATAAAAATCACTGATCACCGCCATTAATAGAAAAAAAATTGTTATTAATAAAAATGCAATAAAACTATCCCCTATTTGGTAGATGCAATACATTTTCCGCAAACCAAACGCTTATTCCCATTTTTTTTACTAAAATTATGTAGAATACGTATCGGCCTAAACTGAGAACAAAAAAAAAAAAAAAATTATACATTTTTGGGGGATATTATATAAAAAAGTAAAAAATATAGAATTTTTTTAAAAATTGTCGCTCTATTTTTGTTTATAGCACAAAAAATAAAAACCGCAGAGGTGATCACATACCACCAAAAGAAAGCTCTATTTGTGGGAAAAAAGGACACCAATTTTTTTGAGAGCAACGTCGCACGACCGCACAATTGTCAGTTAAAGCGCCGCAGTGCCGAATCGCAAAAAGTGGCCTGGTCTTTAAGCTGCATAATGGTCCGGGGCTTAAATGGTTAACATAAAATGAACTGCTTTGTGCCTCCCAGCGTATTGATTTAAGATGTCGGGAGGCAAGGCGGGGTTAAAGCGGATGGCCCATTAAAAATGTTTTTTAAAAGCCAGCAGCTACAAATACTGCAGCTGCTGACTTTTAAAAATAGGACACTTACCTGTCCTGGAGTCCAGTGGCGTCCGCAGGCTTCACTGCCCGGTTCCCTACGGCGCATGCGCGAGTCGCGCTGCGCCTGCCGATTGGCTCCCGCTGTGTGCCGGGAGCCGAGAGTTCCCAGCACACAACGGGAAAAACACGACTTTTGCCCGAGACTGCGGGCCGGAAATGGGTGCAGATACCTGTCTTTAGACAGGTATCTGCACCCCCCTTCTCCCTGAAAGGTGTCAAATGTGACACCGGAGGGGGGGAGGGTTCCGATCAGTGGATCTTCACTTTAGGGTGGAGATCCGCTTTAAGGATCAGGTGGCTGCTGCGATTGGTTGTCATGGTGGTCACATGATCATGTTGGCGACGTCCCCTCCCGCCGTTTGTAAAAGCAATCCAGTGGCTAACTAGCCTCTAGGATTGCTTTTACAAGAAAGCTGACTGCCAGCAATACATCGTAGCACTGATCTACTTGTGCAGGGAGAGGCTGGACAGTGCTGTACACTTTCCCCAATGATGTCCTGGATGACGAAACACATCGGACGAGGTTGGCACGTTAAATCAGTCCGCACCTTTGGAAAGCATACTTGCACATAGTAGGAACTGCTGCTGGAGCATGTCTCTGGTACAAGAATAAGTAATCTGTAAGTGCCAGATCAGGCACAACAATATGCCAGTCTTATATTTAAGTCATTTATTAATAAAAGGCGGTTTTATGCGATAATTCCTGTCTCTACCTCTGTATGATTAAGCTTATATATTGGAAGCACAGAATGAGCATAGTCTACATTCTGGGATATACAAATAAGCACATTGGACCTGATCATTAGGTTATGGTGTCTCCAGGTCCAGGCAGTGTCCCACATACAGGGGTAGGGGTGTAATCACAGAAGGGGGGTATTTTTGATGACAGTCACCAATGAGAGTGTTTTAACCACTTAAGCCCCAGACCATTTTGTTACTAAAAGGACCTAGCTACTATTTGCGATTCGGCACTGCTTCGCTTTAACTGACAATTGCGCGGTCGTGCGATGTGGCTCCCATAAAAAATTGGTGTCCTTTTTTCCCCACAAATAGAGCTTTCTTTTGATGGTTTTTGCACTATAAAAAATAAAGCGAAAATTTTGAAAAAAAATGCAATATTTTTACTTTTTGCTATAATAAATATCCCCCCCCCCCCAAACAAAAATCCTCAGTTTAGGCCGATACGTATTCTTCTACATATTTTTGGTAAAAAAAAAAATGCGTTTATTGATTTGTAGACGCTATAACTTTTGCGCAAACCAAATAGGGAATAGTTTTATGCCATTTTTACTAATATATTTTTTTTTTACTAGTAATGGCAGCGATTTTTATCGCGAATGCGACATTATGAAGGACACATCGGACACTTTTGACACCATTTTGGTCAGCTATAAAAAATGCACCGATTACTGTGAAAATTGTGAAGGGGTTAAACTGTAGGGGGCGCTGAACAGTTTAAGTGTTTCCTAGGGAGTGATTACTACTGTGTGGGGGCGTGGCTTGGTGTGTGACGTCACTGATCGTTGTTCCCTTTGACAGGGAAGAGACGATCAGTAGCAGTTACACTAGGAAGAACAGGGAAAAGTTTGTTTACACTCACCTCTTCCCCGTTCTTCAGCTCTGTGACCCGATCACGGGACACCCGCGGTAATCGGGTCCGCGGGCACGGTCACAGCTGGGCTTTTAAAGGCGACGTACATGTACGTGCTTGTGCCCAGCCGTGCCCTTCTGCTGACATATATTGGCGTGAAGGGGTACACTGTGTGAGCGATCGGTTTGGCACGCAGGCGTTATTTGGTGGACGGCACAAGGTACTTGTAACGAAGATTTATTGTGTTTGTTGGAGAAGGACTTTGCACATGAATATTTTATGTCACTGAGTGTTGGAAAAGCACTAATAGAGGAAATGTATTATATGGAATGTGTGAGAAGCACTTTATGTGGACATTTTGTCATTTTATTTACCACAAAGTGTATCAAGTTAGTATTTATTATGTTTATTCTTCATGTTTTCGTTAATCATTGTTTGATGTTATATAGAATTTACATATTGTTAGTAGTGCTGTATATTTAACCACTTGTCTACCAGTACCGTTTATAAAACCACTGGCTGTCAGCAAGGGCTTTTAACCCCTTTCTGCCAAGCGCCTCCCGGCCCTTTAACCACTTCCATACCGGGCACTTACGCACCTTCCTGCCCAAGCCAATTTTCAGCTTTCAGCGCTGTCGCAATTTGAATGACAATTGCACGGTCATGCTACACTGTACCCAAAGTAAATTTTTATAATTTTGTTCCCACAAATAGAGATTTCTTTTGGTGGTATTTGATCACCTCTGCGATTTTTATTTTTTGCGCAACAACTAAAATAAGTACGAAATTTTTGAAAATAATATTTTTTTTATTTTTTCTGTGAATTTTTTGTAAATAAGTACATTTTCTTCTTCAATTACGGGCACTGATGGGCACCAATAGGTGGCACTGATGGGCAGAGATAGGCGGCGCTGGTATGCTGCACTGATGGGCACTCATAGGCAGCACTGATGGCATTGCTGGGCATTTCAGTCAGTGCCCAGTGATTGGACACGGCTGATCAAGTGGTAAAGAGCCTCTGCCCAAGGCTCTTTATCAAGATCAGAGATGCAGGGTGTCAGACTGACACCCTGCATCACCGATCGCCGCGCTGCCTGCCCCTACTGGTGCACGCCGGCATGAAATCTTTGTGCTTTGGATTATGAGCTGTCCCAAGCCTTCTCCACACTTTTTTCTTCCCGTCATTCTGGTACATTTATCTTAGTTTCATCCGACCAAAGAAAGGTCTGGCTTTTTTTTATGCTTTTTGGTAAAGTCTAATCTGGCTTTTCTATTCTTCAGGCTTATGAATGGTTTGCACCTTGTGAGTAATCCTCTGTATTTGCTCGGGTGAAGTCTTCTCTTGATTGTAGACTTTAACAATGATATTCCCACCTCCTGGAGAGTGTCTGTCACTTGTCTGGATGATGTGAATGGGTTTTTCTTTATCGTATAGGGATCCTGCGATCATCCACCACCGTTTTCTTCTGTGAACGCCCAGGCCTTTTTATGTTGCTGAGCTCACCAGTGCATTCTTTCCTCAGAATGTACCAAACTGTTGATTTGGCCATTCCCAATGTTGCTGCCATCTCTCTGATGTAGGGTTGTCCCGATACCGAGTATTTGCGGGAGTACATGTACTCCCGCAAATACCCCCGATACCTAAATAGAACCCCCCCCCCCCCTCCGCCACGTTAATCCTGTGCATTACACTATACAGGCATCTTCCGTTTGAATACTCCTAATCCCTGCTGCGCCATGCATAGACACTCCCCTTCTCGGGATTGGATGGATCCGTCCAATCCCGAGCAAGGGGGAGTGTCTATACACGGCGGGGATTAGGAGTAATCAAACGGAAGATGCCTGTATAGTGCGGCACTTTACTGCACGGGGTTAACGCGGCGGCAGCAGCGGCATCGACATCATCTACCACTAGGTATGGGGGACATGACATGGCTGCATATGTGAGGGACAGGACATGGCTGCATATGTGAGGGACAGGACATGGCTGCATATGTGAGGGACATATTAAAAAAAAAGTATCAGTATTCGGTATCAGCGAGTACATGAAAAAAAGTATCGGTACTTGTACTCGGTCCTAAAAAAAGTGGTATCGGGACAACCCCACTCTTACCACACTTAGGCCCCTTTCACATGGGGCTGTCGGTTTTGATGGACAGCTCAGCGGAGATCGCTCTGTTGCTCACCACTGAGTCGGCAGATGACAGGTTCACCTCTGCTTACTGTGCTGGGATGGACCTGTCGGAGCTCCATTCTCCTCTATGGGGGAACGGATGAAAACGGATTGCCTGTCTGTTTTCAGACGATCCAATAGACGGATAAAAAAAAAAATAGGGTTTTCATCCATCTGGATTCAATGGATGTCACAGACTTAGAATCGAGTCCAGACCTTTTATCTGCTTAACTCTTTCCCTACCGAGTCATTGTAAAATGACGCCGGTGAGAACCCTCCCTCTGGGTGGACGTCATATGACGTCCTTGGCTTCCCGAGGAGCAAGGGGGCACTGGACGGCATGCGCCCCCGCCGCATTGCTCAGGACCCGGTGCGCATGCCCGCGATGTCCACTGGGCACCCGCGATTGCCCACAATCACGGGATGACCATGGATCCATGGAACACACATCGGTCTCCTCCCCCCAACTGTTAGAACACACTTTAGGGAACATATTAACCCCTTCAGCGCCCCCTAGTGTTAACCCCTTTTCCCTGCCAGTCACATTTACACAGTAATCAGTGCAGTTTTATAGCACTAATCACTGTATAAATGTGAATTGTCCCAAAAACGCGTCAAAAGTGTCCGATATGTCCACCGCAATGTCACGGTCAAAATAAAAATCGCAGATAAAAACGACCCCCTATTTTGTAGTTGCTATAACCTTTGCGTAAACCAATCAATAAACGCTTATTGTTATTTTTTTACGTATCAGCCTAAATTGATGAACATTTTTTTTATTGGGATATAAAAAGTTTAAAAAAAAAAAAAAATTGTCGCACTTCTTTTGTTTATAGCGCAAAAAATAAAAACCACATAGGTGATCAAATACCACCAAACGAAAGCTCTATTTGTGAAAAAAAAAAAAAAGATTTAATTTGGGTACAGTGTTGCATGACCGCGCAATTGTCATTCAAAGTGCGACAGTGCTGAAAACTAGAAATTGGTCAGGGTAGGAAGGGGATGGAAATGCCCTGTATGGAAGTGGTTAATAGATGATGAAATAATCAAGGAGTAGCCCACGCCTGGCCATAAAATTGCTTGATTCAATTGTCCAATTACTTTTGGTTTCTTGAAAAAAGAAGGGGGGGGGGGCTATTCTTAAAGGGGTTGTAAAGGTTTGTGTTTTTTACCTTAATGCATCCTATGACACAGATTAGGGTTGTCCCGATACCGATACTGAGTATTTGTGGGAGTACTCCCGCAAATAACCCTGATACCTAAATAGAATACTTGTCCCGCCGCACACGCCGCAATGAAAGCCGCCGCACGGTTAAAGCGTGCGGGAACATCACAGCTTTCATTTGAATAGCTGTAGTGTTCCCGCGTGTATAGACACTCCCCCTTGCTCGGGATTGGATGGGTGATCGTGATCTGTAGTGTCTATACGCGCGGGAACACTACAGCTATTCAAATGAAAGCTGTGATGTTCCCCGGGCGGCTGGTAGGTATGGGGGACATGGCTGGAGGGACATGGCTGCATATGTGGGGGACATGGCTGCATTTGGGGACACATTTAAAAAAAAGTATCGGTATTCGGTATCGGCGACTACTTGAAAAAAAAAAGTATCGGTACTTGTACTCAGTCCTAAAAAAAAAAAGAAGTGGTATCAGGACAACCCTAACACAGATGACAACATATAAAACCTGCCAGGGGTTATAACCCTCCTCTACCCAAAAGTTTTTCCTTTAGTTCCACTTTATAGGAGAGAAGCCGGGGGACAGCCCTCAGCCTGTCATCCTGATCCCTCCGCTTCCACCTGGAGCCAGGATCAGTGACACCCACAGCCAGGCAGAGAGCATTTCCTGGAGCAGGTCCTGTCAGGACACGTTCACTTTACAAACTTCAGTCCTGGAGCAGCCAGAGACACAGCGCACACTACAAGTCCCAGTATGCCCTCTACAAAGACACAGCGCACACTACAAGTCCCAGTATGCCCACTACAAGACAACGCACACTACAAGTCCCAGTATGCCCACTACAAGTCCCAGTATGCCCACTACAAGACACAACGCACACTACAAGTCCCAGTATGCCCACTACAAGTACCAGTATGCCTGCTACAAGACACAGCGCACACTACAAGTCCCTGTATGCCCATTACAAGTCCCAGTATGCCCACTACAAATCCCAGTATGCCCACTACAAGTCCCAGCGTGCCTGCTACAAGACACAGCGCACACTACAAGTCCCTGTATGCCCACTACAAGTCCCAGCGTGCCCGCTTCAAGACAGCGCACACTACAAGTCCCAGTATGCCCGCTACAAGACCCAGCGCACACTACAAGTCCCAGTATGCCCATTACAAGACACAGCGCACACTACAAGTCCCAGTATGCCCATTACATGACACAGCGCACACTACAAGTCCCAGTATGCCCATTACAAACCACAGCGCACACTACAAGTCCCAGTATGCCCATTACAAGACACAGCGCACACTACAAGTCCCAGTATGCCCGCTACAAGACACAGCGCACACTACAAGGCACAGCGCACACTACAAGTCCCAGTATGCCCGCTACAAGACACAGCGCACAGTACAAGTCCCAGTATGCCCACTACAAGTCCCAGTATGCCCGCTACAAGTCACAACGCACACTACAAGTCCCAGTCTGCCCATTACAAGACAGCGCACACTACAAGTCCCAGTATGCCCGCTACAAGACACAGCGCACACTACAAGTCCCAGTATGCCCATTACAAGACACAGCACACACTACAAGTCCCAGTATGCCCATTACAAGACACAGCACACACTACAAGTCCCAGTATGCCCATTACAAGACACAGCACACACTACAAGTCCCAGTATGCCCATTACAAGAGACAGCGCACACTACAAGTCCCAGTATGCCCATTACAAGACAGCGCACACTACAGGGCACAGCGCGCACTACAAGTCCCAGTATGCCCATTACAAGACACAGCGCACACTACAAGGCACAGCGCACACTACAAGTCCCAGTATGCCCGCTACAAGACACAGCGCACACTACAAGTCCCAGTATGCCCGCTACAAGACACAGCGCACAGTACAAGTCCCAGTATGCCCACTACAAGTCCCAGTATGCCCACTACAAGTCACGACGCACACTACAAGTCCCAGTCTGCCCATTACAAGACACAGCGCACACTACAAGTCCCAGTATGCCCGCTACAAGACACAGCGCACACTACAAGTCCCAGCACACACTACAAGTCCCAGTATGCCCATTACAAGACACAGCACACACTACAAGTCCCAGTATGCCCATTACAAGAGACAGCGCACACTACAAGTCCCAGTATGCCCATTACAAGACACAGCGCACACTACAAGGCACAGCGCACACTACAAGGCACAGCGCACACTACAGGGCACAGCGCACACTACAGGGCACAGCGCACACTACAAGGCACAGCGCACACTACAAGGCACAGCGCACACTACAAGGCACAGCGCACACTACAAGTCCCAGTATGCCCATTACAAGACACAGCGCACACTACAGGGCACAGCGCACACTACAAGTCCCAGTATGCCCATTACAAGACACAGCGCACACTACAGGGCACAGCGCACACTACAAGTCCCAGTATGCCCATTACAAGACACAGCGCACACTACAGGGCACAGCGCACACTACAAGTCCCAGTATGCCCACTACAAGACACAGCGCACACTACAAGTCCCAATATGCCCATTACAAGACACAGCGCACACTACAGGGCACAGCGCACACTACAAGTCCCAGTATGCCCATTACAAGACACAGCGCACACTACAGGGCACAGCGCACACTACAAGTCCCAGTATGCCCATTACAAGACACAGCGCACACTACAGGGCACAGCGCACACTACAAGTCCCAGTATGCCCACTACACGACACAGCGCACACTACAAGTCCCAATATGCCCATTACAAGACACAGCGCACACTACAGGGCACAGCGCACACTACAAGTCCCAGTATGCCCATTACAAGACACAGCGCACACTACAGGGCACAGCGCACACTACAAGTCCCAGTATGCCCATTACAAGACACAGCGCACACTACAGGGCACAGCGCACACTACAAGTCCCAGTATGCCCACTACAAGACACAGCGCACACTACAAGTCCCAATATGCCCATTACAAGACACAGCGCACACTACAAGTCCCAGTATGCCCACTACAAGTTCCAGTATGCCCGCTACAACGCCCACTACAAGTCCCAGCACGCCCACCTCCAAGAGTCACCACCTCATCCCTTTATACCCAAACACAAATGAATTACACAGGTTCTGGGGCTAACTGAATGCAGATGAAGCACCAAGTGAGTTTAATTATCACCTTAATCAGCCCCAGAAGCTGTGTAATTATTATGTGATTGGGTATAAAGGGATGAGGCGACAACCCCAGCAGCCCCTCCCCCGCACACAGGTACCTGATACTCATTGATCAGCTCCTTTGACAGCTGGCTGGATGAGCCCCCCATTCCGGACTGATAGCAACTTCTCCCGACTCCACCAACTTCTTTCCGCAACAACTTCCGCCTCTGACGTCACCGCCTCCACTAGAAACAAGCTAGAAACATGCCCAGGGCGACCCCGCCCTGAAGAGGGCGTGAATTTGTCTGTGTGGGTGGGCCGGGGCGATACCGCTGTGCTGTGATAGGACAGGAAAGAGTGGGCGGGTATAGGATGTACACCTGTTTTCAGAAGCCGCTGCAGAGTAATGTGACTTGTACAAACTGGCCACGTGGAGGGCGCACCCATCAAGCGCATTGTTAGGGGGGGGGGGGGAATTAGTCGACTCTTATACATAGACAAAGTCTGTGTTATTTACTACAGGGAGATTAGCTGTTCGAAATTAGAGTGTGTGTTGTAGAAGGAAGGAGTTGCTGCTGTAGGAATGGCGGTGTGTATGTTTGTGAATGGGTCAGTGGTAGTATTTAGACACCCCTCATGTGTGGAGTTGGTATACTCCTACCCGGAAGTAAGCAGGTAGATGGTATGAATGGTGAGTTCCCACAACCCTACCATACAGGTGAGTTCCCTTCATATATACAGGCAGTGTGTGATTGGATAGGACTGGTATGTGGTGTGTTACATTGTATACATGACAAAGTGTGTCTGGCTGGGGGGGACTTATCAGCTATTCAGGTAAGTGGGGGGAATGTGACCAGACTTCATGTTTCACAAAATAAATATGTCTGGAACATGATGGAGTTAAAGTGTTTATAAAAGTTATTGTTTTCCCCTTTAAAAGCACATAGGACAGCAATAAGTCAGGCCATAGTTCTTCCTTTTATGCATTCTCATTTTTGGCCAGCAGGTGGAGCTTTAGCTGACATATTTTCATTCATCGCCTTCCCTCCCTTTGTTTTATGTATACAGAGCTCAATAGCTCAGAATATAACACAAAGAAGAGCATAGGTCATAACCGTGCTGTACCACCAGCCTCCACCTCCGAATACTTAATTCAATTAAATGTTATTCACCACTTAGCCAACCTTTCACATTGAGGCAGTTTTCAGGTGTTTTAACGCTTGAAATGGCATCTGAAAACGGCCTCCCATTCATTGCAATGAGTGCCCGGGTGCACGCAAGCAGCATCTTTGGGGTCAGTTGAGAGCAGGGGCGTTGCTAGTTGGCAAAAAGACCAGGGAGGCCAGAACGGGGGGCGGGGGGGGGGGGGGGTGGGAGTGACGCAGGTTTTTTGGCTGGGCGGTGGGGTTGTGTGGCGGGGGGTAAGCTCACTTGCTGCTTGGCTTACCAGTGCCCATCAATGCTAACCACTGAACTCGCCTACCTGACACTGGCCTACCTGACATGATGCATACACTGACCTCACCTACCTGGCATACATACATTGAACTGGCCTACCTGACACGCGTACACTGGCCTACCTGACACGCGTACACTGGCCTACCTGACACGCGTACACTGGCCTACCTGACACGCGTACACTGGCCTACCTGACACGCGTACACTGGCCTACCTGACACGCGTACACTGGCCTACCTGACACGCGTACACTGGCCTACCTGACACGCGTACACTGGCCTACCTGACACGCGTACACTGGCCTACCTGACACGCGTACACTGGCCTACCTGACACGCGTACACTGGCCTACCTGACACGCGTACACTGGCCTACCTGACACGCGTACACTGGCCTACCTGACACGCGTACACTGGCCTACCTGACACGCGTACACTGGCCTACCTGACACGCGTACACTGGCCTACCTGACACGCGTACACTGGCCTACCTGACACGCGTACACTGACCTACCTGACACGCGTACACTGACCTACCTAACCAGGAGACAGACTTTATGTGTCCTGCAGCTCAGCCCAGCCGTAGTGTGGTGTGCGGCGCACCCATCATCATCACAGCAGGCAGCCAGAGGAGGAGAGCCGAGCAATTAAAATGAAAGCTGCTATCGCTGTGTTCCCCGCACTTTGATGATCCGGGCGGCAATGCTCTCCTCTCTTCCCCTCCGTGATCACTGGGAGAAGGACTCCCATTAAACCCAGGCTTCCAGTGGTGCTAGCCCCCCTCTTCCAGCCAGCCCTTAAATTCCACTTGTAGGGCTGGGGAACATGTTCAGGCTCACTCCCGAGCCAGGTTGTGTGCGTCGATTGACACACAATGTGGCTTGGCCCCACACTCTCCTCACAAGATTTGAGCCAGTGGCTCCTGCTGCTGCCTCTGTGCCCCGTAAGAAGAGGAAGAGGTCCACTGCAGCCAGGACAACACTGGATTGAGAGTATTTTTTAATAATGCAGAGAACGCATTAAAGTGATGCCAAAGGAAAGTTTACAACATGAATATAAAACATGTCATATTTACTTGCTCAGTGCAATAGTTTTGCACAGAGCAGCCCTAATCCTCCTTTTCTGGGACCCCAGCTGGCGTTTTTGGCTCCTTCCCACCCCTCCTCTTCCCTGGGTTTCCCAATAGCAAGTCCCTTTGAAAACTGCTTTGCAGCATACACACGGCCGGTTTTCCCGACCAAAATGCAATCCTGACAGTTTTCCTGTCGGGAAAACCGGTCGTGTGTGAGAGGCATTAGCGTTTTGGATTGAGGGTAGTACACACTAATAGTGTCCCATCATTGGTGTCAGTTGGGGGAATAGTGTCCCATCATTGGTGTCAGTTGGGGGAATAGTGTCCCATCATTGGTGTCAGTTGGGGGAATAGTGTCCCATCGTTGATGTCAGTGGGGGGAATAGTGTTTCATCGTTGGTGTCAGTGGGAGGAATAGTGTCCCATCATTGGTGTCAGTGGGGGGAATAGTGTCCCATCATTGATGTCAGTGGGGGGAATAGTGTCCCATCATTGATGTCAGTGGGGGGAATAGTGTTCCATCATTGGTGTCAGTGGGAGGAATAGTTTCCCATCATTGGTGTCAGTGGGAGGAATAGTGTCCCATCATTGGTGTCAGTGGGAGGAATAGTGTCCCATCATTGGTGTCAGTGGGAGGAATAGTGTCCCATCATTGGTGTCAGTGGGAGGAATAGTGTCCCATCATTGGTGTCAGTGGGAGGAATAGTGTCCCATCATTGGTGTCAGTGGGAGGAATAGTGTCCCATCATTGGTGTCAGTAGGAAGAATAGTGTTCCATCATTGCTGTCAGTGGGAGGAATAGTTTCCCATCATCGGTGTCAGTGGGAGGAATAGTGTCCCATCATTGATGTCAGTGGGGGGAATAGTGTCCCATCATTGGTGTCAGTGGAAGGAATAGTTTCCCATCATCGGTGTCAGTGGGAGGAATAGTGTCCCATCATTGATGTCAGTGGGGGGAATAGTGTTCCATCATTGGTGTCAGTGGGAGGAATAGTGTCCCATCATTGGTGTCAGTGGGAGGAATAGTGTCCCGTCAGTGGGAGGAATAGTGTCCCATCATTGATGGCAGTGGGGGGAATAGTGTCCCATCATTGATGGCAGTGGGGGGAATAGTGTCCCATCATTGGTGTCAGTGAGGGGAATAGTGTCCCATCATTGGTGTCAGTGAGAGGAATAGTGTCCCATCATTGGTGTCAGTGAGGGGAATAGTGTCCCATCATTGGTGTCAGTGGGAGGAATAGTGTCCCATCATTGGTGTCAGTGGGAGGAATAGTGTCCCATCATTGGTGTCAGTGGGAGGAATAGTGTCCCGTCAGTGGGAGGAATAGTGTCCCATCATTGATGGCAGTGGGGGGAATAGTGTCCCATCATTGATGGCAGTGGGGGGAATAGTGTCCCATCATTGGTGTCAGTGAGGGGAATAGTGTCCCATCATTGGTGTCAGTGAGAGGAATAGTGTCCCATCATTGGTGTCAGTGAGGGGAATAGTGTCCCATCATTGGTGTCAGTGGGAGGAATAGTGTCCCATCATTGGTGTCAGTGGGAGGAATAGTGTCCCATCATTGGTGTCAGTGGGGGGAATAGTGTCCCATCGTTGATGTCAGTGGGGGGAATAGTGTTCCATCATTGGTGTCAGTGGGAGGAATAGTGTCCCATCATTGGTGTCAGTGGGGGGAATAGTGTCCCATCATTGATGTCAGTGGGGGGAATAGTGTTCCATCATTGGTGTCAGTGGGAGGAATAGTTTCCCATCATTGGTGTCAGTGGGAGGAATAGTGTCCCATCATTGGTGTCAGTGGGAGGAATAGTGTCCCATCATTGGTGTCAGTGGGAGGAATAGTGTCCCATCATTGGTGTCAGTGGGAGGAATAGTGTCCCATCATTGGTGTCAGTGGGAGGAATAGTGTCCCATCATTGGTGTCAGTGGGAGGAATAGTGTCCCATCATTGGTGTCAGTGGGAGGAATAGTGTCCCATCATTGGTGTCAGTAGGAAGAATAGTGTTCCATCATTGCTGTCAGTGGGAGGAATAGTGTCCCATCATTGGTGTCAGTGGGAGGAATAGTGTCCCATCATTGGTGTCAGTGGGAGGAATAGTGTCCCATCATTGGTGTCAGGGGGATGAATAGTGTCCCATCATTGGTGTCAGTGGGAGGAATAGTGTCCCATCATTGGTGTCAGTGGGAGGAATAGTGTCCCATCATTGGTGTCAGTAGGAAGAATAGTGTTCCATCATTGCTGTCAGTGGGAGGAATAGTTTCCCATCATCGGTGTCCGTGGGAGGAATAGTGTCCCATCATTGATGTCAGTGGGGGGAATAGTGTCCCATCATTGGTGTCAGTGGGAGGAATAGTTTCCCATCATCGGTGTCAGTGGGAGGAATAGTGTCCCATCATTGATGTCAGTGGGGGGAATAGTGTTCCATCATTGGTGTCAGTGGGAGGAATAGTGTCCCATCATTGGTGTCAGTGGGAGGAATAGTGTCCCATCATTGGTGTCAGTGGGAGGAATAGTGTCCCATCATTGGTGTCAGTGGGAGGAATAGTGTCCCATCATTGATGGCAGTGGGGGGAATAGTGTCCCATCATTGATGGCAGTGGGGGGAATAGTGTCCCATCATTGATGTCAGTGGGGGGAATAGTGTTCCATCATTGGTGTCAGTGGGAGGAATAGTTTCCCATCATCGGTGTCAGTGGGAGGAATAGTGTCCCGTCAGTGGGGGGAATAGTGTTCCATCATTGGTGTCAGTGGGAGGAATAGTTTCCCATCATCGGTGTCAGTGGGAGGAATAGTGTCCCATCATTGGTGTCAGTGGGAGGAATAGTGTCCCATCATTGGTGTCAGTGGGGGGAATAGTGTTCCATCATTGGTGTCAGTGGGAGGAATAGTGTCCCATCATTGGTGTCAGTGGGGGGAATAGTGTCCCATCATTGGTGTCAGTGGGAGGAATAGTGTCCCATCATTGGTGTCAGTGGGAGGAATAGTGCCCCATCACAGGGATAATAAAGTCCCAAAGGTTGGATAAAAGCAAGCAAAGGGCTTCAGTTTGGAGACCACTACTATAGAGGGATATGCCCTGTTTATTTTTTATTTAAAAGGTTTTATAGCCAAAGAGGGAGACTGTCAATGCTAAAAGGGGTTGTAAACCTTCAGGTTTTTTTTCACCTTAAAGGGGTGTTCCAGCCTTTTTTATGTTTATTAAAAGTCAGCAGCTACAAAAAGTGTAGCTGCTGGCTTTTAATAAACATACGCTTACCTTCTCCATGGTTCCAGCGACGCTCCGGCCGGCGTCTTCATCTCAAGTGTGGGCACCGGGCCATGACAGCTTTTGGCTTGAATGAATGAATGAATGAATGAATGAATGGAAAACTTATAGAGCGCGGCACATGCGAACTGAATCGCCTCTGGGCGCTTGTTGTTCCTGTCTCCTTTGATATCAAAAGAGATGAGTCTTGATCTTTCTCCTGAAGGCTAAGTGATTCGCCTCCAACCGAATGCTGGTTGGCAAAGCGTTCCATAGTCTAGGACCTTGGACCACGAATCTTCTTTCTCCTTTGGACTTGTAGTTGGCTTTTGGGATCTGCAGTAGGTTCTGATTTGTGGATCGCAAGATGCGATTGGGATTGTGAGCTTTTATTTTATCGCATAGCCATTGGGGGGCATTCCCATGGACACATCTATGCGTTAGACAGAGTGCTTTAAAAGCAATTCTGTCTTTAACTGGTAACCAGTGAAGTGCCCTCAGTGATGGTGAGATGGATTCCCAAGGTTTTTTTCCAGTCACAAGTCTGGCGGCCGTATTTTGAACGACTTGCAGACGAGCGATTTGGTACTTGGGGAGTCCGAGGTAAAGGGCATTTGCATAATCCAGTCTGGAGTTGACAATTGCTCCCACCACGACCGCTAAATCTTCTTTGGGGATGAAAGGGGTAAGTCTGCGTAGTAGGCGCAACAGATGATGGGATCCGCTGACTACTGACCCTATTTGTGCGTCCATTGTCATGTAGGAGTCAAAGATGACCCCGAGGCTTCTGACTTTGGTGCTAGGGGTGATGATTTTGCCCAGTATGGGCTGGGGTGTCCAGGTTGTTGCAGGTTGAATTCTTTGTTTGGCGTGAAACAGGAGAAGTTCTGTTTTCGCTCCGTTGAGTTTAAGATAACTCTTTGTCATCCAGTCCTCTATCAAAGAGAGGCATATCTCTAGATTGAGGCGGTGATCCTTTTTATTGCGAATGCGGAAATACAGTTGCGTGTCGTCTGCATATGAGTGGTAAAGCAGTTTTTGGCTGCTGATAATCTCAAAAAGAGGACGAAGATAGATGTTAAACAGCACTGGTGACAGAGGCGATCCTTGAGGGACTCCGCATGTCACTGTGCGTTTCTCCGATGTGAGGGGTCCTAACTTTACTGTTTGCGATCGGTTTTCCAGAAAAGAGGAGAACCAAGATAAATCGCCTTCAGCGACTCTGGCTACTTCAGCTAGCCGAGTCAGTAACAGTTTGTGGTCTACAGTATCGAAAGCTGCACTTAGGTCCAACAGAACTAGGAGACAAGATTCTCCTTCGTCTGCGGCCTCGAGAGCATCGTCCCATACTTTGAGCAGCGCAGTTTCAGTCCCGTGTCCGGGACGGAACCCCGATTGCAATGGATCAAGTAGCTTGTAGGTATCTAGATGCTGTTGCAGCTGTTGTACCACTACTTTTTTCCATTATTTTTGAGAGTACATTGAGGCTTGTTATGGGACGGCGGTGGAGTGGGTCCTTGGGGTCCAGGGAGGGTTTCTTAAGGATGGGTTGGATTATACCCTCTTTCAACTGTGAGGGCACTATGCCCTCCAAGAAAGACTGGTTGATAAGCTGCGTGATGGGAGGAGCCAGGATGTAGGAGCATTCCTTCAGCAGTTTTGTGGGGATAATGTCATTAGGTGCTGTGCCATTGCGCAAAGCCCCAATGACATTCTTAGTGGCCTCGATGGAGATGGGTTCCAGGGTGAACTTACCTGATATAGGAGAATTACTATGGGTGTTGTGTGAGCGGCTGCAGGGGGGGCCGAGGGGGGGATTGTTCTGCTGAATGCTTTCACGGATTGCCTCAATTTTATTAATGAAGCAATCCGATAGTTCATTGCAAAATTCTTGTGTGTCAGTATTGGGAGCTTCAATACATCCTGGCTTCATGGTCTGAGTGACCATCTTGAAGAGTTCGCGGGGGCGGTTTATGGCGCTGTTGATGGCCTCCGAAAAATAATTTTTCTTGGCTTGGAAAATTTCTTTATGATATTTTCTTGTTGTCGCCTTGTAGATGGATAGGTTTAGCTCTGAAGAACATCTTTTCCAGGCAGATTCTGCCCTTCTGCGTTCTTGCTTCAGTAACGACAGCTGGTTGTTAAATCAGCTGCGGTTATTTTTCCGGATGCGGGTCTTTCGTTTCGGCGCTACCAAGTCGGCTGACTGTAGCATGGCCGAATTTATGGCATCCAGCGTTTCAACGGCTGTTTGATGCGGCTGAGTTGTTTCTATTTTTTCCCTTAAAGTAGTTTTGAAGAGTTCCGAATGGAGCTTCTTCTGACATCTAGTCCAGTGTGTTGTCACTGGATTTGATGTTTTTGTTGCAGGGGGAATTGTGGAAATAATGAATTTAATTGCATGGTGGTCTGTCCATGGCAACTTTTCATTTTCCCAAATTTTTATTTCCAGAGCTTGTCTGAAAATAAGATCAAGTGTGTGACCTGAAGCATGTGTGGGCCCACATACTAGTTGCTGTGACCCTAAATCTACCAGGTGGTTAATACAGGCATCGGCGATGGGGTCTTGTGAGGAATTGGCCCAAAGGTTGAAATCCCCGAGCAGCAAAAAATGTTTGCTGTTCAGGGTGTAAGTGGAGAAGAAATCCGTCCATGATGGTAGCAGCTGCGATTTTGGGCCGGGTGGCCTATAGCAGAGCAGAATGTGGACGGTCTCCTTTGAAATTGTTTGCAATTGTAGCGTAAGGGTTTCCATGAATGGAAGAGGATTTTGAAGGATTGGTTTGGTGATTGCAAGCTGAGTCTTGCAAATCACCGCCAGGCCCCCTCCTCTTTGCCCTATTCTGTTTTCCGTTATAATACGGTAGTTTTCTGGCACCAGTTCTCCTAGAATGGTGTTACAGTCGGCTGTAAGCCAGCTCTCTGTAATAAAGAGGCAGTCTAAATCGTATTGTAGTATAAAATCATGGATTTCTAATCGGTGTTTTACTGCCGATCTTGTGTTAATCAAAGCACAGGATATGTGCTTCGGTTGGGATGGGTGACTGGATTTTTTGATAGTCGATCGTCGATCAATTCTCAAAATTTGCTCGGATCTTAGGGCCTTTTTGGTGGCGGCTGGTAGCACTGCGGCAAATCGCCTCAGACCCCAAATGGTTTCTGCTGAATACCGCAGCCTCGCCATATTTGCCCGTCATCAGGGGGGGGGGCGGCGGTGGTAGGGTGGTGATGGAGGGGGGGATTCACTGAATCCTCTCTCCTAGCTTTGGTCCAGAGGAAGGCAAAAAAAAAAAACGTCTGGGCACCCACTGCGCATACGCTGCGCCGTCTCATTGCACAGGCAAACGCCTGGGACCTGTGACGTGTCCCAGGCGATCGCATACAGGGAGTGGCTGCAGTAAGGCGATTAAGCTAATCGCCTTACCAGCCCCTCGGCGGAAGGAGGAAGTCCCACTCCTCCTGAAGCCCCCCCCCCCAAAAAAAATGACATGCCAAATGTGGCATGTAAGGGGGCGAGGAGTGGATTAAGCGGAAGTTCCATTTTTGAGTGGATCTCTGCTTTAATGCATTCATCCTATGCATTAAGGTGAAAAAACATCCGATAATTACTGGCCCCCCAGCCCCTTGGTGAACGCGCTGGTTTCTCGGCCTAGTCTTCTCCACTCTTCATTGGATAGATTGATAGCAGTGGAGCCATTGGCTCCCACTGTTGTCGATCAAATCCAATGACGCGGGCGCCAGGGGGAGGGGCCGAGTCCAGAATTCGTGTCTATGGATGCAAATGCTGGACTCGGGAGCACACCCGTAAGGTAACCCCCTTTGGGAAAGAGCTTCCCAGAGGGGGTTATCTGATGTGGGGAGGAGCAGAGACAGCTGCCGAGGGACCCCAGAAGACGAGGATCGGGGCCACTCTGTGCAAAATGAACTGCACAGTGGAGGTAAGTATGACATGTTTGTTAGTTTTATTTCGTTTTTTAAATTCAAACCTTTAGTGTCACTTGAGGACCAACTTTGGACAGGCAAACGCCTGGGACCTGTGACGTGTCCCAGGCGATCGCATACAGGGAGTGGCTGCAGTAAGGCGATTAAGCTAATCGCCTTACCAGCCCCTCGGCGGAAGGAGGAAGTCCCACTCCCCCTGAAGCCCCCACCCCCCCCCCAAAAAATGACATGCCAAATGTGGCATGTAAGGGGGCGAGGAGTGGATTAAGCGGAAGTTCCATTTTTGAGTGGAACTCTGCTTTAATGCATTCATCCTATGCATTCAGGTGAAAAAACATCCGATAATTACTGCCCCCCCAGCCCCTTGGTGAAGGCGCTGGTTTCTCGGCCTGGTCTTCTCCACTCTTCATTGGATAGATTGATAGCAGTGGAGCCATTGGCTCCCACTGTTGTCGATCAAATCCAATGACGCGGGCGCCAGGGGGAGGGGCCGAGTCCAGAATTCGTGTCTATGGATGCAAATGCTGGACTCGGGAGCACACCCGTAAGGTAACCCCCTTTGGGAAAGAGCTTCCCAGAGGGGGTTATCTGATGTGGGGAGGAGCAGAGACAGCTGCCGAGGGACCCCAGAAGACGAGGATCGGGGCCACTCTGTGCAAAATGAACTGCACAGTGGAGGTAAGTATGACATGTTTGTTAGTTTTATTTTGTTTTTTAAATTCAAACCTTTAGTGTCACTTGAGGACCAACTTTGATTTATGTAATTTTATATATTTTTTTCATATTTAAAGGAGGGGGAAGAGGGAGACTGAGGAGGGGGCTCAGAATGAAAGAGAAATCTCCAGCTCTCCTGGTCATTTCAAAATATGGTTTTATTTAATGTAACCTCTACTTATGCTTTTTTCACATTTGCGTTGCAGACATTTTACAATAATCTGTTCCCTGCACTAAAATCTTTTTGTCTTAATAGGCAATAAAAGGAAAAGTACAGAGGAAGCTTTGTAAAGATGGAGCTAAAAGGCACTGCCAGTCTTAATGGAACTCTCGTAGAAGAATATAAATACTCAATTGAAGATTTTCTCATCCCAGGCAGCACTTGGCAGGAAAGAAGAAAATATACAGACAATCAAGATTTCCTTTCGGCATTTGATAAAACTCTGAGATCAAAATGGACAGACAAAATGGAGCAAGGGCTCTTCCGCTACCCACTAGGGAGCTTACAGACAAGGATCCTGCCTGGGGGAGTGAAATATGTTGCACAGCTGAACATCAAGAGAGGTATAGAGCGGAGGAAACCTCAGGACATTAGAAGCATCAAAGAAAAATTCAATCCCAGCCAATTTAATTTTAGTAAAATTCGTTCAGAGGAAATTTTGTTTGAAATGGTCAGATCACCTGTAGAGAAGGCTGCTGGCAATGAAGGCCTACAGAAGAATCGCGTAGTTCCAGACAGGTCTGTGAAGAAAGACTGGCACAGCCGAACTCTCGTTGTGATCAATGTCAGCCCCCTGGAGTTTGGCCATGTCTTATTTATTCCAGAACCTTCTCTTTGTTTGAATCAGGTCCTGATCCCCGATCTGGCGCTGTTTGGGATGGAGTCCATACTTCTTAGCGGCCATCCTGGGTTCAGAGTTGGCTTTAACAGCCTGGGTGGGTTTGCCTCAGTAAACCATTTGCACTTACATGGGTTTTACCTGGATGAAGAGCTTATGATCGAATCAACGTCCTGCAAGCCTTTGTGTCCTGATATAAACTTCTACCTCCTGGCTGACTTCCCTGCTCCTGGCTTCTGCTTCTACACAGATGGGAAGGACTTGGTGTCTGTAGCTCAGAAGGTATGTGGAGCTACAGACTATTTTGTAGATAGAAACATTGCACATAACATTTTTATAACCCGAGGCTGTGACCCAGGACATGCCGTCTGTCCGGAGTCTAGAGAGGGGATCCGCGTGGTCATCTGGGCAAGAAAGTCATGTTTTGGATCCAAGGAGGAATCGGCATTTAATGTTGCACTTTGTGAACTTGCAGGACATTTACCAATTAAAAACCAAGAAGACTTTATGAATATGACGGAGGAGTCTGTTATCGGCATCATTAAAGAGTACCTCTTCTCAGAGGAGGAGTTCAGGATTCTGTCTATGGGATTAGTAGAACATTTAACCGCTTGCCGACCACCCGCCGTCATATTACTGCGGGACGGCGGCACTCCTGGGCCAGAGCCCGCAGCTATACGTCTGCTTTAAAAGTGGCCGCTAGGGGGCGCACGCGCGTCCCCGCTCGCCCCCGAGTCCCGTGCACGTGCCCGGCGGGTAAACACATAGCTCTCGTTCCTGTCAAATGTATGAACAGAAGATCAGTGATTTCCCCTAGTGAGGCCACCCCCCCCCCCCATACAGTTAGAACACACCCAGGAACACACTTAACCCCTTCCCTGCCCCCTAGTGTTAAACTTTTTACTGCCAATGGCATTTTAATAGTAATACAATGCATTTTTATAGCATTGATCGCTATAAAAATGCCAATGATCCCAAAAAGGTGTCAAAAGTGTCCGAAGTGCCCGCCATAATGTCGCAGTACTGAAAAAAAATGCTAATCGCCGCCATTACTAGTAAAATAAAAAATATTAATAAAAATGCCATAAAACGACCCCCTATTTTGTAAACGCTATAACTTTTGCGCAAACCAATCAATAAACGCTTATTGCGATTTTTTTATTTTTTTTTAACAAAAAATATGTAGAAGAATACGTATCGGCCTAAACTGAGGGAAAAAAAATTGTTTTATAGATTTTTGGGGGATATTTATTATAGCAAAAAGTAAAAAATATTGCATTTTTTTCTAAATTGTCGCTCTATTTTTGTTTATAGCGCAAAAAATAAAAACCGCAGAGGTGATCAAATACCACCAAAAGAAAGCTCTATTTGTGGGGAAAAAAAGGTCGCCAAGTTTGTTTGGGAGCCACGTCGCACGACCGTGCAATTGTCGGTTAAAGCAACGCAGTGCCGAATCACAAAAAGTGCTCTGGTTATTGGACAGCAATATGGTCCGGGGCTAAAGTGGTTAAAGCAAAAGTAAAGGCAAAAATACTTACCTTTGTTACAACGGTTCGATGCCAACGAGGTCCTTCTTCAGCACTGGTGTCTTTTTTTATTATATTTTATTTTTTTAATAATTTTTTTTCATGGCTTCTTCCGGGTGCTGGTCTTTGACTGTCTTGGCTGGCACAAGTTGATGTCACTCCTGGGCATGCATACACATAGGCAGTGTGCCGGTGTTGTGACGAGAAATGCCCCCCATTGAATGATTCCCTCCCCGTGTTGCGCAGGCGCAGCACTTGCCCAGTACAGAGCCACTGAAAGTGTCCGAACATCATAATTTAGGATTAGCTGTTCACAGGACCTGCGCACAAAAGACGACATTGTGCCACACGCGCAACTCTGCAAGGGATGGATGTATTCGTGATGGAAGCGTGTGAGGGGCAGATGGCAACAGAAGGGGGCGTATTTTGTAATGATGGGCAGTGCTCTTAACATGGGGGTGGAATTTTTCACGAAACTCAAACACATCTCCTAAACAAATATATCTCTGCTATTCTTCCTACACGTGATGCCCTTAACACGTGTAGGAAGAATAGCAGAGATATATTTGTTTAGGAAATGTGTTTGAGTTTTGTGTCGAATTTCGCTCCCACCTTAACAGCACTGCCCATCATTACTGGAAATGCCCCCTTCTGTTGCCATGCACCCCTCACACGCACCCGTTATGAACAAGTCCTTGCAGACTTGCATGAGCATCGGGATCGTATTCCAATGTCCGGTGGCTCCGTACTACGCAAGTGCTGCGCATGCACAGTACAGGGGGCATTTCTCATCAGAACACAGGAATTTAACCACTTAGGACCACCGCACAACGATATATGTTGACAAAATGGCACGGCTGGGCACATGGATGTACAGGTACGTCCCCTTTAAGAGCCCAGCCGTGGGTCGTGCTCGCGACCTGGTCCGAAGCTCTGTGACCACGCCCGCGGACCCGATCGCCGCCGGTGTCCCACCAACCGGTCACAGGAGCTGAAGAACGGAGATAGGTTAGTGTAAACAATCCTTCTCCATTCTTTTCTGTGGCTTGTCACTGATCGTCTGTTCCCTGTCATAGGGAACGACGATCAGTGGCGTCGCACGTCCAGGAACGCCCCCCTACAGTTAGAAAAAACACAATTAGTACGCACTTAACTCTTTAGCCCTAGTGGTTAACCCCTTCACTGCCATTGTCATTTTCACAGTAAACAGTGCATTTTTATAGCACTTTTTGCTGTGTAAATGACAGTGGTCCCAAAAATGTGTCAAAAGTGTCCGATGTGTCCACCATAATGTCGCAGTCACGAAAAAAATTGCTGATCGCCGCCATTACTAGTAAAAAACAAAAAATATAAAGAAAAATGCCATAAAACTATCCCCTATTTTGTAGACGCTTTAAATTTTGCGCAATGCTTATTGCCTTTTTTTTTACCAAAAATAATAGAAGAATACGTATCAGCCTAAACTGGGAAAAAAAAATTATATTTTTTTGGGGATATTTATTATAGCAAAAAGTAAAAAATATTGCATTTCTTTTTTCAAAATTGTTGATCTATTTTTGTTTATAGCGCAAAAAATAAAAAACAGAGGTGATCAATTGTCAGTTAAAGCGAAAAGTGGTCTGCTCATTGGCCAGAAAAATATTCCGGGGCTTAAGTGGTTAATAGTCACCAAGAGCAGAAGCTTTTTACACAATCGACAAAGACAGTGAGGCTCCGGATCGAGCATGCACAAGTGCCCCATAGCAGGCAAGGAGAGGAGCCTGAAGCACCAACGGGGGACCTAAGAAGAGGAGGATCAGGGCTGCTCTCTGCAAAATCATTACCCAGACCAGACAAGTATAACATGTTTATTATTAGGGTTGTCCCGATACCGATACTAGTATCGGTATCGGGACTGATACCAAGTATTTGCGGCAAATGCTCCCGATGCATCACCCAATACTTGTCCTGTGTCCTCCAGCCCCCCTCCGTTTTGCTGAAGTCTCTCTCCCTCTGTGCCCCCCCCGCCGCCGTGTTTTACTTCTCCTCCGTGTCCCCCGATGTTTCCTTCTCTCAGTGTCCCCCGCTGTTTCCTTCTCTCCTCCGTGTCCCCCACTGTTTCCTTCTCTACTCTGTGTCCCCCGCTGTTTCCTTCTCTACTCTGTGTCCCCCGCTGTTTCCTTCTCTACTCTGTGTCCCCCGCTGTTTCCTTCTCTACTCTGTGTCCCCCGCTGTTTCCTTCTCTACTCTGTGTCCCCCGCTGTTTCCTTCTCTCCTCCGTGTCCCCCGCTGTTTCCTTCTCTCCCCTGTGCGTCCCCCGCTGTTTTCTTCTCTCCCCGTGCGTCCCCCACTGTTTCCTTCTCTCCCCTGTGCGTCCCGCGCTGTTTCCTTCACTCCCCCGTGTAAAAAAAAAAACACTGTAAAAAATAAAATAAAAATAAAGTAAAAAAAAAAAACGCCACTGTCACATGACATTAAAAAAAAAAAGTTTCGGTATAAAAATGAAAACTTTACAGTCACTTGAGAATTGATTGAGAATTGTATTATTATATTGGAGACTAGAGAAAGGCTTAATACTAAATTATAGATTGTGAGTGCAGAAAAACACTTCTTCTGAATAGAGCAGATCCTCAAGCCCTGGATAACTGGAAATATTTTTTTATATATTTTATGAGGGAATGTGTAGGAATATAAAATTAATTAAAAATTAATAAAAAATTCCATGAGAACTCGATATTTTTTCCTAATTAAGAGCAATGTTTCATTACAGGATTTAATCTTATATCCTGTTCTTGGGGTGAACCTAGAAGACCCCTAATGTCTCCATTGAGAGGACATTGTCACTACTGTCACATAAGAGGCTTGTCGGTACATACATATATACATGGTTAGGACACATGTTAATACATAAACACCTATTACACATCCCTACACACACCAGAAGTGGAAGAAGTCGCCATAGAGCCCCTTCCAGCCTTACAAATGTGGCCTGTGCATCCAAGTGGTGATGACCCCCGATCATAAAAGGAATAAATAAGAGGAAGCAATTCAAATGTAAATATACCAAATTTTTATTGTGTGTTTATGAAAGTATAATTATGGACGTATACAGTTTTTCCTTTTCCAACTATATATACTCGGATTAAACCAAGAGTCCTTTAGTAAAATCAATTGGCCAGAAGTGAAGATCTAGTGATCCTCTCGCCCATTCGCTGGCACACTTTTGACCAAGAGATTCCAAGCCTGCCCACCACGGCAAGGTAGACTCTTCTAGGGCAGGACCTACACTAAGCTACCCTACTGGATGCTAGTCATCCTTGTAGTAGGCCTTTTCCTATAATCTGTGTGTGCGATCTACTCTCCTAATTTGGTTGTCTGTCTGTGTGCATCTATCTAAAGCAGGGATCCTCAAACTACGGCCCTCCAGCTGTTATTGAACTACACATCCCATGAGGCATTGCAAAACTCTGACATTCACAGACATGACTAAGCATGATGGGAATTGTAGTTCCTGAACAGCTGGAGGGCCGTAGTTTGAGGACCCCTGATCTAAAGCATGGAGCGGTCAGTTTATGTACATCTGGACATCGTCTGTTAGTGTAGGTCAGTGCATGCCAGTCATTGTATGTTGACCAGTGTGTTAGTAAATAAATGTTAGTCCTGTTTTTACCTGGGCACGTAGCCCAACTTATCTGCAAGGCACCCCATTCTGAACCGTCTTGGTGGTAGATGAGTGCATATAGGTGAGGGCAGGTGGTATTACCAGTATGCTGGGCGTGGGGGAGTAATGGCAGATGAAACTTGGGGGGAAGTTCCACTGGCCACACTCACCCTATACTCAGGGTGGTAGCGTCCCCTCTTGGTGGTAGATGAGTGCATATAGGTGAGGGCAGGTGGTATTACCAGTATGATGGGCGTGGGGGAGTGAAGGCAGATGAAACTTGGGGGGAAGTTCCACTGGCCACACTCACCCCATACCCAGGGTGGTAACGTCCCCTCTTGGTGGTAGGTGAGGGCAAGTGGTATTACCAGTATGCTGGGCGTGGGGGAGTAAGGGCAGATGAAACTTGGGGGGGAAGTTCCACTGGCCACACTCAACCTATACTCAGGGTGGTAGCGTCCCATTTTGGTGGTAGATGAGTGCATATAGGTGAGGGCAAGTGGTATTACCAATACGCTGGGCGTGGGG
The DNA here is from genome assembly GCA_029574335.1 of Rana kukunoris. Classification (NCBI taxonomy): domain Eukaryota; kingdom Metazoa; phylum Chordata; class Amphibia; order Anura; family Ranidae; genus Rana; species Rana kukunoris. Next base: position 41,976,690 of record CM056051.1, read on the forward strand.
GAGTGTGGACAGATGAAACCTGGGGGGAAGTTCCACTGGCCACACTCACCCTATACTCAGGGTGGTAGCGTGCCCTCTTGGTTGTAGATGAGTGCATATAGGTGAGGGCAGGTGGTATTACCAGTATGATGGGCGTGGGGGAGTGAAGGCAGATGAAACTTGGGGGGAAGTTCCACTGGCCACACTCACCCCATACCCAGGGTGGTAACGTCCTGGGGTCGCCACCTTTTCGTCAAGTCAAACCCGGACACTTTAACGACGCACAGCAATTTATTTCTTGTAGTATAAATTATACATATGTTTTGCTATTAAATAATAAAGTTCCCCTTTTACATCTGGATCCGCAGAGTTCCCCTTTTACATCTGGATCCGCAGAGTTCCCCTTTTACATCCGGATCCGCAGAGTTCCCCTTTTGCATCCGGATCCGCAGAGTTCCCCTTTTGCATCCGGATCCGCAGAGTTCCCCTTTTGCATCCGGATCCGCAGCGTTCCCCTTTTGCATCCGGATCCGCAGCGTTCCCCTTTTGCATCCGGATCCGCAGCGTTCCCCTTTTGCATCCGAATGCGCAGCGTTCCCCTTTTGCATCCGAATGCGCAGCGTTCCCCTTTTGCATCCGAATGCGCAGCGTTCCCCTTTTGCATCCGAATGCGCAGCGTTCCCCTTTTGCATCCGAATGCGCAGCGTTCCCCTTTTGCATCCGAATGCGCAGAGTTCCCCTTTTGCATCCGAATGCGCAGAGTTCCCCTTTTACATCCGAATCCTGGAACATGTGACATGTCCCAGAAGATTGCAGGGAGGGAGGGAGGAGAGGGGAAGTGGGAGCTGGGTGTCTGATCTTCCCCCCCCCCCCCCCAAACAAAGACATGCCAAATGTGGCATGTCGGGGGGTCGGTATTTTTGAGTGGTCATATGCCCCTGTTGATGGCTGTTTGAGCCGAAACACATCGGGTTGTTGCATTTTAGCACCCCATACTGCTTTTATTCAGGTGATCACCTTCATTTTTAACTTTTTGACATTTATTGTGACCTTTTAAAATAAAACCTGTCAAGGTTTGTTTTGACCTGCACCATTGGAGCACTATTTTTCTTTCTCCATTCTCGAGTTCATTTGAACCACCTGTTTCCTGTGTCCCTGCATTTGAAACTCGAGTAGTTTGGTCCTTGTCGCTTTTTTACCATTCCTGGTTCCATCCTAAGGATTGAGAAACGCACCAACATTCGGGAAATCCTGGTTGCAGCGACCAAGAGAGACCAACAAGCGCTTTAGACTCACTACTGTAAAGCAGTTGGGGTCCACCATACATGGTAAGAGTACCCCACCTTACATGTTAGATGCTTTAAGATCCCTGCTAGGGATGAGCTTCGAGTTCGAGTAGAACTCATGTTCGACTCGAACATTGCCTGTTCGCCGAACAGCGAACTATTTGGGGTGTTCGCGGCAAATTTGTGTGAACTTTAGAACCCTGTTAAAGTCTATGGGACTCGAACGTTTGAAATCTAAAGTGCTAATTTTAGAGGCTAATATGCAAGTTATTGTAATAAAAAGTGTTTGGGGACCCGGGTCCTGCCACAGGGGACATGTATCAATGCAAAAAAAAGTTTTAAAAACTGCAGTTTTTTGGGCAGCATTGATTTTAATAATTCCTTTAAGTGAAACAATAAAAGTGTAATATTCCTTTAAATTTCGTATCGGGGGGGGGGGGGGTGTAAAGTATGCCTGAAAAGTAGCGCTTGTTTCCCATGCTTAGAACTGTCCCTGCACAAAGATTTAAAATCACTCGCGGCTATAATGAATTGTCGGCTCCCGGCAATACAGAGAAAAGTCATTCATAAAAAAAAAAATGTGTGGGGGTCCACGGCATTTTTTTTTTTAATTTGGGATGGAGTTCCCCTTAAAATCCATACCAGACCTGAAGGGTCTGGAATGGATATTTGGGGGAACCCCCACATAATTTTTTTTTAATTTGACGCAGGGTTCCCCTTAATATCCATACCAGACCCGAAGGGCCTGGTAATTGAGTTTGGGGGGGACCCCCACGCATTCTTTTTTCTTTCTCGTACATCACGGGACACAGAGCGGCATATTCATTACTATGTGGGTTATATGGAGTACCTTCAGGTGTGGACACTGGCAATCTCAAACAGGAAGTCCCCTCCCTATATAACCCCCTCCCCTAGAGGGAGTCCCTCAGTTTTTTCGCCAGTGTCTTAGGTGTTGGTCACGGAATAGCTTTGCTCCACATCCTTGGGATTAAGGGCGGGCTAACCGGATCTGTCCAAGGAGCCTCAGTGCCAAAGTGGACAGTACCCGGGCCCCAAGCCGTGGGGTTTTGCCTATAATGCTCCTCTTTGGAGGGCTGGACCCTGGGCCCAGGACTTGGAGTTTGTAAAAACCATAAGTTCCTGTTTGCCAGGGTGCTATATAGGTCCAGGACAGTGGGTACCTTCATAGGACCCCAGGGCCTGAAGGTCTGCTACGCTACCCACGGAGATGGGAGAAGATTGGATCAGTTTGCTGGACAAACATCCTGCAGCATGGAGCAGGTAAGGGGGAGCCTGCGGGACTTGGTTCGACAGCAGGCTCTCCGGGGTAACCTAAAAGGGGGGATAGCCTAAGTATGCTCTGCATGGGCAACCTTGTTCACTATGTCTGAAGAGAGACAGGATGACACCTTTTCTCCCCCATCACTAGGTCCCCCTGTCTAAATATGTGTGCTAGCTAAACCTGCTGTTTCTTCCTAGGGCTAGTAAGGATCCCTAGGGGCCTTTGGAGAGTCCTACCTGGCCGGGGGTTTGAATCTGCCGCCTGTTTCTGCGTTCCTGGATCTCCAGCAGCGCGGCTCCTCCATGTTCCTCCTGTTTCCGGCATACGAGCGCGCACGTGCGCGCGCACGTCTTATTGACGTTTTTCGCGCCGTTCAGACAGGAGGGCGGGGGGGGGCGCGCCTGCGGCGTCATACAGGGGCGCGCCTTTGTGCTGTTATAGACAGCAGGCATTGTCAGTGCTCAGTCTGAGGCTGATTTTCAGAGGAGAGGACGCAGAGCGGCAGAACAGTGACTCCCGGTGGCGGAAGAGGGGTAGTACATGTGGACTTTGTTCCAATACCTTTTTGTTAAGCCAAGAAATCCCCCTTTTTTGCAGCAGGTTTGGAGGCTGGCAAACTTAGTTTGGGGTCACTGTATGTTGTCAAAAGAAAATATATAATATATTTAAAAAAAAAAAAAAAAAAAAGGAACATACGGGATCCCATCAGTTTTTGGGCATTAGTGATCTATTGTCCCCTAAACTCTGATTTTTGTACTCCTGGCCACTACAGTCTGTTGTGTGGGCGGAGTCCCTCGATTTTGTATTATGGCTTCCAAAGGTTCGGGGTCAAAGGGTACAAAAAAGACCAAAAAACAAAAGGGTTCCCTTTCTGATTCTGATATGCCGATACTTTCCCCGCAACTTATTAACAAAAGAAACGCCTTGGATGAGCCATTAGGGGGATCTGGTGCGGAGGCTGGCCCAGATCAGCCCAGCCCTGTGTTTATCACAGAGGAGATGCTAGCCGTATCCCTAGGGGGGCTAGAAGAGAGAATAGCAGCATTGATCGCTAGAGCTATTCCTGGTAAGAAACGGGTTAGATCCCCATCACCAAGAGGTGTATCCTCAGATGCTGAGATTCTCTCTCCGGAGGAATTGGAATCACAGGAGGATCAACTAGACCTGAACCAAGAGGGTTCAGGGATTGAGGGGTCTGCCTCGGAGGAACCATTTTCAGATTCCCAGACAGAAAGACTGTGGGTACAGTCTTTGACGGACATGGTCCGCTCGGCATTTAGTTTGCCATTGCCAGAGCCTCAGGTTCCTCCGGTATCCTCTCTGGGCTCTTTGAAAGCTCCGTTAAGCAACGCAGTTTTTCCGATCCATCCTCTCTTGGAGGAATTGATCTTTCGGGATTGGGTACGGCCGGACAGGATTTTTCTGCCACCGAAAAGATTTGCGGTCATTTACCCCATGGAGGAAAAATTCTCCAAGAGGTGGAGGCTCCCAGTAGTGGATGCAGCCATCTCATGTGTGAATAAATCACTAACTTGCCCGGTGGAAAACATACATATGTTTAAAGATCCGGTTGATAAAAGATTAGAGACACTTTTAAAAGCATCCTTTGCTACGGCAGGAGCAGTGGTGCAGCCAGCGGTGGCTGCAATTGGAGTTTGTCAGGCATTAAAAGACCAGACAGAAGGGGCGTGACCGGAAGCCGAGCTGGACGGACGTGCTGCCTAGGAGCTCCGCTTCAGCCCGCAGCACATAGGCCGATTTCGGGGGAAATCTTCCTAGCTCCATGAGCTCCTCTCGCTCCAGCAGATCCTTCGCCTCCAGAGGACTTGCCCTACCGTTCCCTGGAGCCTCCACGTCCTTCAGGGACTACTTCAAGGTCCCCGACATGCCGCCGGCTGGCCATAGCAAGATGGCGCCGGACACCGAGGCCTTGCAGCGCCGGGACCTGTCCCCACAGCGCGGCCAGTACGCCGCTCAATCGCAGGCATCCGGGGACACACCATCATCCCCGCGGAGGACTCCGGAACAGCAGGGGGTGAGTGACCAAAACCGCCCGCCTCAGGACCCACACACGCACGGCGGGGACCAGGCCGCAACGCATCCTCCATCGCAGTGGCGGCAGGCCGCGGAGCCCGCCCCCGGATCGCACGGCACAGCACAGGCCCTGGGGTCACAAGACGCCACCGTGGAGCCACCCTCCCCCCCAGACCCACTTCTGGACTTCCCAGCCCTGCCGAACCCAGCGCACCCCCCCATGATGGCGAGGCCTGGTCCCCCCCAGGCACATGACTTTCCCTCGGGGTGGGCCTCAAATCCTCCCCAGGCCCAGAGAGCACCCCACCCCACAGACTTGCCCCTGACGGGGGCACATGAGGCAGTTCTCCGCCCCCACCTCTCCTACGCCCGGATGGCACAGACCGCCCCACCATTTCGGGGAGACGGGTCCCCGGGGCCTACCCCGCAGCCCCCCCTGACCGCCTCAGGGTCTGACCCGGGTGCTCTCCCATTTGAACGCCCCCTGACCCCAGCCATGATCGGTGCTGCAGAGACCCACCGCTACGCAGACCCTGCATCCCCCCGCCAGCCATGGGGCCTGGATTGGGCTGAGCAGCCCCCCTGGCAGTCCTTTCTGCAAGCCTTCCCTACCAAAGAGGACTTTAAGCAACTGATTGCAGACGTAAAGGACACCTGTAGGACCGAAATTCAAACCATTCAAGCAGGCCTTAAACACCTGGCCGATAGAGTAGAGATGGCTGAAGAAGAGATACAGGAGACTAAACTGGCCGTACATAGGACCCAACTTCAGGGCTCCGACCACCATCTTATGCTACGGGACATGCAGCGCCACTTAGAGGACCTGGACAACAGGGGGCGCCGCAACAACATTAGAGTGCGAGGCCTCCCTGAGGCAGAAGAGGCTGAGGACCTGCAGAAAACGCTCCAGACGATGTTTAACGACCTCATAGGGGCACCCTTGGATAGACATATCGAAATGGACAGAGCTCATAGGGCCCTACGCCCGAAAGGCCCCGCTTCTAAACCACGGGATGTTATTTGCCGCATACAATCATACCCGCTGAAGGAGACCATCATGCACAAGGCCCGCGCTGCACGTGACCTGGTGTTCGACAATTCCCCAATACAAATATATCCAGACCTTTCCTGGATCACGCTCCAGAAGCGGAGACTCCTACAACCGCTACTGCGCACCCTGCAGGACCGGGACATCATTTATAGATGGGGCTTCCCCTTCAGCTTGACGGCCAAACACCAGGGGAGGTCGGCGATCCTACGATACCCCGAAGACCTAGACCCCTTCTGCGACGCCTTGGACATTCCTGTACCTCAGCTACCTGACTGGGACTTGGTGGCCACCCCCCCTCCACCTCCGGTGGTTTGGCAGAAGGTTCCACCGAACAAGCGCCCCAAGGGCCCAGGGCCATCCCGGCGATCCCCTAAACACAGAACCGGAGGTCCCGGAGTTGGAAGGCCCCTTCCCCGATGACCAACTGACTGTCCTGTGCAACCCGACCAACCCAAGCCAGATGACGCCAACTACTGATATGTACTCTCCACTTTTTGTTGTTGTTTTTTTTTTTTTTTTGTCCCTGGCGGTGCGGGTATGCCATGACCCCTTTATTGGACGCTCACAAGCTCCGTACCCTTGCCTTTCCCCCGAAGGCCATCACCACATTTTTTCTGTTTTTTATTTATCGGGCTGTCCCGAGGCGGCCCCTGTCTGGACTGATCGGATTTCTGGATGCTGATCCCCCCTGGTGGCTATCCGCCAGAGAGTTCCTCCCTGGACCTCGGTCCCCCTGAGTCTCCCCGGCCCGGACCTCTTAAAGCTCCCGGCCGGGGAGTCCGATTGGAACTTGAATGGCCCGCGACCTCTTGGTCAGCCAGGGCACGCATACAAATGTTTATTGTGTTTAATCTGTGTGTTCTTACTCTCATTTCTTTTCCCCCCTCTAGAGCTCCCTGCTCCTGGTCGCCGCAGTCTGTACCTCGTCCCCATCGGCTCCCGGCTCTCCTCGCTTGGCCGTCGCCCCCCCTGGCCTGGACACGCCATCTGCTCCATCAGATAAGTAAACATATAGCACACCCCATCCTAGATTATGGCTAGAATTTTCTCGTTAAATGTACATGGGCTGAATTCCAACAAGAAACGACACCTGGCGCTCCGAGAGTTTAGGCAGTCGGGGGCAGATATTATTATGGTGCAGGAGACCCACTTTGATAGGGGGGACTCCTTCACGTTTGCATCCCGATACTTCCCCCAGGTATACCAGGCCTTCGGACCACATAAGAAGGCGGGCGTAGCCATTCTCTTTAAAAAGGGGTCTCCCTTCTCTTGCTCCTCCACATATTTAGACCCTCGGGGACACTTTTTAATTCTTAGGGGCCTGTGGCAGTCACAGGCCATTACCCTCTGTGTAGTTTACACGCCCAACACACATCAACACCACTTTTTGACCAGGGTTTATGCACGACTGTTCCGAGAGTCACATGACTTTCTGGTAATAGGAGGAGACTATAATCTAGCTCATTCGGTCACCTGGGACCGCCTGGTGGCCAATACCCAGACCTCGCAAACCCGGGCCCTCAGGGACTCAAAGTTGTTCCGCCAGTTGACTAGGAAAAATGCACTTTTTGATGTGTGGCGAGCCCTCCATCCAGGAGATCGACAATACACGTTTTACTCGGCCCCGCATCGCACTCACACGCGAATAGATTACTTTTTTGTGAATAACAACACGCTCCGGATTGCGGAAGCGGCTAGCGTGTTGCCTATCTCCTGGTCGGATCATGCCCCCATCACATTAACCCTGAACTTAAACGCTCCCCTCCGCCGCCCCTATAATTGGAGACTTAATGACTTCCTTCTGCAACACGACCCCTCGAAACGGGCATTGGAAGAAACCCTCCAGCACTATTTCACTGAAAACGACACTCCAGATATCTCCGCCTCTACCCTGTGGGCTGCCCACAAGGCGGTCCTTAGAGGACGATGCATGGCCCTTTCCTCAGCGATGAAGAAAGACGCCGGTGCTGCTAAAGCACTGGCTGAAAGCCAGCTAAAGGCCTTGGAGGCAAAACTCCTGCTAAACCCCTCCACTGCACTCCTTAAACGGATTGTCCAAACACGCACGACGCTGCGGGAACTAGCCCTAGGCAAAGTAGAAAAGGCGCTGACCCGACTGAAACCACTCTATTACGATAAGGGCAACAAGGCGCAGGCTCTCCTGGCCAGGAAACTGGCGGACCGAGCCCTCGCCTCTACCCCACACCAGATAAAGGGCAGGGGGGGCGATCTTCTGACCCATCCTAAGGACATAGCGGGAGCCTTTGCAGACTATTACATAGACCTATATAACAAGCCGGAAGTCCCACACAACCCCCCGTCTCCCGACATGAAAGCCCAAATGGCCCGATACTTAGAACAAGCGGGTCTACCCCGACTTAAGACAGCGGACTTGCAGGGCCTGAACGCTCCTATACTAGCGGAGGAAGTGGCAGAGACAGTGAAGGGCCTCCCAGCCCATAAATCCCCGGGCCCTGACGGATTGCCTTACGAGTACTATAAGACCTTCCTCCCGTTACTCAGCCCCCACATGACCACATTATTTAACGCCTTTCTCCACCAGACCCCAATCCCAAGTGACATGCAGGGATCCTTCTTGACCCTTATACCTAAACCGGACAAGGACCCAGCCTCCTGCGCTAGCTATAGGCCCATAGCGCTACTGAATTCGGACCTTAAGATATTCACCAAACTTCTATCGATTAGGCTGAATGCCATTCTCCCCTCCCTGATCCATAAGGACCAAGTAGGTTTTGTGCCGCTACGCCAAGCAGGGGACAACACCAGGAAGGTCATTGACCTGATTGATGTAGCCAACAGGGACGGTGCGGAAGCTCTCATACTGAGCCTAGACGCCGAAAAGGCGTTTGATCGCCTGAGTTGGCCCTTCATGTTTGCTACCCTACACCACATGGGGTTTAAAGGACCCTTCTTGCGGGCGATACAACACCTATATTCAAACCCTACCTCCCAGGTTAAAACCCCCTTCGCCACATCCCCCCCCTTTCAAGTAGCCAACGGAACGCGCCAGGGATGCCCACTTTCGTCCCTGCTCTTCGCTCTATGTGTCGAGCCCCTGGCAGCGTCCATACGGGGAAATCCGGACATTAGGGGTATCTCGGTGCGGGGAAAGGAATTCAAGACATCCTTATTTGCGGACGACATCATTCTCACCCTGACCCGACCCAGAATCTCTTTACCTAACCTCCATGTTGAGCTAGATAAATACGGGACACTGTCGGGTTACAAAACGAACGCCTCAAAGTCAGCGGCCCTCCCGATCAATATCCCAGAAGGTGAGCTCCATCACCTACAGTCGAACTTCCCCTATACTTGGGAGAGCTCATCCCTTAAATACCTCGGGGTCCATATCACCCCGTCCTTCAGTTCCCTATACCAAGCCAATTTCCCTCCCCTATATCGCACAATTAGGGGCCTTCTTCTGAAATGGAAGGCACATCATATCTCACTCCTAGGCCGCGTGGCGGCCATAAAAATGGTCATTCTCCCCAAACTCCTCTATCTGTTCCAAACGCTACCCATCCCGATTCCGTACGCCCACCTCCGTAAACTCCAGAGTGATATGCTGAAGTTTGTCTGGAACTATAGGAAGCATAGGATCCCTGGGTCGGTCATGACAGCCTCAAGGGGGGACGGGGGCCTGGCCTTCCCCAACCTTGTTAAATATTACCAAGCTACCCAGCTGCGTGCAGTAGTCTCCTGGTTCCCCCAGAGGTCCTTCAATAAATGGACGGAGATAGAGAAGATATGGTTAGCCCCGGTCCACCCAAACAGCCTCTTATGGGATGCCGATGTGAGAGTGGAACCTGGCCGCTTGTTGGGCTCAATGTCCCTACTTAGGGGGCTCTGGCGTAGGATGTCCCGGGAGGTGGCGCTGAAGTCCGGGTCCTCCCTGTTGAACTCCTTCATCTGCAACCCCAAAATTCCGGACAGCCTGACCCACCAGATGTCATGGCCCTGGGCCTCTCGAGACCTATTTCATTTGGGACACTTAGTGGACCCCAGGTCCCGCAGGCTGCTGACGTTCTCGGAGCTCCAGGTGAAACACGACTTGCCCAGACAGGTGTTCTATAGCTATCTACAGATAAGGCATTATGCCCAAACAATAGCCCCGAAGCTCCAATTTTCACAGCCGTCTCCATTTGAACGTATTGTCCTGGAAGGGCGCCATAGACTGGGGCTGATCACTGACATCTATCAGCTGTTGAATGCATATGATTGGCAGGGACGGGGGAAGCATGCATATATGCTGAGGTGGGAGAGAGAGCTAGGGGAGTCAATGCCGATAGAGGCCTGGCAGGCCGTCTGGAGGCACGCTGCTAAATCGTCCCTATGCACCTTGTATAAGGAAAACTCATATAAAATGATGTGCTTCTGGTACCAAACCCCGGATATACTCCACAAAATATTCCCCACCACCTCTGACCGATGCTGGCGATGCCATCGGGATAGGGGCTCTCTCTTCCACATCTATTGGACATGCCCCCTTATCTCCCCGTTTTGGCAGTCCACGCAGCAGCTGCTTACCCGTCTCTTTGAGACGCCAATCCCCCTGACCCCTAAACTATTCTTGCTAGGGATTTCCCAGCCCCGCCTGGCCAAACCATATAAGAAACTACTTAGACACATACTAACGGCGGCTAGATGCCTGGTAGCCCTTAACTGGAAAAAATCCACCCCCCCGTCCCAAGAGGCCCTTTACGCTAGGATCAAAGACGTAGAGCTGATGGAGTGGATGACAGCCAGGATACGTAATAGCATGGACGCCCACGACGAGGTCTGGAGCGAATGGCGCCGACGGGAGGACCAGCCGGGAGCGGGCGAGGTGGCAGACGCGGTGACCTGATTCTCTCTTCCCCCTCTTCCCTTCTTTTCTTTTCCTGATCCCTCTCTCCTCTTATACAATTTACTGGTTAGGTGTCACCGTTGACACCAGAGTTTAGGAAATGGTTAGAAATGCATAACATGTTGACATGAAAGGCAGTAGAGTCAGCTTTTGAAACAGGGCCCAATGGGCCGGGAACTTAATTCCTCCTCTACCCATAAAGGGCTAGAGTAACATTTGTACTCTTGGATGACTGTCTGCTTTGGCTTTTGTTATTGCCTGCATTCACCTGTATCTTGCGAATCTGTTTCTCATAAATAAATAAAATTTTATTTGGAAAAAAAAAAAAGACCAGACAAAGGAAATGTTAAAGGACATGCCTACCCAACAAGCAGAAGAGTTTTCTGACATTCCCAGAGCTCTGTGTTTTGCGGTAGATGCTATAAAAGATTCCATCCAGCAGGCCTCTCGTTTATCACTATGTTTGGTGCACATGAGAAGGCTCTTATGGTTGAAGAACTGGGCGGCGGAGCCCCCATGCAAAAAGCTTCTGGCAGGGTTTCCCTTCCATGGAGGACGACTCTTCGGAGAGGATCTGGATAAATATATTCAGACTATTTCAAATGGCAAGAGTACCCTTTTACCGGTCAAAAAGATATTCCGGGCTCCTACATTTAAAAGGCAGCTCTTTCCTGTCTCGGGGCCCTCAAATTCTAGGCAGTATCGACTGCACGATCCAACGTTAACAGTAGATCGCAGGGACAGACCCCTGGGGGTAAGAGGCCGTGGTATCGCAAGCCGTCAAAGACAGCCCCTAAGTCTGCCTTATGAAGGGGCGCCCCCACTCTCGCGGGTGGGGGGAAGGCTTCGTTTCTTCTCAGAAGTTTGGGAAGCCAAGATCCCCGACAAATGGGTCCGGGCATCTGTAACCACAGGTTACAGACTGGAGTTTCTAAGGTATCCTCCGCCTCATTTTCAAGAATCAAGGCTACCAAGGGATCCAGCAAGGAAGGCCTCAATGCTGGCAGCTTTGGATCACCTGCTTGGCCAGGACGTAATTATAGAAGTGCCAGCCCAAGAGCAAGGCCTAGGTTTCTATTCCAATCTCTTTGTCATACCAAAGCCCAACGGCGATGTCAGGCCAATCTTGGACCTAAAGAGGTTAAACGGTTACCTAAGGGTTCGTTCCTTCCGGATGGAATCCATCCGGTCAGCAGCCGCCGCGCTTCAGAAGGACGATTTTCTGGCCTCCATAGACATAAAGGATGCTTACCTTCATGTACCAATCTTTCAGTCGCATCAAAGGTTTTTACGCTTCGCGGTGGGGCAGCGACACTTCCAATTCAGGGCGCTCCCCTTCGGGCTGGCCACGGCCCCCCGGGTATTCACGAAGATCCTAGCCCCAGTTCTGGCCAATTTAAGGATCCAAGGGGTCACAGTCCTAGCATACTTGGACGACCTTTTAATCATAGATCACTCACGACCGGGTCTGCAAAAGGCAGTAAACCTCACGGTTCGGTACCTCGAAGAATTCGGCTGGGTCCTGAACCGGGGAAAGTCAGCGTTCCAGCCTACAAAGCAGTTGGAATACCTCGGCATGAGGTTAGACACAGAACATCAAAAGGTGTTCCTGCCCCTTGTAAAGATCGAGGCTATCAAGGGGTTGGTTCAGTTGGTTCTAAACAAGAAAAAACCAACTATTCGCCTGTGTATGCGATTACTAGGCAAGCTAGTGGCCACATTCGAGGCAGTACCATACGCTCAGATCCACACTCGCGTCCTACAGGCAGCCATTCTAGCAGCCTGGGGCAAGAGGGCACATGCCTTAGAGTCCCCTTTGACGCTATCATCAAGGGTCCGACAAAGCCTGGCCTGGTGGTTGAACCCTCAGAATCTTCTAAAGGGAAAGTCCTTCAGCCCTGTTGTCTGGAAGGTAGTTACCACAGACGCCAGCCTGGCAGGCTGGGGGGCGGTCTTCGAGGGGTTCTCCCGCCAGGGAACTTGGGTGAAAGCAGAGAGGCAGCTCCCCATCAATATCTTGGAAATCAGAGCTGCTCGCCTAGCCCTTCTGGCTTGGACCTCCAGATTAAAGGGGTTCCCGGTGAGAATCCAGTCAGACAATGCCACGGCGGTGGCATACATAAACCACCAAGGGGGAACCAGGAGCCAGGCCGCTCAGAGGGAGGTGAACTTGATTTTTCAATGGGCAGAGGTTCATGTACCCTGCATTTCAGCGATATTCATTCCCGGAGTGGACAACCTGCAGGCAGACTTCTTAAGTCGCCAGAGTCTGTTGCCAGGGGAGTGGTCTCTGCATCCCCAGGTCTTTCAGACAATCTGCCAGAGGTGGGGAATGCCGGACGTAGATATAATGGCATCCAGGTTCAACAAGAAACTAGACAGGTTCGTGTCGCGAGCGAGGGATCCTATGGCCTGCGGAACCGATGCGTTGGTTTGCCCTTGGCATCAATTCAAACTTCTATATGCATTTCCTCCACTACAGTTACTCCCGCGCCTGTTGCGCAAGATCAGAGTGGAGAACAAGCCAGTCATTCTAGTAGCTCCGGCTTGGCCCCGGAGGACTTGGTACTCACTAGTCCTGAAGATGGCAGTGGGAGACCCTTGGACTCTTCCTCTACAACCAGACCTACTCTCACAAGGCCCGATCCTCCACCCTACATTACAGCGTCTAAATTTGACGGCCTGGAGGCTGAATCCCTGATTCTCAGGGGTAGAGGTCTGTCTAGGCAGGTAATTCCTACCCTGATTAGGGCTAGAAAGCCGGTCTCCAGGGTGATTTATTACAGGGTGTGGAGGAACTACGTAGGCTGGTGTGAATCCAAAAGATGGAATTCCCGCAAATATACTATTGATAGGGTGTTAAGTTTTCTCCAGCTAGGAGTGGATAAAGGCCTGGCACTAAGCACAATCAAGGGACAGATCTCAGCTCTGTCAGTGTGGTTTCAGAGGCCGCTGGCCACCCACTCGCTGGTAAAGACCTTCATACAGGGGGTCTTGCGTATTAATCCTCCTGTCAAGTCACCAATTTGTCCATGGGACTTAAATCTTGTCCTGTCCACTCTACAGAAACAGCCTTTTAAGCCGTTGGCTGAGATTCCTTTAGTCTTACTGACAAGAAAATTGGTTTTCTTGGTCGCCATAGTTTCGGCCAGGAGAGTGTCAGAATTAGCAGCCTTATCGTGTAAGGAACCATATCTCGTTCTGCATAAGGACAGGGCAGTTCTCCGGCCCCATCCTTCCTTTCTACCAAAGGTTATATCCAAATTTCACTTAAACCAGGATTTGGTACTTCCATCCTTCTTTCCAAAACCTACATCTAGAAAGGAGGGGTTGCTGCATACCTTGGATATTGTCCGGGCCATGAAGGCCTATCTTAAAGCTACAGAAAAGATCCGGAAAACAGATGTGTTATTCGTTCTACCAGATGGCCCCAAGAAGGGGCAGGCAGCTGCAAAATCCACCATCTCGAGATGGATTAGACAATTAATCATTCAAGCCTACGGGTTGAAGAGGTTGCCTCCTCCGTTGTCGGTAAAGGCCCATTCTACCAGGGCCATGGGCGCCTCTTGGGCAGCACACCATCAGATCTCTATGGCTCAGATATGCAAGGCGGCAACGTGGTCATCAGTCCACACGTTTACAAGGTTTTATCAACTAGACGTGAGAAGAAATGCGGATGCTGCCTTTGGTCAGGCAGTACTACAGGCTGCAGTTTGAAATCCTCGGGATCAGAAACACCCTTGGTTATAAAAAAAAAAAAAAAAAAAGAAAAAAGTTTTTTTCTTGACTAAGTTGGAATTATTATTATGATTTGAGTTTATCTCTAAATTGAATCCTTCTTTGGAAGATGTCTCCCTCCCCTCATTAAAGCATTGCTTTCGGACATCCCACATAGTAATGAATATGCCGCTCTGTGTCCCGTGATGTACGAGAAAGAAAAAGGGATTTTTAAATACAGCTTACCTGTAAAATCCTTTTCTTGGAGTACATCACGGGACACAGAGCTCCCACCCCTCTTTTGGGTGACCATTTTGGGAGGCATACTGCTTGCTACAAAACTGAGGGACTCCCTCTAGGGGAGGGGGTTATATAGGGAGGGGACTTCCTGTTTGAGATTGCCAGTGTCCACACCTGAAGGTACTCCATATAACCCACATAGTAATGAATATGCCGCTCTGTGTCCCGTGATGTACTCCAAGAAAAGGATTTTACAGGTAAGCTGTATTTAAAAATCCCTTTTTTATGAATGACTTTTCTCTGTATTGCTGGTATCTGACAATTCATTATAGCCACGAGTGATTTTAAATGACTTTTTTCCTTCAGAAATTACATGTTGTGCAGGGACAGTTCTAAGCACAGGAAACAAGTGCTACTTTACAGGCATACTATACACCCCCCTAGGTACGAAATTTAAAGGAATATTTCAATTTTATTGTTTCACTTTAAGCATTATTAAAATCACTGCTCCTGAAAAAACGTCATTTTTTTTAAAACTTTTTTTGCATTGATACATGTCCCCTGGGGCAGGACCCAGGTCCCCATCACTCCCCTGGGGCAGGACCCGGGTCCCCAAACACTTTTTAGGACAATAACTTGCATATTAGCCTTTAAAATTAGTACTTTAGATTTCAAACGTTCGAATCCCATAGACTTTAAAGCGGAGTTCCACCCTTAAAATCACTTTTTTTCATTACATCCAGCATACTGGCGTCAGCGCCAGTATGCTGTTTTTTTTTTTTTTTAATGTGCGTACTTACTTTATATCAAATCATTGATTTCCAGGCGCACCGCGGAATGTCGCCGCTATAAGGCGTCACGCCTTCCGGAAACAGCCGATTAGCATTCGGCTTTTACTCGGCGCCTGCGCACAGACCCAGGAGCTGACTGCGCAGGCGCCGTATATAGCCGCGTCACGCCCTCCGAAAAAACCCGAACTAGGACCGGCTATTTTCGGCGCCTGCGCAGTCAGCTCCTGGGTCTGTGCGCAGGCGCCGAGTAAAAGCCGAATGCTAATCGGCTGTTTCCGGAAGGCATGACGCCTTATAGCGGCGACATTCCGCGGTGCGCCTGGAAATCAATGATTTGATATAAAGTAAGTACGCGCATTAAAAAAAAAAAAAAAAACAGCATACTGGCGCTGACGCCAGTATGCTGGATGTAATGAAAAAAAGTGATTTTAAGGGTGGAACTCCGCTTTAACAGGGTTCTAAAGTTCACACAAACTTTTGGTCTGTTTGCAGGTTCTGGTGCGAACCGAACGGGGGGGGTGTTCGGCTCATCCCTAATCCCTGCAGACAACCAACGATTTGTCAGTCCATATCAGCGACTGGAGAGTCTTTACATTTGTTTTCACAGACTATTTCCACATTAGTGGATTTTCATTTTCTATTTTTATTTTGTATCACTTTTGTGATATTCAGCCTTCACATATGGACTTCATCACAATTATTATTATTATGTGTATGTTATTTTCATCACTGTGTTGAGTTATATTTCATAGCGCCGCACTTTATTTCTCTATATTTCTTTGGCTTTGTTTGTTTGTGTGCTGGCAGCTCTATATTCACTTTGATTTAGCGCAGTTTTTCTCCCACATGCATTTTTATAGTAATCAATGCATTTTTATAGCACTGATCGCTATAAAATTGCCAATGGTCCCAAAAATGTGTCAAAAGTGTCCGCCATAAGGTCGCAGTACCGATAAAAATCGCAGATCGCCGCCATTACTAGTAATAAAAAAATATTAATAAAAATGCCATATTTTGTAGACGCTATAACTTTTGCGCAAACCAATCAATAAACACTTATTGCGATTATTTTTTATGAAAAATATGTAGAAGAATATGTATCGGCCTAAACTGAGAAAAAAAATCGTTTTTTTTTATATATATTTTTGGGGATATTTATTTTAGCAAAAATATAAATTTTTGTTTTCAAAACTGTCGCTCTATTTTTTTTTATAGCCCAAAAAATAAAGGTGATCAAATACCACCAAAAAAAGCTCTATTTGTGGGGAAAAAAAAGACGCCAAATTTGTTTGGGAGCCACGTCACACGACTGCGCAATTGTCAGTTAAAGCGAAACAGTGCCGACTCGCAAAAAGGAGCCCGGTCATTGACCAGCAATATGGTCCGGGGCTGAAGTGGTTAAAGTGACATTTGTTTTACCTTTACAACCCCTTTAACCACTTGCCTACTGTGCACCTACACCCCCTTCCTGCCCAGACGAAATGTTAGCTTCCGGCACTGCGTCGCTTTAACTGACAATTGCGCGGTCGTGCATCGTGGCTCCCAAACAAAATTGACGTCCTTTTTTTCCCCACAAATAGAGCTTTCTTTTGGTGGTATTTGATCGCCCCGCGCATTTTTTTTTTTTTTGGGGCTATAAACAAAAAAAGAGCGTAAATTTTGAAAAAAAACACAATTTTTTTTATCTCAGTTTAGGCCGATACGTATTCTTCTACTTATTTTTGGTAAAAAAAAAAAAATCGCAATAACCGTATAGTAACTGGTTTGCGCAAAAGTTATATTGCCTCCAAAATAGGGGACATAATTATTATTATTATTTTTTTTTTTTACTAGGAATGGCGTCGATTTGCGATTTTTTTTTTTTTCTCGGGACTGCAACATTATAGCGGACACATGGGACACATTTTTGGGACCATTCACATTTATACAGTGAACAGTGCTATAAATATGCATTGATTACACACAGAGCTCCACGTCCCTGCTCAGTTACTGGGCAATCGCGGGTGCCCGGCGGCCATCGCGGCCGCCGGGCACGCGCACTGTGTTTGCCACTTATTATGCAAGTGATTGTGGCGCGTTAGTGTGGCATTTACAGGGTAAAATTATTTTGTCAAATGCCCTCTGAAAAGCAATCCAAATGCAGTTTATTCGTTAGAGGGCACAGCTCATGTAAATGAGCCCCTAGTAACATGTATTGGGCCTCGGCACAAAAATCATGTGGCATTTGTAGACTTGTCACGTGTATTTGTAATTGCCCATGCACAGGATGTTTGTGTGTATAGGTTACACCAAATCGTTATTTAAGCAGTCTAAATATATGAGACTTCCAGGGTTCTAGAAAAGGTGTTTTGCCTGAGCCATGCCACAGACCTGTTTTAAAATGCATCTTTCTATGAAGTAGCACTATAAGGAGCAGGGAGCCTTCCCAGCTGGCAGAACACAATCATCATTGCTGGTGGCTATAGCCGCCAGCAGCAATTGCAGGTAAAAAATCTGAAATGTTTGTTGTACCCAAGTCGGTCGATGGAATCCAAAATGTTGGCTGTGCCTATCCGTGTGCAATCCAATGGGACCCCTTTCACACTGGGGCCACCTGTGCGTTAGCTCTAAAGCCCCACTCATTTTAGGACCGGTTCCCACTGGTGCGATGCGGGAATCCTGCGAATCCACTGTGGGTTCCCGCATCGCATGTCTCCCAGCGGCAGTTCACTATGCAAACTGCTGGGAGTGTCAGTTAAAAGTTAATGACACCCCCCAAATCAGTTTTCATATCGCAATTCGATCTGCAAACTTAGACAGGAATCGCATAGTTGTGAACACCCAATGCCATGCGATTCTGCTGCAGACCAAAAAAATTCAACCATATGATCTTTATGGCTGAAATTGCATCGCACAGAGATCGCATGTGATTTGCACATCTGATCTCAGACATTGCACCAGTAGGTCTGGCTCTTGGTAGCTAGCGGCGTCTCAAAAGCCCTTTTCAGTTGCTTCGGAAGCGCTGCCCATTCATTGCATTGGACAGGGGCGTTTTGGGAGTGGTGTATACACCACTCCCAAACCACCCAAAAGTCACTGCTTCTAGGACTTTTTCTAACGTCCCACAAGTGCACCGCCCAGGGCCGCCATCGGGAATTTTGGGGCCCCTTACACAGCTTCAGGCATGGCCCCCCTGGAGCAGAGAACCGGGGGGGGGGGGAGGTGCTACCGCCTGCTGAAATTGAGAAGCGGGGGGGGGGCTGCCGCGAATTGAGAAGCGGGGGGCCCTTTACAAAAAGAAGAAATACAGAATTATATATATATATAAAAAGGGGGGTAGCCATCCGGGGCCCTGGAGACCTCTGGGCCCTTTAATAAGAAGAGAAAAAGAGAGAAAGATAAAAAATATATATATATATTTAAAAAGGGTGGTTGCCATCTGGGGCCCTGGGGACCTCTAATCCATTTTTTTTTTTTTTAGAAAAAGAAATTACAAAAAAAGGGGGTTTTCCATCCGGGACCTCTGGGCCCTTTAATAAAAAAGAAATAAAAAGAAACCTCTGGGCTCTTTAATAAAAAAGAAATAAAAAAATATATATATAAAAAAGAAATAAACATTTATATAAAAAAAAAACAAGGGGGTTGCCTTCCAGGGCCCTGGGGACCTCTGGGCCCTTTAATAAAAAAAAAATATATAAACAAAAATAAAAAAAACATTTATAAAAAAAGGGGGTTTGACACATGGGGCCCTGGGGACCTCTGAGCCCTTTAATAAAAATATATCTATATATATAAAAAAGAAATTAAATAATATAAAAAATATGTAAAACATTTTTATAAAAAAAAGGAGGTTTGTCATCCGAGGGCCCTGGCGACCTCTGGGCTCTTTAATAATAATAATAAAAATATTATATATATATATATATATAGTGTGTGTGTGTGTGTGTGTGTGTAAAAAAAGAAAAAAAAAAATGTTTTAAAAAAAGGAGGGGTTGTCATCTGGGGCCCTGGGGATCTCCGGGCTCCTGGGGACCTCCAGACCCCTAAAAATAATGGCCCTTTAATACAAAAATAAAATATAAATATATTAAAAATATATATTATTTTATAAAAAATAAAAAAAGGGGGGTTGCCATCTGGGGCCCTGGGGACCTCCGGACCTCTAAAAAATAAAAGAAAAAAAAATGGCCCTTTAATAAAAAAGAAAAGAAAAGTATATTAAAAATATATATATTTTTTATAAATAAATAAAAAAATACGGGGTTCCCATCCGGGCCCCTTACAGGTGTACTGCCTGTACCCCCCTGATGGCGGCCCTGGCACCGCCCCAGTATGAAAGCATTTGGGCTTTCACACTCGGTAGCCATGGGAGACAGTTTTCAGGCGCTATTTCTAGCGCTAAAATGCCTGAAAACGGCCTTAGTGTGAAAGGGGTCTTAAGCCTCATACACACGATCGGATTATCCAACGGGAATTATGTGATGACAGGCTGTTGTCGGAAAATCTAACCGTTTCTACGCTTCATAGGGCAATTGTTGTCGGATTTTCCGTGGACAAATGTGGGATAGCATGCTTTAAAACTGTCCGCCAACAATTGTGTGTTGTCGGATAATCCAATCGTGTGTACAGAAGTCCGTCGAACAAAACTCCAAAGTACAAACACACATGGTCAGAAGCAATGCTCACCATAACACATTAGCAGGAGTTGCGCTAAAGAGCTAAAAAAACACGTTGTTTTGCTTTTGTTGGCCGACAATTCTTTGCTGTTTGTATGCAAGACAATTTCACAGCCAACGCCCTTCAGACAAAAGTCCTACATTTTGTCCACAGAAAATCCGATCGTGTGTATGAGGCTTTAATGTTTTAACCACTGCACGCCGATATACGTCTGCGGTGGGCAAATGGACGTAACTGTACGTCCTCTTTTAGACGCTGTGCGGCAGGCGCGCGAGCCCCACCACACTCTCAGTGACCGCGCCCGCGGCCCCCTCGAATTTTGATGTTCGCCGGCGGCCGCGATCGTGTCACGGAGAGGTAGAACGGGGAGATGCCTATGTAAACAAGGCATTTCCCTGTTCTGCCTAGTGACAGGACACTGATCTTCTGCTCCCTGTCATCAGGAGCAGTGATCAATGTCATGTCACCTGTAGCCCACCCCCCCACAGTTAGAATCACTCCATAGGACACACTTAACCCCTTTCCTTGCCCCCTATTGGTTAACCCCCTTCCCTGCCAGTGTAATTTACACAGTAATTGGTGCATGATGTAAAAATGACAATGGTCTCAAAATAGAGTCAAAAGTGTCCGATGTGTCCGCCATAATGTCGCAGCGCCCGCGACCCGGTCCGAAGCTCCGTGACCACGGAACCCGCAGTCCCGATCACCGCTGGAGTCCGGCGATCGGTCCCCGGAGCTGAAGAACGGGGAGAGCTGTGTGTAAACACGACTTCCCCGTTCTTCACTGTGGCGCTTCATTGATCGGGTGTTCCCTTTCATAGGGAAACACAATCAATGACGTCACACTTACAGCCACACCTCCCTACAGTTAGAAACACAAAATAGGTCACACATAAACCCCTTCAGCGCCCCCTAGTGGTTAACTCCCAAACTGCAATTGTCATTTTCACAATAAACAATGCATTTTTAATGCATTTTTTTCTGTGAAAATGACAACGGTCCCAAAAATGTGTCAAAATTGTCCAAAGTGTCCGCCATAATGTCGCAGTCAGGAAAAAAAATCGCTGATCGCCGCCATTAGTAGTAAAAAAAATGTTTTTTTATAAAAAATGCAATAAAACTATCCCCTATTTTTTAAACGCTGTAAATTTTGCGCAAACCAGTAGGTAGAAGAATACGTATCGGCCTAAACTGAGGAAAAAACATTTTTTTTTAAATATTTTTGGGGGATATTTATTATAACAAAAAGTAAAAAATATTGCTTTTTTTTCAAAATTGTCGCTCTATTTTTGTTTATTGCGCAAAAAATACAAACCGCAGAGGTGATCAAATACCACCAAAAGAAAGCTCTGTGGGAAAAAAAGGACGCCAATTTTGTTTGGGAGGCACGTCGCACGACCGCGCAATTGTCAGTTAAAGCGACGCAGTGCCGAATCGCAAAAACTGGCCAGGTCCTTTACCTGCCTAAAGGTCCGGGTCTTAAGTGGTTAATATATACGCTTATTGCGTTTTTTTTTATATACCAAAACCATATAGAATACGTATCGGCCTAAACTGAGGAAAATAAAATAAAAATATATATTTTGGGGGATATTTATTATAGCAAAAAGTTAAATATATTGGGCCAGATTCAGATACACTTAATTTTGCGCTGCGTAACCGAAATACTCTACGCTGCCGTATTTTACCAGGCTCTAAATGGAATTCTGGTAGATTTTTGCCCATACGCTACGGCGGCATAGTCTATTTCTCGCCGCGTAATCGAAATACGCGATTAGGGGGCGTGAAGCATTTAAATTAGGCGCGTCCCCGCGGCGATCGAACTGCGCATGCTCCGTTCAGAAATTTCCCGCCGTGCATTGCGCGAAATCACGTCGTTACGTCATTCGTTGTTTGAGTAGCGTCGTTTACGAACATTCCTATTCCTGGACGACTTACGTAAAAAATAATAAAAGACGTCGGAAAACTTAGAAATTTGACGCGGGAACGACGGCCATACTTAACATGGGCTGTTTAATATTAAAGCAGCAAAAAGCTGGTATAGTGTTACGCAAAAAAAAGATGACTAAAGATGACGTAAGAGATTGCAATTGAAGATCGTAATTTCTGGGATCGCCGGCAAAAGCTCATTTGCATACCCCGACGCGGAAAACGACGGGAAGTCCACCCAGTGGCCGCAATTTTTTTGCAGCGTAGATCCGAAGGCGTACGAACACGTAATCCAGTCGAATTGAAGCCCGCAGCCGTCTATTGAGGTTTGAGGTTTCCAACTAGCTAAAAAACGCGCGTAATTTGATATTACTCCAGTCTAACACTAGTTAGACAGGAGTTACGGCTCTCTGAATCTGGCCCATTGTTTTTTTTTTTTCAAAATTGATGCTATAGCACAAAAAATTAAAACTGCAGAGGTGATCAAATACCACCAAAAGAAAGCTCTATTTGTGGGAAAAAAAGGAAGTACATTTTGTGCAATGTCGCACGACCGTACAATTGTCAGTTAAAGCGACGCAGTGCCGAAGTGCAAAAAGTGCTCTGGTCAGGAAGGGGGTAAATTCTTCCAGGGCTGAAGTGGTTAAAACCAAAACCTTACTTTCCACAAAATTGCTTTCATTATTCCGTGACAAACTTTCTTGTGTACAATAAAATAAAAGTATTGGTATGTGTGTGATTTCTTAGAGTTGTCGAGCTGTTGCTATGGAAATGGGTTGTATATGGTGGTCGGTGTTATTGGCAGCCTGTATGTAAACAATGAGAGACTGTGACCATGAGCAGAATAGCTCTCACCTAGGCGGTCCTCCCTCCTCTCCTCCCCTGGCCCTGCAGGCTATGCTTGGTTTCCATGGTTACAGCTGAGTTGTTGTCCTTGGGAGGCAGCCAGGCCGGGGTAAGTGTGTGCCTGTGATAGCTTTGTATTGGGAGGAGAAATTAGGAATCGAATCCCTGAAATTCATGTTTATGTGTGCGGTGTGAGCCGTGCCGTCTGATGTGTGGGAATCCAGCAGAGCGTCCCTAGCAACGCCTCCGAGACGCAGCACGCTGTATACAGTATAGGATGAAAGTTTTATAAGTTCCTCGGAGCTCTGTGACTCCCGGGGGTTTACCATTACACCGCTCTACTACTCGTCTGTACTCGGTAACCTCAGTTCACTTTTATCTCCTATTATTCCTTTCTATTTTATTGATTATTTTTTTATTAGAAACATATTTTACTTAATATTGTTACTATTGTATTTATTTATTAGAAATGTATTATTTAATATTATTACTATTGTATTATTTACGTAGGTTTGCACCAATACCAGATTTTTATTGACAAGTACTGAAGACAGCAGGGAAACCGCGTGCGATTCAGACAAGGGATTGCACCGCATTCCTGTTCAAATCACCTGCGATTATTTTCAGTGCGATTAGAGCCCATTCATTTTGTGTGGGCTCGAATCGCACTGCAGAGTTATCGGTTTTGGGTATCGGAACATTTTCACGAGTACTCCTTAACCACTTGCTTACTGGGCACATATAACCCCCTCCTGCCCAGGTGAAATTTCAGCTTCCGGCACTGCGTCGCTTTAACTGACAATTGCGCAGTCGTGCGACGTGGCTCCCAAACAAAATTTACGTCCCTTTTTCCCCACAAGTAGAGCTTTCTTTTGGTGGTATTTGATCACCTCTGCGGTTTTTATTTTTTGCGATATAAACAAAAAAAGAGCAACAATTTTGAAAAAAAATGCAATATTTTTATATGTTGCTATAATAAATAGCCTCATTTAAAAAAAAAAAAAAAAAATTTCTCAGTCTAGGCCGATACGTATTCTTCTACATATTTTTCGTAAAATGTTTTAAAAAAAAAAAACGTAGGGGACAGAATTTTATTTTTTTTACTAGTAATGGCGGCGATCTGCGATTTTTATTGGGACTTATGACATTATGGCGGACACATCGGACACTTTTGACACATGTTTGGGACTATTCACATTTATACTGCGATTAGTGCTATAAATATGCACTAATTATTGTATAAATGTGACTGGGAAGGGGTTAACACTAGGGGACGAGGAAGGGGTTAAATGTGTACCCTCAGGGGCGGACTGACAACTCATGGGGCCCCCGGGCAAAATAAGTTTATGGGGCCCCCGGGCTTACAGATGGCCACCAAGCCAGGTGGCAGTACAGAGGCGTGGCAGCTAAAATTTCGGGATTTTCCCATCAAAAGCATGTAGGTTTTGGACATATCAGGGACAGATGTAAAAAAAACACAAATTTTTACATACTGTCCCTGGTTTTAATGAGCCTGGCAACCCTGATGGGGGCCCCCTAGTGGCATGGGGCCCTCGGGCAGTGCCCGAGTTCCTCAATGGTCAGTCCGCCCCTGTGTACCCTGCATAGTGTTTCTAACTGTGGAGGAAGGGGACTGACTGGGGGAGGTGACCGATCTGTGTCCCTATGTACAAGGGACACACCGTCGGTCTCCTCTCTCCCTGACAGGACGTGGATCTCTGGGCCAGATTCTCATAAGAATTACGCGGTGTATCTACAGATACACCGGCGTAATTAGAATATCCCGCCGGCGTATCATTGTTTTGTATTCACAAAACAAGATACGCCGGAATTACGCTAGGATCCGACTGGCATAAGGCACCGTCGGATCCTAAATGCAATACTACGGCCGCTAGGTGGCTTTCCCATTGCTTTCTGCGTCGAATATGCAAATGAGCGTGATACACCGATTCCCGAACGAAGTTGCGCGCCGTCGAAGTAGTTTGCGTACGCGTAAGGTTACCCCTGCTATACGGTGGTTCAACTTTACGCACGCCTTGTTAAGTATGGACGTCGGGTTTTTACGTCGTTTACATAACTCGTCGCGAATAGGCCTTTATGTTAATTACGTTGCCGTCGTAATCGCTGTATTCCCTTCCCTTTCACACTCAAGCGGTACGCTTGCGGGACGTTAGAAAAAGTCCTGCAAGCAGCATCTTTTGGGGCATTCATTCAGCAGCATTCATTTTTGCAATGAATGGGCAGCGCTTCCCGAATGATTTATTATTTTATTTATTAGGAAATATAGAATTAAGCTGGCCAGAGATGAGTCTAAATTCGTACAGTTCAGCAGGGACCCACCGAAATTTGATCCATCTATTCTATAGGTACACTGGTTGTACTGACGTTGATCAACTGACTTCAGTACAACCAGCCTGCTGTGTTTTTATTTATTTTTTTCATTCGATCATTGCCAACAGCTATTGCAGCAAGAAGTGATCATTGTATTCTGATGACTGGGAAATCTCCCACTTTCAGAATACAAAAGCTCAGCAGGAGGTATTCAGTGTTGATGGGGGGAATGAAGCAATTTTATTTCCTGTAGCCCGTGGTTGCAGGAAAGAAAATTGCTTAAAGGGGTTGTAAAGGTAAAACATTTTTTCCCTTAATGGCTTCCTTTACCTCAGTGCAGTCCTCCTTCATTACCTCATCCTTCCATTTTGCTTTTAAATGTCCTTATTTCTTCTGATAAATCCTCACTTCCTGTTCTTCTGTCTGTAACTACACACAGTAATGTAAGGCTTTCTCCCTGGTGTGGAGAAATCCTCTAGAGGGGGAGGGGGCGAGCAGGAGGGTCAGGACACTCTCTACTTTGCAGATAGAGAAAGGAGCTGTGTGTTAGTGGGCGTCCTGACACTCCATGTGCTGTGTAATGTAAAGGCAGGCCCGTCGGAACCCGACAGGCAAACCAAGCAATTGCCTTGGGCCCCCGAGCTGGCCAGGGGCCCCAGCAGGGAGGGCCCTTGCCGCACCGCTGCTTTCTCCTGCAGTCCGGTCGGCCGTGTACCATAACCGCGCGGTACAGGAGAATCCTGTTCCCGGCCAGACTGACAGGAAGTGCACACACTGCGTGTTCACTTCCTTTCTGTCCGGCCCCGGGAACAGCAAACTGAATCTCCTGTACCGCGCGGTTATGGTACACGGCCAACCGGACTTCAGGAGGGAGCAGCGGTGCGGCAAAGGCCCTCCCCGCTAGGGCCCCTGTGCGGACCAC
The DNA here is from genome assembly GCA_029574335.1 of Rana kukunoris. Classification (NCBI taxonomy): domain Eukaryota; kingdom Metazoa; phylum Chordata; class Amphibia; order Anura; family Ranidae; genus Rana; species Rana kukunoris. Next base: position 42,002,621 of record CM056051.1, read on the forward strand.
CAGGATAGAGGTAAGCCTTTTTGCTCGGGGCCCCCTAATATGTTCAAACGACCCTGTGTAAAGGGGCCCAGATAGGTGTAGGGTGCTGTGTAATGTAAAGGGGTCCAGAGGTGCAGGGTGCTGTGTAATGTAAAGGGGTCCCGAGGTGTAGGGTGCTGTGTAATGTAAGAGGTACAGAGATGCAAGGTACTGTCTAATGTAAAGGGGCCCAGAGGTGCAAGGTGCTGTGTAATGTAAAGGGGTCCAGAGGTGCAGGGTGCTGTGTAGGGGTGCAACAGGTCGTCACCGATCCGTGACCCGAATGGGTCACCCCGTTCGGATCGGCACACCACGCGATTCGCGGAGTGCTCCGGAGCCTCGGCCGTAGGAAAGTCCCCGGCTTAGGCCTAGCTCCGGAGCGGCGGCCATCTTGCTCCACCCCCGTGTGCTTGTCAGAGCACAGCGTGACACGCCTCCCCGCCTCAGCGCGCTCACTACAGACCCAGAACTGCCTGCAGACACGTGGAGACAGCATCGGTGAGCTCTGCACCTGCAGGTAGGAGCTACACCATCACCTTGGGAGCATGTCTGTACAACAGAGTGGACGGGGGTGAATAGTGATTAGGTTGGTGTAACAAGATTTTTATTTTTTTTTACAATTTTTGCCGCTCCGAAAACGATCCGATCCGTGACATCTGATCTGAGGATCGATCCGATCCGTGATTTTTTTGATCCGTTGCACCCCTAGTGCTGTGCAATGTAAAGTAGTCCAAAGATACAAGGTGCTTGAACCCCACATCCCATTATTAACCGCCGCCCTTACCTAAGATGCTGGTGCCTGCGCCCAAAGCAGATTGCAGAATCGGCTGAGGTGCCGATATTGCTGGATCCCTGGACAGGTAAGTGTCCTTATACTAAAAGACAACTTTGTTTCATGCAGCTTGGAGCTCCTCTTTAAAGAGGAACTGCAGTCTGCTCACATAATTTGTAATAAAAACATCCTTGCCATTCTGAAGCTTCCCTCCAACCACTTTGCATATTATTTTATATATACTGTGATTCTGTACTTGACAAATATGCTGCAGAAATCCCCCCCGAGTCTGGCTGCATCCATTTTAACTGTGGGCAGCTGAAGCTGCTGCCTGTTCACTTCCTGGATTTACACAGAGGCACACCTCCAGCTCTGCAGCCCTGCAGCTTTCATTGGCCCGCTTATGACTCACCCCCCAACCTTCCTGATAGATCTGCAGATTAATCGTTAAGAATCGTTATCACAATTTTTTTCCCCCTTGCGATCTTGGCAAAGTATTATTTCATGATCTTTCTATGCAGAGAACAAATGAAAGGAAGAAAAAATCTGGGCAGTCTCCCAAATATCAAAACATTCTTTTAGCAGTGGAACTAAGTAGAAACATTGTAACAATTTGTGAATTAGATCAAAGGACTACACTTCGGAGTGTAAATGAGGAAAGTTTAACCACTTAAACACTAAGGGCCCTTTCACACGTACGGACCGTATGTCCGCATTTTCATCCATCCGTTTGCGGATGAAAACGGGACATACATTGGTCCCTATGCGATTACGGGTGTGAGCGGATGAACATCTGCTGACACCCGTAATTTGTCCGCCTCCGCAAAGATTGCAGACGGAAGAAATCCTATTTTTCTTCCGTCTGCCGGATCGGATCGGATGAATACAGACATACGGTCCGTGTTCATCCGATCCCCCATAGGGGAGAGTGGAGGAAAGACAGGGCGGTCCCTGCACAGTGTGTCCATACACAGGGCCGATCCTAGGGTCACAGGCGGATGGGTGCAGAAATATTTCTGGCACCCCCACATGGGCGTAGTCATCTTACTACCTCCTCCCCTTTACAAATGTTTCTATGGCTACGACTCAAACACAGATGCTCCCCTAAGAAGTCTTCGTTAGTGTCCCCCATCAGAGGCCCCCCACAGCAGGTGTCCCTCATCAGAGCCTCCCAGCAGGTGTCCCCCATCAGAGCCCCCCCAGCAGGTGTCCCTCCTCAGCGGCGGTCGAAAAAAAACGCAGAGGGAGAGATCACATTACTTCCTCCTTCCTGTGTTTACACTGATTGTTTTACCAACCGCCTGTCGGTGCCATTCTGCCAACGTAAATGTACATGCGGCGGTCCATAAGTGGTTAAAAAAAAAAAGCCAAAAGGCCAATAAATTGCAGTTTATCAGCTTCAGTGTGAATGGAGACTTAGTGTGCTTTAGGGCTGCAACTAACGATTATTTTCATAATGAATTAGTTGGTCAAATATTATTTAGATTAATTGGTTAACCTTAAAAAAAGAACAATATTCTGTGATTTACATTTTTCTTTGGCCAATTTGTTGTTGGACAGATTACAAAACACAAATTGCCGCAAAAACACATTACATGCTTTTCTGCAGCTTCTCCATTGAAGTATATTAAACCAAAAAAACTAAATAGCACCGTTTTCCGTTAAAAAGTCCTCGCCCTTTCCAAATACGCAGCAGCTGAAAAAAAATCATGGACGTGAACGTGTCCCATAGAAATCTATGTAAATGAACTGTAGTGTGTTTCTGCAAAAAGCACCAAAAAACACACAGAGGTGTGACCCCGGGCCTGAGATGTTTAGTAACATAATGGGGGTTAAAAAATACTAAAATTTGTACAAAAAGAGCAAATAATTGCTACGGTAAGGGGTTTCTAACCCCATTATGTTACTGGCCGATTAATCGATTATGAAAATTGTAATCGATTAATTTCATAATCGAATAGTTGTCAATTAGTTGTTTTGGCCCTAGTGTGCTTATCTGGTGTACAAGTGATAAGGACACAATTGCTCATAAACAGGGAGAGACGGGCATTACAAAGAATGTTGAATTAGCCAATCAGTGTACAGCAAATATGCAAATATCTCTCACATATCAGTCTAGTCTGTTTTCCTCTACTGGCCCTGCAGGCTATGTGTGGTTTCCATGTTACTGCTCTGTTGTAGTCCTTGGGAGGCAGCCAGGCTGGGTAAGTGTCTTGCTTAGATACCACCACTGTCTTGGCAGAAGAAACTGGTAACTAAAGTCCAGGAATGCAGCCCCTAGCAATACAAAAGCACTATACTGTGTCTGCGATAAAAGATAAAAGTTTGGTACCCTGGGCTTAACGGCACTGGCTCACATGTTTTACAATTATATTGCAGCACAATTTATCTGTATTAGATATAAGTTATTTCTTTATGATTTCAATAATCAGAAAAATTATGTTAAACCAGGATTTTCGCCAACCAGACGTAGGGGTTGATTTACAGAAGGGAAATTTTCCATTCGCTTGGTGAATATGGTGAAAATTTACTTTGCAATCACGTGCAAACATTTTTTAAATAAAAAATCTTGTACATTATTGGAAGATGGAAGTCGCAGAGCTTTATCTTATTCAATAAGATAAGGGAAAATGCTCTTGCAAAGTGCAAATTCCCTTCCAAAGTGAATAGCCCCCATTATTTAAAACTGTGACCAATAGATGCTTGCAAATGAAAAATATGCGTAATATTATAGTCAATGCTATTTGTTACATCTGTGATCTCAGTTATTATTTTTATCTTGTAGCTTTGTAACTTTCATTTTTTTTATGCCTATGACCATGGTCTGAGCTATCATATGTAGGCTGTGACAAAAGCCGTGTGCTCATAAGAGCAGGTTTCTTTGTTCTACTTTATCTTGCAATGCCAGGTATGCTTTACAGTTCTGGTCATTTGAAATGTTTTGTTTGCGTAAACTGTAATGCCGCGTACAACCGGGCGGAAATTCCACCAGCAAAAGTCCGATGTGAGCTTTTGGTCGGGAATTCCCACCGTGTGTATGCTCCATCGAACTTTTGCTGTCGGAAATTCTGCCAGCAAAAGATTGAGAGCAGATTCTCAATTTTTCAGATGGAAATTTAGATCGTCTGTAGCAATTCCGACGCGCACAATTCTGACGCATGCTCGGAAACAATTCGACACATGTTTGGAAGCATTGAACCTAATTTCCTCGGCTCATTGTAGTGTTGTACATCACCGCGTTCTTGACGGTCGAAAGTTCAGAGAACTTTTGTGTGACCCTGTGCATGCAAGCCAAGCTTGAGCGGGATTCCGTCAGAAAAACCATCCAAGGTTTTCCCAACGGAAAATCCGATCATGTGTACTGGGCATAAGGGCTCATTTACACTTGCTTCAAAATGTGCCATTGGACACACTTTTTTAAAGCACTCTGAATGCCAATCAAAGCCCCTGTCACTAAATAAAATGGTTACCTTACCGTCCTACTAACATCTGTTTGCTTCAAAAATTATACCCTATGGCCCAGATTCACAGAGCGATTACGCCTGCGTAACAGGAGATGCGTGGCGTAAGTCTAAATGTGCGCGTGCGTTTCGATGCACGGAATCCCCAGAACGAGATACGCAAGAAATCTACTTTTTTTTGTCCAGCGTAATTTCGTTAGACAGGCGCATCCGTCCGCGCAAAACTGCGATAGACAGACCATTGATTTGCTAGTCAAATATGCTAATGAGGGACTTACGGGGATCCACAAAAGAACGTTGGGGCAGCGCAGGCTACGCGGTGTGCGCAACAGCAAAATTTCCTGTCTACATTTAGACCATATAAAAGCTGGTCTAAAAAGAGAAAAATCGTCTACTTGTCAGATAAAGCAACACTGTTAGTGAGGAGTTCAGCAGTCACACGTGTTGCCCAACAAACTGTATGCCAACATGCCAGGGGCATCCACGCTCATAGCTATACTACTGACTTTAGATGAGCAAAGAAGGAGGAGGGCACTGAGGAGGGCACAGGATTTTATTTTTATTTTTTTCTAAATTATTTTTTTGGCTTATATAAACTTTTCAATTTAATCTAATCTAATACAATATTCTTAGCTGATACAAGCCCCTCAATCTTCACTCTTCGCGGGAGAGGATATATCACACACGCCTAGACATCTATGGCATGAGTGATTGTGAGGTGTCTCGCATCTTCAGATTCACCCCTCATGCCATCATGGAATTAACCACAACCCTGCAGGAGGACATCACCAGCCCAACACATGACACTACCCATGACGGCTACATATACAATCAGAGCCCCATCCCCACAGATTTCGAACAGAACATGTATGGGGACAGCTGGCTGGTTGGTGAGTGACATGGGTGGCAGGCATGACTGGCCCCCCCCATGATGCACACATCACAAGGGGCACATGCACTACTAACATCCTCCTGTCTTTTCCCTTCAAGGTGACTCTGCATATGCACTGGGACCTCATCTCATGACCCCATCTCATGCCAGCTCACATTACGCATCTTTGCACGTTAAACACACACATTAATCATGGCACAATGAGAATGCATGCATGCACACCACTGTGGTCCCTAGCACACACACCCCACATCCTCATCACATTGGATTGGCACCAGTCCACCATGCAGGACTTGTGAGCAGCAACGCCACACCAAGGCTACAATTATGTCACTGTACATTCATACACCATTCACACGGACCTGGGGATCACTTCTCCCTGGTATTTGGGAACCCTTCTCCACCAAAATTGAGGGTGACACCCCTTTTCCCGCAGGAATGTCACCCCCACATTCCCAAATCATACACAAACAGAACCAAAAAATAAAAATAAAATGACCAGCAAAAATAAAAAATGGCCAGCAAAAATATAATTTAAACAAAATAAAAACAAAGAAAACACATAAAAGACAAAAATCACTCTCAAAGACACGTCACAAACAAACAAACAAACGCTAATAAACAACAGAACAAAAGCACCTTGCTGTATAGGGAGGGATACAAAGGGATGTACTTTTGCAAAGGAAGTGCGTTTGTGTGTGTCTATTTATGCTGTTTGCGTAGTTCACTAATTTGCCGTAGTCCACTTCCAATTTCACTGATTGCGCCGTTCCCGAGTTGTGAGCATGCGCACAGAGGTGCTGACCATGGTCTGCTTCAAGCGCGCATGCGCGAGCCGGCCGGCCCTTCATTTGCATGGGGTCACGGCTCATTTCAATGTAACACGCCCACGTCCTTCCCAATTTGTATTACTCCGCCTTGCGCCTCTGAAATAACGTTGCGCAGGCGCAAAATTTCTGCGTAAAAGCGACGAGAATAGGGTGATTGCGCCGCTACATTGCGCCAGTCTAACGTAAAGGCGGTGCGCTACGCCGGTCCAATAATGCGCAGATGTACCTGAATCTGGCCCTATGTTCCTTTAGTGGTGCTCTAAGCACCGAAAATTTTAGAGAGGCTTTTTTTTTTTCAGCATTAGCTTTGCTTTCTTTTGGAGGTACTGCAGCTATGAGATATGCCAGGATACACTAAGAAACCCACTAGTGAACCAGAGAGACGTCATTAGCAGTAATTTCGGGTTCATGTGTTTATATTCTTGAAGTGTCTGGTAGAGAAGCCACATTTGGGGTGCAGCCAGGAGCAGCAGGAAGGCGAGCGGGGTCTGGACTGGAGCAACTAGAAAACTATAGCAGAAGTTGAGTGGGTATCGGAGAGAGGGACTGAGCAGCAGAGGACCAGTAGAGCTGGGGGACCAGAGCAAGAGAAACTAGCAGATGTCATACGTAGTGCGCAGCATGGGAGCCAGATATTAACAAATACATTTTTTATCCAGATTTGGAATAATTTATATAATTAGATGTATTTTTACATACAGTTGATAAAAGTACCTGAATCTGTTTTAACCACTTAAGGACCCCATATACGTCGGCAGAATGGTCGCTCGCCGCGGGCGCGTGCACACGACTCGGTCGAAGCTCTGGGACCGTGGGATTCGCGGACCTGATCGCCGCTGGAGTCCGGCGATCGGTCCCCGGAGCTGAAGAACGGGGAGAGACGTTCTTCACTGTGGCGCCCGCATTGATTGTGTGTTCCCTTACATAGGGAATCACAATCAATGACATCACACCTACAGCCACACCCCCCCTACAGTTAGTAACACAAATGAGGTCACATATAACCCCTTTCAGCGCCCCCTTGTGGTTAACTCCCAAACTACAATTGTCATTTTCACAATAAACAATGTATTTTATATGCATTTTTTGCTGTGGAAATTACATTGGTCCCAAAATTGTGTCAAAATTGTCCGAAGTGTCCGCCATAATGTCGCAGTCACACAAAAAATCGCTGATCGCCACCATTAGTAGTAAAAAATTTTTTTTTATTAAAAATGCAATAAAACTATCCCTTATTTTGTAAACGCTATAAACTCTGCGCAAACCAACTGATAAACGCTTATTGCAATTTTTTTTTTAACCAAAAATAGGTAGTAGAATATGTATCGGCCTAAACTGAGGAAAAAAATCATTTTTTTATATATTTTTGGGGGAAATTTATTATAGCAAAAAGTAAAAAATATTTGCATTTTTTTCAGAATTGTCGCTCTATATTTGTTTATAGTGCAAAAAATAAAAACCGCAGAGGTAAACAAATACCACCAAAAGAAATCTCTATTTGTGGGAAAAAAAGGACGCCAATTTTGTTTGGGAGCAATGTTGCAGGACTGCGCAATTGTCAGTTAAAGCGACGCAGTGCCGAATCGCAAAACCTGGCCAGGTCCTTTAGCTGCCTAAAGGTCGGGGTGACGGGGTCTTAAGTGGTTAAAATCGGCATTATTTAATCCCCTGTTTAATAGCAATCAAATGGGCAAAGAGAGAGTCATCGTACTCTTCGGCTTTGAACTGTACTAAGTAGTTACGTACTAGTTAGTGAGACTGAAAAAAAATACATGTCTACTGAGGTTAACCAACAGTGTTGTGCTTCTGAGAGTTTGCTGAGAGAAGAAGGAGCTGCCGCTCCTCCATTGTCCATTCATAGGCTGTGGTGGCTCCTAGACCTGCTCAGCAACATGTTATGTAGAGAGGGAATGTAGAACCCGACTGTGCTGGCTGGTGAGGTGTATTGTACATAAGAATTACAAATCTTTTGGAAGGTAAGACATATGCCCTCCATGGGACTTGGAGCTAAAGGAATGTTCAATAAGTTGTCCATTACGGTCAACGTTTCAATGGAATACAGACACATTTCTCTTGGGCCCTACCAAGAAGTTGACCATAATAGACACACGGTCGGAATTTCCGATGGAAAAAGTCAGACGAAATGTTTTCAGTGGATATTCCAAACGTGTGTATGCCCCATCAGACTTTTTCTATAAGCGTGTCTGGTGGTCAACCTTAATCTTCACTTTTTTTGTATGTTATTTTCTTAAAACACAACAAATTTTAATTTGTTGATATAGTATTTTGGCTTAGAAGATTTCCATATTTTACAGCTTGAGCGTTTCAAGGCAATATGAAGGTTGAATCCCATGTTGGTAGTGAATCAGATGAGGACTCTGGAGATGATGAGGAGGATGAAGAAGAATCCGAGAGTGAGAGTATAGGTGACACCTCCGCATTGGATGTAGAACCTATAACATCAAATGTTGAACATAATGTTGAGCACATAGAAAACAAAGATGAACAGGAATTGGAGAATACTGCAAAAAATACAGCAACTGAGGCAAAGGTGGTTAAAACAGACCAACCTAAAAAGAAAAAGAGAAAACGCAGGTATTTGACTGATGATGGAAGGTGTTACCACGTTCTTATAACATTGTTCTGATATTTGGATGTTAAATGGCTTCCTCTACTGTGCATGAATAATAGATGTAGTTTACAGTTAATGAGACGCTCCAGGAAAGACGTAAAGATATAGGGCCAGATTCACGAACACTTGCGCTGGAGTATTTGGATATGCGCCGCGTAACTGTGATGATGCGCCGTCGTTTCTATGTGCCCGTACCCACCAAACTAGATGCGCCCAATAACGGGTCATTTGCGACCGGCAGAACGTTCCGACGCCAGAGTATCGTCAGCGCTTATTTTCGCTGGGCGCATCAGTCGCGCCCATTGATTTCCCCTGCAAATATGCAAATGAGGGATTTTTCCCAATTCACGAACGGATTAGCACCATACGCTGGCTACATGCGCCGCGCGTATCTCGTCCGTCCGGCGCAAAGTTATTTCTACAAAAGGCTGCTTTATCTTTACTCCAGATGGCCTCAGGTCAGCAGGAGAGCAGCTACAGCAGCGTTACCGACGATAAGAGCTAGCTGAGCACCCCAACTTGCAGGACAACACCTCTGTCCATGCTTGTCTGTCAAATTTTACAGCCATGGAGGAAGACATCATAGGTCTCCATAGCCGAGATGATGGCTGACAGCTCCCGGCCATTAAAGTTCAGCTTTCTCCTGTGTGTTTGCGGGGAACGGGAGCAGCCATCTCAGAACAAAAGTAACATCACTGCGGGGAGGGGGAGCAGGATATACTTTAGTGCCGGAATGGCGCTTCTACGGGCGCATTTACACGCCCAACAGAAGGCATTGCGCTGACGTTTCCCGTGAAGTGGTGCCGACGGAAGTTGTGAGCATGCGCACAAAGGGGGCGAGTGGAGCCTCACTCACTGCGCATGCTCCGTGGTTGATGCGCTGAACGTAAGCCTCTGAGCTGGGCTCCGCCCATCATTTACATATGATCACACCCACTTCCACTTGCGTCGGGTTACGCCAGCGCATTATCGTTACTCTGGCGCAAGTTTACGCGCAACTGCTATGTGAATTACAGGACTTGCGCTGAAAGGGTCTTCAGAGTAACGTAAATGAGAAGCGTTACTCCAGAGGAAAGATACTCTCATGTACCTGAATCTGGCCCATAGGTTCAGACTATTTAAACGTCCTCAGTTCTCATATTGCAGTTAACTGTGTAAGGCAGGGGCGTTGCTAGGTGGCAAAAAGACCAGGCCAAAGTCCAAGGTCGGAAACAGTGAGGGGGGGTATGTGGCGCAGGCTTTTTTTTTTGGCTGGGCGGTGGGGTTGTGTGGCGGGGGTAAGCTCACTTGCTAGTTGCTGCCTGGCTGACCTACATACACTGACTTACCTGATGTACATACACTGATCTACCTGACCTACATACACTGACCTACCTGACACACATAAATACACTGAAGGTAGTGACATACATACACTGACCTACATACACTAACTTACCTGACATACATACACTGACGGTAGTGACATACATACACTGATCTACCTGACCTACATACACTGACCTACCTGACATACGTAAACTGACCTACCTGACATACATACAATGACCTACCTGAGATACATACACTGACGGTAGTGACATACATACACTGACCTACATACACTGACATACCTGACCTACATACACTGACCTACCTGACCAGGAGGAGACAGACTTTTATGTGTCCTGCAGCATCTCAGCTTTCCCCCGTAGGATTCCGACAGTGTGCGGCATACCTCCCAACCGTCCCGCGATTTGTGGTAAATCCTGCAGTCCCACGATTCCGTGGCACAACCCCCCCAGCGGTCCCGCGCCCCACCCCCCCGCTCAACAACTTTGATCTGTGAACCCCCCCTGCTCAACAACTCTGATCCGCGAACCCCTCCGCTTAACAACTCATATACCGCGGAAAGAAAGAACCCCCCCCCGCTCAACAACCTCACAACCTTCAACTTTGATCTGCGAAAACCCCCCCCCTCAACAACTCAGATCCGCGGAAACCCCCTGCTCAACAACTCCGATCCACGAAACCCCCCCCCCCGCTCAACAAGTAAGATTTGCGAACCCCCCCGCTTAACAACTCTGATCCGCGGAACCCCCCCGCTCAAAACAACTGACTCAGATCCGCCCAATGCCCATCATCACAGCAGGCAGCCAATTGCCAGAGGAGGAGAGCCAAGCGGGGATGTGGCGCAGCAGGTGCATTGTAATTCCTGCCTTCTGGAGCCTGCAGTGCCTATGATGGACGTCCCATGTCCTGCGGTCCTGGCACTGGACTAGTGGGACATCCATCAAAGGTGCTGCAGGCTACAGAAGGCGGGACCTGCTATGTCACTCGGTGGCGCTCGGGATCAGATCAGTCCCTGTGCATTACACAAAAGGTAAAATGCTGCCGCCGCTGCTTCACAAAAAGCTAGACCCGCTTTGACACCCCGGGCTATTAAGCCCACATTCGGGGCTTCAGCCTCAATAGCCCCCCCTTAACAACGCCTATGGTATAAGGCAGGGGTGGGCAAACTACGGCCCGCGGGCCGCATATGGCCCGGCGGACCTTTTGATCCGGCCCACGGACAGTTTCTTAAAACAAGGCACCTTTTCCCTGAACGTAAATGTAAGGGAAAGGTACCAGTAAAGATGGCGGCGATCGGCTCGGGTCAGAACTGCGCATGCACAATTCCCGGAAATACCCGAGAAGATCCGATGCTGAGCCACCAAGTCTACCTTCTGCACAGCCTCTGCCCAGCCCACCCGCCCGTACAGCCAATGCAGTGAGTGCATTTTCCCGCCAGCCTATGAACAGGCAGACAGGACAGAGGAGCGAGCTGAGAGTCACGGTTTGTGACCTGAGCGCCTGCGGAGGGACCGGTGGACTGGACACACACACACACACCCTGGAGCAACAGACGGACCGCTGCCAGTGCCTGCCCGACTGAGTGAGTAAAGTGTGTGGAGCCTGCTGCCCAACATTGACTGTGTGTGAGGGTGAGCAGGGAGACAGCCAGGCTGAAAGATTAATTGATGGTGGAGGGAGGAGGGGGCTCAGGTGGACCTACCACAGGTCCACCTGAGCCCCCTCCTCCCTCCATCAATAAATCATTCCAGCCTGGCTGCTTCCCTGCTCACCCTCAAACAGACAGGATACAGGATATATCAGAGACAGCAGACAGAGATTGCATACAATGATTTTGTACAATCTCAACACTGCCATTTTTGCCTGGAAACTGCTGCCTGTGCCTGTCTGACAACACTGTGCGTGGTTGCTATTAAAATGCTCTAGTTTAGCTCATCATTTAACAGCATGCATGGTATTTTCAGTTACCTGAACTTGATGTGCTAATTAGAAGAAAACCCCTTATTCTGATGAGCAATTAGTTTGTGGATTATCAGTGATTTTAGGTATAACGTTGCTGTTAACCATTACAGGGTTTCTGCTGTCAGACAAGCACAGGCAGCAGTTTGCAGACAAAAATGGCAGTGGTGAGATTGTACAAAATCATTGTATGCAATCTCTGTCTGCTGTCCGATATCTTCTGTATCCTGTCCGTGTGAGGGTTTTGTAAACTAACTCTTTTTATGCTTTTCTACCTTTAAATTAATCTAAACATTTATTGTTATAAATTTAAATTTAATTTTATATTAATTCACACATACACACCGTCCATCTACTCTTGGTCCGGCCCCCGGGTCCAATATATGAACCCATCGAGGCCCTCGAGTCAAAAAGTTTGCCCACCCCTGGTATAAGGGCTAAAAAATAATGAAACTCCATCTCCATGAGTAAGTGGAAAGAGTTAAACTCTTTCCTAGACAATCTTTGTACTTGTTGCCCATACATGTGAAGGCAGCCATTGTACTTATGCCATATACTGTATATGTGGAACGTTCCTCAACTGATGATTATTCAACAGGAGGGCCCCCTAAAACAATGAAGTAGTGAAGGCATTTTACTCTACATCTTCTATGGCCAAGTTCAGGAAAATGGATATTGACTGCTGCTTTTGTATATCAAGCTTGTATATGAAACCGATCAATGAGGCAGCTTTTATTTTATTGTCATTGCTATCAAAATTTTAGAATTCTTAATAATTTGTACAAAGTAATGTAAAAAACATATTTCTTCTTATTTGTAGGGTAATTGGCATCAGCTTAACAAGTTGCAAGTATGAGAGTGGTAAGCCTGTGTGTCCTTTCAAAATGTGTTTGTTGTTAAACTGATCCAGTGCATTGTTCTTGTGTTACTTTATGTTTACTTATGTCTGTTCTATGCCAATGTTTGCATTTCAGTACGACGTGCTTCACGACTTAGTGGACTGAAGGAAGTTGGAGATGATGAAGAGTGGACGGTTTACTGGACAGACTGCTCGGTCTCACTGGAGCGTGTAATGGAGATGAAGAGGTTTCAAGTACGTCAAGGATCACTAAAGGAAATTTTTTTTTTAGCTAAATAGCTTCCTTTACCTGTTTTCATGTTCTTATTGTTCGTTTTTGCTTTGAAGTTACTGTAATTCTGCTCTGATCTCCACACTTCCTGCTTGTCTGGCTCCTTATGAAAAATCTCATGGCAGCTTTTCACTGTGGTCCAAGCTGTCATTACTGTGTGTCTAAAACTCCTCAGAACCAATCCGATTCATTTTAAAAACAAAACACTACCCTAGATTTGTTTGTTTTTGTTCTGTCTCTCTCTCTACTTCACATAAACACAAAACCAGTTTAAAAACGAAAGTGAAACTAGAGGCATATTATATGATTGGTTTTTATCTATTTTTAATAATTTTTAAAATGAATCAGTTAACTTGTATGTCTCTATACCCTGTAAACAGTAATTTCAGCAAAAAATTTTTTTTCCTTTAAGTGACTCCTGGTTGATGGTTTAATAATGTTTTCCTTATATAAAATGTATATTTTTTCTCATTTTATTTATGAACAGAAAATCAATCACTTCCCAGGAATGAGTGAGATATGTAGAAAAGACTTGCTGGCAAGAAATATGAATAGACTGTTAAAATTATTTCCAAAAGATTACAACATTTTTCCACGAACATGGTGCCTTCCCGCTGAGTAAGTATCACAGTTTACTGAGTTGGGCAGTCTACAGAGGTAACTTTTATTAGTCTAAATAGGTGGTCTCCAAACTGTGGCTCTTGCCTTTATTTGGCCCCTTAGATATCATTCCTCTTACTAATATAAGACACTATTCTTTCTACTGCCACCTACAATGAGGCACCACTCCCTTGACTGAAACCAGTGATAGGGCGTGTTTCTTTCCACTGAAACCAGCAATGGGTCATTATTCCTCCCACTGACACCAAAAAAGGGGCGCTATTACTCCCATTGACACCAACAATAGGGCACGATTCCATCCACTGACACCAACTATGATGAGGCAATATTTGTCTCACTGACACCAGGAAATATCAGATTGCTTTTTGGGGGATAAAGAAGGAATTTATTCTCCTGCTGTAGCAAATTGGATCATGCTTTGCTGGGGTTTTCCACCTTCCTCTGGATCTACTGTGGGTATAGAATTGGGTATATGGGATTGTACGATAATATTATTGTTATTAATTTATTTTGTTTTATGGTTGAACTGGATGGACTTGTGTCTTTTTTCAACCTGACTAACTATAACTATACAACCAATGATTGAGCACTATTCCTCCTACTCTCACCAATGACTGGGTACTATTCCTCCCACTGTCCCAATGACCGGGGACTATCGTACCTCGCAACAGTCGGATTTTGCCGGAATGTCCCGCTACTTGCGGTAAATCCCGCGATCAGAGCTGGAGTCCCGCGGGTCCCCCCCCCCCCCCCCCCCCCCCCCCCGCACAACAAGTCTGATCCCGCGAAACCCCCCCGCTCAACAAGTCTGATGATCTCCCCCCCACCCAAAAACTCCAAACGCGGTGTCCCTCATTCCCATCTCAAAAAGTTAAGAGGTATGGACTATTCCTCTCACTGACACCAGACATGGGGCACTTTTCCCCCATCAATATCAATGATGAGGCACATGCTATTTAATTATCTTACTACCACTGACAACCATGCCTGAGGCAAATGTTTTAATTCCGCTGATGCCAGGGCATTTACTACTCCCACTGACCACAGTCTGGCTCCCCTAAAGTCCCCTTTCACGCTTATACGACTTGGCCCACGATTTTGGACTGCAAAATCGTATGACAAGTCATTCTCCATTATTTTCAATGACTACCATTCATACATAAGTTGTGCCTACTTCAAAGTAGTCTTTGCACTACTTTGTTCCGATTTTGATGCCACTTACACAGGCATTCATTAAAATCGCGGCCACGAATCGTGGTAAAATCGCGCGACTTTGGGAGTAAAATACTTGCATAGAGCTGACATTCTCAGCCAGGGTTCAGTGGGACCCTAGGGTTCCTCCGGAGGTTGCCATGGGTTCTTTGAACTGTGGTTAGTTGGCCATCTATTTATGGTGCTTTCATAGTTCCTTCACCATTGTCTGTTGACAAAGCCAGCATCATGACCCAATTTTTTTAGCGGTCTGTAAAAGTGGCATTCTGACCACCAATGTAAGAGGCCTTTTTTCCATTGACCATCGAAGAATTGGTTTTAGTAAGGGTTCTCCGAGAACTAAAAATTATTTTAGGAGAAAAATAGCTGAGAAAGGCAATCATAAAGTAATAAAACTGTTTTAAAATTCTCATATCTTTCATAAAACTATGAGTGGTCATATTTTACGAGTATGCATTAGCAATCTTTTAAGGACCAAGTTTTAACCTTTATTAAAATGAATCTACTCTGCAGGGTCAGTAAAAAAATGTCCAACTGGGTATAGACTACATTATTGAGGCATTGGTCTCCTTAGACCCAGTTGTTATATGAATGTCAAAATCTTTGACAATACGTTTCTAAGGTATAATGTTACTTTAACGTCTTAATGTTTCTCTTGTTTAATTTAGATTAGAATATATATATTTTAAGTTTTATTATAAATCATGCGTCCTTGTGTCTACTTGTCTTTTTACTGCAGTTATGGTGATTTCCAGGCCTACTGCCGCACAAAGAAGAACAAAACCTATATCTGCAAACCTGACAGTGGCTGCCAAGGCAGGGGCATTTTTCTCTCTAAAAACCTGAAGGAGATCAAACATGGAGAGCACATGATCTGTCAGCAGTATGTCTCCAAGGTAACAGAAATTTCCAGTTCTGTATACAGTACACAGCAAAAGTGAATGTTGTACTGATGTATGCATAGCTCCCAACTGTCCCTGATTTCAAGGGACTGTCCCTGATTTGGAGCAATGTACCTCTTTCCTCCTCATTTGTCCCTCATTGTGGTCTGATCTACCGTATTTATTGGGGTATACCGCGCACCGGCGTATAGCGCACACCCCAAGTTTAGCCAGCTAGTTAAAAAAAAAGGTAGTT
This sequence comes from Rana kukunoris, assembly GCA_029574335.1. Classification (NCBI taxonomy): domain Eukaryota; kingdom Metazoa; phylum Chordata; class Amphibia; order Anura; family Ranidae; genus Rana; species Rana kukunoris. The sequence continues at coordinate 42,018,617 of CM056051.1, forward strand.
TAAGAAAAAAAAAACGTACCTTTTGGATGCTCGTCCGGCATCCGTCTGCGGTCTTGCGCGAGGTCCGTCCAGCCTTGTGGGTGTCCGGGTGTCCATCCGTACCTTGTCCGGGGTCGCAACGGTGTTTGGATTTGGCGCCTTGCTGTGCAGAGACAGATTTCCTGTTCCCGTTCGGCTCCTCTCTTCCTGTTTGTTCGGCTCCTCTCGGCCACGCTCGGCTTCTCTCGCGTGGCTGCGGGCGTAGCCGAGTGGAGCCGAGCGTGGCCGAGCCTAGCCGAGTGCGCAGTACACTCGGCTTGGCTCGGCTCTAGGCACAGACAGCGGGGATCGGCGTATAACGCACACCCACGATTTCCCATGATTTTAAGGGGAAAAAAGTGTGCGTTATACGCCGATAAATACGGTATATAATTGTATATAAAATGCACTTTTTATCTATCAAAGAGTGTTTTCCAGTGCCAAACCTTTCATCTAATTTCTAAATAGCTGCATTTGTAAATTCCAAAAGACAATATAAAGGAAAGGTAGTGGTTAAAAAGCACTTGTGGGTTTAACCAATTTTTTTTTTTTGTGCAATTCTCCTTTAAGGGGACGTGACAGGGGTGTGTCCTATGCCTGCATACTTTTGCTGATGGTGTCCCTCATTCCCATCTCAAAAAGTTGGGATGTATGATGTATGGCCTAGTTCACATGGAAAACTGAAAGAAGGCTTTGTAAAGCACCCTAGCAGCTTTTCAAAGAAGTTTTTTTTTAAGGCCAGATTCAGAAGTCCTAAGTTTAGCCAAAACTAAAAACTGAAAAATCAGCACAAGGGACATAACTTTTACTAAGTCCCTTGTGTTGATTCTTCTGCTTTCAATAGAAATTGCTATCTGTCCTACCACAATGATTTTTCAGTAAAATAAAGCATGGATGGATGGGTCGGTTTGCTTAAACTATTATAAATGAATTCAAGTTTTTGGCTTGTGGCGCTCAGATCAGCTAATTAAGCCATAACACCAATAATGGTTCCTGAGCCTTTAAACGGTCCTGGGTTGTACCAGGGCTGCAAAGGTCATACTTACAACTAGGGTTGTCCCGATACTGAGCATTTGCGCGAGGACCGGATGCCAGATTCAATATATATATTTTTTTTTTTAGAGAGCGGATGGGGAGGGGGCGGAGAGCAGAGCATAGCAAACCCGCCCCCCGCCACCTAGATGATCAGCGCGAGGAACATACAGCTTTCATTTTGAATAGCTGTGTGTGTGTGTGTGTGTTCCCCACCGCGCCACCTCATAGCCCCTCCCCCTTGCCTGGGCAGTTTGATAGACAGATCACCCATCCAATCTCTGGGGGGACATGGCTGCATCTCTGGGGGGACATGGCTGCATCTCTGGGGGGACATGGCTGCATCTCTGGGGGGACATGGCTGCATCTCTGGGGGGACATGGCTGCATTTCTGGGGGGACATGGCTGCATTTCTGGGGGGATATGGCTGCATTACTTGGGGGGACGTGGCTGCATTTCTGGGCGTACAAGGCTACAGTTCTGGGGACACATTTAAAAAAAGTATCAGTAATCGGTATCGCCGAGTACATGAAAAAAAGTATCGGTACTTGTACTTGGTCCTAAAAAAGTGGTATCGGGACAACCCTACTTACAACCAGGCCCTGGCATTCCTCCACTGTGGGGGAGTGCCCAAGATAGCAGGAAGGGGGCCCACTGCAAAACTTGCTAAAAGGTCCCGCTGTGGGACCGTGAGGCCTCGTACACATGATAGGATAGCCAGAGGACAACAGTCTGATGGACCGTTTTCATCGGTCAAAACCGATCGTGTGTGGGCCCCATAGGTTATTTAACCTTCGGTTAAAAAAAAGCCTACTTACTTTAAAATGTAACCAATAGATACCTAACTGATAGGTCAAAACCGATCGTTAGTAGGCACGACCATCGGTTAAAAATCCACGCATGCTCAGAATCAAGTTCAGCACGTCGTTGTGTTTTACGTCACCGCGTCCTGACATGATCGGTTATTTAACCGATGGTGCGTGGGCAGGACGGACCATCAGTCAGCTTCATCGGTTAACCGATGACAACGGTCTTTTGGACCGTTCTCATCGGATGGACTGATCGTGAGTCTTGCTTGCAATTTTCTTGCGATTTGTTTGCACCTTTTGTGATTTAACATTGTGGTCTATGACACTCAAATTGCACCAAAGTTTCAGAAAAGTAGCGCAGGAACCTTTTTTTTTTTTTATCACCACGACTTTTGTCACATTGATTTAGATGGCACCTATTGAATTAAATGTGTTTTGACTTGTTAGGCGACTTTGTGTCGCAAGATA